>JAHHUM010001168.1:0-600000 GCA_036173005.1 Crenichthys baileyi
AAATTTTTTAAAAACAATCCACTTTTTAAAGGATTGTTGTCGTGTTAACCATGGTTCCAGTTAAAGTTCCAGTAAAGATTAACTCCACATGTTTACGTTTGTAATGGAAAGACATAAAAGTTTGTTTTTTTCTGGTATGATTCCCAAACAACCAGTTGGCAATTAGATAGTGTCTAATGGTTGTTATGTTATGCTACGGTGCGCTTTAGTTATTTCACAGTAGTCTTAGCAGGTGTGTTTTTCTCCCCTGCAATCCTACCTATTTTGTGTTGGAAATATAAATGTGGCTCCTTGTCCAGCTTTATTTGTCACAGTTTCATATGTTTTAGGGTTTTGAATTATTCCTCTAAAGCCATGTTCTTGTAGCAATTTCCTGACATTTGAAAATTCAACAGATATCTGCCTTACTTAAAAGACATGTTCTCCCACCATTTTTGTGTATCTGTAATATAGGATAGTACAGTATAGACATTTGCACATTTGCTAAAAACATTTTCTGTCTTGTCCTAACCCCTAACCCATCCCTAAACCTACCTGTGACTCTGACCTCTAACCCAAACTGTACACACAAACGTTTAAAATTTGTTGAATTATAGTAGAGCTGCACAATAAAATATTTAATTGCGCTACTATTGCTAGAAATTGCAATGATGATATGGATTATGATTAGATTTCACATACAAAAATTGGAGTATCTAAAATGATTTGCAGGCTGTTGAATGATTTTGTTCAATCCCCGACTGCAATTCAAAAATGAAGAAAATCTGGCCAGCGAACACATTCCAGATTTCTCTTTCATGTTTCTGCTTTCATTTTATTTTGGTTGAAATAGAATGATCCATGAGTACTTTCTATTTTAAAGAAAAGTCAAGATTTAAAGGCAGTAGTAGCTCCTTTAGTGGACAGCTGAGCAGATGAACTCTGAGCCAGTTTTCAAGTCTAGAGTATGAAAGAGAGCACGTTAGTCACAGTAGAGTGTCAGTCAGTAGCTATGTCTAGGAGAGACAGGGTTAAACACTGAAAGACAGGGCCATTGGATCATCTGTAGAAGGTGAGCATTAGTTTCTGCTCAGTTGATGCTCTCCACCAGGAGTTGTCATCGTTTATCAGAAAATTCCTTTCCTACAAAAAATATTTTTACTCTGAGGTTTACATTAAAATCTTGCATGTTTATTATATTATTGACCAGACAAAAATAAGGAAGGTCATAAGAATTTTATTTTTCTGTAGTTTTTTTTGGGGGGGTCACGAGTACTTTCAACTTGATTATTTTGGCCACCATGGCAAAACGTTTGCACACCACTTATATGGATATGCATCTAAAGTTAGCATTAAAGGTAACCTATTATACTACCTTTTAATATTTGGGATAGGTCGGGGGGCTTACAAAAACTTTTTAATTTAAAAATTTTTTGAACAAAAAAAATGAATAATGAAAATTTAGATTTAAACCTCCTAAATTTCCCCCTTTTTTTGAGTTTCCCTTTCATAATGAGCTGGTTTTAGGGCTCTGTCATTTTTTATGAAAAATTTTATTGTATTTTTCCGCTCCCAAAACCCCCCCAACTTTTCCCCATGAAAAAAAAACCAAAAATTTATAAGTCACAACAAAAAAGTACTTACATTTTGTCACTGCAGTTTTCCAAAAAACCCCACCCCCAGTGGGGGCCCAAATTTTTTTCAGTCTCAAGGGCAAAAAAATTCACGCGTACTGACTCCCCAACCCCGGGATTTCCCCGCCCCAAAGCCCATTTTTTCACGACCCCGAAAGGGGCCATCCCAAACAAATACACTGCTCGGGGGGGAAAAAAGTTTCCACATCAAAACTTTTTTATATGTGGGGAACTCTGCTCCCGAGCAGTCGGTCGCAGTATGCCCCATTTTTTGGGAAATTCTTTTGGGCTTAATGCCCTTTAAACCCCAAAACTGTTTTTCTTTTTGTTTTTTAAAGTTTACAGGGCATTAGTTCTGTTTTCCCCCGTCAGTTTAGGGTTTCATGGGCAGAAAGTGTGGGAAATGTGGGAAATTTGGGTCACCATAAATTAAAAAATCACTGTGCTTGACTATTCGTTTAATTCATTAAATTTCATTTTATTTATATCCCCAAATTTCACAACACATCAGAACCAAAAATAAGCCTTATTCCCAATTTTTGTACATACAAAAAAGGGAAATTTTGGACTCCGGTTTTCACTTTGCCCCCTTTGGTTTTTGTTTTTGTACTAAAAATATACATATTTACAATGTACAAATATACCATATATAAAAAAATTTAAAAAAGCTGCTTTTTGGGCAACATCTGTATGCTGTTGTTTGGGTGCTCTTTTGAATGTTCAACAGAGAAACAGCCGGGGGGAAAAAACTGTCCTGTGGCGGCGGGTTTTTAAAAAACAGCGCCCCTGTAGCGTCAGCCTAAAGGGGCAAAATTTCTGAACAAAGGGTTTTGTGCAGGGGGTGTGGGGGCTGCAGAAAATTTTAGGGAGCAACATGTTGTCTCAAGGCACTTCACAAAGGTTTTGAAAAGTTGCGGGGGTTTTTGGGGGGGTTAGATTAAAAAAATACTGGGGTGTTTGAGGTTTTGGGCCCTTTTAGAAGGGCTATGTTAGGGGTCTAAGTAAAAATAATAAAACTGATAAAGTTTTTTTCCATGTAAACCCCCCGGTGGGGGCCATTTTATACTTTAAAAACCCCAAAAAAAATTGGGGTTCCTTTCTCGTCAGACTGTTATAAAAAAATAGGGAAAAAGAAAGGGGGCGCACAGGTGCAGAAATGGAGGGTGTGTTTGCAAAAACCCGCCCCTAACTGAGCCAGTTTAGGGTAAAAACCGACTCCCCCCTTTTTCCATCCAAAGGGAGGAAGGGAGAGGTTTTAAAAAAAATTGGGGATGTTGTTTTTGTTGGGTTTTTTGAAAAGGGGGGTAACCCTTTTAAAATTGGGGGTAAAAACCAAATTTCCCCCAACCCAAACATGAAAATTTTAAAACTCCATTTTTTGGACATCCCGATTTGGGAAAAATTTAAAAAAATAGTCCAGCTTTTTAAGTAAAAATGCACGGACTAGTTTTTCCCCCCTCCCTCCTGGAAAGGATATTTTTAATTTTTTGGGAACGTTGCGGAAAGGGGAAAGGAAAGGGAAAACCTAGAAACTGTTTAAAATTTAATTTAAAAAATTTCCCTGTCCCCGGTCAAAAAAAAACACCAAGGATTTTACTTTTTACCAAGTTCAATTTAATGCCCCCCCAGGTTAAGTGATTGACTAAATCCCTTTGGGAAAAGGGCCAAAGGGCGACGACTTCTGTCTTGTCTGAAATTTTGACTATTAAGCCATGGACAGTTCTCAACAGCAAAGCCCCCATCCATGTTCTGCCCCCCAATTTTTTTGCAAATTTTTGACTTTTACTGATGTGAGTTCTCCCAAAGGGAGTCCGTTTGGGAAAAATAAACCCCACTAACTAATACGTCCCTTTTGGGAAAGTGACCTGAAAACATTGCCAAAAAAAAAAAT
Source organism: Crenichthys baileyi (assembly GCA_036173005.1). Taxonomy (NCBI): domain Eukaryota; kingdom Metazoa; phylum Chordata; class Actinopteri; order Cyprinodontiformes; family Goodeidae; genus Crenichthys; species Crenichthys baileyi. Next base: position 3,505 of record JAHHUM010001168.1, read on the forward strand.
TTAAACCCGGAATCTTTTTTATCCGACAGGGAGAAGGTGTATGGAAACATGGGGTCTTTGCTGCCAACGATTTGAAACATGCCCTTTTAGCGCAGGGATTGTAAGCGCATGGGAAGGTTAAAACCAAAACGGGGAAGGATGTGATCCTTTTCTGAAAATCAAATTGGGGGGAGCTCCGCTTTCAGTTGCTAGTCAGGGGGGGAATCGAAAAGTTTTCTAGCCCGCCAGTGTAATTGTAACGTCACATTTATAAAGGTTTTGAAACTGCGCATTTTCTAGAAAAAAATTAAACATTATTTTTAGCCAAAAAAATTGTTGAATGTTTTTTTTTAGTTTGGACTGTTTGTAGAAGCATTAGAGACCCAAATGTAAGTATAAAAACAATCAAAAAGTAAATTTTGCATAATAGGTCCCCTTTAGGAGAAGCTAAAGTCCATCTGACTGACAAAATATATTACTGATATGCAGAGCTTAATGCCTGATACATGTAATATAGTACCTTACGAAACACTGCGATGTTGTACATACTGGTATTAAGGATAGGACTGCGATTCAATAAACTGTTCTGATCTAAATTATAGCATTTGTTTTTCATTAGCTAATATGAGAACCAGAATGAACTTTGGTCTTCATATTATTACACCTTGCCCATGCCCACTGTCTTTCTAGGAGACAAACCACAACAATGGGGCCTTTATTCATTTTCTATACATCTTTGTCACCAAATATCCTCAAAGTAATGCTGAAACAGTTTATAATTCAGAGCATATGGTAAACAGGGTCAAAGAAAAAATTAACTGCAGCTGTTTTGGGAGAATTGAGACTCTTAAACCATGACAGCATATTTTTCCTTAGAGTTTTAAATATGATGTATTTTGTCAATGTTTTCATAACCTGCTGTCGATGACATTTCCTTTTCATATCATATAAATGTGTCTTTCTGCATAGTTCACTCTAGATCTTTGTCCTGCTAGTTGTGTGGAGCTGTGGCTTGGACTTAATACCAGCCAGCTTGCTGTGAGTGATCAACCTTCCATGCTGATCAATTATCTGTGTACAGTTGTAGAGTATCTTTCATTAGGACATATGACAATGTTTGTTGGTCGTTCTGATTAATTAACAGGATTACTAAATTCAATAATCTGACACTTTAAAGTAGACAGCATGGATGTTGGCTTGGGGATTAAGTCAGAGTTTTAATCAAGTAAAAGAAAGTCAATGTTTGTTGAAGCCCTTCCACTTAATGAAGAATCATAACAGAACTATGGACTATGAATAACAAAGAAGAATATCAAGGAGGATCAGTGCTAAACTGTGATTGTTGCAGTAATAAAGAGAGAGAATAAACAGAAAGAAAGAAAATTCTCCTTTTTGCAATGTGAGAAGGTAAAACCCTTTCAGGAACTGAACATCTCCCTTGGCAAGTCAATATTTGCCCCCAGGGGTCAAATAGGAGGCAAGAGACAAAGGACATTAGGCCACACACACACAACCTTCATCCCACACAAACATACACCCACAGCCCACCCGTATACACACGTACACACCTGCTCAGATGAGCAACCTGTCTGCACTGAACTCGCTGCACCAGCTGTTCACATTACTCTCTGCTCAGTGAGCACCTCTCTGTTTTCTCTCTGTTTTATTCATGTTTTAACAGGAAATGTGAATGGAATCTTAAAAAACATATTTCTGCCCTGGTTGTTAAAATATTAAAATAAATACAAGTCATTGCCCTGTAAATTCACCCTTTCTGAAATAACAATTTAATCAGTTTCTGTATTCCAAGCAGCTAATCAAGCACACTGTTAATAAGGAAAAAACATGTACCCCAGGTTTTTTTTGTTTGTTATATTTTCCGATCATTGAAACCATAAAAGTCGTTCATTGGCAATGAGATCCCGCTGCATTTTAAGCAAGAAAAAATTTGCATTTCCTGTGAAAATGCAGTGTGAATGCTGTAAGCTGAATTTTTTAGCTGAAAGCTGGCAGAAACAAGCTGAAATTGACTGCAGAAAATCTAATGAAATGTAATGAATTAGAAAAAAAAGAAATGCTAAACTCCTGTTGAAAGCTGGCAGAAAGTGGCTAAGGCTCACTTCAGTTCAGTTTATTTATATAGCGCCAATTCACAACCCGTCGTCTCAAAGCACTTCACAAAGTCAGGTACATACATTGCAATTAATCCTAACCACTGAACAGTGCAGTCAGATTCAGTTATTTATTCAAATTGGATAAAAAGTTTTTCTATCTAAGGAAACCCAGCAGATTGCATCGAGTCAGAGACTTGTAGCAATCATTCATTAAGATTAAGATCCGATTAAGATTAATTGGAATGTATGTACCTGACTTTTGTGAAGTGCCTTGAGACGACGTGTTGTGAATTGGCGCTATATAAATAAACTGAATTGAATTCATACTGAGCATGCATGTAGCGACAGTGGAGAGGAAAAACTCCCTTTTAACAGGAAGAAACCTTCAGCAGAACCAGGCTCAGTGAGCGGCCATCTGCCACGACTGACTGGGGGTTCTAAGGTTGACAGCAGAATATTAGCTGAAACCTGATAAATTAGTAGAAATAGCAGAAACATTAGCAAAGAAAAACTGTCATCTGATCTGTTTAAGCAGGAAGACTATTAGCTATAAGACTGTCATTGTTTTAACAGCCAATTTGACCCACATGCAGCGAACACTCAAGAGACTTAATACAAGTTCTTAAAAGTTTATTTGCCTTCCACTGGAATCAGACGGCAGTCGACACCCGGGCTGCGTCACACGATGATGGGGAGGGATGGATCGGCCCAGGGTGGAAGCTGAGGGGGAGTCCAGGAGGATTCCAAAGGGTTGCACGAAGCTTTACCCGAGAGGGTAAAGAGGGAGCTAGAGACGGAACACGTTGGAGGGAGTACAGGTCTCGCTCTGCGTGGTTCGAGGAGGTCTGTGAGTGGAGGCTGCCAGCTGGAGCTTGACCTAAGGATCTTTCTTGAACATGAAACGTGATCTTGACGAGGTTTCCGCCTGGACCTGACTTTGGCTTGGATCTGCACCTGAGAGGAAGCGAGGACAGGGAGAGTTAGCTTAAGGTCTTTTTGTAAATAGAAAAAGTACTTTCAGCTTGGCCAATTTGTCTTTTACCACGATTGGCAAAACACACAAGCGAAGAAGTATTGGCAGCCTCCACCTCTTATTTCTCCTCAGCTGATGACAACCTGTCGCACCTGTGTCCTCTCATCTCCAGGGCTCAAGCAGCATCTAGTGGTAACACAGTTACTAGTAGGCACCATACAAACAACACAATCTCCCAGAACACCGACAGAAACAGCTTAACAATGTAAAGTTACCTCAAAACTACTTGTTGAAACAGTTGTTGAAATGCAAGAACTGACAAAAACTTCTGATGGATGCTTGTACATGGTTCTGGTTTAGATTTGTTTAAGGTTCTTATGAAGATTTTTGCCAGGTTCTGGTGGAGTTGGGACCTCGTTTTGATTCAGGATTCTTCTTGGTTCTGATGAAGATTTGTACAAGGTTCTGATCGATGCTTCTTTCTGGTTCTGATGGAGTTTGGATCTGGTTCTGATGAAAATGTTTAGAAGATTCTTAAACAGATTTTTTTTCTGGCTCTGATGAAGCTTTTTGCCAGGTTTTGATGAAGTTTGGACCTGGTTTTGACAGAGGTTTCTTCCTGGTTCTGATGGAGTTTGGATCTGGTTCTGATTGAGATCTGTATCAGGTTCTGGTGAAAGTGTGTACCTGGTTCTGATGGACCTTTCTTCCTGCTTTTGATGGAGTTTGGACCAGGCGGTGATAGAGTTTCTACTTGGTTCTGAATAGTGAATGTAATCTATGGATGTGTGTGTGTGTGTGTGTGTGTGTTCCTGTCTTAGCATCACAGTGAGAACCATTTTCCCGATTTCACCATCAAATTGAGGACCATTTGTACCAAAGTGAGGACATTTTGCTGGTCCTCACGACCTATTTTGCTAACGGTTAGGTTTAGGACTAAGGTGTGAATTGAGTTTAGGTTAAGGTTAGGGTTAGGCATGCACTGGTAATGGTTAGGTTTAGGGTTATTGTCAGGGTTAGGGCATAGAAAGGGTTGAAAATGACTGAAAATCAATGGAAGTCAATGGGAGTCAACGCATGGTCCTCACTACATATAGCAAAACAAGAGAGTGTGTGTGTGTGTGTATGTGTGTTCCTGTCTTGGCATCACAGTGAGAACCATTTTTACCGATTTCACCATCAAATTGAGGACCGTTTGTACCAAAGTGAGGACATTTTGCTGGTCCTCACGACCTATTTTGCTAACGGTTAGGTTTAGGACTAAGGTGTGAATTCAGTTTAGGTTAAGGTTAGGGTTAGCCATGCACTGGTAATGGTTAGGTTTAGGGTTATTGTCAAGGTAAGGGCATAGAAAGGGTGGAAAACGACTGAAAATCAATGGAAGTCAACACATGGTCCTCACTACATATAGCAAAACAAGAGTGTGTGTGTGTATGCGTGCGTGTGTGTGTGTGTGGGTGTGTGTGTGTGTGTGTAAGACTGTGTGTGTGGGGGGGCTTTTGTGTGTGTGTGTCTGAATGGGAGACAGGGAGAGGAGAAAGAAAGACAGAGTCACATACAGACATATACAGTCGGAGATACAAAGAGCTATAAATAGAACAGTGAGGAGTGAATCAGCCAATCAGCAAAGAGTGTTAGTGTAACTTGACACCTGCAGCATTTCTAACGCAGCACCTCACTATCGTCTCATCATGGCCTGGCAGTTTAACATGGAGGCGCATGCTCCCGAACTACTATAAGGGCTATCAATGTGATTCATGCCCCATATGAATCAGCAGGCCTTGCTGAACAATCGTGGAGCTTTTCAAGTTTCTACAAAAATCTGTCTGGGAGGTATGACCCTGTGAAAAATTGGATCATTTTGACCATTTGTAACCTGAGTGAAGGTGAATTTGTCACTCTCAAACAAACCTACTTCACGAGGAAACATAATGTGTATAGATAGAGTTAAAATTGAGTGAGGAGAGTTTGTTCATTCTTTCTCAGGTTATTCAAAAACCTACACTCTAGCAACATTGTCATTGGATTATAAAACTGAAAATCTGAAAAAATTGTAATAAAGTTTGAATCAAAATTGTAGAAAAACTGTAAAAGATATCAAAAATGGTGAATTGTGTTTCTAGCTGAAAGTATGTGGAAGTAGTTATATGGCAAAAACAGTGAAGTTTAAGCGGAAATTTAGTGGAATTTTTGACGTTTTCCATTCATTTCAATGGGACAAAATTCGCCAGAAAAAGCGGAATATTTTCAAAAGTATAAAAGGTATAAATAGCAAAAGTCTTAGGCGGAATGTCCTGAAAGGGCAGAACATTGTGAAATTTGAATGGCTGAAATAGCACAAAGTATGCAGAAGTATTTAGCAATCAAAAAAACGGAGCAACTAGAAGAAGCCTTCAGCATTCACACAATGACAGAGTACAGAGAGAGATTATGCTTATTACCCTTCAAAGAGAACTTAAACTAATTGTTTCTTTTTATTTCTTTTATTATTTTTTTAATGACTTTTGCCCCTTTTCCAGTGGCCCGATTTGGCCCGGCCAGATTGACTCCACTCAGCTTGCTTTGCGAGCGTTTCCATTACTGTTTTTTCATTACCGGTACCTCCTTTTTCGGTCCCTGCTCCTGAGCAGATCCGATTGGGGCTGAGTAGGAACTACATGTGATGTGAATACACTGCTGTTCACTGATGGAACCACAATAAATGAAAAGGTTTTCGTCGAGGTAGTGCAGAGAAAAGTTAACTCAAGAGTGACTGCAATAATATTAAGAACCACAATGGATCATACCATTGGTGGGGTCATGCCAAAAAATTAATTTTGCTATTTACAAATTATTAACCACTACTGAAGGTGAAAAGAAAAGAAAAGAAAAGAAAAGAAAAGAAAAGAAAAGAAAAAGAACCCCATGTCAGCTTTTTGAGTCACACGCAGTGGGGCGCTGTATTTAATAACTGCTTAAACCAGCTGAACACACATAAAATCAACTGTTCAGATGCACAAACATTTTCCCTAAAACACACAAAACAATACCACCATGAAACATCATGTTTGGTTCGGAAATGTATTGTCATTCCTTAAGTGAAACAGCGTATGCAGGAGGAGGAAGCAGGCAGAGAGCAGCTGCCCGTAATCAGGATGCCTGCATCGGATGAAATGGGCGGAAGACCCCGCTGAATCCGTGGAGCACAAATATCCAATATCCAAACTAAAACTAACTTCACCTTGGTCAGAAGTCTACGGTTTTGTGCTTTAGAGTCCTTCTCCTCGTTTTTGCCATGGCTGAGACAAAAACGTCCTCATAAAGCCCAAAATAGTAACTTCTTCAGGCAAACTTTGGAGCTTCACCATCCAGACAGCAGTGTCTCTCCTCTCCGCTACTCCTGCCACACCCCCCTCACATCAGAACCTCTAAGCCTTATTTTAGAAGTTCTGGCTGGGCTGTGCTCCAGATAATTATCCCAATGGATCATTTTATACATGAAAAAGATATATAAGACACTTTTGCATATAGAATAATACAAACATCATTTATATTTTGTTAATGTTTTTATTTTCTATTTTTTTTATCATTTCATGCAGATTACTTTAATGTGCCAATTTCACACTGTAATGTTAAAAGCAGCACAGCGCAATACACTGACGGCTCGAGGCGGGGCTATAGCCGCCATAGCTCCAGCCTATCAGTGGTTCAGTGGAAACACAACAGGTTCCATTCAGAGTAGAGCGAAATCGAGTGTAGTGGAGCCACGCCGTCTAAAACAAGCCAGTGGAAAAGGGGCATATGAGGCAGTAAAATCCAATTGGTACCCTCCACTTATATGGAATATTAGCACTAAATGATTATAAAAGGCCTGTGTAGAAAAGGCCCCAAAGTCACCAGTTATAGTACTCAGTTGTTGCTAAAGTGCTTTTAATTAACTGGTAATCAGAGTAGGTGCTAATCTTTCAGGGTGAGCCCGCTTAGGGGAATGGTTGCATTGTTAGTGATGTCACCGTTTCACTTTGTGTAAGAAATCTAATGTCAGGCTACAGTTGTGGGTGACCCAAATACTAGTTAGAGCAACGTGTGGGTGAATGACAAGAAACCACACACAAACATACAAATATCCCCTCCTCATATGTTTCCCCAAAATAAAGAGAAGAGGAAATATTGAATCAGCCTCCAGCCCCTTTTCTAACCAGTACTCTGATTGGCCTAAAGAAGAAGTGCTCTGGCTGGCACCCAAGTGTGAACTTGGTGATAAAACCTAAACTAGCACCTTACAGTCCCTCCAGTGCGGCCTGTGTGAAATGTTGATTTGCATTAAACACTATGTACACAACAGTATTTTGCAAGTGAGTGTGTGTTCATGGAATTAATATAATACAGAAAAAATGTAATGTGTAATGGTAAATTTATTTGTATCAAAAACTTTTAGAATGTTTAGCAGTAACACATGCAGAACGTTTATGTGCAGAACAAAAGTGTTTAATTCAGAAGTAAACAAGGCAAATCAGGTGGTGTTCTCGCAGGCTTCAGAAGACCACTTGTTTATTTCCAGAGGTTATAAAGGTGCTGCAGATAACAGGACCCCGAATTCTGTCTGTGCTGAAGCCATTAGTGTGCGTTATTCTGCTGAAGACGCTGTAGAGCTGATTTTCTCAAATGTCCAGCAAGACAACTCTGATTCAGAAAAGGAAGTGGAGGATGTATCCGAAGAAGAAGATGGGGAGGAATACAACCCAGAGCATGATGAATCATCTTCAGAAGAAGAAGAAAACCCTGAAGCTGAAAGAGAGACTTTCCTTTCTAAAAATGGCAAAATAACATGGTCCTCAGCAGCATATGACCAACACGGCAGGCATGCAGAACAAAACATCATAAAAATGACCCCAGGACCCACAAGGTATGCCGTTTCTCATGCCCATGATATTGTCTCTACATTCTACCTGTTTATCACACCAGCAATAGAAAAAATAATCCTGGGGATGACAAATCTGGAGGGTTTTCGCAAATATGGAGACAGCTGGAAAAAGATGGATGAGATTGACCTGCAGGCCTACTTAGGGCTGCTAATCTTAGCAGGTGTATACAGGTCCCGAGGTGAGGTTGCAGCTAGTCTATGGGATGCTGAGAGTGGAAGGCTAATATTCCGAGCCACAATGCCACTCAAAGTCTTTCACACCTACTCAAGACTGCTACGATTTGATGACCGTGAGTCAAGACCAGCAAGACGTGTGACAGACAAACTTGCAGCCATTAGAGAGGTATGGGACAAGTGGATGGAGCGGCTCCCCTACCTCTACAATCCAGGGCCTGACATAACAGTGGATCAACAACTGGTTCCATTTAGAGGTAATCTGTTTTCATATTTGTAATAAAAGTGATTTTCACTATTGATTTCTTTGACTGTTTTCTGTGACATGATGATACTAATCACTGATGCTAATGTCTTTTGTCCAAAGGTCGTTGTCCTTTCTGGCAGTATATGCCCAGCAAGCCAAAATATGGGATCAAGTCATGGGTAGCTTGCGATGCCAAATCAAGCTATGCTTGGAAAATGCAAGTCTATACTGGGAAGTCGACCAGTGGATGCCCAGAGAAGAACCAGGGGATGCGAGTTGTACTTGATGTGACAGAGGGACTGAGGGGTCACAATGTGACATGTGACAATTTCTTCACCTCTTATGAACTCAGACAGCAGCTCCTGAATAGGAAGATCACCATGGTTGGTACAGTTCGAAAGAATAATCCTGAGCTCCCACCTGCACTGCTTGCGTCAAAGGAGAGAGAGGTCTTCTCCTCAAAGTTTGCCCTTACGCCCAACACCACTCTAGTTTGGATGTCTCATAAGCAGAACAAGAGGAGGTTGTTCCTGGAGCAGCTAGGAAAGGCACTTGTAACTCCACTCATTGAAAGAAGGAAGCATGTCCCCCGCACAGAACCCTTAGCAGCAGTTGTGAAAGCTATTCAGAGTGCAGGAGCTCCTGATCAACCTGAGGATCCATCTACCACAGCCACTTCCCCAGCTAGGGCAAGTAAGAGGAAGAGATGTCAGTTCTGCCCTCAAAAGAAGGACTGTAAAACACATACTGTGTGCTGCAGGTGTAAGAAAGATATCTGCAAGGGCTGTGCACTTGTATACTGCCCTACATGTGCTAATTAGTTGAATGGGTTATGTTATTTTTCATATTTTTGTATTGTGCATTGTCTTAAATTGTTCACTGGAGAAAAAAAATGAAACTGAGTCGTTGGGATGAATAAAAATGTATTTACAACTCCTTTTTGCACATTTTTTTTCTTTTCTTAAGCTGTAGAAATTCAAGTGAAGAGGGAAAACTCAAGTATTCACACATTTTGAGCTCAATGACAATATGCAAGATGAAATTTGGTGTTTAAAATTCAATTAAGCTGCCTATATTGGGGGTTTAGTGAAGACAGGTCATTTTGACCCGGAGGACACAGGGTGTATACAGAAAATGAGGACAACAGGAGGGTTAAGGGCATTCTGAGTCCTCTGAGGTTGGTGCATGATTCATCTCTATTGCACTTCCTCTTTCTTGGTAAGAGGACTTCATTGTATTTGTTTCTTTAGACAGAACTGATTCCTGCCTTTAAATTGATTATGCACTGTTGCAGCGTTTTAAAAACTAGTTTCTTTCTTTAAGTTTTAAAAGATAATCTTTGCACTTGATGAAGTGAGTGATAATAAACTTAACACTCTAGATTTCCCATTTATGAGCAATATTAATCCATGAACTGCTGAAAATGGTTTAGATACAAAAGTAAAGCCAAGTTCTAGACCTTTCTCAGAAAGGCAGAAAGTGAGTGTGCATTTGGCATAGGGCCAGTACAGCCTGTACCGGTCTGTGATAACTGGGGTGGGACTCTGACGCTTAGTAGGGGGGGAGATGGCTGAGGTCAGACGCAAATGACAAATATTGATTTAGTTTCAAAGTGCTCCACAAAGGCTGAAGGTGTTTCTGTTTGCATTCTGGCTTTCAAAGTTGTCGTGAGCTTCTTGTGCACTGATGTGTCAGTCAGCCATTCAACCTTTCTGTGGATTAAACCATACCATGGCCTAGTATTATTGATGCATGTAAAAAAATGTGTAACATCAGTGGGACTGTGTTTGCTTTCGCAGGTTAGCAGATAGTTTGTGAACACTGTAAATCTCACAAGATGTGATCTCTCTTCTGTAAGCAAGAAATGAAACCTAAGGCCTCTTCAGAATATTACATACACTTATCTTTAGGAGCATTTAGCATTAAAGCCAAGTAGTGTTTGTTAATGTGTTCAAATGTACATGTTAAGTAGATATTAAAAGCAGTTGCTTTTAATAAATAATGTTGGAAACATTCAGAGCACCTTGCTTAAAAAGTATGAGTTTGTGTCGCTTTTACTTTGCTTAATTCAAGGGGAACCCTGAGTGTCAGCATCATTTGAAAGTTAGATTAGTTTATGAATAAAAGTCATGAGGCCTTTTGATACTTCCTGTGATATCAGTTAGTGAATGTAGCTCAGTGCACAAAAGTTGATGTTTGCACACGAATTCCCACAACTTGCTTACTAATTGTTCACTTAGCCTCTGCACTCTTCTCATTCGTTTTGCATGTTTATGTACTTATGTTTGTATCATGTACATGTGTTGATTTATGTATATATAGTTTTATGTTGATGTCCATCCATGCATCTATCCATCCAGCTGGTCTTAATAACATCTCCTTGAAACAGCTTGTGTGTCTCCTGGTTGCAGCATCATTTATAAATCTATGCACCCTTTGCTTTATCCTGTTCAGTGTTACAGGGCTGCTTGAGTCTATGTCATCTGGACAGGTCATCAGTACATCACAGCGCAACACAGAGATACATGAAATAAACAGCCATTTACACACACACGGACACACCCATGCCTATTAGCAGTATTGAGCGGACAATTAACATTGCATGCATGCTTTTGAAATGTTAGAGGGAACCAGTAGACCCAGTGGTGCTAACATGCTGTAGTCCTGAGTTAAATATTACAAAGTACCAATCAGAATTCAGAAATGCATGTTTGCATCATAAAGAGCATTCAAAAACATTGACAGTTGTAGTTTATTAATGGAATCCTCTGATCCTATGCAGAAACCAAAAATGCAAAAGAGGAAGATCAAACATTTGTCGAAGGAGATGATTTAAGTGACATAATTATATGAAACCAAAGTGGTTCTGGCTTTTGAAAACCAAACTGTGTGCGAAGGTTACTTGTTTTCTCTGTGAAATGCTTGGGTTTTCTCTCATTCTAAAACAACAGTCTTGTAAAGATCATAAGAAAGTTGGACCACTGCTCAAATTCTTTGTGGTCAATCCTTGTGTAAAAATTGCTTCTCATGCTCCTTGGTCTCATCTTATATACAGGTGCCATCAGAGAAGAAGAAATTCCCTTATGGAATAATCTGGTCATTTGTAAAGTCAGTTGTGTATAAATGTACATTTAAAAAGATATTCTTTATTTCCACTGTTATATATACAAAAAAAAAATCCTCACTCAGAGCCAAGTGTATCGTTTGTCTGTTCAAACTTGGCAATGAAGCTGATTCTGATTCTGATTAATAAATGTAAGTCAGATGACTTTATTCTTTGGGCACAGGATGTTGCTGAACCGAGATCTGACCAACTGCAGCAACCCCAGATCATAGCAATGCCTTCACAGGCCTATATAGATACCTTGATATGGCTATCACTCTTGATCAGGGTAACTCTGGACTCGTCAGACTACATGACCTTTTTCCATTTCTTCAGAATCCAATCAAGCAAACTAAAGCCTTTTTTCCAATTAGCCTCATAATCAGTGGTTTTCTTAAGGCTACGCAGCTATTTAGTTCAAATTCCTTGAGTTCCCCTTATACTGTGCATGTTAAAATACTCCTAATGTCACTACTAAACATAGCTGTAAGTTCTGCTACTGTTTTTTTTTTTTTTTGCAGTTTGATAGCACCTGATATTAAAGTGACCTCCGTCCAAGATTCTTTCCTACTACATTTTTTCTCTAAAGATGATTTCTCCCCACTATCTTCCAACTTTTATTAATGCGTTGGACAGTAAACCCAATTTTTGTGGTTTCAGTAATCTTCTGAGATGTTTTCTTTGCTTGATGCCAATGATTTGACTCTTCTGAAACAGATTCATGACTTTTCCACAACCACAAGATGTGTCTTCTGACGTGGATGCTACTCACTGCATCAGTTAGGGTTAAATAACTTGTTGCCAATTGAAACCCAATTATCCATACAGCAGTTATCCAGTCGGACGCACATTTTTGATTTGTTAAATCCTGGCAGGGACTTGTTTTTTTTTTTATCATCCAGTTTACATGTTTGTGTTAGCGTTATGATGGACTAGGCTGAAGTGTGTTTTTGAATTCAAAGTAGTGATGTCTGACCCAAGATCCAATGTATGGCCAATTGATTTGTGTAATCTTTAAAACAAATTCATTAGTTATTATGAATTACTTTATATTCACAGTTGTTTGTTTCTGATTTTTGGCAGAACGTTTTGGCCAAAGCATTGTATGACAATGTGGCTGAGTCTCCAGATGAACTTTCCTTTCGCAAGGGTGACATCATGACAGTGTTGGAGCGGGACACACAGGGGTTGGACGGATGGTGGCTCTGCTCTCTTCATGGCCGCCAAGGCATCGTCCCTGGGAATCGTCTCAAGATCCTAGTCGGCATGTATGACAGTAAGCAGCAACAGCAAGTCTCACCTACCACGCCAGATCCAGCTGTTTCCTGTCCAACCTCCCAGGTGCAGCGACCCCTCCCCACTCAAAGCGCCTATGCCCAACCAACACCTGCCATCTCTACACCATCTGTGCCAGTGTACGCAAATAAGCCCCTTCCCTCAGTTCAGTATACATCAATGCACCCAGCGTACTCAACCCCAAATCCTGCACAGCCAAACACGGACTCTGTTTATATGATGCCCCCTTCCCATGGTCCCAAGGTGAGCTCCAAAAGTCTATATCAGGTTCCATCTGGTCCAAGCGGATCCTCTGCACAAGCCCAACCAGGACCCCCTAAAAAGACCTCAGCTCTAGGCCATCGATCATTTGAGGCACCTCCACAAGATATCTATCAGGTGCCCCCATCTGTAGGTCTAGGGCTAAGTCAGGCAACCGCAAACGCTGGGGTTAAAGCAACTGGCCAAGATGTATACCAGGTACCCCCATCCTGGGAGAGCAGCACCAAGCCACTTGGCAAGGTAAGAAAAGAAGAAGCAAATGCATTAAAAATGAAAGAAATTGTGCTTTACAAAAAATCATTACAATATGCTTTTTAATCTAAATTATTACAAAGTCAAACAATGAAACAGAATAAAAATGAAACACACTACAACAGAATTATGAACAATAGTTGTTTCTAACAGCCTCCTGCAAATGTGTCCATATAACTACCTTCTGAAACTTTATGAAGTGACATTTCAGAAGTTGGATTCAATTCTCTAAAGGACTTTATGTAAAGTGAGGATCCTACTACAACATTTTTCCACCTTTGTTTGAGAATCTCCTCCCAGTTCAGAACTGAGCCACATGTGGCATCTTAGCTGTCCCACATTAGGTCAGTGGGTAATGAGAGATCAGCAGTATGCTAAAGGGAAAGTACACCCTCTGTCCATTAAAAATGTGTGAAATCCTGAAATTTAAAGGGGGTGTACTTTTTTTTACCATGACTGTAGATGCCCATTAGACATGCTAATCAATATTTGTTGCCTTTAATTTGAAAAAAAGATACAGTGGTTTTTAAGTTAAGTTAGCTAAGAAACATCAGCACGCCAACACTAAACCAAGATAGGTTGGCAGAATCTAAACTTGCAACAATGAAGAATGGTGCTTAGCGCTTTGGAGAACGCATTGTTGTTAATACTACTTATTGCTACTTCAGTTAGCATTATTAAACTAAACATGAGTGAGCATGCCCATAAGAAGCTTTGTTAGCCAAACTGTTAAAAGCATCAAGGTCTTTTTCTAAAGTGCACGTTTCTGTTCCAGTTGTTTCGGTGAATGTCCTATATCCACCTTAAACAAGTTTCTGTTAACAACTTGAGTGGTTCAGATAAAATTAGACGTTTCCCCATTGAAACATCTACTACTATAGCATCAAACAGAAACTAGATTATGAGTCTATTCTTAAATTGTTATTTGGCAGAATTGTGTGCTGCTGGTATTCCAGCCTTCTACAACAGACAACCCTCCTTATGTGGCACTTTGCCTGACCTGTAGTTCACATCATCTGCCAAATTTCCAACACAAACACTTAAATTCTCATGCCATGCCAGTAGGAGGAAAGAATATTAATATCACCAACCCATCAAATTACAAAGGATTGTCCTTTCATTGTTCAGTACAGATTTGAAGTTTAACAGAGTAACAGTCAGGACAGATATAAAAACTATTATTAAGTAATTCAATGTTTTAATTTTTAGCTTCAGTAGTGGGCTACAACTCCATTAGTTCTCAGAATCTCTGTTTGCCAAGTTTACATAGATATGCAAAAATAATGTTCACCTGGAAAAGCAGTTGTAAAAAATATATTTTGTATGTGGACCATAAACACAAACACATCAGAAAATATTAAATTTGCAAAATCTGCAAATTAATGTGGAGTAAATGTTTTCTCACTTGGTTGAAACTCTCTTCACTGAAAATAGAAGACAAAATAGAACAGGAAAATAACTTGGAACTATAACAAACAGAGTATCAACTAATGCTAAGATTTGTTAATTATTTAACTTCTGTGTTTCAGTTGGATGACTGTGTTTTACTTTGGGAGCAGGTGATTAGCTGTACATGTGTGTACTTTGAGTGTACAAGTAGGTGTGTGTGTTGCTGAGGTTGTTGCCGCCTTGCTGCCTCCTAAAATGGAATCTCATCTGCGTTCTGCTGTCTGTCTCAAATTGCTTCATTATTAATTGATGTGCAGACGCCAATAAGAACTTTGTTGTTTTTTCCAGTCTGCCCAAAAAGAACTTAAAAACGAACAGTTTTTGTGGAAGTAAAACATTTCCTACATCATGGTCAGCCATTAACAGTAGATAAAAGTGGGATGAATTATCTGAGACACTCACTTCTTGAAAGATTGGTGGCTGTCCTAAATGTTTGCCACTTGGAAATAATCTTTCTCGATGTAGAATAATGAATCACATTGTTTGGATATGCTCATATAACCTTTCCCAGATTTGTGGGCGACAGCAAGGTCATTGATGATTCCACTTTGGCATTGTGTTTGCACATTTCTGCTAGCTCCTGGCCAGCAACTAAGAGGTTCTCACTCTTGATGATCACTCAATCAATGACATTCGGAGAGCAGCCCCTGCCTGCTGCCTTCTTCCTGAAAAACAATTGATTCCCACTCACTGTGATTCCGCTGCTCCATTTAGAAGCATCAAGGGTGGCCTTGGTTTTGCCTCTGATTGCATATCAGACTAAGGTCAAACAAAGTGTCTTCCATTGAAATTAAATAGATAAAAACACCTGTTTTAACACTGTTAGTGTTGACGGTGCCAATTGTTCAAATCAACAGTTTCATAAATGTTTCTGTGGTAAAAATGTGTTGATTTTTTAGCTTTTTCTTGAATTCATTTCTGTTTCATTAAAAAGAACTGCTTTACAACGACAGCTCTATTTTAAAACAAAAGCTGTGTTGTGCAACATGTGCCCACAGCAACTACTTATAGAATGATTATGCCTCATGATGGCATGATGGTCCTGTTAACAAACACTCTGAGTTTGATCACTGAAATGTTATTGGAACATTTTGCTGTGTAATGTTGTGCAACAATAAGTTCAATTAGGCTATTAGCAAATATTAATAATTATAATTAATAATTATTAACAAAATGATTTAATAAAGTTAGAAATAAAATTGTACATACAATACAACAAATGATATCACAGCTTATTGTGAATATTTATATATATATTAGAACCAAGGTTTGCCTTGAGAATTTTGGGATGAGGTTATCCCCTTGCATGTAAAAAAACAAAAAACAAAAACGGTAATATTAATATGTGACAAGATAAAAAATATTGTATAATAATAAAAAAGGTAATCGTTTGACATCAGAATAATGCCTCAAGCTGTAAATGTGATATTTTAACCATCCCAAATGTACCGGTAGCACCTACAATCACCCTGTCCTTACAGCTCCATTTGGACTCCGCAGTAACATTTAAACCATATGTTAAAATTTATTTCAATCATAGCATGTTTGTGTCCTTTTGAAGACATGTCCCCACCTTTCAGCCCATACTAATCGGCGGTGACCTCTGCACTGCTGCTGGTTGGTGTGTGGAATTTAGCACAAGCCTCAGATACCTGGCATGGTTACTGGCAAGGAATAAGATGATTTTAAATGGTTTTGTTTGCCTATAAAGGGTATTCATTTGGAAGCTACTTTACCATGCAACAACTATCATAGAAGCTCATTCATCCAAAAGAAAATGTTTCCTACAGTGACTTTTGACCCTTTTCCACTAGTCCCTACTCAGCACGACTCGGCACGGCTCCACACTCAGTTTTTTCCATTTATAACTATGACATGTTAAAATCTCCCTGCTCTGTTTTGAATTTTTTTAAGCAGTCAAAAGCAAGGTAGAGATCAGAGTGAGAGTGCAACGGATCATGAGTTTAGCATTTCCAGTAATTCACAAAACCCACCAACTGTGTATCTTCTGCCTATTTTTACCCCCTCTTGTGATAGGTTAAATGGTACAGGTTAGAAAAAAGGTTCATAGAATTTATAGACTCACATTTTATAGTTATTATTTTTGTTATAATTCCATTTGAAATGTTGCTAATGAACCACAGAAGGCTTAAATACTATGTACATTATATAAAATTCATTAAGCATTAGAAACCATTGCTAATATGGTACAAGAGTTATTCTGTGTGTATTAATTACAGTTCAGTAAACGTTTGATTATTCTCAGATCAATTGCTTTTGTTAGAACTGGTTGTGCGCCTGCGCAAAGAAGTGTGGGAGGTTTTGAATAAAGCGTAATGGAGTAAAGACGACGTCTCTGTCCTTCATTTTAGCTCAAAAGTTACCACTTACCGCTCCCAACTCATCGGAGCAGAGGCCGCAACACTCTCTTCTTTGAACATGACATTTGTTCTGTAAAAATCATTAATTCTGTTTGAAAGTTAAGCTCTGCTGTCGGTGGAAGCAATGGATACATTTTTGTTCCTGTTTATGGGTATACTGGTTGATTCTTCTTTTAGTTTGTAGACCAGAGCCCACACCCTGGTTTCATGCTATCCATGCTTTTCTCTTTTGCACAAGGCAGAGAAAGAAAGCCAGTAAAGATAGGAGAGCCTGAACAGATCTGCTAATGGGGGGTATTGCTCAGAGTGAAGGTCATCTGCTGAACAAAGACTTCTGCTTGACGTAATCAAGAACATGGAACAAAAGGAAACATCCCAGCTTGTGCCTTGCACAGCTTGTTGTATTGTGCAAGCATATCTTCATGTGGAAGAATTCTCCGTCACTGAATCTCTCTGTCTGTGTATGCATTTATTGTTTATCAGTCAGAGTAGCCGCTGCTTTTATGAGAGCACTGATTCATTCAGAGAACACAACACAGGCTTTCTCTTTGCTGAACATTTAGGTCAGCAAATTTGAAAGTATACATCAATCCTCAGGCCAAAGTTCTGGTTTGAGATGTACGAAGTGGAGCCGTACTGGAAATGCCTAGAGAGCACTGTGTATTCAATGTGTTAGAGAGTGGAAATTCAAGCTCATTCATTTCAAGGCTGAAGCAGTTTTACCAAAACTCATGAATGAGTGGTGTTAATAATAAGGCTGCAATCCTGTATGCATGTGTACAAAACTAATACAGATGCAACTCAGTAAATTAGAATATTAATGAAAAGTTTAGTTATTTCAGTTATTCAATTAAAAAACTGAAACCAGTTTTAAATTCATTACAGAAACGGTGATTCATTTCAAGCATACATAGTCATATCCAATAAAAGTTATTATTGAAAGGTTTATTTAATTCATTAACTCTATTTACTAAGTAAAACATTATATATTATTTACACACAAATTTATGTTTTCAAGCTTTACCAATCTAATCCAAAAACTTTGATTTTGTTTAATGACCTGGATATGCTAACAAGTGTGCAGAATGGGGAGGAAACTCTGCTAGGAGACTCCACACATAAATTTCCTACTGGGGGTAAAAACCTCAATGCAAAATTACACCAAGTAGATCAAGGATAAACCAAGTTCCTTGGCTCAATAAGTCAGGTTTTATTCTAATATGCCTCTCATGTTGTGTTTTTAATATAAAACCAGATTTGTTAAAGTTTTAAAGAAATAACACTTTAAATATTTTTTTATAACACTTTAAATTCAATAAGACATACATTACAAAGATAAGAGAGGTGCATTACCAAATACAGGTTTAGAGCTCAGAATAACACATAAAAACCAGTTAACCACCAAGAATTAAGATATAAGACAAACATCTTCCCACTGGCTGCAAATACACACACACACACACACACACAGTCCTTGTCACGTCTGTCTACTACAGAGAAAACACACACACACACACACACACTTTCAGCATTTTTTTGCAAATGTGTGTGTGTTTTCTCTGTAGTAGACAGACGTGACAAGTGTGAGTATGTGGTTATATGTGTGTGTGTGTGTGTGTGTGTGTGGTTGTGTGTGAGAGAGCGAGGGAGAGAGTAAGAGAGACATCTGGATTGCAGCCAACCACCATCAATTGTGTTGAAAGCCTTTTCACAGTGACCGTATGACTGTTAGTGTTTGGCACATGAAGAATAATAAAATTAAAACACACAGTAAGGAACAAATTCTCTGCTGTTTAAATTAGGATGGGGACTTTAAAGCATTCATTTTCATAAATTAACTACAGAAAAAAATCTGTCTTCAAAAAAACACGTACAGTCTGAAGTAGTGATTAGATGAGTAAATAACAAATGTCGCAAGTGCAAGTGAATACAGCACAGAATGATCTGTGAGCTACATACTACTTCCCCTCCCTTTTCGGTTTGGAGGGCCACTGATGAGAGCATGAGAGCAAAGGGGAGCACTGTTGCGCAGGACATCAAGGTGGGACAGATTAGCGGGTAGGGTGTTTAA
Organism: Crenichthys baileyi; assembly: GCA_036173005.1. Classification (NCBI taxonomy): domain Eukaryota; kingdom Metazoa; phylum Chordata; class Actinopteri; order Cyprinodontiformes; family Goodeidae; genus Crenichthys; species Crenichthys baileyi. The sequence goes on from JAHHUM010001168.1 coordinate 22,708, forward strand.
TCAGAACACTGTTTAATAATGGTTAATAAAAAATTTGCTCATTGTGTCAGATACTGGTATTTGATAAAAATGTGATTATTCATAATTAATTTCAAACCTTCTAAATAATTAGATACATTTTCTTAATCGCATACCACTTCTAGTTTAGATGTTTACTCTTATTAAAACTCAGTTTTTATGTTTCACTTTACAGCTGTTAGGACTGGTAAAAGTAGACTGAGGCAGCGGAAAAGCCCTGGCAGATATGACTTATGGTATACAAGGATCTGCCAGTTTTGGCTTTGCTTTGGTTTTGTGGTGAAGTGCTTTTTCCTTATGTTATGATTCTTAGTTTGGTTATGGTTTTTAGTCATTTATTCCTTCTGCCTTTTTCTTCATATTTATTAGTCCTTCCACTCACTGGGTTAGTTATGTCCTTCTGTCTTCCTGTGTTTTACTTTCCTTCACTCGTGTTCCTCCCCTTGTCCTTAGATCCCCTTCAGTTATTGTTTTACTCAAGGTTTTGTTTCGCTTTAGATTAGTTGATCTCCCCAGCCTTACTTCTGTATAGTTTTTTCTCGCTTAGTTCTTCATGTTTATATTCTCCCTTCCCGGTTTATTATTTTAGTATAGTCTTCTTTGTTTAGTTTCTCATGTTTATTTCCCTTCTGTCAGATTATTAGTTGCAGTCAGCCACTTAGTGTATTGTGTTTGTGTACTGGTTAGTCAGTTCCTTTTCTTGTGCCTTCTGTTTTATTTTATGTTTATTTATCCCTAGGCTCTGGTAGCCTTCCCCAGCAGGGCTGTGATACTTAGTTTTGGTTAGTTAGTTCTTTTCCCCAGGTTTGTTATTTTGTATAGTTCTCTTTGCTATGTCCCCCATGTCGATTTCCATCTGCTTGTAATTAGTCACATTCCCTCCTCAGTCTCCCAGCTGTTCCTCACCTGTTACCACTTCCATCTGATTACTGATTACATCTGATTTAGGCGACTATGACTCAGTGGGAAGAGTAGTTGTCTTACAATCAAAAGGTCATGGGTTCGATTCCAGCTTCCTCCTGTCCATATGTCGATGTGCCCCTGGGCAAGGCACTTAACCTCAAGTTGCCTGCGTATGAATGTGCGATTGGGTGAATATGGCTTTAGTGTTAAGCGCTTTGAGCGGTCTGTATGACTGGAAAAGCGCTATACAAGTTCAGTCCATTTACCATTACCTGCCTTCCTCCCTCATTGGTTACCTTCATATTAAAAAACTTCTTCTACTCACCATGCGGTCTCAGCGGCGTGTTCTGCATTTTGGTCCAGCCATCAAACCCCCAATCCTGACAACAAGTTGTTAAATTGAATATTTTGCCCACACATCTCTAATATTCAATATCTGAGAATGTCCAAAGATGTTAATGGAAGCTCAGAACAGATCCCGAGAGGTGTCAGGCAACTAAAAATAAAGCATCTAGTTCTGAAGACATACAGACAGATTTGCAGTTTATTTCCTCTTTCTTGTAACCCATACAGATACAGATATGAGCAACATTAATGTCCTTGGGCTCACTGATGTTGGAAAGGAAACAAATTCTTGCCTCCAGGTTTAAGTAAGCCAAGTTACAAACCAGCTAATACATTTGGCTGGTAATTCCTGTTTTTAAAATAGGGTTCATGGGAGTTTGCCTAACCGGTCCAAATTTTTTTTGTGGACCTGTATGGGGGAAATTTCCTGCCAAAATTCAAGAGCACATAGTTTCAGTTTGAGAGCAGGATTTCATTCTGCTTGTACTCAAACTTGGGAGCACAGTTTTGATCCGAGCAGAGAGCAAGTTTGCGCGCATGAAGGATGAAGCAAGCAGGAGGAAAAATTATCTATGCAAGAAGCATTAGATTAGAGCGCAGGAACCAAGATTTGAGAGAGAACAGAGTATATTTGAAAGAAAGCAGACGTTTTTAGTGCAAGCATTACTAGTTTTGAGAACAAGCAGAATGAAATCCTGCTTTCAAATTGAAAATATGTGCTCTTGAATTTTGGCAGTTAATTTCCCCCATAGACCTGGAATTCGACCGTGTCCCTCGTGGTGCCCTGTTGGGGGCGCTCAAGGAGTATGGAGTTGGGGACCCTTTATTAGGGTCTATCTGGCCTCTGTACAAGCAGAGTTTGGTCCGCATTGCCGGCACAAAGGTAGACCTTTTCCAGGTGCATGAACTTTGGGTCTCTCCGGGACATCCTCCCTGCTGTCCTTGTGAACTGTTTTTGTGTTTTGGTTACTGCCCTCCTTCCAAGGCCCCTTCCGCCGGCCCTGGTCGGATTGTGTTTTGTGCATCTGGTATCTCTGCCCTTAAGGCCTGCCCTTAAGGCACAGAGGCCTGGCTATCGTGGTCCTTAATATTATTGTAGTTGCTCTTGAGTTTTATTAACGTTCCTCTGCACTGCCTCAGTGAAAACCTTCTCATTTCTCCTGGTTTCATGGCCAATTAGTGAACAGCAGTCTGTTCACCTAACATGTAGTTCCTACTCAGCCTTGATCATACCTGCTACTGAGTAGGTCCAAAAAAAGCAGGTACCAGGTCGGAAAAATCAGTAATGCAAAGGCTCGTAAAACATTGAGATAAGTGGAGCTGCCCTTAGTACAGCCAGTGGAAAAGGGGCATAAGGCACTTGAAATGTCTCCACCAACAGATCTATGGAGGCACAGAAGAAATAAAGCTGCTGTGTCAGCCAGCCCACTTCAGCTTACTAGTACATAGATGTTTAATATGTAAAGAAAGTGTCAGCAGCCTGATCCCTTGTCAAAGAGATAGGCAGATGAAAAAAAACAACCCAGCCAAACAAAATTAAAATAACCAACCTGAAAATGTGCTGCTCTGATCTTTAAATGTCATTATTGGTATGGAGCAGAGAAAACTGCATTTAGATCAGTCTCTACTTCTTGGCTAAATAACTTCTAAACAATCAAACTGATTTAAAACCACTAATGCCGACTTTACACAATAAGAGAAAAGTACAGAAAACTACAACTTAATTTTAAACACAGGTTAGAGTCTGAGCTGTAGGAGAACTTAAGTAACCCCAAACCCACACCGGGATGAAAAATCTCCACAGTTATACAATTATGCCTTTATGACTTTAAAAAGAGACATGAAAGTCTGACTACAGGAATAGTACACTACAGGACTGGCCCTATGCCACAGTTCTCTTTAGGTGTCCAATTGACTTAGTTTCTTGTTTCTACCCCAGCTCTTTATTAAAAACGGAGCTCAACACTCACTGTGCATAGACACAAATGCTTTCCCAGATCCGTTCATGCACTTTCCTAAGAGTTTACAAAACATTTTTATGACCTGTAGTTTCATCTGCCATATAATTGAAAACATATTTAAAGGAGGAAATGAAAATCTGTAGGTAACACCTTTTACAAATCTGTCTCTATAGAAACAGTTCAATGATGAATAATAATACGTAATAAGCTATTTTGGATAAATAAAAATTCCATCAGAGGTTATGGTAGACGGATGTTAAATGTCAACAATATATCTTAGGAATATACACAACTTAAAACTGAAGCAGTGACATCAAATAATGACACTAAATAGTCACTTTAGTCCTTTTACATATTGATCATCACTCATGCACAATATTTCTACCTGCCAGTGTACAGAGGTTTCTGGATTCTCATCGTCAACTCAAAGTAAAATCATGTAAATATAAATTTCCCTCTAAAAATCTGTTGTCCACAGCAAATAAATTAGTGCTTTCTGAATTTAATGAATTTAACTGCCTGCTTTAAAAAGACGAAGAAGATGTTGTGAGTTTCTAACTGGTCCTGCGTTGGGATTTTCCAGGCGGACCGGTTGACTCTCCACTCAAACCATGTAACGCACAGTTGAAACAGGCACACTATAAGTCAGTCTGGTTCACACAACAACAATGACTGGACCTCTTCGCTGTTGTTATTGGCTGTGTTTTTTTTTCTGTGTGCCGCCCTGTGTTGTGATGAGACGTAACAACCTTTAGTCTCGGTTCATTCAGTGTGAAGGCAACAAATTCCCATTCTTAGTCAAAGATGTGCAAGCTTTTTTTCTCTTATGAATGATCACTCTGACATGGCTGTTAACTGTGACCTTTGCAGGTTGCTATAGTCTTTTAAATGCATGCTCCTTAGAGGTCGTGGATAAGTTTTGGAGTTTGATCTTCTCAGTCAAATTTTCTCTTCTTCTGTTGCTCAGGCTGTTGCTGGTGTTACAATTAAAAAGATATGGTTTATTATTTTTCTTATTTTGACTCTAAGTTCTGTTTTCTGTTCCTGTGCTGCTGTGTGCAGGTGGTTGTTCCCACTCGAGTTGGACAGGTTTATGTGTACGACCCAGTGAAAGCCGACAAAGACGAGTATGACGTCCCACCCAGACATCAGCCTCCGGCCCATCAAGACATTTATGATGTACCACCCACCCGCCAGCAGTACAGCACCCAGGTCAGTGTTTGTGTGCGATTGCAGGGAAAACAGTTTGCTCCAATGGGCCAACATTAGCTAACAAATGAGCTGACAAATGTTCACTGTTGTAGAAGCCCATCAGTACCTTCATTAGAGAGCCATCAGTCAAAGTTCTGCAGCCAATTTCCAAACTGCAGTTTTTGTAAAGCTTTAACTTGCCTAAAACAGTTTTGGGTGATTCAAAAAATAATCATAATTATTGAGAACTATACATAATATAAGGTTATAGAACAACATTCACAATGTTTTTTTCTAGACCATGCTGTCATATGGAGTTATTAGTTATTTACTTTAGAAGCAGAGGCAACATCACACCGTGTGTGTAAAAGGATAAAGGATAAAACAGAGCTTAGCTGTAATGCATTCAGGCTTCCTGTTATCTGCTGAAAGTCTGAATCTTCATTGCAGCCTGAATGAAAAGGAGACATGCCAAAGCAAATATTATTTCCTTACAAATAGCTCCTAACACATGGGTGCTCCCTCTGACCTGTAGTTTCTTCTGCCATACAATTGAAAACTTATTTAAAGGAGGAAATTAAAATCTGCAGGTAACACCTTTCACAAATATGTTTTTATAGAAACAGTTCAGTGATGAATAATAATAATTAATAAGCTATTTTGGATAAATAAAAATTCCATCAGCTTTGAGTTTATAGTAGACAAAGGTTAAATGTCAACAATATATCTTAGGAATATGCACAACTCAAAACTGAAGCAGTGACATCAAATACACGTGGGTGCTCCCTCTGACTTCCCTTTTAAGGTCTCCCTGTTACTGAAAAAGCTAACAATGAGTCTTCTTCACTAAGCAACTGCACCACATAGTGCTTAAAACTGATTCACTGATTGGAAGAAGATCACATTTTTGAGCCTTTCTCCAGCCAGTGAAAATCTCCCAATTCCAGTCACCACCCAGTTTCTCAGTACTAGAGGTGCACTGATTGCAGTTTTCTGGCCAATCACAGATTACGATCTCTAAAAAGCCTGACCTGCCGATTCCGATTTTGGCCGATACGGATTTTTTTTTAAACTTACACTGTCAGTACAGCTCTACTTTTTGTCAGTTATGACATTAGTCACTTACTCAGGTGACAAAAAATAACTTTTCATTTAACTGGTCACTGCAAAAACACCAATGATACCATTGTGTTGAAACATGGTCAGGTTGACCTTTTTGCTCTGCTGCTCCTTTTCCTCATTTAACTATCTCTTGCCTCTGCCCCCATCCATTTCCCCTTTATCTTCCTTGTTTTTTGTCCTGGGAAATCTGGACTCATATTACTGGTCTATAATCTTAGTGACCATCCTCTTTTGACTTATCAGGATGTAGATTCTCTTTTATGTTTCGTGTGTGTGTTCCTGTTTTGGCATCACAGTGAGAACCAATTTTCCGATATCAACATCAAATTGAGGACCGATTGTACCAAAGTGAGGACATTTTGCTGGTCCTCACGACCTATTTTGCTAACGGTTAGGACTAAGGTGTGAATTGAGTTTAGGTTAAGGTTAGGATTAGGCATGGACTGGTAATGGTTAGGTTTAGGGTTATTGTCAGGGTTAGGGCATAGAAAGGGTTGAAAATGACTGAAAATCAATGGAAGTCAATGGGAGTCAAAACATGGTCCTCACTACATATAGCAAAACAAGAGAGAGTGTGTGTGTGTGTGTGTGTGTGTGCATGGTCTTGTTTTTCACTTGTTTTTCTCCTGTATTTCACCATAAAAGTGAAGTGTAAAGTGAAGACATTTTCATGGTCCTTACATGCTATTTTGCTAGGGGTTAGGTTTAGGACTAAGGTGTGAATTGAGTTAAGGTTAGGCTTAGGGTTAGGTATGTCCTAGTAATGGTTAGGCTTAGGGGTAGGGTCAGGGTTAGGCCATAGAAAGGGTTGAAAATGAATGGAAATCAATGAGAGTAAATGCAAGGTCCTCACAACATATAGTAAGACAAGAGAGTGTGTGGGTGGGCACACGCATGCATGTGCATGAGTGTGTTTGTGCTTTCAAATTTTCAAAAAAAACAAATATTTCTCAATGAAAAACATTTGGATGGATATGTTTATGAGCTCAAAGTCCAAGCCAGTAGAGAAAGTCTTCCTGACAGTCTGTATTCAGGGCTTAAAATCATATATTTTATGGGCCTTTCACAAAGAAAGCAGTGGTGGGCTAACTTGATGCATCCAGTTAGATGGAATTCCTTAGACACAAAGAAAAAGAAGTGCTTGTATTTCTACCAGCGGGGACGTTTTGTATGCACTTTGCCAGCCAACTCCAATAAATAAACTCTACCAGCAGGAGGTTGCTCAGAGTTATTGTAGCTTAGTCAGGGGTCATAATCTGTCCTAATTCACAGTACAACCTTCCCAAATGGGAATCATTTGAGCACAAAATACATTTATTAAATTCCTAAAAAAAACATAACTACTACTATGATCCAAGCATATATGTCTTCAAGAAGAAAGGCATCTGGTTTTATATATAAGTCGCTGCAACAATTGTATTTACACTAAATAATTTCCATCTGCTGACTTGCCCATCAAACTGTTTAATTAGAGCTCACATGGAGAACAGTCCAAAATTAGCTTAATAGTCATTGAAGTTAACGAGAGACAGAAACATGCAGCATCAGCTATAATCGCCATGGTGATATATACGTGAAATTTGTGAATGTGTGGTTTTGTGTAGTTCCAGTTACATGTATGCTGGAACATACAATGAGATACAAAACAGAATATTTTTCATGTTTGTCTTCTGCTCTGTTTCTAGGTGTATGACACTCCCCCTATGGTGGTTAAAGGGCCATCTAGTGGTCAAGACATATACGACACCCGAGCAATCACAGACAAGAACCCCCAGCAAACTGTAAGACTGTGGAATTTGTGTTGTAGAATAGAACTATTACTCACCAAAAGCTGCATGTATTACTACACTTACTTATCATTGGTTAACTGTTTATCTGGAAAAAACAAATACAGAGAATGCAGAGAACCAGAAAATTGCAAAATATTGCAGTTCTAATCTTGAATATTTTTATCTAACAATCATTTCTATTTCAACCTTTGTGATGAGCAGGTTTGTTTCTTTATATAATGTAGAACACCTGTCTTTCAATGTTCCTTGTCAGGACTTAGATTATTAAATAATTACTTTGTAGACAAAATTACCAGAGCGGTCCACATGCCCTTTGACCTTCTTTTTAAACAAAACATAAGCTTTAGAACAAAAATGTGAATATATGTTTATTCTTTCAAAAATCTTTTCTATTTCAACCTTTCTTCTGTTTCGTCAGGTGTATGACTTCCCTCCATCAGTGAGTAAAGATATTCCTGATGGTCAGTTAATTAGAGAGGAGACCTATGACGTGCCACCCCACTTTGCCAAACTGAGGCACCAAGTTCCCATTGCTCATGGCCAGTACCAGCAAAACGTCAGCGATGATGATGAGCCGCCAATTCCAGAAGACGTTTATGATGTTCCACCACCTATCCTGACAGAGAAGCATCATCCGGGTGAGAGGGGTGCAGTCAGGCAGGCCACGCAGGAGATCTATGACATCCCAGCCGCCTTGCGTGGTGGATGCCTCCCCAGCCAGGATGTGTATGACTTCCCACGGGAACGAGAGGACAGAGGGGGCGAGAGGGGAGACCAGTATGTCTATGATGTCCCACCACAGGTAGTGCTACTTCACAATTTTGTTTGCAATAAACGATAATATTGTCGTTTGGAGAACATTTTCAACTAATATAATGATAACGACATAATAATGCAAGTAGTTATACCCTCTCTAAGATCAGTAAACTTCAATTTCTAAAGAACATTTAACACTGGAACTGGAAGACATTTTAAATATCCAAATAAATAAACAACCAAAATAATTAATAGAATGGATTATGAAGTCTTTGTAAACAAAATTGTCCTTCAAAGAATATTAATCATTAGGCTTAGACAGGGAAAACAGGCAAAACTGCCAGTTTTAAAAACAAAAAGTGCGAACTAACAACAAAAGCATTTATTTGAATAGGAGCAGATGCCTCAACAAGCCATGTGTGCATCTGTAGCTACTTTAGTCTGTCAGATTAAACGATTAAACACTCAAGTCATCGTGGACTGCTGGGAAGATGAAGATGACCCAGTTGTAGTTTTTTTTTTTTTTTCCCAGGTGAGAAAACTGCATTGGATGATTATGTTTTAGGTGCATATGCATGTTTGTTGTATTGCCGCTTTTAGTTGCTACTGTTTTACAACAAATGCGACATACCACGTTAGGTGTGGTTCACCACGGTAAATTGGTTTGAATCCAAAAGTGCTGTCACACTACAGCTATTGCATTCAGCTTTGAAACCATTTCTCATGGCTGCTCATCTCTGGTTTTCCAAATCTCAACTAGCGTTTTTCTGGCTTGCTACTCCTCACAGGGCTCTAATGCTACACTTTCAGGTACGTAATTAGACCTTGCGCCTGGCAAGTACCTGACGCAAGAGTTCACTCCTCCCTATGCTAAGGAAACGAGAAGGGGAGGGGTCACCCAGTCTCTTTTAAGAGTAGGAGAGGGAGACACAAGGAAAACAAACAAGCATCCAAACAGAAATTATCAAGCTCATTTTAATTTATCATGGGATTAATTTAATCCATGCATTTTCTGGTAAAACTAACATTTCATCTTCATGCACACATTGTAAAGAAGTATCTACATTGATTAAAGACGTTGATGAACCTTTGCTATTGCTGTTAGCTGAGTTTCTGGCATCTTACTTGATCTTAGCTTAGCTCAATGAGAAACTGTAGCTTTTGTGGAGAGTTGATGATTATTTAGTAGCTTACATGCCTTGCCAGGTTACAACCATATACTTCAGTGTATTTTATTGAGATTTAGTGTCATAGACCAACACAAAATAATGTATGCGCGTTTGTATTCAGACCCCCTTACTGTGATACACCTAAATAAAATGCTTCACTCCTTAGCAATCTAAGATTGGAAAAGAGGAAAATATTTGGAACATCCCAGTGAACTAACAGCTAGTCACAAAGGGGACCAGACCATCCTAAAATAGTTCTTGTCTCTAAAATGTCATGTCTTTTTCAGTCATATTTGCACTGTACAGCATAGACCCTGTAATTTACAGTTAACATCATCTGTAACACAGACTTTTTATGTGAAACAGACAAAGCAAAACAAAGCATGTTGTGCTTAATCTGGTCAGAATAACTTAAACAGAAATGTGTAATACTCATGCCATAGATGACAGCAGGTCCTTTACAGACAGGAAAACCAAGTATCCTTTCATTTACAGGGAAGGGATAAATAAATGTCTTTCCTCCCATTAAAGTCTGGCTTATAATTTTATTTATTTTAAGTCTACTTTTCTGAATCTTAAATAAAGCCTATTTCTGCAGATTGTGGTTTGTATTTCAGTCTGGGTCAGCTGACTAATACCAAATAGGATCAAAGCAAAAATAATTAACAGCAACCTCTTGCTGGTGAAAGTTAATACCATTTCAATACTAGAGGTTCTCAAAATGTGACTCAAGAACCACCTTTTTCCTAAAAATCACAATAACACATGCTAGTTATTTAAATACACGTTTTCTGTGATCTAAAGTAATATTTAAGACAAGCAAAAAAAAAATGCAAATGAAGCACATTTATCTCTGCTTCATCAGAAACTTAAAAGAAAATGTATTGTAGACATTTTAAAGAACTCCCAGTACAGGCAGACATGGATGACACTAAACCAGGAGAAAGTGCTGGTATCTGGATGTCCTAAAGAGGGTTTTATAGTAGTATGTGTTGACCATCTCTAAGTTTAATATAGCATGTTGAGTTTGAAGGTTTGTTTTGTTGAGTATTCTCTTTTTTCTCACTCTCAATTCTGAGACAAACAAGTTCTGTTTAATTCTGAGTCCTACTGCTTTACAGCTGACCAATACCAAATAAATGCTTTAAAATATCTTTCAATTTGGCGGTACTTTGAGTATTTAGTGACATAGTATTTGGCGAAACCTCTGCTGTACAGTGTGAGTGAATTGTTGTTGATTATTTTTAAGAAATCAGGCTGTCGACGCATGCATAAAAATAAAGAAATCCTTTGCACATTGCTCCTTTCTTTTGTTGACAAAAGTCTTAGTGCCAAGAGATGAAAACTGCAAAATGTGGCGAAGGAAGAACTAAATTAAGAAACAATATGCTTTTCAGCGTTAATAATGTAAACTTCTAGCCATCGATACAGATACTTCCCAGACTAAAATATTCTTCCTTTTTTTAACCTTAAGCTGTATCAGGTGTCCTCTAATGTTGATAAGATACCAACTATCCAAACAGACCCATACTCTAAAAACTTCAGTCAATCCTTTCCCAGCTCATTTTAGTGTGCTTAACATCAGAATTCTTCAAAGAAATGCAGTTCATGTGTTGTTAAAATAAGTTATTATCCTTTTAGATATATAAAAATATGTGATTCTTATATCCCTTGTTCCACAATGCAGAGCAATATTTCAGTGCCCTGTTTTCTAGGTTGTCCGTGATGCCCAGTCCAATGCTGAGGAGCTGACCATATCTTTTAAGCGGTTGTCTGCTTCAAGCACAGGAAGCACACGCAGCAACCACTCCTCTTCTTCGTTAGACATGGTTCCTGTCCGGGACACCTCCTCAGTTCCTGCCTCTAGCTCCATCCAAGGAAAACCACTCATGTTGGACCTTGATCAGGCCATGGAGCGACTGTCTCGCCTACAGCAGGCTGTTGAGTCCAGTGTTTACCTCATGATGTCGTTCATCACAGGCAACTGGAGGAGCCCTGCTCACCTGGAGGAAAACCTTACAGCCCTTCATCAGGCTGCTGACCGGGTGCGAGCCACTGTCCGAGACTTCCTAGAATTTGCTCGGGGCGCTGTTGCAAACGCTTCCCAGGCAACAGACCGCTCACTGCAGACCAAGCTGGGCCGGCAAGTGGGAAAGATGGAGGACGTCTTCCAGAATTTGATTCGGCACAGTCAAAGCTTAGACAGCCTCTCATGGTCACCCACAGCACTGTCAACTCCGCCTCCAGGAGGGGATGACTTAGATCGACTGATAATGACAGCAAGAGGCATCCCTGATGACGCCAAGCAGCTTGCCTCGTTTCTCCATGGTAATGCCTCACTGCTCTTTAAAAGGACAACTCGGCAGCAGCAGCTGCCCCTTCCTCCAATCCCAGGGGAGATGAGCGGTCACATGACAGGATCAAGTAGTGGAACCTACCAGGGAGGGGAGAAAGTGCATATTCAGTCACGGCCCCTCCCTTCTCCACCAAAATTTACAGCTGCAGATGAGGAAGATGGCGTGGACAGGCCATATGAGGTCACAGAGGAAGGCTGGATGGAGGACTATGATTACGTCCATTTACAGGTACATCTACAGCCACACATAAGTCTGACCTTATTATCTATTAAGTCTCTTATGCAAGACACTTTCCAGCAAGGCCTGAGACAAAGTTCTTCCCAGATCAGTGTAATGTGTTAAATGATGTATGTATGGCAAGCCCTTAAAATCAAATTACGGCAGTTGGTTGGCACACAAAATGAGAAAAAAAATGGCGTAAAATTTCACCATCTGGCGTCAAAAATGCCAAGTGTCGTAATTTACACCAGCTTTTTTGATGGATGCCAGGTCGTGTAAAAATACCTTACCTGGCATGCGTTACATCAAAAGGGATTTTTCTGTTTTTGGGTGGATTTGGGTTTTTAGACGGGAGGTGCAAATGCAGCAGAAAATCTCTGTTTTGCTAAATGTTTGTCAGTGTGGACAGGACCTTACTTTTAAAACATTGATGTTCTCCGTTACTTGTTCTGTAACCATAGGTAATGTTTTGTCTTATTAGTGTAAATGAAATTTTGCTATATTTTCTGCGGTATTTTGATTTATTCTAAATTAGAAATGTTTATTAGTTGGTTAATCATTGAACCAATTAAGTTCTTGGCCATTTCAGGCTTTAAAATGCTTCTAAGCAACATCTATTAAATTCAGTTCAGTTTTTTTATTTTAAATATAGCTTTGGGACAGTATGACATTCACGCAGTACAAAAACCTTAAGTACAGTTTGATAGGATCACGGTTTTAACACTAAAACTTAAAACAGAAATGTACCACATGATCTAATTGCTATTATTTAAAATGGAAAAGCTACAGTTACATTACAGTTACAGTTTACATTGCAGCTCCTAAAATATTTTTTGATGATTACAGTTAATGTTGACTATGACTATGGTATTTTGATATATTTACACACATACAGAGACCGAGAGGACACAATGGGTGTGTTGACAAACACATGAATCCACTCAGTCAGTGGTTTTAAAAAAATATACATGTTTTTTGGCTACAAATATTAAGAAAAATCAAAAATGAAATTCTCGTCAATTACATCAAGTAGTGATCAAATTCAAGTCAGTGTTAGCTAAAATAGTATTCCTTTATAGATTTATTTTCAGATTTCCACAGTGGTGGAAGACTAGCACAGAATATGGAATAAATAACCGCACAATCTAGTAGTAGTTATTCCATAAACATGCTTATTGCACTGAATATCGTGTGTTGATGTAAATGTTTTGTCTTTCTTTGCTTTGTTGTTCTGCTCTCTATAGAACACAGAGCAGCTGTGCTTCATACAGCCGGGAGAAACTTCATTCCTCCAAAACTTTGTCTGGCTTTTGATATAAAAAAAAACATATGAGTGGCATGACAGAAATTTTTAAACCATGACTTTTAAAACTGTTGTGTACCAGTAACTGGCCCATGCCTATTAAGAACGAATGTCACCTTAATAGACAAGACAGGTTCAGTTTAAATAGAAGCCTATAATTAAATCAATGCAGTCATTAACAGATTGAAATTCAATTGCACCAGCTGGAGTCAACGCATGGGGGCAACAACATTATCCAAAGATAATGGCTAAAAGTAAATAAGGCTAAGTTTAGTCAACAAGTTAAAGTTTAATCTACAATACGTTTCGTACAGCTGGTAGACCCATACATTTAGCTTAGATTAGCAAGATAAGAGATTTATCATGTATCTAAGCTTAGCTCAGTGAGCTAAATAGCTGTATAGATGACCTGATGAAACTTCTCGATAGGCCCTGATCAATATTGCATGTTGTGGTTCTATAGTATGAGGTGTACTCATCTGTTGTCTTCTTTTACAAATATAAATTCAACTCCATCTCAGATGATCCCAAATGTCCACAAGATAGCTTGTCAGCATAGCCTCACCTCAGTGTATGTCTCAGTGATGTAACCTGCTGGAAATACATATTGACACTGCCAATTTGTGGCAACTCTGACTGGAGTTTAGAAGACATGCTTAATATTAGACTTTTTTGTTTCCAAATAAAACTCTCTATCCCTCTTGATGTCCAGAAGGCATCTTACAGTCGGTGTGCAGCTTTAAAAGCTCAACTTCTCTATGACTTTTAAGTGAGGCTGTTTTGTTTTCTTTTTGCCAGCCGTCTTCTAGGATTTTATATTTACCACTATCCTCACGCAGTTTTGCTCATAAAAATCTGGATTTTAATTCTGCATGATAAAAATAAAAATCAAATCACAGCTAAAAAGAGGGTAAAAAAAATCACTGTAGACATTCAGAAGATGAATAAAATAATTTTTGGTTTGTTTTTTCTCGAAGCTGTCTCCTAAATAAGATATTCTTGCCAAACTAAATGATGTATAAAAAAAAAACAGTCATCTGCTTTGTTAGGACGTCTTTCATGAAAATATGATGTTTGACAAATTATGTTGTGAATATGAACCCTGCTGTCCTCTGTCAGCCCTTTATGTGGTAGACCTCTGCCATTCTGTCCCAACTTTTAGCTCTAGACATGTTATTGAAGCTCCTCTTGTCTCCTGTAGTGGGAAGCAGATGCAGTAATGTAACTACTTTGTTTTGATCTGTAAGGGAAAGGAAGAGTTTGAGAAGAACCAAAAACAGCTCCTGGAGAAAGGAAACATTATCAGACTCAACAAGACACAACTGGAACAGCAACAGGTATGTGGATGGGTTCTACTGTCTTTGTTCCACTGTTTGTTTAACTGATAAATCCCAGAAGGCAGTTAGTTACTATAAGCCTGGAAAAAATCAGCTGTTAATCGCACTTCCCACAAAGGCCTTGCAAAGGTCTTCATACCCTTACACTATTTTAACATTTTGACAAATTACAGTAACAAACCTAAACTTATTTCATTGTGATTTTATGTGATAGACCAACACAAACGCTTGTTCCAAATATGAATCTGAAAAGTGTGGTGTGCGTTTCTTTTCTCTTCCTCTGAGTCAATACTTTGTGGAACCACCTTTTAGTTTTTACCAGATTAGCACATCTAGAGACTCAAATGGTTGTCAATTTTTCTTTGCTAAGTAGCTCAAACTTAGTCATATTGGATAGGGAGTGCCTGTGATCATCAATTTTTAAGTCTTGCCACAGATTTTGAGTTGGATTTAGGTCCAGACATGAATAGACTTTGATCTAATACATTTCATTTTAGCTCAGACTGTATGTTTAGGGTCATTGTCCTAAGAGAGGTGAACATTATAGCTGTCCATGCGACAGACCCAATTTAGCTGTGGATCTCTACAGCTCTTCCAGACTACCCATGGGCCTCTTGGCTGTTTCTCTTATAATGCTTCTTGCTTGGCCTGTCAGTTTAGGTGGACGCCCATGTCTTGGTAGGTCTGTAATTGGTCCATCCTCTCTCTAATGTTCTCTTACAAACCTCTAAGGTCTTCATAGGTTTGTAATGTTCTCTTACAAACTTCTTACAAACCTCAGAGGTTTGTAAGAAAACCTTATAAACCTCTGACATCTTTATAGAACAGCTGCATTTATAGTCCTATACAGCTACACACAGCTGGGCCCCATTTACTGATTGGGGTCTTCTAAAGGCCATTGGCTGCACTATATGTTATTTAGGAGTATCAGAGTAAAGGGAGCTGAGTTCAAATGTAGGCCCCAGGAAGAAATAATTGAGTACCATGCATATTTTTCTTTCCTTTATCATTATGGACTACTTTATGTTGGTCTATCATATAAAACCTGAATAAATATAGTGATAATGATCATTGTCAAATGACAAAGGGTTGTGAATACCTTTGGAAATTTTTCCTGTACATTAAATTGATCAATTTCCAGTCAAATTATCTTCTGCTTTTGTTTCTTTTTTACCAATAATGGAAAAACAGAAAAGCATATCGGACCCACAGCCCACTGTTCAGTTTTGTTTTGTTTAATCTTTTAGATTCAGTTTAAGAAAAATGCATTACATCTTAATATTTGAAGAGAAAGAACTTGATAAAGTCTTTGCAAAGCTCAGTGACTGATTTGATTCCAAATTGTTTTTGTGTTGATGGCTGATTGTCTAGTCATTTGTAATCCTTAGTAAAACCTTGTCTCAAATTTTGCTCCTCTTCCTTTTTAAGATTAAACAATTTGAACGGCTAGAGCAGGAAGTCAGCCGGCCAATAAACAATGACATGACAGGCTGGGTTCCTTCTTCGAACCATCCTCTGGCCAACCAGCTATTGAAGAACGGCCCCGGAGAGCCCTCCTCCTCCAAGCTGTGTCACGGTGACCGCCAGTTCCTCCTTTTTTACCAGGAGCAGTGTGAGCAGAACATCACCACAGTTACCAATGCCATTGATGCCTTCTTCACTGCCATCAACTCCAACCAGCCGCCAAAAATCTTTGTGGCACACAGCAAATTTGTCATCCTCAGTGCGCACAAGCTAGTTTTCATCGGGGACACATTGTCCCGGCAGGCCAAGTCTCCGGAGGTGAGGGCCCGAGTGGCCCAGAGCAGCAACACCCTGTGTGAAAAACTCAAAGACATTGTAATCAGTACAAAAACAGCAGCGCTGCAGTATCCCTGTCCGGGAGCAGCCAGAGAGATGACGGAGAGGGTGAAGGAGCTGGCCGGGTGCACGCAGCAGTTTAGGATGGTCCTGGGACAGCTACTGCTGATGTAGGAAGCCAAACCCAAACTGCACCGGTTCACTCGCTGGGTGGAGTAAGTCCTCTGAATGACATGCAGTGGAACTGGTGAAAACTTCTGTAATGCAAGGTTAGACACCAAACAGGACTTTTTTTTTTACTCCTGAGACGCAACATTAAGGCCTGCAGGAATCAGCTCTCTTCTCCATCCTCTCTGTATTCACTAGGATCATTCCTCGCTTAGACTTCTCAAACTAGACAGCAGTAAAGTAACATTATATGTTAGGTGCGCTGTAAAATAATGACTGTAAATATTTAACTTCCCTGTTTAGTGAGATGAACAGAAAGAACAAGGTATCTAAAAATAAAATGTTTCCTTTTTAAAGAAGGAAGAAATATGAAATCATATTTGTAGTTTAAGACATTATCAATTATTGTTATTAATACTGCATTTACTGTTCTAATTATGGCTCTGATTCTTGATCTTTGTGTCATTCTTGGTATTGATGTATAAATTCCAGATGTTATGTATAGCTCTATGTTGTAGTGAGTGCCTCTATCCCTGACAGACATCTTTAAGAATCATCTGGTGATCTGAGGTTGCCCCAGTGGCTCAAACTATGATACCTGTCCCACCTGCTCCCCAAAAAGCCCCCAAAACCGTAAAGCTGCAGGTGCAGTTAGAATATTATCAGTGCCATCTCCCATGATTTTCTTTTTTTTTTTGACAAACTGTATCTATGTTGTTTTGTAAAAGGCATGTATTCCACTAATGTGTAAAAAGTTAAATACACCAATGCAATCAATCTGCTCGTTGTGTTTCTTCTGGTTGCCATACAATGAAACCATTAATGGTACCGGAGTCTCCAGAGCTTTCCAGTGCAGTGTTCCGGGTGCCTCCGTAAGAGGCAGAAGAATGAAAATGGAGTCTGTACAATCAACTGTGGGAAAGTTACAAACTCAGAAGGATTTTGGGAGTCTCACATTTTTATATTGTTTCTGACACAAATATACATACTTCATAGATTGTGGACACACCTAAAGGAGATATTTTTAACAACAACTGATCAAAAGTTGTGTTCAAAATATTAGTCCAACAGCACTACGAAGATCATTCACTGTCTTTGGGAGAAATTACCATAATGTGAAATAAACAGGGGTTATTTAGGATGAAGCTATCAAATGTTGGATATGCTGATAATACAGTATTATTACTGAAAATTAATATGACTCTTTCCACATATTCTTCGAACAACAGCATATTTCACTGAAAGAGTTGATTGGAGAGTGGAACATATATGAGAGCAGAAAATGAGGCTGCTCACCTAAATTTATCTCAAACGATTTTAAATGGAAAACAATTACAAAGATGTGGAAGAAATATTCTGTTTAAAAGGATTTAAAAAATAACAAATTTAAGAGCCAATATCCGCTCCATCGATGGAAATCACAGGGTTAACGAGGGTCCGGACCCCCCCAATCTGGGAATAACAGAGTTGTCCCCTCCCAATAATTTATTAGAGGAACTTTTATTTTTAAACAACATAAAAATAAATATGCGAAATCCACCATTCATCCCCCCCCTTGTACCAACAACTAACACCAACAAACAGACATAGCAGTGGCATCTGAGGAGCAGAGGCCTGACCTGTAAGTAGCTCATTAAAACAGAACACATGTCACACATTTTATTTACTTCCACTTCTTAAAAGAATAGATAAGAATCAGACCAGAACCATTACTTTGGCTGAATCTTGTTCACAGACTGCCATGTAATGCCATAGAAATCAAAACTAGCTCAACTAGCTACAGGTTTGAGCTTTTTTGTTAATGGCACAAGCCCCAAGGGCATTGTTTTAACAAGTTTGGCTTAAGGCAACCTATAAAAACCTCCTAAAATCATTTGGAACCAGGCAACAAGACTTTTTACCACCAACGAAAAAACCCAAAAATAAGGTGACTCAAATAATTTACTGTCCACAATAAATCTAGAATTTTATATGCTTTCTTTAATTATTAATGCTTTTGCAGGGTCACTAACAGCTTAAAAATCAGCAAAACTTAATAATTTGAATAATAGAAATAAATCAATCAACTTAACCTATCTGTCCCTATTGCTGAAACTGGTAAGGCTGAAGAGGCTTTGGAGACGGCGGCTCACCATGGATTCGAATGGAATTATTTCTTCAGTAGGCAATGAGTGATTTTCTTCTTGGGTGAAAGGCAAATTTCAGTTTTCTTCCTCTAAGTGGACAGGCACTGATGCTCGGGGTTTTGATGGTCAAGTTGGAAAAAAATAAAAAAAATTTAAATTAAAAAAACAGAAACTTCGTTGGCATATGTTTCAAAAGTCGGTAGCTTCCAGGGGCTGAATAGTTGAAGGAAACCTTTGAGGTGTAATTGAGGTTGGTTCAGGACTTCCAGAAGCCTGAAACTTAGAGAAATCAGTTGTTCACTTCAGTTGTCTTGATAAAAATGCAACAGATGAAATTCAGATTCTCAATTTTGAGTTGCAACTCTTCTCAGGGCACACGGGTTGATCCTCTTTATAATGCAGAATTGTCAGCGTGGCTGCGTCTCCGGTCTTCGGATTCATCTGTAGCTTTATTCTCGATCCGATCTTGGTTCGCTGGTCTTCTGCGAGGAAACAACCCCGTTTCTTTCTTTGGCACAGTTTTTATATTACAGATAGCCTCACTGCTCATCCCCTTTCCCATCATTGAGTTACACAGTCACCGTGACTTTTCGGTGCTGTCTCCCAGCCTCTGTCGACAGAGTCGTAAACAACCTGCAGCTGGCTCCCTGTGTTATGACTTCCGTCTGTTTTTCGCCCTTCACGACTCCCGCTCCCGTCCTGGTTTTATAGCTTTTGCCTGTTTTTCGAACTTCAGACTGATGAAAAACAGCATGTACCTGGCTTCTCGTTTCTCGCTCCCATGCTTGTTATGACTTGAGCTTGCTCGCTGAGCTTCCATCCATGCCCAGTTCCCGTGAAGCTGGCTCTCCTCTGCCCCTCCCGTCCTGATGTTATGACTCTGCCGCCTCTAGCTCCCAGACCATGTTGCCCTCCATATCTGCTCAGCCTCAAACTTTCTAACACAGTATTTCTCTACTTCTTGCTTGCACCCCAGTTACAGCTAAAAAAACCGTCACTTCATTTTTTTTATTCATACATCACAATTGATAAACATTACCCCTCTTCATTACATTTAATAATTGTAGAAAAATAGAAAATCATCATACATTTTTCTTTGATTATACTTGTAGTTTTCTACTTCTGAAAAAGATAAGACAGTTAAGACATCTGAAAAAGATAAGTCAGTAACAGTTAATGTGTGACTCCATACAGGCCTCTTCAGTCCTCAGTTCCAGAGTGCGAAGATATACTCATTTTACTGTTTCATGCCATCTTATGTAATATGATCATTATTTATTTGATACTCTAAAGAATAGGCTCCCATGTCATCACATGTGATTATTGTTAAACTCAATCACAGTGATACACTAATGCAAAAGAAAGAAGAATTAATACATACACCAAATGCCCCCCCAGACTTCATAGCTTTGAAATGTGAACATTTACTGCTGTATATTTCATTGATCTAATTATGAGGGTTTAATTAATTTCTGCATGGATACATGGAAGGATCTCACCTCATTTTGACAAACCACATGCACTCGTAGGATAAAACAGAATAATAGCATGACTCTAAAAATGCAAACTTAGTGTGTCATCCCCTCCCACTGAACATAAAATATTTCTAATACCCCACAAGTCTGTAAACAT
This sequence comes from Crenichthys baileyi, assembly GCA_036173005.1. NCBI lineage: Eukaryota > Metazoa > Chordata > Actinopteri > Cyprinodontiformes > Goodeidae > Crenichthys > Crenichthys baileyi. Next base: position 42,905 of record JAHHUM010001168.1, read on the forward strand.
TTTTAAATTACAAGTAGAGCATGTTCTTTTTTTAGTCTCGATGCAATCAATCCCCTAAAACTAAGAACTGCATTGGTCCAACCCTGTCCAAACATTTTATTTTTACTTGTTTTCCAAATTGCTAACTTTGCCATTCCAAAAAGGAAATTAACTAAGACCAGAGTCTTACTTTTTAAAGCTGTATATTTAGGGCCAAAAACAAAAACAGCTTTGGGAAAAAACCTTGCCCAGGACTTCCACCCAGTCCTGCAAAATTCTAAACAATCATTTGATCCTTGAGCAAAACAAACAAATGTTCCAGTGGCTCTTGATTTTATTTTTTTTTGCAGCACTAGAGGCCTTTATTTTTCAATAGTAGGTAGACAGGTAAGAGGGGCAAAGAGAGGGAGAGACATCGGCAAAGGTCGCCGGGTCCGGGACTCGAAACCGTGACAGCTGCACCGAGGACTATAGCCTTTGCACATGGTTGCGTGCTCAACCCCTACATCACCAGCGCTGTGCCCCAGTGTCTCTTGATTTTCACAAAAAGGACATCCCTCCCTAGCAGTTGGGTCAAAGTGAGCTCTGTGCCTGTTTGTAGCTATTGATCCGTGTATAATCCTCCATTGGAGGTCACCAACCCGATCCTGCATCTGCCTTTAGGAATGAGATCCAAACCACAAACCTGTGTCTACCTCGACTCCTTGGCGTCAGCCAGAGGAGGCATGTTCAGCACCTTGACAGCGTTATAATGCAGCTGCTTCTTCTCACATGAATTGAAAACACCTAAAACCGGCGTTTTCAGAGAAAGAACGCATCCACTCTCTTTATTCAAACCGTCAAAACCTGGAGCAACAGAAAGTACTGGAAATACGTACTCATATTCATCATTCCACTGGTCAGCTAGAACACGGTTTTCACAATACTCTCAGTGGCACAGGTAGGGACTGCCAGATATCTTCTAGAATCTTCAAAAAAATTCTGATGGACTTGATTTCAGTGATATTACATATTCTTTCCATCGATAGTCTTGTGAGGTGACCTAGCTTCACAATCCCAGCTTGAATGAACTTGGTCCTTATTGTAGATTATGTCAAACAGTCCTGCCCAACAAAATCATAATGAAACAATAGTTCCTTAAAAAGCCACAGACCAGGTCTAGGGTCAGGATGACGGAGAACCTTTATGGTTTTCAAAAAAAGGGTGTCAATCCTGTCAAAACGTGCTCCGCTGTTTTAGTTAGAAAAAGAGGCTTATTCAGTCCAAGATGCCTGGCTTACTGAAGAAATAGCCAAGACAAAGGCCACATCCATAAAGTAGCTTCTGAGCAGTTTGCAGTCTAAATGCAGCAGTCTTGGCCATAAAGTCAATAAGTCATTGCCCCCCCTCTGACACAGAGAGTGACTGTATAAATGCTGTTAGCCAGTGCTGGCCAGACCAGAAGTAATTGACGATGAGACCCTGAATATCTTCAATAAGCCCAGCCGGTGGAAACATCACAACAAGCCACAGAGATGAGGCAACTCATCTCTGTGGCTCTGTGGCTTAGTTATTTATTTTAGTTATTTAATCAAATTGGATAAAAAGTTTTTCTATCTAAGGAAACCCAGCAGATTGCATCCAGTCAGTGACTTGCAGCATTCACTCCTCCTGGATGAGCATGTAGAGACAGTGGACAGTCACTGGCGTTGACTTTGCAGCAATCCCTCATACTGAGCATGCATGTAGCGACAGTGGAGAGGAAAAACTCCCTTTTAACAGGAAGAAACCTCCAGCAGAACCAGGCTCAGTGTGAGCGGCCATCTGCCACGACCGACTGGGGGTTACAGAGAACAGAGCAGAGACACAAAGAGAACAAAGAAGCACTGATCCAGGAGTCCTTTCTATGGGAAGGAAAAGTTAAATGTTAATGGATGTAGCTCCTTTAGTCGTTTCACCTAGAAAGAAAGAACAGATAAACTCTGAGCCAGTTTTCAAGGTTAGAGTCTGAAAGAGAGCACATATAATTAGTTACAGTAAAAGCCTAGTCAATCGCCATGTCTAGAAGAGAGAAAGGGTTGAACACTAAAAGACAGGGCCATGTGGATCATCGGTAGAGGGTGAGCATTAAGTTGTTGCCAGCAGAAGCTTGGACGACTCCCCTCTCCAGAAAAGGTGTCACAGGTAGACACAGAGCCAGGCCAGGTGTAGTATCTAGGAAGAGAAAAGAGAGAACAAAGTTAAAAGCAAATAATGCAAAATTGGAGAGTAGTGTGAAAATGTAGCGAAGAGGGTGAAAGTGGTCATTATGTCCTCCAGCAGCCTAAGCCTATAGCAGCATAACTACACAGATAGTTTCAGTTCAGATTATTTAGTTAAACGGCGCTTATTTACAACAATGTCGTCTCAAGGCACCCCACAAAGGGTCCCACTGATGGTCATTGTTATACTAAAAGCTACAAGGATTGGGATACCTCTCTCTGTCAGATTGACCATAACCATTGGAAAAAAGAGGGGGTCATACAGGTAGCAGAAATGGAGGGTGTGTTTGCACCTCAGCCATAACTGAGCCGGTTTAGGCTAAACCTGACTCCCCCTTACCCAATCCAACAAGGGGAGAAGAAGACGGAGGTAAAATAAGGAAGATAGCTCAGGATAACCTAAGCCACTCTAACTATAAGCTTTATCAAAAAGGAAAGTTTTAAGCCTAGCCTTAAAAGTAGACAGGGTGTCCGCTCACGGACTAAAACTGGGAGCTGGTTCCACAGGAGAGGACCCTGATAACTAAAGGATCTGCCTCCCATTCTACTTCTAGAGACTCTGGGAACCACCAGTAAACCTGTAGTCTGAGAACGAAGTGCTCTGTTAGGAATATATGGAACAATCAGATCTCTGATGTATGATGGAGCTAAATCATTAAGGGCTTTATATGTGAGGAGGAGAATTTTAAATTCTATTCTGGATTTAACAGGGAGCCAATGAAGGGAAGCTAAAGTAGGGGAAATATGATCTCTCTTTTTAATTTTCATCAGAACTCTTGCTGCAGCATTTTGAATCAGCTGAAGGCTTTTAACTACATTTTGTGGACATCCTGATAGTAAAGAATTACAATAGTCCAGCCTTGAAGTAACAAATGCATGGTTGTTTTTCAGCATCAATCCAGGACAGGATATTTCTAATTTTGGCAATGTTCCGGAGATGATAAAAGGAAATCCTAGAAACCTGTTTAATATGTCCTGGTCGAAAATAACACCAAGGTTTTTTACTTTATTATCGGAGGTCAATTTAATGCCATCCAGGTTAAGTGATTGACTAAGCAGTTTCTTTTTTAAAGACTCCGGTCCAAAGACGACAACTTCTGTCTTGTCTGAATTTAGAAGCAGAAAATTTAAAGTCATCCAAGTTTTTATGTCTTCAAGACATGCTTGTAGTCTATCTAACCGGTTGGGCTCATCAGGATTTATGGATAAGTAAAGCTGAGTGTCATCAGCGTAACAGTGAAAATTGATTCTATGCTGCCTGATAATTTTACCTATTGGAAGCATATACAGGGGTTGGACAATGAAACTGAAACACCTGGTTTTAGACCACAATAATTTATTAGTATGGTGTAGGGCCTCCTTTTGTGCCCAATACAGCGTCAATTCGTCTTGGGAATGACATATACAAGTCCTGCACAGTGGTCAGAGGGATTTTAAGCCATTCTTCTTGCAGGATAGTGGCCAGGTCACTACGTGATACCGGTGGAGAAAAACGTTTCCTGACTCGCTCCTCCAAAACACCCCAAAGTGGCTCAATCTGGTGACTGTGCAGGCCATGGGAGATGTTCAACTTCACTTTCATGTTCATCAAACCAATCTTTCACCAGTCTTGCTGTGTGTATTGGTGCATTGTCATCCTGATACACGGCACTGCCTTCAGGAAACAATGTTTGAACCATTGGATGCACATGGTCCTCAAGAATGGTTCGGTAGTCCTTGGCAGTGACGCGCCCATCTAGCACAAGTATTGGGCCAAAGGAATGCCATGATATGGCAGCCCAAACCATCACTGATCCACCCCCATCCTTCACTCTGGGCATGCAACAGTCTGGGTGGTACGCTTCTTTGGGGCTTCTCCACACCGTAACTCTCCCGGATGTGGGGAAAACAGTAAAGGTGGACTCATCAGAGAACAATACATGTTTCACTTTGTCCACAGCCCAAGATTTGCGCTCCTTGCACCATTGAAACCGACGTTTGGCATTGGCATGAGTGACCAAAGGTTTGGCTATAGCAGCCCGGCCGTGTATATTGACCCTGTGGAGCTCTCGACGGACAGTTCTGGTGGAAACAGGAGAGTTGAGGTGCACATTTAATTCTGCCGTGATTTGGGCAGCCGTGGTTTTATGTTTTTTGGATACAATCCGGGTTAGCACCCGAACATCCCTTTCAGACAGCTTCCTCTTGCGTCCACAGTTAATCCTGTTGGATGTGATTCGTCCTTCTTGGTGGTATGCTGACATTACCCTGGATACCGTGGCTCTTGATACATCACAAAGACTTGCTGTCTTGGTCACAGATGCGCCAGCAAGACGTGCACCAACAATTTGTCCTTTTTTGAACTCTGGTATGTCACCCATAATGTTGTGTGCATTTCAATATTTTGAGCAAAACTGTGCTCTTAACCTGCTAATTGAACCTTCACACTCTGCTCCTACTGGTGCAATGTGCAATCAATGAAGACTGGCTACCAGGCTGGTCCAATTTAGCCATGAAACCTCCCACACTAAAATGACAGGTGTTTCAGTTTCATTCTCCAACCCCTGTATATAGTAAAGAGAATTGGTCCAAGTGCTGAACCCTGTGGTACTCTACAATTAACCCTGGAGTTTAAAGATGATTTATCATTTACATGAACAAACAGGAATCTGTCAGAAAAATAAGATTTAAACCAGCCTAGCGCTGTTCCCCTGATCCCTACAACTTATTCCAGCCTTTCTAAGAGAATATTCTGATCGACTGTATCAAATGCAGCACTGAGATCTAACAGAACCAGTACAGACACAAGTCCATTATCTGAGGCAATAAGAATATCATTAGTGACTTTCAGCAGAGCTGTTTCAGTGCTATGATGAGCTCTGAAACCTGACTGAAACTCTTCAAACAGGTTATTGCTGTGTAAATGCTCACACAGTTGATTAGCAACTATTTTCTCAAGTGTATAATTCCACATGTGTTAATTCATAGTTTTGATGCCTTCAGTGTGAAGCTACAATATTCATAGTCATGAAAATAAAGAAAACTCTTTGAATGAGAAGGTGTGCCCAAACGTTTGGTCCGTACTGTATATTACCCTTTTTTTTTTTCTTTTTTTTTAACACAGTGGGCACAGTGTGTTTGTCCTGATTACATAATTCTGTACTTTTATCACAAAATATTATCTGCACCATATAACATTATGTTGTAACAAAGCAGGTCACCCTGACAAATTAACCATGTATGGGTCACATGAGTTATCTTTAGAATTCGGAGTAACTACTGAATCTATAATCAGAAAAAGAGTTATAAAATATTTGAAGTCAAAATTAAACCGACAGCAGAGAATATGGTCATAAGAAGTATCATATACATCTGCCCATGTCATATTTTTACACACACAGAAATAGAAAAAACAATTTAGCCTACATGCCTGACATTTAATGAATTTTATTAAAGGAATTATTAATAGTCAATACCCAGCTCATTTGGCCTAAAATGTATTTAAATTAAATTTTTAACAAACAGAGCTAAGGTATCTTCTGTATTTGCAATAAAAACAACATAAGCCAAACAGAAGTCATGGGGGACCATTTTAACAAATATAATAACTCCATCTATGTGATACATTTAAATCAAATTATTTTTTTCTAATTCAAGTGCTACATTTTAAATGTTCTCTTGACACCCACTTTTTTGTACAGAAGAGAAAGGGGTGCTCCAGCCTCACATTGGGTCAATCTGGGCACGTCCCTGGATCTGGAGCAGATTCTGGAGAGCAGCAGTGGATCTTTTCGCCACACGGGAGAACGCACAATGCAGTTGTGCTTCTCACTGAGCCCACGGGAAGATCCACCTTAGGAGTGAACGCCTTTGCTCACACCCCGTGGCCGAAAAGGCTCCTTTACGCTTTTCCTCCAGTTCCACTGATCCAGTGGCTCCTGGATCGAGTCCGAGAGGAACAGCTGTCAGTGATTCTCGCAGCCCCAGAGCGCAAAGGCGCGCCGTGGTTCCCGAGCCTGCAGCAGCTGGTGTCAGGCCATTGCCCGTGGCAGCCCCTGTGGAGGGAGGATGCACTTCTCCAGGCTGGATGGGCGATCAGGAGTTTCCCAGAGATAGGTCAGCGTCTCTGGGTCTGGCCGCTGAACGGGTGCGCTTAGAAAGACTGTGACTCCCGCACGACGTGGTGCGCACGAGCCACTTCTACCACAGCGTCATATATCAAAATGGGCAGCGCTAGTCCGCAGAGAAAGGCGTGGAGCCCATTTCATGCCCATTAGGCTGCGTAGTGTCATTCCTCCAGCAGCTGATGAACAGAAATTTAGTTTTCAGCACCATTAAACTTATGCTGCAGTTATTTCTTCTAGTCATGAGTGTTTTGCTGACAGAATGGTCTTTACCCGCTGATGAAGCGCTTTCTGCGGGGTGTACGTAGACACAGACCTGTGTCACGTCCTCTAGTCCCTCAGTGGGATTTTGCGCTGGTTCTGCGCGCACTGGTTAAAGCTCCATTTGAGCCTTTAGATCAGGCTCTACTTCAGTGTCTGTCCTTTAAAACAGCTCTGCTGTTAGCTCTGACATCTGCGAAGAGAGTGAGCGAATATCCGCGCTCTCTGTCGCTCATTCGTGTCTCAGAATACGAGCCGACGGCAGCTCAGCTGTGCTGCGTCCTAACCCTGCTTTTACACCTAAAAACATCACAAGCTTGTTCAGATCGAGAGTGATAACTCTGGATGGCTTTTATTCTCCTCCTCATAACTCTGAAGAGGAGGCCACCTCTCATCTCATCTGTCCTGTGCGCGTACTCTCATGTTACATAGCGCGCACGGATGCACTACGCCGCTCCCAGCGTCTGTTCGAGCATTGCAGAGATAACTCTGCTGGACGTCCCCTATCTGTCCAGATATTTCACAGGCTTATATTTCGGTTCATAACCTTTGTTTTCCTATTCACAGCAACAGGTCTGTTATCTAAGCCTTCTGGACCAGAGATTTTTCTTCTCTGTTGTTATGATGCGCAGGACGCTTGGAGTGCGTAATTACGCATTCAGACTAGCCCATTTTAAAGTTACCCACCTTTCACACAATGCAACAGGAAACAACACTCTCCAATTATTTTTACCTCTGCCTTCCTCCCTCCCTTTTGGATGGAGTAAGGGGGAGTCAGGTTTAGCCTAAACTGGCTCAGTTATGGTTAAGGTGCAAACACACCCTCCATTTCTGCTACCTGTGCGACCCCTTCTCTTTTCCCATGGTTATAATCAGTCTGACAGAGAGAGGTACCCCCAATCCTTGTGGTTTTTAGTATAACAATGGCCACCAGTGGGCTCTACATGGACAAACTTTATCAGTTTATTATTTTACTTAGTACCCCTACACTTAGTCCATTCTAAAATGTCCAAACTCTAACACTAAGTAGTTTAATCTAACCTCCCCAACAACCCCGCACCATTCCAAACCCTTTGTGAAGTGCCTTAAGTCGACATGTGTTATGAATTGATGCTATATAAATAAAACTGAATTGAACTGAACTGAATATGCGAGCAGATGCTTCAGGCTTGTGGTCTGGATGGACCCAATGAGGCATAGACTACATCCTGCTTCGCCTTTAACTCACTAGCAACAGCCTATGTGAAATAGAACGTTACGTACTGTAACCCCAGTTTCTATGAGTATAGGCGCAGCCCTTTAAGCTCTGGGCCTCACTGTGACCTAAATGGCTGAAAAAAAAAAACTATTCGGCAGCTGATTGCCCAGTTTCACCGTAATTTATACGGACAGGTGTTACACCATATTGTGTGACCACCGTTGTGACCAAAGGAGCCGCTGTTGCGTTTTTACACTGTATCTTGGCCTCAGACAAGAGTATTTTACGCCAATTGCGTAAGCTGGGCCGAAGAGAGTGGGGCAAACAAACGCAAAGAAAAATCGAAGCAAACCCTGTCGTGTTTTGAAATAGTGACTTGCGTAGAAATTTCTAAACGCAACTCTTACACATAAGAGAGGAACAGGACCAGCATATTCATAAAAGCATTTTCACTTAGAGCTGGTTCCCTTACAGCAGTGTGAGTTCAGTCCATAGCTCTGATTACATTCAGAAATCGGCTCCTCGCTGCAAATGAGAGCCACAGTTTAGGGGAACGTTACATATCAGAGCAACATACGGATCAGGCCGACCCATATGGCTGGCATGGCCCGGCTCAGGGAGGACTGTTAAATACCCGACCTGTCTGTCAGCTCCATCTGAAAAGCTCCAGTTAAAAATACTGCAGTGTAGAGACCACTGGAACTGGCACCGGCGACGCACGGTTCCTCCTGGATTCCATCTGCAACACTAAGGCCAGCTCCATGCAGAGCTCCAAAATAATTGCTCTGGGCAATATAAACTGACTAATAAGCCCTGCCTCGTCATGTGCCAGCACATCAGTACGATCTCTGACAAGAAACACGCCCTTCAGCTGTGCCAAAGCTGACATCGTTCGACAATAACACGCAACTTAACGTAGCAAACTATGGACATGTGTGATCGTCTAGAGCTTGTTTACCTTCGGACACATCAAATTGACTTGTTTAGAATTAATCTGCTGATCAGACACCATTTTCTTTTTCAGTGAGAAGGAAAGTCCCCCTTAGATGATTCACATACATTTTATGCTTGTCATCGAACAGACCGATGAGCATTTCCATCTACAGGTGACAGAATCAGAGGAAGTTTCACAGTTTACACCCGACTGAGGTTATTTCCATCATTTTCTGAGGTGTGTTATGTTATTGTATGAGGCTAAATGTGATTCAGTTTCATCGCTCGGGTTTAAACCATAAAACCTCAAACTCATGAAAAAACATTAGGTTTGATGTTCCATGAATTAAATAAAGCTGAATGGAGTCATATTTCCGTGGATTTAGATCAGTTGTAGTTTTCTGTAGTTTGTTATTGTCGATTGAAAAGGTTTACGTGGCTTCCGCACATTTTCACGCAACGTTTTTTGTACATGCCAAGTTGTGAGTAAAACATTGCTGCGAGATTTTTGTGCGTAAGCACACTTCGTACCTGAGGCCCTAGGAGAAGATGAAGTGGTTAAAAAAATATCCTTTCTGTCTTCAAAGACTACAGATTCCTCAGATATCAGTGAGAAGGCTGAGGTTGATGACATGCAACAGACTGGACAGGATTTACAAAAGGATAGCTGAGGGTGCGTTTGTTCGATCATGTAGGCAATGGCTGGAGGAAGGTGAGCAGAACTCTGCATCCTTTTTTGGCTTGACAACAGTCATAACTATGAGGCAGCTAAAAATCAACAGCTCAGCTGTTGAAGACTCTAGAGAAATAGCAGAATTAATCAAGGTTGTGTCAGCAGTCGACCACCAATTTCTTTGATTCCTTTTCTCATAACAGGAAACTTTTAAAAAGTGATGGTGTCATGCCTAGTTTCAATTCAGTTTCAGTTTGTGTCTGTGTTCTGTTTTTTGTTTATTTCTCCTAGTCTGGTTCTTAGTTTACCCTGAGTTCTGTGTTCAACTTGTTGTTTTCACTCAGTCTGTCTCCCTGCAGTCTGGCTGACACCTGTTCCCCGTTTTCCTTCATTATCTAGTCTCTGTGTTAATTGGTTCACCCTGTATTTCAATTTGTATTTAAGCGCTTCAGTTACTATTGTTCTTTGCTGGTTCCTAGCGTGATGTACCGTGATGTTTGGTTATTTACCTTGTGTCTTGATCTGGTTCTGGCTCCATAGACGCCTGGTGTCCTGTCAGCCATTTGTTTTCCCAGCTTACCTGGCTTTGAGTTGAGAGTATTAAAACTCGACTTAACCATATTCACCTGCTTCCTGGAAATCCTTCTTGCACGTTGGTCCTACCACAAACCCTTAATATGACAGATGCTGATTTTTGTGATGGTTAAAAATCAACAAATCACCAGGTTCTGACAGACTCACTGCAGAATTCTACATGAACTTTTGTATTAGTGTCATAATCTGCCTGTGTTTGGGGTTTTGAGTTTGCGTTCTGTTTACTTTTCTCTGCACTCATGTTCTCATGTTCTTCCCTTTCTTTGTCTCAGTTCATTCAGGTTTATTAGATTCATTCTGGTGTTTAGAATTTTGCTACTTCCCTGAATTTCTATGTTAAATGTTTCACTTTGTATTTCCTTATAGATCTAATTCCCCCTGTTTTTGTTATTTTGGTAGTCACATTGTTTACTTATTCAGTTCACTGTGTTCAGGTACTTCCCTAGACTCCCTGCTCATGACTGTAACTAGTCATCCTCCCTCAGTGACCTTTTATCTCCCTGTTCCACCAGCTGTTCCTGATTTCTCCTCTGATGAGCTCCCTAAGTTTATTGGTCCATGCTCACCCTTCCTCAGTATTTATACCCTCTGGTTTTCATTGTTCGCCACTGGATCCAACTGCTGACTTCCCCATTCAATATCTCTGTGTTCCTGTCTGTAAATCTGTGTAAGTTCCATTATGTAACCTTTCCTGATCTGATAATTAAAGGATTAATTTACTCATCATGCGGCTTCCATCCTCCTGTTTGCACTTCGGTCCTGTTTCACCTCCACACACCATGACAGATGGATCCAGTCCACCAAGGGACCCAGCAACAGGAGAAGAAAAATAACATTGTGGGAGTTCCTCAAGCATGAAGCCAGCGTAAAGCATCATGTCAGGTTGGAGTGACGGAAGAGCACAAATTGTCATTCTGGGGCTCGAGGCTGGCGATTCCTCCTCCTGGAACCGGCCAGCTGCAACACTACCCTTCTCCGTCTCCCCAGTGTGAGTCACCTGCCCAGTGCCGAGGATGCCGGCATCACCCTTTCACCTCGTTAACAGATTATTTGCAGAAATCTGGTGTTTTAAACAATAATAACACTTATAATAATCCTTAACACTTTTACATAAATATTGACTAGCAAATGCACTGACTAGTTGAGAAAGAAATTGAACAACATTTTGAGGACTGATGAAGCAAAATTGTTCTTTTTAGGTCTAGAATCTGTGGACAGCCCAAACCTGAATTTAGGTCCCAGTGAGGGTTACCCTAACCCTAACCTACCCTAGTGATAAAAGGATATAAATGATCATGGATCATTCTGAATATCTCAGAAAACTTAAGGTCCTGTTGCTTTATGCTGAATAGAAATAACCTTCCAATTGGAAGACAATGACCCCAAGCACACCAGTAAGGAGCAGCATCTTGGTTTAAGACCGACAAGATTAACACTATTGAACTGCCAGCCCAATACCAAAACCTTAATCTTATAAAAACTTGTGGGGGGAAATCAAATGTGCCATTTCTCAAGCACAACACAAAAAGGAACAGTGTAAGTCCATAGTTCCTGGGATGGAATACCTGTTGACAGGTGTCAGAAGTTGTTCAACTTCATAAAACACAAATATGAAACAGTTCTAAGAAACAGTGCTAAAACAACCACATACTAGTTGAGTGGTTCGCAGGAAAGCTAACTCTTCAAGCATTTTTCATTTTATATGGTAAATACTTGAGCTCGTAAAGCAAAATGCTGACACTGCAAATGTTTGAACAGCCTAATATGAATTTTTTCTCACTTTCTGTAGTGACATCAAATTGTATAAATCTTCCTCTGTAATTTGGTTTGAAATAGAATGTACAGTGTTCCCAATGCTTTTGCATGTGAGGGTAATAAACGATATTACAATGATTTTTAACTTTATTCACTTTTTAAAACACACTGCTATTAATTTGAACACAACGGTAGATTTTAAACCTCATTGTGTTTAATTATTTTGGGCTGCATGGTGGCGCAGTTGGTAGCACTGTTGCCCTGCACCAAGAAGGTCCTGGGGTCGACTCCTGGCTGGGGGTTTTTCTGCATGGGGTTAGCATGTTCTTCCCATGCATGCGTGGGTTCTCTCTGGGTACTCTGGCTTCCTCCCACAGTCCAAAACCATGACTGTTAGTAATTGGTTTTTTGAAATTGCCCTTATGTGCAAATGAGTGTGTGTGTGGTTTTGTGTCCTGTGCATGTCTGTGTTGCCCTGCGGTGGAATGGCAATCTGTTCGTGGTGTACCCCGCCTCCTGCCAATAGACTGCTGGAAATAGGCACCAGCTTCCCTGCGACCCACTATGGAAGAAGCGGTACAAAATGACTGACTGACTGTGTTTAATTTCTTTAATCAATGAGTCTATAATGAGCTTTAAAAATGTATTGTATTTGTGCCATACAATCCATACAAATGTCCCTTCTCACTGACAGGAACCAACATGGCTGCCATGTAAAACATAAAGCCAGAATTATCATTGTTTGAAGATGCTTTGCTGTAGCAGGACCTGGCAGATTTACCATCATCACATCTTGAACTACTACTACTACTGTGCATCTTAAGGCACTTGGTAAACATGTAAGACCATCTCTAAAAAACCTAAAGCTGAAGCAGAAAAGGACCCTGCAACAAGACAACCACAAAAAGACTGGATAAAAAAATGGAAAGTCTGAGTTTAGTCAAAGCCCACATCTTTGTTTCATTCAGATGCAGTGAGGTGACTTGAAACTGGCCAAACATGCAAGAAACCCCTCAAACCTCTCACAGCAAAAAGTGAGGAGTGAGGCAAACTTTCCTCAGACCGATATTAGAAACTGGCAAATGGTTTTGAGCAGTTTTTTGTGTTAAGGGTACAGGACAGGACTGCACAGTGATGCAGTTGTAGCCACAGTTGCTTTGACTAAAGAAATCTTAAAAAGAAATCTGGAAAAGAGAATTCGGTGTTGCCCTGTTGAAGTCCAGCAGTGCAGAAACAAATGTGTGAAAACCTTAAGGCATGAAGCAAAACAGAAAAGAACAGTAGGTCAAAAATGACGGTTGAACGGTCGAATCATTGCTGTGAAACAAGCTGCTGAATTATGATCTTAAATTTTGACTTTATTGAAAGTTGTTCAGATGTTTAATTTTATAAAACAAATGAAAGTGATAAAGACCCAATTTTTATTGTGAAGTCATTTTTCCTTGGGGTAGGTGTTCACAATGACTGCTACCAGGGGATTGTGTTGCCCTCCCAGTCCAGAAGCATCCCAGTGTGTTTGTTGCTTAGCGTTGACATCACACTGAGCATTCCAGCTATGCTTTCCTGGGTGGTTAGAGGAGCCTTTGGGAGAAAGTGATCACAAAAAAACAAGATATTCATTAAAATTATCAAAAATTAATTTCTCCTAACTCAGAACAGACATGATACTGAAATGTTCCTAGGTGGCAAATAAAAATAACCACTTTTTATTGAAAAATCATATGTTTTGGACAATCCAAACCAGTCATGGTGCCCACTGTATAACCTGAGAATATAACATCCTATGAGCTCCACCCTTTACAAAATGTAAAAAGTAGAGTTGGTTTTAATTATGAATTCAACTTTTATCACCTGTTGGGCCAAACCATAGGAGGGAATACAAATTGAACTACACACTTTGTTATCAGTGTATAACAAAGTGGACTGGTAAAAACTCCGATTCCCAGAATGTACAGTATTAACCCATTTTCATGCACAGGAAGGAGTTCCAAACCACTGTTTCCCTCGTGATGTCAATAAGCTACAACAATAAGGGCCTGATCTTCAAAGAGGTTTGCATGTACAAAACCACTCGCATATCACGACCAGAGACAGAGAACCCAAATTCAGCCAAACACAAAGTGATAAGTAAAAGGGTTTATTCAGAAACTCAGGATCAGAGAGCAGAAGAGCAGCAGTCATCTTCCAGGAACCACCTCTCAGTCTGGTGAAGGGGCACAGAATCCAGAGGAGGAAGCGATCCAGACAGTTAATGAGGAAGCGTCCGACAGACTGAAGTCGGATTGCCGACTGATCCAAATCCTCCGGGGAACCAGCTGACGCTGTGACAGGACCACAGAGAGCTGTGATTGTCCTCTTGACAATAAATCCAGGCAGACTAGAGAGCCAGGCGAACTCAGGCTGAATAAACCAGTGGCTAGGCTGAGACGTAAATCCAGGGACAGACACAGGGTCGAATTCCAGGGCTAAAGGTGTCAGACAAGGGGCAGGCAGAGACATAAACCAGAGGCAGAAAACAGAGTCGAAATCCAAAATCCAATCTGTCAGACAAGGAGCAGGCAAGAGGGAATAATCCGTAAGGCAAGGCAAGGTCATGGAACGAGATCAGTCAGGAAGGAACGCTGGATAACTACTCACAAATGTGTTCGAAAATCTGGCACCGTCTGCCTGTCAGAGGGCTGTATATAACTGTGGCTCCACAGGTGTGTGGCATGACGGTGATTGCGCAGCAGCACAGCAGCAGACAGGTGAAGCAGATGATTTAATTGCATGAGTGAGAGCAGAGCAGGCAGACGGGCCAGAATCATAATATCGCAAACCTGTTTGCACTCGCAAAGCTGATCCACAAACCAGATGCTAATTGGATTGCATTTGTAATTATGTTGAAAAATGACTTGATGTCACCAAAAAACAACTGAAACAATCAAACACATTGTATATCATTAAAATATTGCCAAAACAAACAAAATGAATTCAGTGAAATCATTGGAAAATAATTTATTTTTATGTACATAAATGTTCGATTTTAATTCTTTGCAGGACAGTTATGTGACATTATGTTTTAAAAATAGCAAAGCTATAATTTATATAGATAGCTAACTCCAACAACAAACATTTTTTATGTTGCTAATCTCACATTCAGGCTAAAATATCGTGGCTGTTTATGTTAAGCTCCGAACTCTTCAAACATAAATGGTAAATGGACTGAACTTATATGTGGCCTTTCTAGTCATACAGACCACTCAAAGGGCTTTACACTAGAGCCACATTCACCCAGTTGCACTCACTAACGCTCACACATGGATACACCGATACGCAGATCAGTAGGCAACTGCAGGTTAAGTGCCTTGCCCAGGGGTACATTGACATATGGCAGGAGGAAGCTGGAATCGAACACACAACCTTCGGATGGCAAGACGACTACTCTTCCTACTGAGCCACAGTCGCCTCAAAAACATATGCACTCAAAAAAAAAAAAAAAAAAAAAAAAAAAAAAAAACAAGGTTATTGTTAGACATGTTTGTCTTTTTTATTGTTAAAAGTGACTGGCCAATTTCTAAGCTACAACCCTAAAGTGTTACATTGAACAACACAGGTATCAAGCTGTGTGCGCTCCTATGTGCGCTCCTATGGTGTACAGACAGAGCACTGACCAGCTGCCCCGTGTGCGCACCAATGGCGAAGGGTGCGCATTACTTTGGATACAGCTCTGCCCTCCTGCGCAATAGCCTGTAATCCAATATTTTGATTAAAAACGAAGCAGGATGGAACCTTTGCCTCAGTGGGTCTGTCCGGATCGCAAACATAAAGCATCTGCTGGCAGAACAACTTCAAACTCAGCGTTCGGCATGCGCAGTTCCACACTCCAGCGAAGATGAACAGAGAAGGGAAATAGTCTCATTAAGGCAGAGGCTGCAATGACAAACCTGCTGCTGTGAATAGCGACAAGAAAGGTTAACAAACTGTAACTGTCCAGAAAAGCAGGAGCAGAGAGGTAGAGAAGGAAAAATTCCGCCACTGGATCATTTATAATGATGCAGCACAATAATTCCTGCACGTTTTAAGCGTCAGAGCTGATGTTCACTTTTCCTTTTGTTCCGGTGGGGGCAGTAGCAGACAGCCAGTAGCACACGCAATTTCCTCATTTAAATGGGGCAGTCTACATCTGTTATCCACTGAACACTCAATGTTTGAAGGTCGCACACAACACGCCAACTTATTGCATGTGCAATTTTTTTTTTGTGCAAGCAATTTAGCGCTCCTTATTTGGGATCTTTGAAGATCAGGGCCTAAGTATGCAGCATCTCTCCACAGGCTGCATTCGGGAGGACACACGTGTGAATCTCTTGATCTCACTGGCCAAGTACAAGACTGCATTTTTAAAGAAAACCTTGGAAGTGTGGTCTGCTCTGTGTCTAACCGGTGACCATAACCTAGCCAAAAATACGACTAGCTGCCTGAACCTGGTTGTCTGAGGTCCTACACAAAGAATCTGAGAATAGATTCCCCAAAAGACAGTCTCTCTGATTACGCCAACAAAGAAAATTTTCCCCACTGTCCGAAGAACACAGTATTGAAACCGCAGCTAAATTGCTAAATTGTGTCTTTGTTATCCCAGTTGCTGACGCTAAAACTAAAGCTCTGCTTATGCTAAGATGGTAGCCATCATTAGTTATGCTGTGTTTATCACACAGGTCCATCTGTTTGCCCTGTGATCGAACATAGCATGCTGCCAGCGCTTATACACATTGATATTTGTATTAGTAGTACTTAAAAGTACATGTGGGACTTATAGGGGTTGCTAAATAGAGCCGCTATTTTCTTTGCTGTTAACTGGTAACGTTAATTAACCTTGCCAACTGCCCATTTGTTCACCATCTTTTGAGTCCATAATTATTTTCACCACCGTCTTGTAGCCCATCACTCCATTCAATCAGTTACTGTGATGGCTAGTTAACAACATCAAGAATCAATTGTTGAAAATATTATTGATTTTTAATTCAGCAAATAATTTTTTTGATATTCTTTTACTGAATTTTTTTTATTTTCTCTTTTGCTTTGCATTGTGAACTGGTTATTTAAACACCTATCAACTGTCATTCTTTGTTAGCTTTTAGACCTAATTTGGCCTCATTCCCAATTCATTAAAATAAACCTTAGTTCTACACATATGTATTCACATTGAACTATGATATCAATGCATCATTTTATTGGTTTCAGTTTTGTTGTTGTTATTTAAATTTTTTTGGTAATTGATTAGTTTCCTTATTCTTTTCATTTTGCTTAGTAGTTAAATAGTTTCTTGTGTGAAATCTTTTAACTGGCAGTTGAAGTATTTTATTAATAAATTCTTGTATTTTGGAGAGAAGTTGTTTGGGTTTATTCTGTATATGTGTGCAGAGCTTGCCGTTGTTAGGACCCCAGCCATGGATTACAACATTAAAAGCCAGTAAGAATTTTCTGGAACTTTCTAAATAAATTGCATTAACCTACTTCCAGCTCAGCCAGGAATAGGAACACGAGTAACAGTGGACTTCCTGTGACGTCACTGTTTGAATAAAAACCCCACGTTCTAACAAACAGATCTCTTCCACACAGATCCCCAGCGGAGCTGAAAGAAGAGACAAAGAATTATGTCTGTCGCTGGCAAGCAGACATAACTATTCAACTTGGATCCAGAGTGACTACGATCACATGCAACAAAGTTAAGCAATGATTTGCTGTTTGAGTATCCGGCATTCATTCATATAAAAGGTGTAATGAGACAAGCTTTTCTTCTGAGTCCTCCAGAAGCAGCCCTAATTCCCCACGGCCTGGAAAAGAAGGCCGGGACCCCATCATAGCGAGTGCTACCCCGCCGCATCGTGGCCACTCAAGGAGCCGAACGTGCCTTTGTTGTACGGTTTGGCCGGGCCAGCTAAAAGTCCTTCCCACAGCTACGGAGGTTAGCTAACCCTTTTGCTCAAAAGTGGATGTTTTTCCTCAACACCCGGGACAACTTCTCCCCAGCACGGTTTATGTAAGAGGTAGTGTTTAGGCAGAGAAGATTAGTTTAGAGTTAAATGATCTAAATAATGTTAGTTTAATGGCATTTGTTTTTGTTTGTGTTGAGAAACCCAGCTACAGTAAGTAGTAGCAGACTAGCACTCAGCTAAGGATGTGTTCTGTGTTGTTTTGTTTTTTTTTTAAGTTAAGACAAACTTTATTTGAAGGGTGGTTTTTAAACACAGAAGATCGGCCATAACGTGCTGTCCACGCTTATGCCTTTTCGACCCTTTTATTAGTGGTATTTTAAAGGTATGTGTTTGATTCTGGTAACCACCTATAAGGTAAGGTAAGTATATAGCGCTTTTCAGTAACAAGACATTCAAAGCGCTGTACATGAGAAAGAACAATTACAATACAATCACAAACAAAATAAACACAGAAGGTAGATAACATTAATAATCATTTGGGTTTTACTGGTAAGAGCTGGTTCTAAGCCAATCTTTCTAAAGAGGTAATTATATCATTAAGTCCTCTATGTAAGGGAAAGCATCTTGTGCTAAGAGAGAATGATCCTTGGGTTCGCTGGTATAATGCAGTTGTAGTCCCATAATAACAGTAATTTGCATCCATTGAAATTTAACTAAGCAATCACTGAGTTCTGACTAAGGAAGCTGAGTCACTGGTGTAAAAACAGCTTTTGTTCAAATGTTTTAAAACAGGTAATCCTTCTGAGAAATCTAAAAATCTATGAAAAGGAGAAGAAATGAAATCCACATTTAGGTAAAAAATAAGGGAAAAAAATCATATTCAACACTTTATCCCTAGCAGGATACAGTTTGAGACATTGAAAAGAAAAAGAAAAAACTCAGCATGGGAAAGCAACACACATAGGCAAAGATTTTGCCATATAAGGTGGAGTCGTGAGGGTGCAAATATTTAAGTATGAGCGTGTTTGCAAAGAATTAGATTGTCAACACTGACGAAGGTGCCATTGTCATTGAAAAAAAAGAGATGGACGTTTTATCAAACGGCCATACAGTTCAGTTCACAGATGAGGGGGGTTGCTGGGGCAGAGCGTCGTATTTACAGAACATCCAGGAGAAATGTTTTGATAAGAAGCCTGTGAAGGCCATATCGGGGCGCCTGAATTAAACAAACAATAAACGTTTTGGTTCAGGCCGGCTGTGATTTTCCACCTGCCTTCAAAGTCTTCCTGGCATTCGCAATTTCAAATCCAGCTAGCCATATTTCTGGTACTTTTAGTAGATCTTCATCATACAACTTTCTCCAAGATTAAATCATATCATCTTTTAGTCCGGGAAACGTAGCCAGCCTGCGATTCTGTTCAAGGATCGCGTCCAGCTTGCGATTCTGCTCTCTTAACATTTCAGTGTAAGTGTTGAGAGCTCTATAGATCCTTTCAAACATCCCAGGCAGCTTTGCAGTGCTTTGAACAGCTGCCAATGTTTTACGAATCTTTCGATAAGCCAGGTAACCGCGAACTCCAAAATGCAGAAATCCTGTTATCAGAAATCCAATTATGTACAAATCTTCCACGTCCTCGACTGACATTATTGTCAGACACACAATCTTCCACTGCTGCCAGGAATCCGTTGCGTATCTGGAGAAGAACGTCTCGTCTGGACAAGAGGGTTCCCCTTTACCCTGTCTTCCCATCGAGAAAATTTGATCGATTGCGTTGAGAGACCAGCTGACCAAATCCATAATGAACAAATTGGGAGGATATGCGAATAGAGGCTCTAAGCAGAACATAGACAAAAAGCTGAAGCAGGGCAAAAATGGGGGAGGATCAAGGAGAGAGTGGAAAAGCGTCTGACCCCACCGAGAAGAGAAGAGCTAACAAAAGAAGCTTATAGCTTCTTTTGTTAGCTCCAACCACTAACGGCTAAGAACACGCGCTCACCCACTTTATGAGTCAGCTGAAGATCAATTACCCAGAAGGGTTGTTGGTCCTCATTCAAAATATTTCCTTAAATATTATTTTAATATTTCCTTAATAATTTAAAAAAAAATTTATTTTAATAAATAAAGGCAGCTAATTCAACACCGTTGAGAATTAGTCATCCAGAAGGTTGGTTTTATTCAGCAAATCATTCTTTAAAATTTTATTTTATTTTATTGTGAATGGTTGTTTGAAGATATACTGTACCAATTATTGCCTAAGTCAGTTCCAAGACTAACTTAATGTCATTTCCAGATTCTCCAAGATAATCCTTGGTTCTCAAATCAAAATAACATTGCATGGTAATGTTGCTACACTCTTTTGGTCATAGTTTTCAACCATCTTTGATTCACTTGTTTATATTGTACATAGCCCATTGGTGTTCCTTATTCTTTCATTTTCCTTGGTAGTTTAGTTGGTAGTTTTAGTATAGTAAAGAGTTTGTTGATTAAAATATATTTGACCTTGAGTTGACTATTTCTGTACATAAATTCTTGTGTTTTAAGAAATTGTGTGAATTCATTCTGTGTACACAGAGTTTTGCTGTTCAATAACGCCAGAGCTTGGCTCATTCCTTTCAATTTTGTCCTAATACCACCGCCTTATTGGGCTGGTATTCAGAGGACAACCCTTAACAGAATAATATATTGATATTCGTAATCACAACACTATTTAAGAACTCCAGTGAGCAAATTCACTCCTTCATCTATTGTTCTATAATACCACACCTCACCAGGCAGGTATTCATAAAACAATACCTGACTGAGAGCTGATTGGTTATTTCTGATAATCCGGTGGTGGCCGGACTTATTAATGTTGTAAAAAATAATGTTATGTAAAATTATTAACTTTGCTAATAATGATCTTTGACACTTATTAATGGTTAAACCAAACCTATTGTTTCACAGCACATGTAATAAGGCACACAAGTTTCCATGCCCTGACCTGTTCTCCGCCCATCTCCGTGCGGACCCAGCCTGGGTGGATGGCCGTGACCAGGATGTTATGGATCTTCAAGTCTTCAGCTTGACAACAAGTCAGCATGTTCAGTGCTGCCTGAAACATCAGAACAGTCATACACACTATATGGCCAAAGGTATTTGTCTATCTACTTTTACATGAACTTAGATGACATCTTATTCTTTATCTATAAGGTCCAATTTGTTGATGGTTCCACTGTTGCCAGCAATAGCAACCTTAACCATTCTGTAAACATCTTCACAAGGTTAAGGAGTGTGTTCATAGTTAGATGAAAAAAACAGAACTGCAGTCTCTGCTCTAATTTATTCCAAAGGTGTTCAAGAAGGTTTGAGGTCAGGACTCTGTGCAGGACAGTCAAGTTTTCTCCACACCAAACGTTATACACCTGCAGCCATGGAAGTGATTGGAACACCAGAACTTATTCACCCAATAGTTTTGGTAATATAGCGTATATGGTCCTGCAAAAGAATTCATACACTTTGAACTTTAACACATTTTGTTATATTATAAACACATTTTAATGTAACAAATAATTTCCCTAATTCCACATTTAGTTTGATTTGTCCGAAACTATCACATTTAAATGTTTCAGCTTATTAAAACAATTCCAGGGTAACAAAGGTAAAAAGGCAGCTTTACAAAAATTATGATTTTGCTTATTATGGGATAAAAGCTATCAGAACCAACCCCGTGGGTTAAACTTTAAATTAACAAAAAGGTTGAGTTCAGTGTGCGAAATGACCTGATAATTGCCAAATTTGTAGAATTAACAAACTTGAACATAACTTTTATTACATAATATAAAAAGATCTTAATAAGCTACACATCATATCAGGATCTCAAAGTCATTGGCGTTTATCAGCCTAGATTTGTTTCCAAAGTCATTTCTAAGGCAGTGAGACCCCAAGGAACCATAACGAGATCCATTACCTTGCTGGTCCTGTACGAGTACATCTTTGCCATCGCAAATGTTTCTGGACATTTCTCCATGGATGAGATAAGAGTGGATATGTTGATGATGGCTGACCTTCTGCAGGACATTTCATCACCTAATATGAAAAGATGGAAAATAAAAACATGCATCAAATCCTAAATAGTGATTATAAGACATTCTCCAGATGAGAGCTCCTAACTCATGTATGCAAATGAAAAAGACACTACCTTGAACTTTTGTCT
This sequence comes from Crenichthys baileyi, assembly GCA_036173005.1. NCBI lineage: Eukaryota > Metazoa > Chordata > Actinopteri > Cyprinodontiformes > Goodeidae > Crenichthys > Crenichthys baileyi. The sequence continues at coordinate 64,749 of JAHHUM010001168.1, forward strand.
TTGCAGCTCTCTGAAGGAGGGAAAGAAACACCTGAAAAGATGGAAATGACAGAGCTGGTTCAAATTAGGGCTTCATAGGTGCTAAACATTTGTTTAAAACATGTTTTATAAGAACTATATGACTGTGGGAGACAGGTTTGTTATCAGCTTTAAAATTTAAATCTGAACCAATGATTTGTTCAGCTGAACAACATTTTATTTATTTTGCTTTGGATTTTTTTGTGTGAATTTAATAACATACAGTTAAACCACATATTTACATACGCTGTCTGAAAAGACATCTGTGCCACTGTCTGACAGTAAATCAGACAAAACCCTTCAATGCCACAACAGAGAGAAACACACAGAGAGAGAGATCATTTGTATTCCAGGGTCACAAAGCCAGCAGTCATTTGGTGAGGGGCAGGGACACCCCACTATGGACAGGTCGCCAGTCCAACACAGACAAATCTTCAAACTGCATTATGATTTCCCTGCATTGTAATATACCTTAAAACAATTTGGGAAATCACAAATAATGATGTAATGGCTTTGCAAGCCTCTGATAGTGTAATTCACAACATCTTAGTTAAATGGAGGCTCACCTGTGGATGTATTTCAAGGTCCCAAATATCACAAAACAAAATCAAAACATCTTGTTAAGATGCTGACTGAAGCTAGTAAGTGAATGTCAATGTTCGGACCCACAGCCATGGTTACAACATGAATGCGGTACACTTTTAAAATAAATTTCATTTAACCTACTTACGGCACAGCCACAGTTTCAAGACTAACTTAACTTAATTTCCAGATTCTTCAGGATAATCCTTGGTTCTCAAACATAAACATTGCATGGTAATGTTGCATCACTCTTTTGGTCATGGTTTCAACCATCTTTAATCAACTTGTTTATACTGTACATAGCCCATTAGTCTTCCTTATTCTTTCATTCTGCTTGGTAGTTAGTTGGATTGTTTTAGCATAGTAAAGAGTTTGTTGATTGAAATATTTTTGACTTTGAGTTGACTTATTTTTGTTAATAAATTCTTGTATTTTAAGAAATTGTGTGAATTCATTCCATGTGTGTGTAGAGTTTTGCTGTTCAATAATGTCAGAGCTTGGCTCATCCTTTTCGATTTTGTCCTAATACCACCGCCTTACTGGCCTGGTATTCACAGTACAACCCTTAACAGACCGAAATATTATTTGATAAAATATTAAGGTATTAATATTAAATATTTAATAATATATTCAGATTCATAGTCACAACATCAATATCCAATGAAATGAGTCCTGTACTGAGGGGCCACTCAGGGAGGAAGAAGCCATAACTTCTAAAGCAACATAAAAAGCCAAATTACACTTCGCCAATGCAGTCAGGGAGAAAGTCCTTAATTGTTGGAGACATGTGGTCTGATTAGAATAAATTATTCAAATTATTTGGCCATAATGACCATTGACAAGTATAGACAAAAGAGGTTTACACAAAAGCTTTGGAGCATTTTTTGTCGAAGGGTGAAACTTATTTAATTGCATGTATTTTTTCGTATTTTTTGCATGGTCTTATTTTTTTGCTTGATTTTAATTTCAAAGTTTTTAGTTTGTTTTATTGGTTGGTTGCACCCTCACAATGGACTACCTATCAGGAAGCCGCTAGAGGTGGGTTAGAGGAAATGGCAGACAGGTAAAATATAAAGGACCCCTGCCCTGAGAAGGAGAGGCGGACTACCAACAGAAGATCAGCAGGAGGCCATGCTGAGGAGGTCATGTTGAAGAGACCAGCAGGTGCAGGGTGAGCTAGAATACAACAAGCAGGGCGAGGAGGGCAAGGGCAGCAGCAAGGGACATGGAGCAGAAGAACAGCGTCAGGAGGAGCAGCAGGAGTGGTGGTGGCTGTTTTAGCAGGAAAAAGCAGCTGACCTCAGGGAGCAGGCAGAGTCCAGGGCTCTGCTCTCGTGAGTGAGTAAGTAATTTCTTCCTTCAATATAGTTCATGAGAATGCCCTGTGCCTTGTCTTTTAGGAAATGCCCCTCATGTCTTGCGTTTTAGAGGTGTGTGTCTACTCCAAGGCCCTTTAAAATGGTTCAGACAAATCCTCTTCCTTCTGGACCAAGCGCAGCTGAACGTTTAGCTTTTTAGAAATGTTTACCTGTGGGTTTTTGTTGTTTTATTGTAATCTTTTTATTATAATAAATGTTTTAAACAACTTTAAGCATTCTTTAAGCATTCTTATCGGAGTATCCAGAGTGAACCTACACATGCATGGGGAGAACATGCAGACTCCATTTAGATCCTAGGCCATGATTCAAACCTAGAACCTTCTTGCTGCAAGGCAACACTGCAAACAACTGCTCCACTGTGCAGCATACCAAAGGAAATATGTAATTACACAACAGTTACTTTTAAAACTTTTGATAATTACAGTTTTGATTTTTCTGTGAAAACCAAACCTGTATGTTCATTTACATAATTTTTAAAAAGTTATTCTGATTGTATTTCTTTGGCTTGTAGACTGGTGTTTACAGGTTACATTTTCAAATTTCATCATGGAATGCTGCACAGCTACGTCCCACGTATGTTTGTGGCTCAACTCAAGAATCCTTCATGAGGACTATTAAATCGAGGCACGTGACGTCGCCCGGTACGGCAGAGCCGGGGTTCCACCCTGGAGCCAGGCCTGGGGTCGGGACTCGCCGGAGATCACCTGGTGGCCGGGTTGCTCCTCGTGGGATCCAGCCTGGCCAAGCCCGAACGAGAGACGCGAGGCCATCTCCCAGTGGGCCCACCACCTGCAGGTGGAACCGTGAGGTACCGGTGCAAAGAGGATCGGGTGGCGGAGGAAGGTGGAAACCTCAGCGGCCCGATCCCTGGATGCTTAGGCTGGCTCTAGGGACGTGGAATGTTACTTCGCTGGGGGTGAAGGAGCCTGAGCTTGTGCGGGATGTCGAGAGATATCGACTAGAAATAGTCGGGCTCGCCTGCACGCACAGCGTGGGCTCTGGAACCCATCTCCTTGAGAGGGGCTGGACTCTCTTCTACTCTGGAGTGGCCCACGGGGAGAGGCGGCGGGCTGGTGTGGGTTTGCTTGTTGCCCCCCAGCTCAGCCGTTTCGTGTTGGGGTTTACCCCAGTGGATGAGAGGGTCACATCCTTGCGCCTTCGGGTTGGGGACAGGCCTCTGACTGTCGTTTCGGCCAACGGGCCAAGCGGTAGTGCAGAGTACCTGGCCTTCTTGGTGTCCCTGTCGGGGGTGCTGGATAGTGCCCCTCCCGGGGACTCCATTATTCTGCTGGGGGACTTCGACGCCCACGTGGGAAACGACAGTGACACCTGGAGAGGCGTGATCGGAAGGAATGGCCTCCCCGATCTGAATCCGAGTGGTGCTTGTTATTGGACTTCTGTGCTAGTCACGGATTGTCCTTAATGAACAACATGTTCAAACATAATGGTGTCCATCAGTGCACTTGGCAGTCTAGGCAGGTCAATGATCGACTTTGTTGTCCACTGATCACCACCTGGTGGTTAGTTGGATCCGCTGGAGGAGGAGAAAGCCGAGGGGGATCACACTCCTCAGCATCCCTGGTAAGGCCTACGCCAGGGTATTGGAGAGGAGAGTCCGGCCGATAGTCGAACCTCAGCTTCAGGAGAGCAGTGTGGTTTTCCTCCCGGCCGTGGAACACTGGACCAGCTCTATACGCTCTACAGGATACTCGAGGGCTCATGGGAGTTTGCCCAACCGGTTCACATGTGTTTTGTGGACCTGGAGAAGGCATTCGGCTGTGTCCCGCGTGATGCCTTGTGGGGGGTGCTCCAGGAGTATGGAATCAGGGAACCTTTATTAGGGGCCATCCGGTCCCTGTACGAGCGGAGCAGGAGTTTGGTCCGCATTGCCGGCACTAAGTCGGACCTGTTCCCGGTGTGTGTTGGACTCCGGCAGGGCTGCCCTTTGTCACCGGTCCTGTTCATAACTTTCATGGACAGGATTTCTAGACGCAGCCAAGGGTCGGAGGGGGTCTGGTTCGGGGACCAGTGGATTTCGTCTCCTCTTTTTGCAGATGACGTGGTCCTTCTGGCCCCCTCTAGCCAAGACCTACAGCATGCGCTGGGGCGTGTGTGAGTTTAGGCGGGGATGAGTGTGAAGCGGCTGGGATGAAGATCAGCTCCTCCAAGTCAGAGGCCATGGTACTCAACCAGAAAAGGGTGGCTTGTCCTCTTCAGGTTGGAGGGGAGTTCCTGCCTCAAGTGGAGGAGTTCAAGTATCTTGGGGTCTTGTTCACGAGTGAGGGAAGAATGGAGCGGGAGATCGACAGACAGGTCGGTGCGGCTGCCGCAGTAATGGGGGCGCTGTGCCGGTCCATTGTGGTGAAGAGAGAGCTGAGCCGAAAAGCGAAGCTCTCGCTTTACCGGTCAGTCTACGTTCCTACCCTCACCTATGGCCATGAACTTTGGGTCATGACCGAAAGAACGAGATCCCGGATACAAGCGGCTGAAATGAGTGCCCAGCCACCGTAGGGTGGCTGGGCACTCAGAGATAGGGTGAGGAGATAGGGTGAGGAGCTCGGCCATTCGGGAGGGGCTCGGAGTAGAGCCGCTGCTCCTCCACATCGAGAGGAGCCAGTTGAGGTGGCTCGGGCATCTATACCGGATGCCTCCTGGACGCCTTCCTCGGGAGGTGTTCCAGCCACGTCCCACCGGGAGGAGGCCCAGGGGACGGCCCAGGACACGCTGGAGGGACTATGTCTCTCGGCTGGCCTGGGAACGCCTTGGGCTCCCCCCGGAGGAGCTGGAGGAGGTGTCTGGGGAGAGGGACGTCTGGGTGTCTCTGCTGAGTCTGCTGCTCCCGCGACCCGGTTCCGGATAAGCGGAAGACGACGAGTACGAGTACGATTTCGTCATGGAATGCTGCACAGCTACGTCCCACGTATGTTTGTGCCTGGTGCCATCAACCAGGCATGGTGAAGTAATGAGAGCAGCATCATTTAATGATGGTGTTACATGATATTAAGAGTAATAATAAGAGTAACGTTTGTTTATATTAAATATTGTACCTCTAATATTTGAAACCTAATGCCAGAAAATAGCTGTGGTGACATGAAACATCCTGATATATGGAGACAATCTGAATGCAAATGGCTGTTTTTGTCGGGATTTGGGAGTGTATCTGTTCTGCCTGCTGCTAACCTTATTCGTCCAGCAGAGGGTGCCGGAGCTGCAGGAGGAAACTGGACAGGTGTCTTCCATCTACTGATTGCTGTGAATGCTACTTAAGCCGAGGCTACCAGCAACTCTTCACCTGAGTGTTGTGCCAACGTGGTAACCAGCTCAAGCCCTGCTTAGTCTTAGTACTTTAATCAAGCTTTACGATTTTTTTTCTGACGTATGTGTTTTCAGGTACCTGTTCCAGAGTGTGGATCAGCCTACCGATTTCTCGTCTTGCTTTAGATCCTAGTGTTTCTGATCTTGGATTCTGTATGCTCTCCACTACCAAGACTTCAGTTATTCCACCGGACAAAATGATTTGCTGGCAAGCCTCCTCCCTCTGCAAACCTGTCCACCCTCCAACGCAACATTAGCTCCGTCACCCTCTCCACTACTCACGGAGAGACGAGCTCACTCCCAAGAAAGCCTTTTTGAACTCAGCTCTCAGGTTCCATAACTCCGTTTCCCCTGGCAGTTGTTCCTCTCCTTTCTAGTAAGAGCAAGATCCATTATTTCACTATACATTACCGTCACAGTTTCTTACCTGTCTCCTTTCCCCACACAGTTGGAGAGACCTGACTCCAGTCACTTCCCTGTAAAAAAGAAAGAAAGGAAATAAAACTTCTTTTATCACTGTTAAATTCTCTGCTGTGATTGTTTCTGCATGTCGGTTCAAAGATGATGTCAGAATACAAAGGCCAGACTTACCCAGCAGAGAATCTCAGTAGAACTTTGTCTGAACATTCACACCAGATCCACTCACACGATTCAGCACTTCGCTCACTTTCAGAACAACTGCAACAGACCAATCACCAACTAGATCATATTGCTTCTATGCTCCAGCTCTCCAGCCTTCAGACCTCCGTGTCCATTGAGGGTGCTGCGGCAGCTCCAGATTCGCAAAGACTTCCGCACTCTCGTGACGTCACTTCCCCCAATCCGGAGAAATTCTCCAGTGAAGTAGGAACCTGTAGGGGTCTTCTATTGCAATGGAATTCAATTCAATTCTGTTCTGATTCTGGCCCATCTGCCTGCTCTGTCTTCATGTAATCGGCTTATCTGCTTCACCTGTCTGCTGCTGCGCTGGAGCGGAATCAAAGCCATGCCATGCACCTGTTTTTCTGCAGTTATATACAGCCCTCAGACAGGCAGACGGTGCCAGATTTTCGAAAACCTACCAGTTAGTAGATGTCCAGCATTCCTTCCTGCCTGACCACGTTTTTTGACCACTTTTTGCATCTTGGATTTCCCTGTCTTGCCTGACCCTCATTGGATGTCTCTCGCCTCTGGATCATGACCTTGTTTCTGCCTCTCGACCAAAGCCTCCTGCCTCGCCCCTGGATTTGTCTGCCTGAGTCTGCCTCCCTGGTTTCACCCAGTTAACGCCCCCCCCCCCGACCACTGAGTCTTGGATCTTCCCCCTGTTGGCAATTCGACTTCTGGCTGCAGCGTGTTCTGCACCGACCCCCGGTCCAGAGATCGCCAGGACCGCACCCTGCAAAGGAGCCTATTCTGATTCCTCTGCCATACACGGACTCTGTTAAGGTGGGTGGCTTCTTTGGACTCATATACATTTACCCAAGCTTTTTCAAGCCACTAACCTGCCTCCCCGTTCCCAGTGATCCTGGGGCCCAGGCTGGTGGACTCCTGAGTATCTGTGTGCTGCTCCTGAATAAATCTTTTAACTTTTTATTGTGTTTCTGGCTGAAATTCTGGGTCCTCCATCCTGAACCTTACAGAAAATCTGGCCAATAATGGACCCCTCACCAGCACAGCAGTGGCGCGCCTGCGTGGATAACTACATCGCTCGTCTTGATTCTATAAAGAGTGAGATTATCACCATGTTACGATCCGTGTCCCCTGTTTCTACTCAGGCACCTTTACAGCCAGCTCTGCCCAGCCCTCCTGCCGTACCAGTCATGGTGAAAGAACCCCGACTGGTTCCCAAGGAATTATTCAAGGGGGATTCCGACCAGTGTCGGGCTTTCCTTACTCAGTGTGAGTTACATTTTGAATTACACCCGTCCTCTTTCCCCACTGAGTGCTCTAAAGTGGCGTTTGTCATCTCCCTTTTAGCTGGCAAAGCCAAACAGTGGGGCACAGCTGAGTGGCAGAATGACTCCGCCTCCTGCGCTTCCTATTCAGCCTTTTGTAAGGAGCTCATCGGAGTTTTTGATCCGGTCCTCCCTAGTCGGGAAGCCGCCAGGGGGTTGTTGTCCTTGAGGCAGAGAGATAAGAGTGTGACGGCTTACATTATCGATTTTCATCTGCTGGCTGCCAACAGTTGCTGGAATGAGGAAGCTTTAATGGATGCTTTTATGCAAGGACTAAATGATAAGATCAAGGATGAACTGGCTACTCGAGAATATCCCTCCACCCTTATTGAATTCGAGAACCTGGCGTCTAGAATTGACCTCAGACTCAGTGAGAGAGGGAGGGAGAGGCGTCGGGGGGGGCTCAGTCCTCTTCAGCTCGGAGCTCTGGGTGGCGCCCAGAGCCTCTGATCTCTCCTCCCCAGGTCTTAAAAGGATCTGACCCTGAACCTATGCAAATAGGGAGGACCAAGATCTCGGTAGAGGAACGTTCACGCTGCCGACAGCTGAACCTGTGCTTGTACTGCGAGGGCCAAGGTCACACAGTCACCAAGTGTCCATTAAAAGGGCTGGCTCAGTAGAAGTGAGGGGGACTCTACTGAGCCGTAGTCTGCTGTCTGTCTCCTCATTATCTTTTCCTGCTAACATCCTAGTCTCCTTTGTTTCTCACCAGGTGTCCGTTTTTATTGATTCTGGAGCGGACACAGAGTTCATGGATGAGGCTTTTGCCAAGAGTCTTGGAATTGAACTTTTTCCTACACCCGACACCCATAGCATCCTGGCTCTGGACGGACATCGCCTCTCTAGCTCCCATCTGAGAACTGATAAGGTTGGTCTGGTCCTTGGTGGAAATCATCAGGAGAAGACTTCCTTTCTCATTATCAGTTCAGCTCAGTTACCCATTGTTCTGGGAGTTTCGTGGCTTAAGAGACATAACCCTCACATTGACTGGCAGGCTCAAGAAATTTTGGGTTGGTCTAGGGCCTGTTCAGCTTCCTGTTTGTCCTCCTCCAGAATTTTGTCCATCCCTGATAACGCCATAGAAGAGACTTATCCTGACCTGTCTAAGGTCCCCCCAGATTATCATGATCTGAAAGATGTTTTTAACAAGTCTCGGGCCACGGCACTTCCTCCCCACAGGCCTTACAATTGTGCCATTGAACTCCTCCCAGGTACATCTCCGCCTAGGGGGGGCCTCTATTCATTGTCCGGGACGGAGTATGAGGCCATGAAGAAGTATGTAGACGACTCCCTTAAAGCGGGCATTATTTGACCCTCCTCATCTCCTGCTGGGGCTGGGTTCTTCTTTGTTGGCAAGAAACACGGGTCCTTAAGACCATGCATCGACTATAGAGGTCTAAAATGAGATCACGGTCAAGAATCGGTACCCCCTTCGACTCATGAACTCAGCTTTTGACCACATTCAGGGGGCCAGGTTCTTCACCAAACTGGACCTACGTAATGCTTATCATTTAGTCCGCATTAGAGAGGGCGATGAGTGGAAAACAGCCTTCAACACCCCCACCGGCCACTACGAGTACTTGGTCATGCCTTTTGGCCTAACCAACGCCCCTGCTGTATTTCAAGCTTTGGTTAATGATGTCTTGAGGGACATAGTGGGGCATTTTGTGTTTGTGCACCTTGATGACATCTTGATTTACTCTCAAGACCAGGAGACGCATAAACTTCACGTTCGGTCTGTTCTTCTCCGCCTTCTCCAGAATCACTTATTTGTCAAAGCTGAGAAGTGTGAATTTCACACCACCTCCACTTCTTTCCTTGGGTTCATAATTTCTCCCAATCAAGTCATTATGGATCCCTCCAAGGTTAAGGCGGTTTCAGAGTGGCCTACACCTTTAGATCGCAAACAGTTACAAAGGTTTCTGGGGTTTGCTAATTTCTACCGCAGGTTTTGTTTGCAACTACAGCCAGGTTGCTGCCCCTCTTCACACCATCACTTCACCCAATGTCAGATTTGAATGGAATGATCAGGCAGAGGAGGCCTTTGTCAAGCTCAAGAACTTATTCACCACCGCTCCAGTTCTCCGGTCCCCCAACCCAGAAAGGCAATTCATCGTTGAGGTTGATGCCTCCAGCACTGGGGTAGGTGCGATCCTAAGCCAAAGATCCCCGGAGGGCCGGGTTCACCCTTGTGCTTTCTTCTCCAGATCACTGTCCCATGCTTAACAGAACTATGATGTGGGGGATCGAGAACACTTAGCAGTCAAGCTGGCTCTTGAGGAGTGGAGGCACTGGTTGGAGAGGTCGAAGGAGCCGTTCCTCATCTGGACTGACCATAAGAACTTGGAGTATCTGAAGACGGCTAAGCGCCTAAACTCCAAGCAGGCCAGGTGGGCTCTTTTTTTTTGGACGGTTTAATTTTGTACTCTCTTTTAGACCCGGAACCAAGAACATGAAACCCGATGCCTTGTCGGGTTTCGGAGTTGGGGACCAGTGGAGTGAAGAAGTACATGCTCCCGGAATCTGTCAAGTTGTCCTTGACCATGTTGGATTTGGAACGAGAGGTCAGGAATGCCACCGGGGACCTCCCTGCTCCCACTTCTTGCCCTGCAGATGGTCTGTTTGTTCCAGATAACCTGGTTCCCAAGGTACTAGAGTTTTGTCATAAGTCTCGTTGTGTTTGCCATCCTGGAATCCGCAGGACGCTGCGGGTGGTTCAATCCTAGTTTTGGTGGCCATCCCTGTTCAAGGATGTCACAGATTTTATTGCTGCCTGTTCCCAATGTTGCCAGGCCAAGCCGCCCCGCCGACCGCCCTCGAGGCTGTTGCCCTCTCCCTCTCCCTATCCCTGGTCTCACATTGCCATGGCCTTCGTGACAGGGTTGCCCCAGTGTAACGGTTTCTCAGTCCTATTGACTATAATCGACAGGTTCTCCAAGATGGTCCATCTGGTTCCTCTCAAAAAGCTGCCGTCGGCCAGGGAGATGGGGGAGGTGGTGGCACGCGAGGTTTTCCGTCTCCATGTTGTTCCCATGGATATTATTTCTGACAGAGGACCACAATTTGTTTCCCGTTTCTGGAAGGAGTTCCGTTCCTTGCTGGTTGTATCAGTCAGCCTGTTTTCTTCATTTCACCCGCAGTCAGATTGACAGACCGAGAGGGCAAACCAGGAAGTGGAGACCAAACTCCGTATTGTATGTGAGTCTGACCCCAAGAAGTGGTCGCACAATCTGCCCTGGGTTGAACATGCTATGAATACTCTTCCATCTAGCACCACTGGTCTTTCTCCCTTCCACGTTGTTTTCACGGTCCAAGAAAGGGAGGCTAAGGTTCCCTCGGCCCACGCTGCAGCCTTGAGATGCCAACGTGTCTGGAGGAGGGCCAGGAGGTCCATGGTCAGGATGTCGAGGGTCCAGTCAAGGGCTGTCAACCGCCGTCGTTTACCCGCACCAGCCTACAGGGCGGGTCAGAAGGTTTGGTTGTCTTCACGGGATCTTCCTCTGCGGGTGGAGTCCCGTAAGCTGGCACCCTATTTTATTGGTCCATTCCCCATCTCCAAGGTTGTGAATCCTGTGGCCGTCCATCTCAAACTGCCCCCATCTATGAGAATCCACCCCACCTTTCATGTGTCCCGGGTCAAGCCCTACATCGTGCCTCATCTCGGCCCACTTCATTGTAGACAAGACTCTCATCTGAGAGTTCCATCGCCTCCATCCTGGCCAGCCTCGGGGTCCATCCGGAGCTGGACGTTGAGGAGGGGGTACTGTTATGATTCTGGCCCGTCTGCCTGCTCTGTCTTCATGTAATCGGCTTATCTGCTTCACCTGTCTGCTGCTGCGCTGGAGCGGAATCAAAGTCATGCCATGCATCTGTTTTTCTGCAGTTATATACAGCCCTCAGACAGGCAGACGGTGCCAGATTTTCGAAAACCTACCTTTTTATTGTGTTTCTGGCTGAAATTCTGGGTCCTCCGTCCTGAACCTTACACAATTCAATTCAGTTTTATTTATATAGCGCCAATTCACAACACATGTTGTTTCAAGGCACTTCGCAACAGTCAGGTACATACATTCCAATTAATCCTAACCATTGAACAGTGCAGTAAGATTTAGTTATTTATTCAAACTGGATAATAAGTTCTCTAGTGTCTCTCACCAGTTATGAGTTAGCCATAGAATTTCGTACGGTAGCAGCCGCCTCAGGCTGGAATGATAGTGCCCTTAGAGCAGCTTTCTTCCAGTCTTTAGATGAGCCTCTGAAGGATGAGTTGGCCCTGATTGACGAGCTTAAGACCCTCAATGGGCTCATTTTGTTAGCTACATGGATAGACGCTCGTATGCGTGAGAGGAGGGCCCGTTCTGAGCGTTTGATGGTTCGTTCCTCTCTCCCTGTAAACACTCTACCCACTGCTAGATCTCTTCCTCAGGTAGTTCTGCCTGAACCCATGCAGGTGGGGCGTACTCACCTGACCCCTGAGGAGAGACTACGGTGCAGACAGGGTAACCAGTGTTTTTACTGTGGTTCTTCTGACCACCTTATTGCCGCCTGCCCAACCTGCCCCACGCGGCCAAAAGACAGGGTGGGTCAGTCTAATGATTTTGTAGCCCCCAGGTTTACATTACCAGCCACCTTAGTTGTTAATCAGCTCACACAGAACTCGTTAGCACTCATTGATTCCGGCAGTGAGCAGAATTTAATCGATCAGGATTTGGTAGAACAGGCCCAGATCGAGATAGAGCCTCTTGCCACGCCTTGTTTGGTTTCAGCCTTAGATGGCCGGAGGTTGCATAGGATTACACATAAGACCAAGCCTATAGAACTGGTTCTCTCCGGGAATTATAGGGAAATGATTTCCTTTTTTGTGTTTCTGGTTTCTCAAACTTCTTTAGTTCTTGGTTTTCTTTGGCTGCAAAGACATAACCCCCATCTAAACTGGTCCGAGCTCCGCATTGAAGCCTGGTCTAATAACTGCCACTCCACTTGACTTCAGTCAGCCCTACCTGTTAGGGACTCCCCAGAGTCTAGTACTTTTACTGCAGAGTACCATGACTTAAGACTAGTCTTCAGCAAAATTAAGGCTCTCTCCCTGCCCCTTCATAGGCCCTATGACTGTGCCATAGATCTCCTTCCTGGGGCTCCGCTCCCCTCCAGTAGGTTGTATCCTGTAGGTTGTATCCTGTATCCTGTCCAGGCCTCTACCGTCTGCGCTCACAATAACCATAGTAACCAACCACCTGCTGGTCTTCTACAGCCCCTAAGGATCCATGGTCGACCTTGGTCACATCTTGCTTTAGACTTTGTTATTGGCCTCCCAACTTTACAAGCGATGACCACCATTTTGACTATCGTGGACCAATTCTCTAAAGCCTGCCATCTTATCCCACTGAAGAAACTGGCTACTGGGCTGTCTGAAAGGCTACTGCCTTTTAGACAGCCCAGCTGTTGATCAAGCATGTCTTCCGGCTTCATGGCATTCCCCAGGACATTCTGTCCGATCAGGGTCCTCAGTTCACTTCCCAAGTTTGGAAGCAGTTTGGTTTAGCCCTTGGAGCAAGGTTGTCCTTGACCTCTGGATATCACCCCTAGTCCAACGGCCAGGTGGAACGCATTAACCAACTACTCTGATCCACTCTCCGTTGCCTCTCTTCCACCAACCCAACTGACTGGTGTAAACACCTCCCTTGGGCTCTCTTAATGAGAGTGATACGATGAGTATGCTCTTAATGCTCACAAATCCTCTGCTACTGGCTTTTCACCTTTTGAGGTTTCTATTGGCTACCAGCCTCCCATTTTCCCTGCTGATCAAAGAGAAATTTCAGTCTCCTCTGTTCGACATCATATAAGCCGCTGCAAGGTCTTCTGGAACTCCACTGTCAAGGCCCTTCAGTGGACTGCAGAACAAAACAACCGGTTTGCTGACCCGAAAACGCCGGCCGGCTCCTGTGTACCGCCCTGGTCAAAGGGTTCTGGTTATCATCCCGAGACTTTCCCCTTAAGTCTATTTCTAAGAAACTGTCTCCTCGCTTCATTGGGCCCTATGTGATTGACTCCATTGTCAGTCCCAATGCAGTCCATCTCCAGCTGGCTCCTAGCCTTCGCATTTATCCCACCTTTCATGTCTCCCAGGTTAAGCCGGTGTTCACCAGCACTTTGTGCCCTCCGGCCGAACCCCCGCCACCGGCCCGGGATCACTTGGGCGGCCCGGTCTATCATGTTCAACGCATCTTGGACTCCCGTCGACGAGGTTGTGGTTGGCAGTGCCTCGTCGACTGGGAGGGTTATGGTCCTGAGGATCGTACTTGGGTGCCTCGTTCCTTCCTTTGTGACCCTGCTCCTATTTCGGACTATCGGGCTTCCTGGCCCTCGACTTACTCTGGGCCGCCAGGCGGCAGCCATTGAGGGGGAATTGATGTCGGGATTTGGGAGTCTATCTGTTCTGCCTGCTGCTAACCTTATTCGTCCAGCAGAGGGTGCCGGAGCTGCAGGAGGAAACTGGACAGGTGTCTTCCATCTACTGATTGCTGTGAATACTACTTAAGCCGAGGCTACCAACAACTCTTCGCCTGAGTGTTGTGCCAACGTGGTAACCAGCTCAAGCCCTGCTTAGTCTTAGTACTTTGATCAAGCTTTACGATTTTTTTTCTGACGTATGTGTTTTTGCCTCAGGTACCTGTTCCAGAGTGTGGATCAGCCTACCGATCTCTCGTCTCACTTTGGATCCTAGTGTTTCTGATCTCGGATTCTGTATGCTCTCCACTACCAAGACTTCAGTTATTCCACCGGACAAAACGACTTGCTGGCAAGCCTCCTCCCTCTGCACACCTGTCCACCCTCCAACGCAACATCAGCTCCGTCACCCTCTCCACTTCTCACGGAGAGAAGAGCTCACTCCCAAGAAAGCCTTTTTGAACTCAGCTCCCAGGTTGCATAACTCTGTTTCCCCTGGCGGTTCTTCCTCTCCTTTCTAGTAAGAGCAAGATCCATTATTTTACTATACATTACCGTCACAGTTTCTTCCCCGTCTCCTTTCCCCACACAGTTGGAGAGACCTGACTCCAGTCACTTCCCTGTAAAAAAGAAAGAAAAGGGAATAAAACTTCTTTTATCACTGTTAAATTCTCTGCTGTGATTGTTTCTGCATGTCGGGCCAAATCTGGGTCAAAGATTATGTAATTTATTGTATACACTGCAAGTTTTCAATTTGACTTATTGTTATTTATAATGCAGCACTTCTATTGAATGCTGATAAATGTTAGAATCAAATAAACTTGTAGAGGATGTAAAGTCACAGCAGCACTAAAATGAAATGAATCCAATGACTGTGTTAGTTTAAATGACAAAGAGGTTGAGAGACAAAAACATGCTGATGGCTAGAACATGTAAACTGTACATTTATGTACTGTTTGTAAGTTCTAGTTGTAAGCACTAACTGACGAGTGTCAGGGTCGAGGGTTTGGACGTAGGACCAGAGTGCAGAACATGGCGAGGAGGCTGCTTGGTGAGTAGATCAAGTTTTAATATTGTAGGTGCACACAGACTTACAGGCAGGCAGGGAGAGTACTAAGTACAGGCAGGTAATCCAAGGAGAACAGATTCAGAAGGCAAAACAGAAAACGAACCACAAGGAAGAGCTCGGGATGATAACATGGGAGTTGATGAAAGGAATCACTGAGGAACTACGAAAACCAGGAAGCTAATATACTGAGGGACGTTGAGTATGAACCAATGAAACAGGGAGACAGGTAATCAGGGTAAACAAAACACAGGTGTGGAACAGGCTGTGGGGAGACTGAGGGGAATATGACTAATAAAACGAATGAGCAGAGGAAAGGCAGGAACATGAGGAACTGAGCAGTAAAGGAAACTAGACTAAACAAAACCTGACCTTAAAGGAAAACAAACCAACACATGAGCACAAAAATCTAGAAATTAATAAACTAACAAAAAACCCAAAATTGCAGATCCTGACAAAGAGTGGATTACCACATATGAATATAGAACTGTCGGAGCAAAACAAAATGCAGCAGCATCTGGGTGCACAAATGTTGATGGTTTTGTACACGCAAACCTTTAGAAGATCGGGCCCTTAATGAAAAAACAAACAAACACTTACAGGCAGGCAGGTGGAGGCAGTTGCAGGCATGAACATGGATAGGCTTGGCAAAGTAAACAGGCATGTTCAACAGAATGAACCAGCAAGGAGCAAACATGACAGAGGAGTATATATACAGGTGAAACAAGGAGACTAATTGGCATTGTGAAGCTGGACTGAATGACGCTGATTGCTGTAGCAGAGGCAGAGGATGAAAACAAAACATAAGCAAAGGAATAATGATAATGAAACCAAAGAATAAATCTTAAAGTAACTCAACTATTATGCACCACTATCAGAATACGAAACACCACTTAAAGAAAATAACCTAAAACACCACAAGCAAAACATAAGCAATCAAGAACAAGGTCCAAAACAAAACTCAAACACCTTAAAATCATGTCATAAGCGGTTAAGATCGGTTCTTTTGAACAGATCCATAAGATCCAGCTTCCTACAAAGAAATGCAAATCCCATTTCTTGAATTTACAGCACCATCCAAAAGGTAACTAAATGTAATAAGCTCCATTACTTTTTAAAAGTAACTGAAGTAGTTACACTACTATTCAATTCAATTCAGTTTATTTTTATTTATATAGCGCCAATTCACAGCACATGTTGTCTCAAGGCACTTCACAAAAGTCAGGTACATACATTACAATTAATCCTAATCATTGAACAGTGCAGTCAGATTCAGTTATTTCTTCAAATTGGATAAAAAGTTTTTCTGTCTAATGAAAGGAAACCCAGCAGATTGCATCCAGTCAGTTACTTCACTCCTCCCGGATGAGCATGTAGAGACAGTGGACAGTCACTGGCGTTGACTTTGCAGCAATCCCTCATACTGAGCATGCATGTAGTGACAGTGGAGAGGAAAAACTCCCTTTTAACAGGAATAAACCTCTAGCAGAACCAGGCTCAGTGTGAGCGGCCATCTGCCACGACCGACTGGGGGTTAGAGAGAACAGAGCAGAGACACAAAGAGAACAAAGAAGCACTTTGTTCTCTTTGTGTCATTTGAATTACAGTAACTTGTAACTTAACCATTCCTGGGCACCAGTGGGTCTTCCAAATTAACAATGACCCAAACCATACTAACAAATTAACTATGGGACAATAATCAGTATGCACCTTTGAAAACTTGTGGCCAGAGCTGAAAAGCGTGTGTCTGAGGAACTCAGCCTGACCAGTTCTACAAATTCTGTCAGGAGGAAAAAATTTGAGCAAGCAGTGGTGAGAAGCACACCCAAAATGTTTGACTGAAATGATACAGTTTGAAAGGCAATTCTACCAAACACTCAGCACATGTATGGAAATTTCTGAATTTAAAGAAAATTCTGTCTTTTATTATTCTAGCATAATTTTGGCAATCCTCACTGATCAGGAAAACATTTAGTCTGATTTTATGTTAAAGAGTCTTTTCATACAATGTATGTAAATTTTTGATTTCATCTGTATCTATAAAAGTAAACAGATCTTAAGAAAGAAATAACCTTTGTCAGGATGAACGGTCCGGCAACGTTGGTTTCGTACACCTCCATCATGTCCTGTTTCCTGGTGGCTGACATTGATGCTGGGGCAGCTGGTTTGTTGATAGCAGCGTTATTGATGAGGAGGTTCAACCCAGCGGGTCCGATCTGCCGGCTCACAGCCTGGAAGGCAGCTGAGATACTGTCTTCATCTGCCATATCTGCAAATGGACGGGAAAGCATTTTACTTTGCAAAGTTGGTAAGTTGGTAAACCTTTCATTGTCCAGCGAGGTGATTGTAACTCAACAATATGAGCTATTCTGATTTTCTAACATATTCAAAGCAAATCCTTCAGCAGGATCAGAGGGATACAGGTCTGGGCTTAGTTGTACAGCCTGACATAACCTCTGAGCAGACAGCTGTTACTGTTCACTAAAGGGAACAATGAATTCTGAGTTCTGTGAAATTTGACCATTTCATTTCATTTGGGCTGCTAAGTTCTGATATGTTTTGTTCGAGTACTTCACTGATAATCACTAATCTAAAACAGCAGCCTTACAGTTGATGCTTTGCTTTTTCTCTCTGGAGCTTCCTGTTCATACAATCTGCCTGAGTGACAGGAAATGGCAAGAAAAAAAAATCTTGAAAGATAAGATACTATAAAAAGTGTCCAGGAAAGGAAAGATGTATTTGTCTGTTCAAATGGATGTATAGGTCCTTTTTTAAGTAGAAAGAGACACATTTATAACCATGGGAAATGAATTAGGACATCCCATTAAAAATGTTGGACTTTATTAAGAAATGGTAACGTACTTTTGTCTTATCTGTTTTTTTTCTTTCTGGAAAGGCAAAGTGATTCAGTTACAGGTAAACACAAAAAATTACCTCTGTTATATTCAATAAACAAAAATGTGTTTTCTTGCTGAGGAAAAAGTTAGGGCATCCAACCCCCTAGAAGCTATACCCTCTTCAGTGAGATGCTTCTTGTAAACATCAACCAATCTTCGGCTGGGTTTGGGTGGATGCATGCTTGGTTGTTTGTCCTGTGTGTTTCTGTGTTGCCCTTGCAACCTGTCCAGTGTATATCACTCTGTTGCCTAATGACCTTGTACTGTTGCATCAAATCCTTAATTTTGAATGCATACAACTGAGGAATTGACTTTTTGAAACTACCCAGAAAATTCAAAAAACTGTACAAACTGACACATTACAATTAAAAGATTTTTTTGAAAAATCTAATAAACCAAAACCAAGAGTGTGAAAAGAGTGTTTAATTGTACATACTTTACACTTATTTACACATTGAAATCCTAATTAAGCCCTGATGCACCATGTTACCTTTGGAAGTAACTGTATGTTTTTGCTACAAATCTTGTCACTCAAGTAAAAAATAAACTTGCAATTACATAGGAGTAGGTTTAGATATTTACAGCATTTTTAGGGTGTGTTGTGTTTACCTAATTTGATTATGGTGATTTTTCCAGGAAACTGAGTAGCCAGGCCCCTCACAGCCTGACAAACACAAAGGCAAAAACATGAGGTAAGAAGTAAAGATGGACAGCTAGTGACACATAACTGAAGTAACAGACTTTTATTCTTTAACCACTTATTTTCTCTTTGCAATTACTAATTTTGATTACATTGTAAACTGTGGAGGGCTGCACGGTGGTGCAGTTGGTAGCACTGTTGCCGTGCAGCAAGAAGGTCCTGGGTTCGATTCCCGGCCGGGGGTCTTTTTGCATGGAGTTTGCATGTTCTCCCTGTGCATGCGTGGGTTCTCACCGGGCACTCCAGCTTCCTCCCACAGTCCAAAGACATGCCTGTTAGGTTAACTGGTCACTCTAAATTGCCCTTAGGTGTATGAATGAGTGTGTGCATGGTTGTTTGTGTGTTGCCCTGCGATGGACTGGCGACCTGTCCAGGGTGTACCCCGCCTCTCGCCCATAGACTGCTGGAGATAGGCACCAGCTCCCCCGCGACCCGCTATGGAATAAGCGGTAGAAAATGACTGACTGACTGTAAACTGTGGTTTAGTTAGACATAACATCAAAACCAATGATTTGTGTTCATAAACAATTACTTTCACATTTTGTCCATTTGGTCCCATATTTTAATTGGAATATTGTGCGATAGACCATCACAAAGTAGTGCATCATGTTAAAGTTGAAAGAAAATAACACATAGTTTTTCAATTTCTTTTCAAAAATCTGTCTAAAAGTATCATTTATATTTGTATTCAGATGTCTGAGTCAATAGTATGCCGAACCATCAGTCTTTTGTGACATGTCTCTACCAGTTTTGAACATTTGGACACTGAAATGTCCAAAACACACCAAAGTTAGTGTTGCTTCGGTGTGTAAGTTTGCCAAAACAATGTCGGACTCCGTAATTTTCTCTGGTCCCCTCCCTGATCTGACCAGTGACGTCATGTTTAGCCGCATGCTGTCATTCAACCACTGGCTGTCTAGGTGGTGTCCTGAAAACGATGTGGGCTACATTGATAATTGGCGAACATTTTGGGGAAGACCTGGTCTGATCCAGAGAGACGGCATCCATCCCACTTTGGATGGAGCAGCTCTTCTTTCTAGGAATCTGGCCAAATTTATTAGTTCTCCAAAACTCTGACAACCCAGGGTTCAGACCAGTAAGCAGGGTCGTAGTTTAACACTCCTCTCTGCAGCTTCTGTACTGCTACCCACCCATTACCCTATTAAGACAGTGTCTCGCCCACGGCCAAAATTGAATAGATTAAAAAATAATCCAAGAGGAAATCAGGAAAATCTCATAAAAATATACACAACTCAAACTAAAAAGAAAAATAAAACAATTAAATGTGGCTTACTGAACATAGGATCTCTCTCTTCAAAGACTTTGCTAGTTATTGACCTGATTTGTGACAATCAGATTTATTTATTTTGCCTCACAGAAACCTGGCTGC
The DNA here is from genome assembly GCA_036173005.1 of Crenichthys baileyi. Taxonomy (NCBI): domain Eukaryota; kingdom Metazoa; phylum Chordata; class Actinopteri; order Cyprinodontiformes; family Goodeidae; genus Crenichthys; species Crenichthys baileyi. The sequence continues at coordinate 84,480 of JAHHUM010001168.1, forward strand.
AGCAAGAGGATTATGTTACTATAAATGAGTCAACTCCTACTAATTATTTAAATTTTCACATTCCTCGAAATACTGGGCGAGGAGGAGTAGCAACCATCTTTCAGTCCGATTTATTGATTAGTCCCAGACCAATCAATAGCTACAACTCTTTTGAATGTTTAATCCTTATATTTCCTCATCCAAACTGCAAAGCACTAAAACCACTTCTGTTTGTTGTTTTGTACCGTCCACCAGGCCCTTACTCTCAATTTTCAGATCAGTTTTCAGACCTTTTATCTGATTTAGTTTTAAATACGGATAAAGTTATTATAATGGGGGATTTTAACATTCATGTTGACACTGAAAGTGATAGCCTAAATATAGTCTTAAATGCTATCTTAGACTCAATTGGCTTTGCTCAAAACATTGACAAATCTACCCACCTTTGTCTTCATTCTCTGGACCATATGGCATTGAGTGTAAAGACATAATATTTTCTCATAACCCTGTCCTGTCTGACCATTTTTTAATAACCTTTGAGTTTAATTTAACCGAGTACTCCACACCTGAAAGAAAATTTCATTATAGTAGATCATTATCAGACAATGCTGTAACAACCTTTAAATAATCTGTTTCACTTTTAATTTCCTCATTATCACAGAAAAACACTGTGGAGGGCAATGATTTTGTTTCTTCTACCTAGAGGATTCCTTCTTAATCTGGAAAAATAGTTTACTGTTGTATAAAAAGACACTTCGCCAAGCCAGGCTTATTTCTCATCATTAATAGGAGAGAACAAGAATAATTCTAGGTTTCTCTTTAGTACAGTTATTAAACTTACACAGAGTCATAGCTCTGTTGAGCCATCCATTCCCTTAGCTCTCAGCAGTCATGACTTTATGGGATTCTTCTTAAATAAAATTGATTCTATTAAAAATAAAATCTTTGACATACTCCCGAAGATGATTACTTCATCCTCTGCAAGTGAGACAACATTGGAAGTAACTGTAGAACTTGATCTGTGTTTGGACTGTTTTGATCCTGTGGAGCTTCCTGAGTTATCAGAAATATTAGCTTCATCTAAACCTTCAACTTGTATGTTAGACCCAATCCCAACCAAATTATTTAAGGAAGTGTTCCCTCTGATTACCAGTCCCATTTTAGATATGATTAATCTGTCCTTAGTAAATGGATATGAACCACAGGGTTTTAAGGTAGCTGTAATTAAACCTTTACTTAAAAAACCTTCGCTTGATCGAGATGACTTGAAAAATTACAGACCTATATCCAATCTTCCGTTCTTATCTAAAATTCTAGAGAAAATAGTTGCTAATCAAATGTGTGAGCATTTACACAGCAATGATCTGTTTGAAGAGTTTCAGTCAGGCTTCCGAGCTCATCATAGCACTGAAACAGCTCTGCTGAAAGTCACTAATTATATTCTTATGGCCTCAGATAATGGACTTGTGTCTGTACTGGTTCTGTTAGATCTCAGTGCTACATTTGATACAGTCGATCACAACATTCTCTTAAAAAGGCTGGAATATGCTGTAGGGATCAGTGGAACAGCACTAGGCTGGTTTAAATCTTATTTGTCTGACAGATTCCAGTTTGTTCATGTAAATGATAAATCATCTTTAAACTCCAGGGTTAATTGTGGAGTACCACAGGGTTCAGTACTTGGGCCAATTCTCTTTACTATATATATATATATATATATATAATATTATATATATATATATATATACAGGGGTTGGACAATGAAACTGAAAACACCTGGTTTTAGACCCAAAAATTTATTAGTATGGTGTAGGGCCTCTTTTTGCGGCCAATACAGCGTCAATTCGTCTTGGGAATGACATATACAAGTCCTGCACAGTGGTCAGAGGGATTTTAAGCCATTCTTCTTGCAGGATAGTGGCCAGGTCACTACGTGATACTGGTGGAGGAAAAAGTTTTCCTGACTCGCTCCTCCAAAACACCCCAAAGTGGCTCAATAATATTTAGATCTGGTGACTGTGCAGGCCATGGGAGATGTTCGACTTCACTTTCATGTTCATCAAACCAATCTTTCACCAGTCTTGCTGTGTGTATTGGTGCATTGTCATCTGATACACGGCACCGCCTTCAGGATACAATGTTTGAACCATTGGATGCACATGGTCCTCAAGAATGGTTCGGTAGTCCTTGGCAGTGACGCGCCCATCTAGCACAAGTATTGGGCCAAGGGAATGCCATGATATGGCAGCCCAAACCATCACTGATCCACCCCCATGCTTCACTCTGGCATGCAACAGTCTGGGTGTACGCTTCTTTGGGCTTCTCCACACCGTAACTCTCCCGGATGTGGGGAAAACAGTAAAGGTGGACTCATCAGAGAACAATACATGTTTCACATTGTCCACAGCCCTAGATTTGCGTTCCTTGCACCATTGAAACTGCCGTTTGGCATTGGCATGAGTGACCAAAGGTTTGGCTATAGCAGCCCGGCCGTGTATATTGACCCTGTGGAGCTCTCGACGGACAGTTCTGGTGGAAACAGGAGAGTTGAGGTGCACATTTAATTCTGCCATGATTTGGGCAGCCGTGGTTTTATGTTTTTTGGATACAATCCGGGTTAGCACCCAAACATCCCTTTCAGACAGCTTCCTCTTGCGTCCACAGTTAATCCTGTTGGATGTGGTTCGTCCTTCTTGGTGGTATGCTGACATTACCCTGGATACCGTGGCTCTTGATACATCACAAAGACTTGCTGTCCTGGTCACAGATGCACCAGCAAGACGCGCACCAACAATTTGTCCTTTTTTGAACTCTGGTATGTCACCCATAATGTGGTTTGCATTTCAATATTTTGAGCAAAACTGTGCTCTTACCCTGCTAATTGAACCTTCACACTCTGCTCTTACTGGTGCAATGTGCAATCAATGAAGACTGGCTACCAGGCTGGTCCAATTTAGCCATGAAACCTCCCACACTAAAATGACAGGTGTTTCAGTTTCATTGTCCAACCCCTGTATATATATCTATATCTATATATAGATATAGATATATATATGCTTACAATAGGTAAAATTCAGGCAGCATAGGATAAATTTTTACTGTTACGTTGATGATACTAAGCTTTACTTATCCATAAATCCTGATGAGCCCAACCAGTTAGATAGACTACATGTTAACCACCACAGTGTTTGTGTGCAGGTTATGTGCTGTGCTGGGCCTTGCTGTGCTTTTTACTTTTTCTTTTTTTTCCTTTAGGGTGTGACGGGCAGGTGCTTCTGCACAGGTGTTCCTCAACCTGACAGCAATCAGCTGGGTTTTTAAGGAGTGGAGGACCTAGGGAAGGCGTCAGCCCGTTGTGTTCACACAGTGATAAAAGGCTAGATCCCTGCTCTAATGCAGTTTTGGTTTTCCCAGAAAACTAATCGTTTTAAGGCTAGGCTTAAAACTTATAGTTAGAGTGGCTTAGGTTATCCTGAGCTATCTCTGTAGTTATGCAGCTATAGGCCTAGGCTGCTGGAGACGTAATGACCACTTTCACCCTCTTCGCTACATTCTCACACTACTCTCCAACTTTGTATTATTTGCTATTATTTCAGCTTTTAACTTTATGTTCTCTCTCTTTTCTCTTCCTAAAAGGCTCCCCAGCATTATTGTTATTTTTTCTATCCTCAACAACACTACTTGCTGATCCTGATTGGTCAAGGTGTATTGCACTTGCTATTTTTGCTGTTGTACTCACTGGATTGACACGCTTGGTGTGTCAGGCTCTCTCCATTTGATCTGAATTCTATTTATCATAAGATCTCTGACTTTGATCAGATATTCAGTTACTCCTCTGTAGCTCTCCATAGCAGTCCTCCAGCACAGCCAGTGCAGTTGGGACCCCAGACATTGAAAGTACATAGAAAGCATAGTTCTAGATCCCAGTCCATGGGTCACCACCAACCCGTCTGCGTTTCTAACAGATTTTCCCCGCTCAGCGACTCACCCTCTGAGAAGCAGACTCTGGTAATTGGCAGCTCCATAGTCAGAAACGTGGCACTAGAGACACCAGCTACCATAGTCAAATGTCTGCCAGGAGCCAGAACGGGCGACATCAAATCATACCTGAAACTGCTGGCTAGGGATAAGCGTAATAACAGTAAGATTGTCATTCACGCTGGCGGTAATGACACCCGGTTACGCCAATCGGAGGTCACTAAAGTTAGTGTTGCTTCGGTGTGTGAGTTTGCCAAAACAATGTCGGACTCCGTAATTTTCTCTGGCCCCCTCCCTGACCTGACCAGTGACGACATGTTTAGCTGCATGCTGTCTTTCAACCACTGACTATGTAGGTGGTGTCCTGAAAACATTGTGATCCCACGAATGGAGCAGCTCTTCTTTCTAGGAATCTGGCCGAATTTATTAGCGCTAAAAAACTCTGACAACCCAGGATACAGGGCAGGAAGCACAGCTGTAGTTTAACACATCTTTCTGCAGCTTCTGTACTGCTACCCACCCATTACCACATTAAGATAGTGTCATGCCGACTGTCAAAACCGAATAGATTAGTTGGATCTTACATGTGGCTTACTGAACATAAGATCTCTATTCAAAGACTTTGTTAGATAATGACTTGATTTGTGACAATCAAATTGATTTATTTTGTCTCACAGAAACCTGGCTGCAGCAAGAGGATTATGTTACTATAAATGAGCCAATTCCTGATTATTAAAATTTTCACTTTCCTCGAATTATTGGGTGAGTAGGAGGAGAAGCAGCAACCTTTTAGTCCGATTATTGATTAGTCCCAGGCCAATTAATAGCTACAAATCTTTTAAAGATTTAACCCTTAGCTTTCTTCAACCAAAATGCAAAGCACTAAAACAACTTGTGTTTGTTGTCTTGTGCCGTCTACCAGGCCCTTACTCTCAATTTTTAGGTCAGTTCTCGACTTCTTACCTGATTTAGTGTTAAATACAGATAACGTCATTATAGTGAGAGATTTTAACATTCATGTTGACACTGAAAGTGATAGCCTAAATATAGCCTTTAATGCTATCTTAGACTCAATTGGCTTTGCTCAAAACATCAGCAGACCTATACACCTTTGCTTACTCTGGACCTTTCCTATTTGACCATTAGTTTAACTCCACAACAGAAAAAAATTTGACTGTACTAGATTGTTATCAGACAACACTGTAACAACCTTTAAAGAATCTGTTCTATTTTTAATTTCCTCATTATCTCAGAAAAACACAATGAGAACAATAATTTCTCTCCTCCCTTTCCCAAATTGATGTCCACTGTTGCTACATGCTTATTCAGGAGAAGGGAATGCTGCAAAATAAACTGAATCTGACTGCTCTGTTTGATAGTTAGGATTGATTGGAATGTATGTACCTGATTTGAAATCTGTATGATTCGATTGAATTGACTTTGTAAAGTGCCTTGAGACGACATGAGTTGTGAATTGGTGCTAATTAATTAAAACTGTATTGAGTTGCTGCAAAGTCAACAACACAATGCAAGCGACTGAAAGTCAATGACTTGATGCAATCTGCTGGGTTTCTTTAAAATTATGTTAGCCTGCTGTAACTACTCAGTGTTACATTAGGCTACTTCTTAATAATGGTTTTGTAGCTTATTATTAAATAGCCAGGGGTGGAAAGTAACTACTTACATTTACTTACATTTCTGTAATTAAATACAATTTGCCTGTACTTAGTATATTTTAAGTAGTTTACAAAAGATTAAATTTCACTTTTATTTGAGTATGTTTAGATTTAAGTATTTTTACTCAGATTTGAAATCACATCTGTTACTGAGCAAAAGTAAAATTATTCCTTTGCATCAAGGAAGGCAAGAAGGGTCCCTATGTAGGTGGCAGTTGTGCACTTTGTGCACAGGGCATTAAACAGGCTTGGACCACCCATGAGTGAACTAGCGTCATATTGAACCCAATGGATTAAGGATCGGATGTCACTTAAGTTCATTGAGTTCAAGGCAGGTGAGTGAATACTGTTGGCAGTATAGTGTATGTTCAAAACCATTTCAATTGTGCACCTTTCTATCACAATAAACCCCACCAAAATCCAGTTATGGTGTACTACAATGCGTGTCAGAACAATTATATCTCTTGTTCTGACTGACAGTCCCTCAATAACTTTCATAAAGACCCACCACGCAGATCAGTCAACTGTTTTCTCTGTCAGGCAGTTCATGTAACCTATATGACTTGATGTCGGTGAAAAATAAATCAGCGAAAAGCACAAATGTCCATAAAAGACATGTCCTCGGGTCAAATTTATTCAGTTCTTTTCATAACCCTAAATGCAGGAGCAGGGTAGTAAAACAATATCATTCCTTTATTTTAAACAAACCCACAGCATGCTGGTTTTAAAACACAAGTACGCACATTAGACGCTGCATACTTCTATGTTACAAAGCCATATGTAGGCTACTGTACAGCTAACACATCACTCAAGAAAATGGAAATACAGTGCAAAGACTAAATAGCTTTCAGATGAGTAAAAAAATATGTCTAAGAGTGTTCTTTCTTTCTCACAGCACTCTTACATAAAAAACTAAACTATTGTTTTAGGAAGTATCTTAGATTACCTCCTGCTGACTCAGTGAAGAACTTAATTTAACTCATACCATTATATTTGACCAAACAAGCTCTATAGGTGGCCTATGTTGGACCACATGTTGTGCTGAATATTGGACCATTTGCACGTTGCTGGACGCTACCATGCCTTTTGGCATCATCAGCCATTTTGTACTACAAATCCCAGCGGACACTGCGGCTGATATGATGTGGCGTCCCAAGTCTGACGGTCACAGGAGAAAATAAAGGAAGGTGACCCTCTTTAAAGAGTTGCCTTCAGCTGGGGACCTCGACACTGTTACCACGCAACTTAAGCATCCCTCTGGAGAAGAAGAGGTCCCACGTGGATTCTTCATTTATTCTCCTTCGTTGGCCAACGAAAAATTCATGAAAGAGGTTTCTGGAATAAGAAGGCCAGAAATTTCACTTTGCCGATCCAAGACGTGAGTTTAACACGTAACAGACAACGACAAGTAAAATCCATCCTTTTATTTTATTTCTTTATTAGAAATAGTCTGGGCAGGGTAGAGATAGGATCTTAGTGCGATTAGATTCGCCACTTATAATCTAAAGTGTTCTGAATTGTATGAGCATGCCATTGTTTTGAAACTTGCTGTTGAACTCTGAAGCTGCCGCGCTTCTCAAGCTGTGTTGTTACTGTGGACACCTGGCACAGCTGCGCTGTTAAAGTTGGACTGCTATTTCAACTTCAAGGTGAAAATCAACCATTTTCTTTGTCTTCAACTTCATGTTTTACTGGTTTGCCGCCAAAAGGTTTATGATCCTTTGTGTGGGCTGAGTTGTACAACCTTGCTGGGGGAAGATTTATGACTGCGCGCCCCACTGAGCTACACGTTGGGAGGACCGTTCCCCAAAACTCCGTTCAACACCACATTCTTTTGTCATATTATCACTTTTGCCATAACTGCTGGTTTGATTTCATACACACCCACTGCTGTTTTATTTGTTTAGTTAGATATTTTACCCTTTTGTGTAGAACTTTGCATGTTTGATTAGGTGAAGATTATTGAATCAGAATAGCGAGGTGTATCAGGCTGTTGATTTAATAAATATTCATGTAGATAAAGAGAAAGCGTTTGTGTTGTTTTTTTGTGCAAGAGTGATTTGACAGTCAAAACAAGGTCAAAGTTCCGCCCACGTGTTCGGCAGGAAAACGTTGATTAAACAGGTGATCTATGTATAGTTGCAATTTATACTGAGTATTTAGACAACAGTTGTAATTATCAAGTGGGTTTTGGCTATTACACACCAGAGGACCATCTCTGGCTTAGATTATTCATGAATAAGGATTTTTGGTTAGATTAATTTCCTCACAAATTATGATTTTAAAAATTCATATAACTTCTGTATATAATTAATTCAGATAATCATAATCCCAAAACGCTAACATTAAGGTACAGCTAAGATAGAATGTCAGATATTGTTAAATATCAGATACCCTTACTAAAAATGAGTATAATGTATAAACTATAGAATAAGAGTGTCACAATGTTGGGTTTTTGGGTTGGGGACCAAAGTGTAGTAGATACAAGAGCTCGCGGAAAATCATTTTTTGTAAATCCAACGGTTTATTTACAAAGCCCAAACAAATGCAACAAACCTGCAAGGCATGAACCAGGAGTCCAAAATACAAAAACTCACAAACACTGCAGGTTTCACACGTCGCTCCCCAGGCAAAGAATTCCAGGCGGTGGCAAAATAAACAAAGCATAATCAAAGGACATGGACGAGGGTGACGAGCAACAAGGAACCAGCAACAAACAATGACACCAACCCAACTAATATACTGTGGGGGAACAAAGAGCAGGTAATCAAAGGTGAACAAGGAACAGGTGCGACAAGGAGGAGGCAGGTGGAAGCGAGGTAGAACAGGTGAAACAAATACAAAGGGGCTGACGAGGAGTGAAAAGACTAAATAAACAATACAACGGAAAACACAAACCAACAAGATAATAAATCAGAGGAGGGGAAGGAACAAGAATAACTATGAATCTAAAGTAAACAGAAACTAGAAGAAAACAATAACCATTACCTAACAAAGAGCCCACAAGAAACTAAACCATAACTAAAGCTGTGATAGGAACAAATACTTAAACCATAAATAAAGACACAGAAATTTAAAAGAATCCAGAGAACAAAAGAACCATAATACAGAGACTAATCATAATAATAGAACCATACCAAGTAAAGAGGAAACAACCATAAGGAAACTTTAGTGAAGGTGAAAGAACAACATTAACACCAGAGGCGGTAGAGGGAGCAAAACAAACTAATAAACATAAGAGAAACATCTAGACAAAATAAACCATCACAAGAAACCCTAAAACAAAGTCCAAAATGTCACACCTTGACAAATAGGTTGTCTTCTAATTTTTAAGAATCATTGTACAACACTATATGAGGAGATCTCTCAGAGCTCTGATAAGATATATGTTAACCAATTGTCTCTTCAGTCTAAAACTGAATGGAAATAACTAGTGATGAAACTCTATCCTTGTAAAAAATTCATAAACAGCCCTGAGGCTCCTACATAAGCAGCAGCAGAGGTGTGTGTTTGCAGGGGGTATGAAAACTATGAGAAAAATGTACACAACCTCAGCTCCTGTTCCTTCAGGATCTCTGCAACTGGCATAAATGTGAGCCTCTTGTTCGGTCATCTCCGCCAGCTGTTTGACCAGCTCCAAACCAATGCCTCTGCTGCTCCCAGTTACCAAAATGTTGCCCCCCAGTTTCACCGACATGTTAGCAGTTCAAACCCTTTGTATTATCTGAAAATTCAGTAAGTCAGTCTGAGTGAAAGAACACACTGTTGCTGTAATCACAGTCTTGTGTCATAGGTGTGTGTTTGAAAGTGGGCAGGAAAAGACCCGTTTTGTCATACTGTGTCATCATGTAAAACTCATTACGCATTTAGATTCAGACAATTGTCATCCAGCACCAGCCATGTGACTCCTAGTAATCCCAGGTGTGCCCATAAAAAAACTATTCCTGGTCAAGTTTGCCAGTTTTTCCTCACCTCATAGAAACTGAGACTAGACTTTTATTCTGTCCCAACATTGACTTCACATTTTGACACTGTGTGTTAGGTAATCTGATGAAACCAGAGTGTATTTACACATTGAATACCCAGAAAGAGGCCTCTGAGATAATTATTAACTATCCATGATATCAGAACATGAAGACACTGTGTGGTTAAACACCCCTTCAGAAACTTCAAGTTTCCTCCCTTCCGGTCAATAAACAGGTTACACAGGTTAAACAGTGTCAGGACATATCACATGCAGCCAGCTTGTCACATTTTATAGAAGTGCAGAATGTACACAGGCTGCCTCCAGAGGAGGATCAGTCAGGTTTTGTGGTTCTGGATATGAACAAGATTAGCACAGGCAGAAAAGAAGGATCTAATGCAGCGAATAGTTTAACATAACATAACATAACAATTGTGTTATTGGATGAATCAGTGACTGTAGTAACTCTGAGAACTACAAAGTCTTTCAAAAGTATTCATACCCCTTGAACTATTAATATAATAGACTAACAAAAAGTAGTGCATAATTCTATAATAGAATAATTATAGAATATATTATTATTATATATATTATATAATATAAAGGAAAAGTGTTGGGAGCCTATGCAGGCACGTCGTTAGAACTTGTTTTATGAATAGCCCCGGACCTCTTGAAAGACGAAATTTAGAGCTGAGTCTGGTGCGTGTTTGTGCACAGGAACAGTTGGAAGCAGAGCAGCATAACTCAGGCTTAAGTTAGCGATAAAACCCAAATGCTGACTCAGAATGGCCTGATCTTAAGTTAAAGCTAATCACTTGTTCACCCAGCAAGTAAAGAGGTGTACTCTAATGAGCATCACAAGGGTCATGATGAGTATGGAGATAGATGGATTGCACCTGAGCTACCGGTAAGTTTAAAATAGCCTGGCTGGTTGTAATAGAAGACGAGTAGGAATGGTCTCTCTGTGTGAGCTTCTAGCTGGATTAACCATGATGTGGAAAAATATCTGGTTCTTTTGTTCAGTCAAAATAAAAGCATTTAATCCCAAAAGTTACTAAACACTTTAAAAAGGTCCTTCAGATCACAGCATTGCATTTTAGGATTGCAGGATTACTCAAGGCAATACATCCATACTATATAGTCAGATACCCATTTTTTTTTGTTTTTATTTGGGGGTTCTCTAATAACTGTGTCGGTAGGGTGGTGGCGTCGTGACTATAACATAACAAAAAAGATTACAGTCCAAGAAAGGTCCAGGATCAGCTCTATGGTATGTCTCAATACCACAAAACCCATTTCCTCTCAAAAGTGTGGTTTCATAGTTCAGAACTTAACTCAATGTGCTCACACACTAGTTGGAGAACAACAGCAGCGTGCTGTAATGTTGGTCATATCATTATTGTGTGTGTGGGCGATGGGGGACGCGAAATTCTTCGCATAGAATGGAATGAAGGGCTTGAAGAAGGATGGCAGTAGAAACAAAACAGGTTCAGAAAGAAGGAACAATTTTAAGTACAAATGTTTGTGCTGCTCAGCATAAGTTAAATAAATATGATGTTTTTTAGGGTCTTAAAGCCCCTTTAACTGAGTTTTTGAAATAATAAAGCTTCGATACTCAGTTTCCGTTATTTTTATACGTAGAAATTAAGTTTAATTCCAATTCGCAGTTTTATTTTATATCGCGCCAAGTTCCAACACGTCATCTCAAGAGGCACTTTGCACAAAAGTCGGGGCACATAACATTCCAATTAATCTTAATGACAATTGTGAACGTCCGTGGCGAGCACCCAGATTCTGTGTTCATTTATTCAAATTGGATAAAAGTGTTTTCTGTGCTAAGTGATGTATACCAGCAGATATGCGTACACAGTCCAGTGGTACTTGCACGCAGATTCCACGCGAAGGAAGTCCTTACCGGATTGGAGACAATGTGTAGAGTACAGGTGGACGAGTCACTGGGCGTTGTGGAATTTGTCAGCATGATGCCCTGTAGTCCTGTGAGCATAGGTGGCATGTAGCGACAGTGGAGAGGTGAACAACTCCCTTTTAAAAACGTAAGAAACCTCCAGCAGCAACCAGGCTCATTTGGGTGAGCGGGGAGGGCCCAGTCTGCCACACGACCACTGTAGGTGTTCAGAGAGAACAGAGGAGAGACCACACAAAGGAAGAACAAGAAGACAAGACACATTGGCATCCAGGAGTAGCTTGTCTGAGTGGGAAGAAAGGGTGTACGAGTGTTTGAATGGATGATAGCTCCGTTTAGTAGAGGTCGTTTCAACCTAGAAAGAAGAAAGACAGATAAAATACTGGCTGAGCCAGTTTTCAAGTTTAGAGTCGTGATAGAGTGAGAGTGCACATTAGAGTGTAAGGTTTACAAGTAACGAGCTGCAAGTTCAGTTGGCCATGTCTAGGAGGTAGGAAGCAAGTAGTTAGTAAGCACTGAAAGGACAGGGGCCCTGGTAGGAGTCCGTAGGAGGGGGATGAGCATTTTAAGTGGTGTGTGCCAGGCAGAAGCTTGACGATGGCCCTCTCCGAAAAGGTGTTTACAGGTATTAGGACACAGAAGTCAGGCCAGGTGTGCTTCTAGGAAGAGAAGAGAGAGAGCACAAAGTGTTAAAAGCTGAAATAACAGCAAAAAATACAGAAATTAAGGAGTAGTGTGAGAAAGTAGCGAAGAGGGTGAAGGGGGTAGCCGAACAAGGAGGGGAGTGTTCTTCTGTCCTCCACGCCTAAGCTATTAGCAACGTACTACACAGAAAGTTTTGCAGAGTTCATCTTATTTAGTTAAACAGCGCTTATTTTCAACAATTTCTTTTCAGAAGCAGCCCCCACGAAGAGTCCACTAGATGGTCTTGTTATACTCAAGCCGTGGCGTGGAGGACTGGGGTCATACAGGTAGCTGGGTTGGTTTGTGTTGTGCCACCTTCAACCATAACCGAGCCGGTTTAGGCTAACCTGTCTTCCCCAATACTCCATCCACACATGGAGGGAGGAAGGGCATGTTAAAAACAATTGAGGAGTGTTGTTTCCTGTTGCATTGTGTGAAAGGTGGGTAACTTTAAATTGGGCTAAGTCAGGTTCATACATTCCAATTAATCCTAACTATTGAACAGTGCAGTCAGATTCAGTTATTTATTCAAATTGGTTAAAATGTTTTTCTATCTAAGGAAACCCAGCAGAATACGCCTTACCATGCCTTCCTGGTGTGGTAAGGCGTATTAGTCACTTTGTTTTCACTGTTGCACTCGGTGGAATTATGTGGTGTGTGAAGGCTTTCTCTCTCTGAGTCTCCTCCTCTCTCCTGCTCTCTGTGTCAGATGTTCAGTTACTCCTCTGCCTCCATTAGTGATAATGGTACATGTAATAAATATAGCATTTTTGTAGCTTTGGAGGCGAGGGTGTCGGAATTGGAGGCCCGGCTCCGCGCTAGGATAGCTGCCCGTAGCAGTCCTTCAGCAGAGCCCGCGCAGCCGGGGCCTCAGGCAGGCAGGGTGACGGTACGTAGAAAGCATAGTCCTAGATCCTAGCCCACAGGTCACCACCAACCCATTTGCGTTTCTAACAGATTTTCCCTGCTTAGCGACACACCTGCTGAGAAGCCAACTCTGGTAATTGGCAGCTCCATAGTCGGAAACGTGGCACTAGAGACACCAGCGACCATAGTCAAATGTCTGCCAGGGGCAAATCCTACCTGAAACTGCTGGCTAAGGATAAACGTAAATACAGTAAGATTGTTATTCACGCTGGCGGTAATAACACCCGGTTACGCCAATCGGAGGTCACCAAAGTTAGTGTTGCTTCGGTGTGTAAGTTTGCCTAAACAATGTCGGAATTTTCTCTGGTCCCCTCCCTGATCTGACCAGTGACGTCATGTTTAGCCGCATGCTGTCATTCAACCGCTGGCTGTCTAGGTGGTGTCCAGAAAACAATGTGGGCTACATTGATAATTGGCGAACATTTTGGGAAAAACCTGGTCTGATCCGGATAGACGGCATCCATCCCACTTTGGATGGAGCAGCTCTTCTTTCTAGGAATATGGACGAATTTATTAGTTCTTCAAAACTCTGACAACCCAGGGTTCAGATCAGGAAGCAGGGTCGTAGTTTAATACTCCTCTCTGCAGCTTCTGTACTGCTACCCACCCATTACCCCATTAAGACAGTGTCTCGCCCACGGCCAAAATTGAATAACTTAGAAAATAATCTAAGAGGAAATCAGGAAAATCTCATAAAAATAAACACAACTCAGACTAAAAAGAAAAATAAAAAACAATTTAATAAAACACATTTAATAAAACAATTAAATGTGGCTTACTGAACATAGGATATCTCTCTTCAAAGACTTTGCTAGTTAGTGACCTGATTTGTGACAATCAGATTTATTTTGTCTCACAGAAACCTGGCTGCAGCAAGAGGATTATGTTACGATAAATGAGTCAAGTCCTACTAATTATTTAAATTTTCACATTCCTCGAAATACTGGGCGAGGAGGAGGAGTAGCAACCATCTTTCAGTCCAATTTATTGATTAGTCCCAGACCAATCAATAGCTACAACTCTTTTGAATATTTAATCCTTAGTTTTCCTCATCCAAACTGCAAAGCACTAAAACCACTTCTGTTTTAGAACAGTTTTCAGACCTTTTATCTGATTTAGTGTTAAATACAGATAAGGTTATTATAGTGGGGGATTTTAACATTCATGTCGACACTGAAAGTGATAGCCTAAATATAGCCTTTAATGCCATCTTAGACTCAATTGGCTTTGCTCAAAACATTAACAAACCTACCCACCTTTGCTTCATTCTCTGGACCTTGTGCTGACATATGGCATGGAGTGTAAAAAAACATAACAATATTCTCTCATAACCTGTCCTGTCTGACCATTTTTAATAACCGTTCAGTTTAATTTAACCGAGTACTCCACACCTGAAAAAAATTTCATTATAGTAGATCATTATCAGACAATGCTGTAAAAAACTTAAAGAATCTTTTTCCACTTTTAATTTTCCTCCTCAATCACAGAAAAGCACAGTGGAGGGCAATAATTTTGTTTCTTCCCCTTCACAAATTGATTCTCTTGTTCATAGTGTTACTTCATCATTGCGTGGTGCATTAGACAATGCAGCCCCCTTGAAAAAGAAGGTAATTATTCATAGGAAGCTGGCTCCCTGGTTTAATTCAGAGCTGCGTACTTTAAAGGAAAGGATTCCTACTTAATCTGGAAAAGTAGCCTACTGTTGAATAAAAAGACACTTCGCTAAGCCAGAACAGTTTATTTCTCATCATTAAAAGAAAAGAACAAGAATAATCCTAGGTTTCTCTTTAGTACAGTTGCTAAACTTACACAGTCCCAGCTCTGTTGCGCTATCAATTCCTTTAGCTCTCAGCAGTCATGACTTTATGGGATTCTTCTTAAATAAAATTGATTCTATTAAAAATAAAATCTTTGACATACTCCCGAAGATGATTATTTCATCCTCAGCAAGTGAGACAACATTGGAAGAAACTGTAGAACCTGATCGTTTTTGGGGACTGTTTTGATCCTGTGGAGCTTCCTGAGTTATCAAAAAATATTAGCTTCGTCTAAACCTTCAACTTGTATGTTAGACCCAATCCCAAAACCAAAATTTATTTAAAGGAAGTGTTTCCTCTGATTACCGCCCCATTTTAATATGTTAATCTGTCCTTAGTAAAGGATATGTACCACAGGCTTTTAAGGTAGCTGTAATTAAACCTTTACTTAAAAAACCTTCGCTTGATCGAGATGACTTGAAAAATTACAAACCTATATCCAATCTTCCGTTCTTATCTAAAATTCTTGAGAAAATAGTTGCTAATCAAATGTGTGAGCGTTTACACTGCACTTACACTGATCTGTTTGAAGAGTTTCAGTCAGGCTTCCGAGCTCATCATAGCACTGAAACAGCTCTGCTGAAAGTAACTAATGATATTCTTATGGTCTCAGATAATGGACTTGTCTCTGTCCTTGTCCTCTTAGATCTGAGTGCTGCATTTGATACAGTGGATCACAATATTCTCTTAGAAAGGCTGGAATATGCGGTAGGGATCAGGGGAACAGCACTAGGGCTGGTTTAAAATCTTGTTTTGTCTGACAGATTCCTATTTGTTCATGTAAAAGAAAATCATCTTTAAACTCCCGGGGTTTTTGGAGTACCACAGGGGTTTGTAATTGGGTCAGTTCTCTTTACTATATATATGCTTCCAAAAAAGGTAAAATTATAAGCAGCATAGGATAAATTTTCACGGTTACGCTGATGACACTCAGCTTACGTATCCATAAAACCGATGAGCCCCAAACCCTTTTTAGATAGAGTACAAGGGGTTCTTGAAACATAAAAAAATTGGATGACTTTAATTTTTTTGTTCTAAAATTTGACAAGACAGAAGTTGCGCTTTTGGACGGAAAAGTCTTTAAAAAAAAAACTGCTTATTTCAATCACTTTTAACCTGGATGGTATTAAAAATTGACCTCTGTAATAAGTAAAAAAAACCTTGGTGTTACTTTTGACCAGGACATGTCATTTAAGTCCCATATTAAAAAGGTTTCTAGGATTTCCTTCTTTCACCTCCAGAACATTGTCAAAATTAGAAATACACTGAAAGACACTGAAAAACTAGTCCATGTATTTGTTACTTCAAGGCTGGACTATCCAAAATGCTGCTGCAAGAGTTCTGATGAAAATTAAAAAGAGAGATCATATTTCTCCTTTTTAGCTTCCCTTCATTGGCTCCCTGTTAAATCCAGAATAGAATTTAAAATTTCCTCCTCACATATAAAGCCCTTAATGTTTAGCTCCATTTTTACATCAGGGGATCTGATTTTTTTCCAAAATTTTTCCAAACAGAGCACTTTGTTCTCAGACTGCAGGTTTACTGGGGTTCCTAGGATCTCTAGAAGTAGAAGGGGAAAGGCAGTTTCCCTTTTAAAGTTATCATGCTCCTCTCCTGTGGAACCCGCTCCCAGTTTAAAAGGCTCGTGAGGGGGACACCCTGTCTACTTTTAAGTGGGGGTTTAAAACTTTCCTTTTTGTTATTTTTGGGGGGGCTTAGGTTTTATCCTGAATTAGCTCTGTGTAGCTGCTAAAAGGCTTGGGACTGCTGGAGGACATTATGACCATTTTCACTCTCCCCGCTACAGTCTCATTCGCTCCTTCCTTTTACAGTATTTGCTGTTTTTTTTCAGCTTTTAAAAATTTATTTTTCTCTCTTTTTTCCTCTTCCTAGAAGCTACCCCTGGCCTGACTCTTGTCCCTTTGCACATTTCCCTGGAGGGGGGCTTGTTCAAACTTCTGCTGCCAAAATTCTTAATGCTCATCTTCTACAGATTATAAAACCTTGGCCCTGTCCTTTCAGTGTTTAAAACCCCTTTTTTTTCTCCTACACATAGCTTAATGACTGGTTTTTACTGTGACTAATTGTATCAGATCAGAATCAGAATCAGATCAGCTTTATTCCCAAAAGTTTGTACATACAAACAAGGAATTTGACCCCCGGTAACACTTTGCTCTTTGGTTTTTTTTTTTGCCACTACAGATATACATATTTAAAAATGTTCAATATAACACATTTAATAAAAAGGTGCATTTGCAACTTAATTGTATGTGATCTCTCTCATATTTAAAACTTGAAAACTGGGCCAGAGTCTGTCCATTGTTTTTCCACTGGGCCCTCTTACATGCTTCATCCAGGAGGAGGGAATGCTGCAAATCACTGACTCGATGCAATTTCAGTTAAATTTTATTTATATAGCGCCAATTCACAAAAAGTCAGGTTTCTACATTTTCCAAAAAAAATGGTAAATGGACTGAACTTTTAGCACTTTTCCGTTTTATTTTCAGGGACCGCTCAAAACCGCTTTACACTAACCCCCACATTCACCCAATCGCACTCACTAACGCTCACACCCAAATTTTTTTCATACACCGATACACAGATCGGTAGGCAACTTGAGGTTAAGTCCTTGCCCAGGGGCACATCGAAATATGGCAGGAGGAAGCTGGAATCGAAAACCCAAAAACAACCTTCTGATTGCAAAACGACTACTCTTCCTAATGAACCACAGGCGCCTCAAATCCTAACCATTTTTTGAAAAGTTCAGTCAGATTCAGTTATTTATTTAAAAATGAATTTAAAGCCCAGGTGCTTTTTCTTGATCCCTACAGCATCCCCAAAAGGGTTTTTAAATGATCCCTACAGCATCCCTAACAGGAATTTTAAAATGCCCCCTCTAAGACAAGATTGTGATCAACTGTATCCCAAATGCAGCACTGGAGATCCAACAGGACAAGTACAGAACACAAGGCCCCTTTTGAAAGGCTAGGAGAAGTATCATTTTTTACTTTCAGCAGAACCCGTTTTGTGCTATGAGCTCTGAAACCTGACTGAAACTCCTTCAAACAGATCATTGCTGTGTAAAACTCACACATTTGATTTTCAAATATTTTCTCCAAAAATTTTTTGATAAAAATGGAAAATTGGATATAGGTTTGTTTAAATTTTTTAAGTTCATCCGTCAAGGTTTAAATTTCAAACTACCTTTAAAAGCCGTGGTACATATCCATTTCCAAGGAAAAGATTAATCGTATCTAAAAAAGGGGGGGTGGTTTAAACAGAGGAAACCCCTTTCCCCAAAATTTAAATTTTGTTGGGTTTTTTTGGGGCTACATTTGAAGTTTTAAAAGGGTTTTGATGGGAAACTAATATTTTTGATAACTCGGGGAACTCCACAAAAGGGTCAAAACCCTTTCCAAACACAGATAAAGGGTTTTACAGTTACTTCCAAAGTTTTCTCGCTTGCAGAGGAGAAGGGAAACATCTTTCCCGGGGTATGTCAAAAATTTTTTTTTAAATTTGAATCAATTTATTTTAAAAAGATCCCATAAAGTCAGACTGCTGGGGAGCTAAGGGAATGGTGGATCAACAGAGCTTTTGACTCTGTGCAAAGTTTTTCAACTCTTTAAAAAAACCCCCCTAGGATGTTCTTAAACTCTTCTAGAAAGGGTTATAAAAAAAACCTATTCTGCTTGGGAAGTGTCTTTTTTTACGTTTTCCAACCCATTTTTCCAGTTTAAATAGGAAAACCTCTAGGTGTATTAGAGCTCCATTTTCTCCCAATTTTTCTAAAATTGTGCCCTTTAAAAAAATTGTACCCGGGAAAATTAAAACCCGGGAGGGCCGTTTTTTTTTTTTTTTCCTTTGATTAAAAAAAAATTGGTTTTTTTTTTTTCAGGGGCTTAAAATGTCTAATGCAGCACGCGAGGGAAGGAAAACCCAAAGAAAAAGAGAAACAAACTGATTTTTTTTAAGGGAGTTTTGCCTAAAAAAATTATGCAAAACCGCATGTTTAAAAGGAAAAAGAACCTTCTCCTTTTGAAGGGTTTCGAGGGGTTGGCCAGTTCCTCACCTTGTCTTTATTACGTGGATTTGGCTGAAGACCCCTTTCCTGGAGATAAAAAGGGAAGAAAAAAAATTTTGATCTTTTGGCTAAGTGAAATTTCCCGGGGGTTAAATTTTTTGGGTTTCCTTTGGATTCTACTTAAAATTTAAAGTTTTAGCAGGGCTCCCCAGGATTTAGGGTTTATCACCTTTTGAAAAAAATGGCGGGTGAATTAGTCCCCCCTATGGGCTGTCTCTGAAAACCCGGACCCCTGTCTTTTGTGAAGGCTGTCTTCTCCCTGTCCTCCTCAGCCACTTCCACCTGCCAGTATCCATTCGGAAAATCCAGGGTGCTGAACCAGGATGAGCTGGCCAGCACATCAAGACTGTTGTCGACTCTTGGCAGTGGGCGCAAGTCCTTCACTGTCACTGCGTTGAGGCAACAGTAGTCAATACAAAACCACCACTGGCATCTTTTTTTTTCCTCATGAGTACCAATGGAGACGCCCATGGACTGCAGCTCTCCTCCATGAGCCCATCAAATAGCAGAACGACTACCAGCAGCTCTATCTCTGCTCACTTCACTGGAAACAAATTGTAAGCACGCTGCTTGATGGGGGAATGGTTACTGGCCCGAATATGATGCTTAACCAGCATGCACTTGCTGTTGTTTCCCTCAGATGGGCCAAAAACACCCTGGAATCTTTCAAGAAGAGCAGAGGTTTTTTCTGCTAGTCCTTTGAATGCGGGTTTTATTCGACACAAAAAAATAAAAGGGTTTGGGGCTGAACGCCCCCTCAAAACCTTGGGGGGAGGAGAATGGTTTAAATATCAGATCCATAAAAGGTAAATTCCCCCTATCCAAACCCCTGCTTGAGCTCCACAGGCCCCCCAAGGTTAAAAAACGGGGACAGTCACCATTCCTCACTGTGGTCACTGCATGGGCAAAAACAAACCATATTTTTAGGTACCTCGTACTTTATTGTATGGCTCTTTTGCTTTTTTTCCAGGACCGGTCTCAGGGGGAGAGACTCAGCAAGACACCCAGACGTCCCCCTCTCCAGACACCTCCTCCAGCCCTCCGTGTGGAGCCCAAGGCGTTTCCAGGCAGCGAAGACAAATCCCTCCAGCGTGTCCTGGGCGTCCCGGGGGCCCCTCCTGGGGGACGGCCCCAAAAACCCTCCCAGGAAGCGTCGAGGGGCATCCGGTAAGATGCCCGACCCCACCTCAATGTCCTTCAGTCTGGGGAGCAGGGGCTCACTCCCACTCCCCCTAATGGCCGAGTTCTCCCCTATCTCTAAAGGGGGGCCGGCCAACCCTACGGGGGAAAAGCTCATTTCAGCCGCTTGTATGGGGGATCTCTTTTTTTTTGGCATGCCCCAAAATTTTCATGGCCTAGGTAGGGTAGGAACATAGAGGGACCGGAAAATAAGATTTTGTTTTGGGGCTCAGCTCTCTCTTCCCCACAACCGACCAAACAGTGCCCCCATTACTGCGGGCCACCCGATCCGTCTGTAAATTTCCCCGCCCCATTTTCCTCACTCATAACAAGCCCCCGGATCTTGAATCCTCATTTGGGCAGGAACCCCCCTCCAACCTAAAGGGACAAAAACCCCCTTTCCCCGGTCGAAAAAACCCAGGGCCCTCTGATTGGGGAGCGATCTTCATCCACCCGTTTTCACACTCTTTTCGTTCGGTGTCAACCACGGGTTAGGGATTGCCGCCACAAAAGGCCCCCGCAGACTACGCCCGCAGAAATGGGAGCGCATGACAATAGATGGGAGAACAGGGCCCTTTTGGACCTATTCTCCAACACCCCCGGAATTGGTCAAAGCTCTCCCGGGGGTGGGATTTAAAATCACCTGGCCGAGGACTCTGCCGATGTTCCCAGCAGACCCTCACTATGCACCCGAGTGTCCAAAACATGCGGCCGAAGGTCTGAAAACACAACAACAAAGTCAATCATCGACCTCCTGCCTAGGGTGTCCTGGTGCCAAGTGCACTGATGAACACCATTATGCTTGAACATGGTGTTCATTATGGTCAATCCATGACTAGCACAGAAGTCCAATAATGAAATACCACTCTGATTCAGATTAGGGAGGCCATTCCTCCCGATCATGCCTCTCCAGGTGTCACTGTCGTTTCTCATGTGGGTGTCTAAATCCCCCAGCAGAATAACGGAGTCCCGGGAGGGCCACTGTGCAGCACCCCCGACAGGGATGCCAAAAAGGCCGGGTACTCCGCACTAGCGCTCGGCCTGTAGGCCGAAACGACAGTCAGAGAACTGTCCCCAACCCGAAGGCGCAGGGATGTGACCCTCTCATCCACTGGGGTAAACCCCAACACGAGACGGCGGAGCTGGGGGGAACAACAAGCAAACCCCCCCAGCCCGCCGCCTCTCCCCGTGGGCCACTCCAGAGTAGAAGAGAGTCCAGCCCCCTCTCATGGTGGTCCCACTGGGGGATGGCCTCGCGTCTCTCATTTGGGCTTGGCCCGGCCGGGTCCCGCGAGGAGCAACCCAGTCATCAGGCACTCTTCGACGAGTCCCGACCCCAGGCCTGGCTCCAGGGTGGGACCCTGGCTCCGCCAAACCGGGCGACGTCACGTACGAAGGTGTCTTGAACTGTTCTTTGTCTGACCCGTCACCTAGAGTCTGTTTGCCATGGGAGACCCTACCAGGGGCATTTAAGCTCCAGACAACATAGCTTCTAGGATCATTCGAGCACTCAAACCCCTCCACCACATTTAGGTGGCGGTTCAAGGAGGGCTGTTTTCAGGTACTTTGGGCTCCAAATAGCCATCAAAGTCACAGGTCGGTATGCTAGCACCTGTTGCACAAGAAACAGCCACAGATACCATAGCCTCGCTCCGTGTGGGAATGGACACAACTTCAGACAGAGACACATTGCTACATTTACGTATGGGCTAACTCCCCACCCTGAAACAGTGGAAAGGAAACATCCCACACCCATGCCCTAAGTTTAGTAATGAATGGTTCTTAGTCAGAAGGTCCAAGCCCAACAAATTGCCTGTGTGGATTCACGGATAACATACAAAATGTGCTGCCAGCAGGTAGGACCCATACAAAAGGTCACTGTTATGGTGCACAAGGTATCCAACATCTGTCCATTCGCAGTAGGAGAATCCACATAGTTCTTCTTGAGGGGCCAGCTCCGCAGAGCAGGAACTGACATGGTAAAGTATTTACTTGTCAATGATACAGCAGCTCCTGAATCTACCAAAATCAGCTGTGCCGGATTCATTTTAGAGGTGGGGGGCCGTGGGGATGTTGCGTCGCACATACTCAATTTTGTCACACTATAATGTTGGTGCATACTTAAAGGGCGTTTTTAGGGTCTTGATATATTGGGGGCTTTAACCCAGAACCCTCCTTCCTCCTGTTCTCTCTTTAAAAGTTACCCTTTACAGTCTGTTTATGTATTTTTACCACTATGTTTATTCCTCCTGCTACCACGGTCAAGTGAGCCAATCAGTCAGAAATACACAGTCACGCCAGCCGACGCTAGCTCTCTTAAAGATCAGCTTCGCGCATACAAGGTGCATTACGGTAATGGAGCAGAAAGGATCCCGATCTTGGCAACGGTTGAGAAAATAAGAGGAAAACAGGAAAGTAACCTTCAGAACATTTATATTAATAAAATTTTGACAACTTTCACATACATGTTTTATGTAAAAAAATATATATATTTAATAATTTCACTGAGGATGTTTGATGAAATAATACCTACTAATGCTCACCAGTATAGGCATTTGTGTCACTTTCAGGAATGTATTTCTCCAAACTCATGAGAGGTGACAGACAACACAATCTCTTCAGATTATATTAAAGGTTCATCTATACTATAACCAGAATAAATATTTCATAATTTTACTGTAGAGTTTTGGAGAAATAACGGAATATAGTCTGTTACATATGCTTCTATTGATTATCAGAGGTATGTACAGCACTCTGGATAAGTAGGTCAAACCGGATTTGTAGCCTCAGTCTGTTTTAGTTTTAATAGTTCTTTTTTCATGTGTTGGTGGATAGTTATAGGTCTTCTGTAGAAGGTCTAATATTTTCTGGGAAATCTTCTGTTGAGAAAAGAGACATAGTCCTTGTAGTCTGCTACAACTATCTGCTTTCAGCAGAGAGAGGTTTATTTAATCAAACAAATTTCATAAAATAAAAATCCAAAATACAGAAAATAGAAAATCATTAAAAAGTGGAAATTAGAAGCATAGAACATAAAAAATGGAAAAAGGCAGAAAGCAAGCAAAGTAGGAAGCAGGGAACAGACCAGCAGCATTTAAACTGAAACAAACTTCCTGTCAACATCATTATGACATTCTAGATCTGATAGGGTCAGGCAGGGATCCCAACTTCTGTCCTGGATTTTTTCCAGGTGCTCACAGGAAGCAGAATCTAAACATTGTCAAACTCCACAGTTTTTATGACTGATTTGAACTGTTGCCTCCAGGCAAACAGAACCGAAACAATAACAATAAAAAGAACCACCTAACTGCTGCCTGAGGCTTATCAAATGCAAAACTGCTGGTAAGATTATGCACTTTATACTATTGTACTTATTTTAAATGTTTATCTATTTTATATTTTGTATATTTGTAGTGTATTTATTTAATCCTTTTTTATACTAATCAGTTAAAACAATATGTTAAGTCAACCTGCAAACCGCCTACATATGCTAACTGGGCATAAATCCCACCCACATAATTAGGATTAATGTCCAGCTGTCGTATGTAGAATCTCTGGAGTAGGATGGGTGGGTGTCAACTGCCAGGCCTTACAGTTTAGCTGATTAACCATAGAGCATGGGTTAAATCTGACAACGAGGAATAGCCTTGGGTCAAACAGGGTCAAAGTTGGCAGGCTGATTTAACATTATCCCATAGAAACAGTATATTTTTTCTATGATCTACACAATACTTCAGTTGATGAATGAGGGCACAAAAAACCAACATGACAACATTCTTTAAAAAAAACCTTTATTATATAAAATGCTTTTGATACAAACAAAATCAGGACTGTAAATCACACAAGGCATTCAAAGCTGAGATAGGACGCACAGAAATTTACTGACAGTGGTTTTTAGCCCTTGAAATATAAGTATTGTGCTGCTCAGGGTTCCCTCTGACATGGGAAAGATACTACTCAGCTACAACAGCAACTAAAGACTGATGAAGTCAGTCACCAAGCATCAGCTTCAATGTGGCCAGGCAGGAAAGGATTAGTTATGAGCTCATGGCATGTTACTGAGGTTGTTTTTCTTTAGAAATGTTGGTAAAATCTTTTATTGGGACACTACAGTGCCTTGATTCTCACTTAATGTGTTCCAGACAGAACACTGAGCCTTCATGGTTGCTTTCTCCACAACCAGCTCAGTATTACAAACTGCTGATTTAAATTCAGGCGGAACTTCTAAAGTTCTTACACTTGAAATGATTCTTTTTCCTTTTCAGAAAGGTACGTACTTGGAGATAGTTAAAAAAAAGTATTTGCCCCTTTTTGAGTTCATGAACATGTTTTAATATCAGAGAACATAACCTGAATAAATACAAAATGCATTTTTCAAATAGTAATTTCATTTATTAGGTAAACAGTTATCAAGTATACCTGGGTCTTATGAGAAGTAACTGCACCTGTTGTTAAATTATGAATTAATAATAAATCAAACCACATTTTTAAGTTCAATTACACTTGCCACATCCAGGCATGATTACTGTCAGACCTGTACTGTCAATAAATCTTTTAAATAGAACCTATTTGACAAAATGAAGTAGGCCAAAATATTTCAAAAACAATCACATAAAGTCCTGATCTGAGACAATTCAAGAACAGATGAGAAACACTGTCCCTGGAGGGTTAAGCTCGGACCCACTGGGGTTATGAAGTCGGGTAATGAGCTGAAGCACACCACCAAATCCACCTCTGAATGGCCCATAAACTAAAATAATTCTTCAAAGAGTGGGCCTCCACAGTGAAGGAAAAAACTGATTGGCAGTTCTCACAAACACATGATGGCTGCTGTTGCTGCCAGGAGTGTCACAATCTGTTACTGGGTTTAGGGAGCAATTACTATTTTAGTTTTTATACAGGTCAGGTCGGTTTAGACAGCTTTTTTCTCTATATAAATAAAATCATCATTTGAAAACCGATTTTCGTATTTACTCAGGTTATCTTTGTCTGATACTGAATTTGTTTGATGATCTGAAACATTTAAGTGGGACAAAAAAGCAAAAATAGAAGAAATCTGTGAGGGAGTAAATACTGTGTCACGGCATTATAAGGTGTCCAATGTGGCTAAACAATCATATCAGTGGTGGTGTTTTCTTATCAAACTGAAAAGTGTTCTTAAAATGCTTAAATGGTGTGATGTATTTCTATATCACCAACATCTAAATAATGATTGTGGGGATCATCTAAATATTCAATGAAGCCTTTACAAAAAGCATTACAGAATTTTACCACAATACATTTATATATATATTTTTTTACAGAATGTGACGAAAATCAAGGTCAATGTAAAAGTAACTGATAGAAGTGAATCATACTTTGGTTTGGTTTTTGTAGTGTCTACAGGATGTTTTCTGAGTAGAGTTCTTTCTAGTCCTCCGCAGCCACAGCAGGGTTTCCTCTATTAGACTCAACAAGTTCATAAATAGCTACAAAACAAGTGCTTGGAGAATTAACACCTTATTACAGCTTGATACTCTGATACTATGCTGATTCTGAGATCATTCTGTGATGAAAGAGGGTTCAGGCCGAAGCACACTAACCCTTCAGCTGATTTATGCACAGCAGGAAGTGCAGAATATCTTCAGAACAAACACTGACAGACAAATATATGCTGATAACACAGAAATATACTAATGAGACAAAATGTTATAGGAATAATTTGATATTAGGTGTAAAATAGCTTCATAATCTATCGTCAGGATGACAATGATCATTTTGGCATTTCTGTGTAATTACATGTCATAGTATCTGGTTGATTCTGTACATAATAGCAGCAAAAGTACTTTTGGTAAACAGGACAATGAGAAGAAGGACCGAGGTTCAGATTCACAAAGGTATGCTCTCACTTCTCACAACTCAGTCACTGACTTTATCCCACATATATTCAAAGGCTTGACATGTTCCTGCTCATTTGGTATGCTGGAGTCAGGTGATGAGTTTCACGGCTGCAGCCTCCATGTCGAGCTTTGGATCCTGGACCTGCTGCATCCGTGCACTCGTTCATTCATGCATAATCATTCGCCTGTTTACATCCATCCAGTTAACATTCATAGATGCTCACATACTGGTTCCTAAACAAGTTCTCGGTTCCTTATGTTCACTTTAAAATATACAATTCTAAAGTTCACCATAACTTTATGGAACATACTTCTACAGTGGGAAGAATTTAAATATGGAACTCCCGAAAAACAGGGAAGAAGGGTGAAAGGACAGAAGGAAGGGACTTTTTACACCAGCAAAAGTAGGAAGGACACAGGAAGGAAGAGTAGTTTGGAGGAAGGGAGGAAAGCACAGAAACAATGAAGAAATTAAGGGGAGCACAGGATAAAGGAAGGGGAAAGAATAGAACAAAAAAGGAAGGTAGCAAACAAAGATTGAAGGACAGAGGGAAGGAATGAAAAACACGAGCAAAGAAAACAAAGAAGGAAGAAAATAGGTGAGTAAGAAAGGACATACTGAAAGAAATAAAGGAAAGGGGGTGAAGAAGACAGGAAGGACACAAGACAGTATATAAAAAAGGAAGTAAGAACACTAAGATAGGAATTTCCAGACTGCATGTAGGATACATCCTATCTAATCATTCATCTGTCAATCATCAGCTCATTCACACTGACTGTGTTCTGCCTTTTTTCCATGGGTTCTGCTTTGGCTCCACTCAGCCCGTTTTGCGACCGTTTCAGTTATTGGCTTTCTGGCCGGTACTGGCTTTCTTGGTACCTGCGCCAGCAGGTCCTATTGGAGCTCAGCAGGGCCGAAATGTGACCTGAACAGATTGCTGTTCACTGATTGGTTATTAGGTCAGCCGTATGGCAGCGGTATGAGAAAGTGTTAACCGAGGTAGTGGAGAGAATGACAAGCCATGCATTTTACCTCACATCGTAACCGGAAAAGGATCAAAAACTCAAGTAAGACTACAAATATATTAAGGACCACAATGGCTGGACTGGGTTAAACCGAAAGTTGTGGCGGTGGTTCAAAATGATCTCGGAGGACATGCTGTGCAATGGTGGGTGTTTATTTGAATTTGTATGTTTGTACTTGAAACCTACCTGTTTGGTAGGCTCACACCAAAGACAGTAGGGGTTAATAGCGGCACGACGCTGACGGCTGGAGGCGGGACTTCAAGCCAGATCTCCAGCCATTGGTGGGTCAATGGAAACACAACAGCTTACGTATGTTGTATAGCAAGTGGAGCCGTGCGGTGCTGGAACCGCAAATGGAAAAGAGGCATTTGTGTTCCATTAGTAAAATATCAACATTTGAACTATCTAATGTGCCCTGCTGCTGTCATCTGTCTAAAACATTCTGACAGGTGAGCAGATAAATGCTGCAATGCTGGGGACAGGAGGAAAAGGGACTCAGCATATGGCTGGGCTTCAGTCTTAGTGACCTGTTTTCTTCAGCTGGGCAGTCCAAATTTCCACACTGAAGTGTTAAGGAACAACTTGAAATTTCAGGATCTTTATTTCATGAAAAAGTGTTCCTGTGACTGTTTTTCTCATTTGATGGAGTGAAAGTGGAGAAAGGAGCTGCTGACTGTGTTTTTTCGTCCTTTGTTTTCCAAAGCCTTGAGGCAAAGCAGGCGGTGTCTCAAAACCCCAACCTTCAGCAAGTTACAGAACGTTTCAGCATGGCAGTTCTCCTCAGGTGATGGTCACAACAGGAGCCATCCTGAGGATGACTGGAATGGCAAATGAAGGATGGGCAGAGCTTGAGCAAGGCACTTCACCTAGTTCATGTAAAGTGGCACGTATAAGGCAGCCCCCGGCTGCCTGTTGGCACATTAGTTTATCCTAGAACAAGGAAGTGAGTTCACTTCATCCCTTTGTTTCTCACAGGGCCCCCAGGCTGTTGGAAGGTCATGATGAGTCGGTGCAAGGGGAAGGAGGAGGGGGGCACAGGTGGAAATAGGATCGTTCAGTAGAAGGGGACGGGGGGCAGCTTTCCTCAGCTGACATGTACTGAGAGCGTGGGGTGGGGGGTGGAGGGTACGGGTCAGAGTCTGAGTTGAGGTCCATGTAGTATTTATTAGGTTTGCCGTGGCCAGTGTGGCCGGAAGCCTTCCAGCGCCCTGCTGATACCGGCAGGCCGGCGGGTGGGAGGTGGGGGGTGTAGTCGCTGTCACATACGTCTGTGCTGCAGGGGGTGGTAGGTGGGGCGCCCCCACGGACTGGGTGGTAAGGTCTGTGGAGGAAAACATTCAGAGATAAACCATGACGGGAGCTCTGTTTCAGTCTGTTCCTTCTTTAAAAAAAGATAGATTAGACAAACAGAACAGACAGAACGATCAATCGATAGATAGATAGATAGATAGATAGATAGATAGATAGATAGATAGATAGATAGATAGATAGATAGATAGATAGATAGATAGATAGATAGATAGATAGATAATACAGTTAACTGTCTGAATAACTGAATCTCTCTAGTAAACAAATTCTAATGCCTCCATCAGAATATGGTAAATCTACCCTATGTCCTTATACAGTAATTAGTATGCCTTAGGTGAAAAACGCTCCAGCATTACCTTCCCATTCATTTGATACTGTAGCCTAATCACAGGCTAGATTACACACTGATGAAGACTCACTCATCCAAGCATTCTGAACATTTGGAGTGGCTCCAACTTTCTACTTTCAGATTCAGCACTTAAGGGCATTCATAGAAATTTGAACTTTCATTCCTAAATGGTCTGTTTGTAATTTATTATGGGAAAAAAGCAAGATGTTGATGTCACGGCAGAAATCACATACGCCGTCCTGACACAGGAGGACACACCTTTTATCTCAATACACAGGCACTATATTAACAGGGACATTCTCCTGTTTGATCCGAGGCAGACAGTCTGATCACGGGCAGCTGCTCTCTGTCTGCTCCCTCCTCCTGCAGATGGTGGTTCTCTTAAGGACCGTCAATAAATTTCCAAACCAAACACTCTGTTTGATGGTGGTATTGTTTTGTGTGTTTTGGGGGAAATGTTTGTGCGTCTGAACAGCTGATTTTATGTGTGATCAGCTGCTTTAAGATGTTATTAAATACAGCGGGACGCCTATGTGTTATTCAGAAAGCTGATGTGTCCTTTTCTTTTCTCTCAGCCTTCAGGCATGGTTTATGACTTGTAAATAGTAAAAAGGTCGTTCCATCCCATGTTAAAATATGTCACTTTGTCACAAAGCTGAGCTTCTCTGATTGGTTAAGCCTCAAACGTATCAAAAACGCGCGGTACCAGACGTGTGAAAAGCGCCGCAGGACCTCTCGAAACCCTGACACGTGCATTCACATAGACTTTGCATGACAACCAGACGTCCCTGACGCTCAAATTTTAAATCAGATCGTTCGGTCTGAATGCACCATAATCTAGCTGAGGCTTTGACTGATATATTTTACTAAAAACTGAATTAGTATTAGGTTTGTGAGTAAATGACCTGTATGATCTGGTTGTAGATGGACTGTTGGAGGAATAGAAGATCTCTGTGTTGTAGAGAGAACGATCTGTGGCTGGAGATGGAGGAGGGTTCAGGATCTACAATCAGAAAATGTAAATGTTAGATGACTTAGGTGTAAGCAACAAACACGCTACGTGCATGCTGACTGTGTGTGCTGTTGTGTGTACCTTTGGGTAGAAGGCTCCTTTGGTAGATGAAGAGCTGCTGGATGAAGCTCCAGTCACATGGTTCCTGTCATAGAGAGGGGCTCCACTGCTGCTGCTGCCCATCAAGCTGACTGAGCTCACTGTGGACTTTCCACAGGAGATCCCTGCACACACGCATCATTTATTAACATCCCAACATAATAGCTGATTGACTTTATTTCACAGCGCTAAAGCTAACATACTGATCCAACCTTGGTAGGTACCATGTTGAGAGCTGCTGGGGGTAATGAAGTTGAGGGGCACATGAGGTGTTCCACTGATGTATTCATGAGGAAAAGTCCCATTAGGACCTTTGTAACGTCGACACACCACACGCTGGCAGACAAAGCAGGCTCCTCCCATCACAAACATGAGAAGAATAATGGCAATGACTGGACCAATGGGGTTTGTGGTTTCATTACCAGGAATGAAGCTTGAGGAGGGAGAAATATAATCTACACAAGACAGATAGTTACATTGCAGTAATTAAAAAGGATGAGAATAATTTAATGAAAAAAACTGCAGCTATACTATCTGAATATTTACCACAAGCCAGCTCATCAGACCCATCGAGACAGTCAGAATAATTGTCACACTGCTGTTTTTTAGTGATGCAGTGGTTGTCCCCACAGCGGAACTGGTTGGGAGGGCAGACAGCTAAAACATAGGAGGAGAGGTAGACTTGTGGGACAACTAGATCCAGAGTCACAGAACCACAGCGTCCACACTTTAGTCAACAATATAAGCAAAAGCTGTTTCAGGTGTGAGACACAAAACTCCTGGACAGGCAGGCAGAACTGCTCACCTGCCAAAGGTTTGAACGCATGATGAATACTTGTCCAAAGTGTCCAAAATACTGATATTCTGAGTTAGGGTATTATGTATTCCTTCCTCATTTTTGGAGTTAGGCAGAAATTTGTTTAATGTCTTCATACATTTACCTATATTACCATACTTCACTTTTAGACTTAGCAAGACTTAGACTAAGCAAGGATCTTAGGCTGCTAAGATTTTTTGATACAATCTATAATAATCCTCTGCAGGGAGGCAGAGAGACAACACACCTAAAGGCTAGTTAGTAGAATAACAGCAGTGACTGCAGCTGCTGACCAAAAATGAACCTGCTGTCACATTCTGCAGAAAGCTGTCTATTGGCTACATTTTACAGTTTTTCCTGAAGACTTTGTGGAGAAGCTTAAACTAATTTTACTTCATCCCATTTAAATTTATTTTATTCAGTTACATTTATGAATCAAATTTAAACACAAATTCTTAAATAAAATAGAGTTAATATATTAATCAAACAATTTGTCAATAGAACAAGAGAAAAGGTGGGAAGAGTCTCACATAACACACTTCTGTTCCATAAATTGTTCAGCCTACATGTACAGTAAGGATCTGTAACAAAGAGGACGAGACCTAGGACAGAACCTAAATGTGAGGAAAGGAATGCATGTGAAACGACTCAGTGCAGACTCCAGCGAAACTACTGCTGCAAATGATGTAGAGAGAAGTGCAAGGTATATGGTCTAGCCATTATCAGCCACATCTCATCAACGTTAGTAGTGTGTGAACGTACTGTTACATTCATGCTCATCTGACTGATCAGGACAGTCAGGTTCTCCATCACAGCGTTTTTGAGCATCAATGCAGCTTCCTTCATCACACTGGAGCTGGAAGGCAGAACAGATGGGACAATTTTCTTCATCACTTCCGTCATCACACTCTGGAAAGCCGTCACAACGCCAAGCCATAGGTATACAGCCAATTTCTCCTGTGGAGCAGGTGAACTGCTCAGTGGAGCAGGTGGGAGGCTCTGAGGGAGAGGAGGATGCAACAGGAGAAGTAGGAGATGATTGGAGAAGAACACAAAGAAGGAAGAGCAAATAAGATAGTTGGATTAAATGCAAAGAGAGAACATGAACATGTACATGTACAGAGCCTTGCAAAGGGGTTAAGACCCTTAAACATTTTCATATTTTGTACATTTTACAAAAAGAGAGTAAAATAAACCAACACAACTTAGTGTATACATGTAATGCTAAACAAAAAAGGGTTTTCATAAGTTCTTATAAATAAGAATCTGAAAAAGTGTGTGATGCATTTGTGTTTAGCCCACCTAAGTCAAGACAATGTGAAACCCCATTTCACTGTTGTTACAGCTGCAAGCCTTTTAGGGTATTTCTCTACCAGCTTATCACATTTAGACACCAAAATTCTTGCCTATTCTTTTTTGCTACATGACCAAGTTCCATCAGAATAGATGGAGAAATCTTCTGAACATCAATTTTCGGTTCTCAGTTAGATTTAGATCTGGACATTGGCTAGGCTGTTCTAACAAATAAATATGCTTTGATCTAAACCATTCCTTTGTATCCCTGGCTGTGTTTTTAGGGTTGTCCTTCTGGACGGTGAACTTCCAGCCAGTTTAAATTCTTCTGCAGCCTCCAACAGGTTTTCTTCCAGGATGTCTTGGACTTACAGTGCCTTGCGAAAGTACTCGTCCCCTTGAACTGGTCAACCTCTTGCCACATTTCAGGCTTCAAACAAAGATATAAAATTCTAATTTTTTGTGAAGAATCAACAACAAATCGTGAAGTGGAATGAAATTTATTGGATGTGTCAAACTTTTTCAACAAATAACAAACGTGGCGAAAAGTGGGGCGTGCAATATTATTCGGCCCCTTTACTTTCAGTGCAGCAAACTCACTCCAGAAGTTCAGTGAGGATCTCTGAATGATCCAATGTTGTCCCAAATGACTGATGATGATAAATAGAATCCACCTGTGTGTAATCCGGTCTCCGTACAAATGCACCTGCTCTGTGATAGTCTCAGGGTTCTGTTCAAAGCGCAGAGAGCATCATGAAGACCAAGGAACACACCAGGCAGGTCCGAGATACTGTTGTGGAGAAGTTTAAAGCTGGATTTGGATACAAAAAGATTTCCCAAGCTTTAAACATCCCAAGGAGCACTGTGCAAGCAATCATATTGAAATGGAAGGAGTATCAGACCACTGCAAATCTCCCAAGACCCGGCCGTCCCTCTAAACTTTCATCTCGAACAAGGAGAAGAGTGATTAGAGAAGCAGCCAAGAGGCCCATGATCACTCTGGATGAACTGCAGAGATCTACAGCTGAGGTGGGAGAGTCTGTCCATAGGACAACAATCAGTCGTACGCTGCACAAATCTGGCCTTTATGGAAGAGTGGCAAGAAGAAAGCCATTTCTCAAAGATATCCATAAACAGTCTCATTTAAAGTTTGCCACAAGCCACCTGGGAGACACACCAAACGTGTGAAAGAAGGTGCTCTGGTCAGATGAAACCAAAATCAAACTGTTTGGCCACAATACAAAACGACATGTTTGGCGTAAAAGCAACACAGCTCATCACCCTGAACACACCATCCCCACTGTCAAACATGGTGGTGGCAGCATCATGGTTTGGGCCTGTTTTTTGTCAGCAGGGACAGGGAAGATGGTCAAAATTGATGGGAAGATAGATGGGGCCAAATACAGGACCATTCTGGAAGACAACCTGTTGGAGTCTGCAAGAGACCTGAGACTGGGACAGAGATTTATCTTCCAACAAGAAAATGGTCCAAAACATAAAGCCAAATCTACAATGGAATGGTTCACAAATAAACGTATCCAGGTGTTGGAATGGCCAAGTCAAAGTCCAGACCTGAATCCAATCGAGAATCTGCGGAAAGAGCTGAAGACTGCCGTTCACGAACGCTCTCCATCCAACCTCACTGAGCTCAAGCTGTTTTGTAAGGAAGAATGGGCAAGAATTTCAGTCTCTCAATGTGCAAAACTGGTAGAGACATAAACCAAGCGACTTGCAGCTGTAATTGCAAAGGGTGGCGCTACAAAGTATTAACGCAAGGGGGCCGAATAATATTACACGCCCAAATTTCAGTTTTTTATTTGTTAAACAAGTTTAACACGTCCAATAAATTTCATTCCACTTCATGATTGTGTCCCACTTGTTGTTGATTCTTCACAAAACATTAGAATTTTATATTTGTGAATGTTTATGTTTGAAGCCTGAAATGTGGCAAGAGGCTGACCAGTTCAAGGGGGCCGAGTACTTTCGCAAGGCACTGTAGCTCCATCCATCTTCCCATCAACTCTGACCAGCTTCTCTGTCCCTGCTAAAAGAAAAGCATCTCCACAGCATGATGCTCCACCACCACGTTAACTGTGGTGTGTTTAAGGGGAGGTGTATTGTTAGTTTAACACCCATAGGGTTTTGCATGGAGGTCAAAAACCTCAAGTTTGCTCTGATCTGACCAGAGCTTTTTCTTTTTCAGGTTAGCTTGGATTGTGGCAAACTGGGTGTTCTGGGTGGACTTCTTTTGGCTTTCTTTCAACAAAGGATTTCATTTTGCCACTCTTCTATAAATGCCAGATTTGTGGAGTGCACAACTGATAGTTCCGCAAATAGATTCTCCCACCTGAGCTGTGAAACTACACCGCTCCTCCAGAGTTATCGTGGGCCTCTTGGCTGCTTCTCTCATTAACAGTCCCCTGCCCACCTCTTAAACATACTTAAAGCTGTCTGCTGTGTTCCTTAGTCTTCATGATGCTGTTTGTTCACTAACAAACCATTAGAGGCCTTCACAGAACAGCTGCATTTAGACTGAGAATAAATATACTGGATTCTACTTATTAAGTGGTGGACTAATGAAGGCAACTGGTTGCACTGGATAATATTTAGGGGCATCAGAGTCAACGGGGCAGAACAGAAATGCATGCTACGCTCTTTATATTTTCCTTTCACTTCATATGTGTTGGTTACAAGTGCCTGTGACACGCTTTTCCCACAAATGCAGAAATTGAAAGAAAACATCTTCATATTGAAGGAAATGGGCAGTAAGAGACATGATATTAGGATTAAAGACACGCTTAATGACAATGGTGACACAAAATAAGCATATTTCGATGTAAAATTTTACAAGTCCACATTGGGAAATGACGTCTAAGGGGAAGCCTCCGGTCATTCACTGTGTGTGTGTCAATGACAAACGGTTTGTGTAGAAGCCATGCTGCGTTAGAACAGCGTTAATACGGTGAAACGGTGCATTGCTGGTGGTGGCAGCAATACTACGACAGCAGACGTTAGTCTGCACTACTTTCCTGAAGCAAAGAGGATCAGAGCTGGAAAACTGAGGAGGGACAGATGGGCTGGTCCCACCAAGCACAGCCAGTTATGATCAGAGGACTTCTCTGCAAACTGCTTCGAACAAGAAACCTCTGATTTGGTGAGAGTAATGGTGTCAGAGGTCAGGATGTCTGACAGACGAAGGAGAATGTTGAAGCAGAGTCTATAGCCACGCTGTTCAGAACATCTGATGGGAAAAGATCTCCAAAGAAAAGGTTGTTGCTGCTGTTGCTAAACGGATCACGGCTCAGCAGGTAAGAACACTTCCTTGTTGCAAAAGTACATTTAGATATTGGTAGTTATTGTTAACAATTAAAAAATCCAAATTTTAATAAAGATAAATTACACACGCATACGATATAATTAAATAAATGTTTCTCTAAAGTGTCTGATATAAAGTTTTAAAAATAATGACACACCAGGTAGTGTCTTCAGATCTTGATTCATCCCTTGTGTTTTCAGCTACTGCTCCATGCTGCTCACTTCACCTCCAGTTGTTTCAGTCACATACTGTAACCCTGGATTTACACTGTATCTGCTCCGGTCCGGTCCGGAGGAGCTCCAAGAACCATACACAGATCGCTCAATAAAAGCCAGTGGTAGCAAGTCCCAAACAACTCATTCTGTGGAAGTTAAACCAGTAAGACTGCTTCATTTTGCGTTTTATGCATCCAGATAGTTTCATGTGTTTTGTTCTACAATGGATGAGTTCACTGAGTGCAGAGAAGCTATATTTGTTGCTTCATTTTGATGCATTTAATGTTTAATGCTCGGTTATAATACTTTAGTTAATCCAATAACTCATCTAACTGATCTAATGTTAACAACCGCTAATATATACACGTGTATTATAAAATATATATGTGTATTTATTAATATAGCGAGATCTAGTCTGTCTTTAGGAAATTATTTTGAAAATCCGGATGTTATGCTCGTTCTGTTTCCAGATGGTGGGGGTATGATTCATGCATATTGATTCTGGCCGCGCTCCAGCATCCAGCAAAAAATAGACTTGTCGAATAAGATGGCCGTTCGCACGCTGCAGCATTTTTGCTCTGCCATCTGATGAAAGCTGACTTTCTTCTGACTCTGCTGCGTCTCTCTGACAGTGACTGAAATGAATCTAAAGAAATATTAGATTATTCACAGCTGTCTGTGTTGCTGCCTGTGTAGCAGCAGTCAGTTTACCTGCAGGGGTTCCCCTTTGACATCATAAAAGAGCGCAAAGGAATAGTCAGGAAATGCCTTTTTAGTGACATTTATGAGCATATATCTCAACAACTGTTTATTTTAGTGGCATGAATTTACTTTTTGAAATGTTTTATTTATGTTTCTTTTCCATAAATGTAATTGGATTTATCATGAAAATTCAATGTCACTTTAAATCACAATGGAATACAGATAAATTTGTAATGTCATAAGATGTGAAAAAATCATTAGGTATCAACCATTTTCCAAGGCGTTATATCAGTGAACCTATTCCTCCATGTTCTAATCAAGCATACAATCTTTCTTTGCAGTACTTTAATACTGTTGATGTGGGCTGTGGTTTACCTCCACAGTGCAGCAGGTCTTGGAGTAAAACCAGATGCATAGGACATGAGCAGGTAGATGTTCCATCACCCTTTGTAATGCAGATGTGAGAACAGCCTCCATTGTCTCGAGAACAAGGGTGGGAAGCTGGATAGAAGAAACAACAAAGATATAGATCATAACATCAATCAACTGGCTGATCAATGATGTAAGAACAACAGATCTGTACCAAACTCCTGCGGGTCGATCTCCTCTGCTGCATGGATAGATGTCAGGTATGATATCCGTCCCTGAATGCGTGTGCGGCCTTCTCCAGTCAGTTTATCTACCCTTTCAATCATCTGCTGCTGCCGGTCAATCCAGTACAGATGATCTCTAAGAACTGTGAGTCCCATTGGCTGAAGAATGTTGGAATCCTGCAGAACAATACGATTGGCTCCTGGAAGAAAACAAGAAATGTAACTCTACATTAGTTTTGGCCCTATTGTGAAGTGTCAGGCATCTAGCAAGAAGTTCTACAGCACTTCAGGCTTCCTTCTGCTGACCAGCTTTATGGAGATGCTGATTTCATTTTTCAGCAAGACTTTGCACCAGCCCACACTGTCAGAGGTACCAAAAGCTGGTCCAATGACCATGATGTTACTGTGCACTTATTGGCCAGTAAACTGGCCTGACCTGAACCCCACACAGAATGTATGGAGTATTGTCAAGAGGAAGATGAGATGCCAGAAACAACAAGGGAGATCACCTGAAGGCTCCTATCACAGCAACCTGGGCTTGCATTACACCTCAGCAGAACCACAGGCTGATCTCCATGCCACGTTGCACTGATGCAGTAATTCATGCAAAAGGCGCCCCAGCCAATCGTTAAGTGCATAAAAGTGAATATACTTTTGAACTTATGTAATATTCTAATACACTGAATTTTGGATTTTCATTATCTGTCAATTTTTGAACTGAAGGCTTGTGCGATGTGCAATGAATCTATATAATATATGAGTTTCACTTTCTGAAATGAATGAGAAAAATATTGAACTTTTTCCACTATATTCCAATGTTTTGAGATGTACCTGTATGTGTTCCTATTTGCTTGACTATATAATGCACAATAGGGCTTGGAGGCTTTTTTTGTATTCTCCATCTGAGCCAAACCAGGCTCTAAATCTTCATTGGAAACAACAAAATTCAAATCTAAGCTCATTCCAAGGTATGCTATAAATAAAAAGAATAAAAAGAGAGGCCCAATGCAGTGACAGAATGAGAGAATTGAATTGAATGAAACAGGAAGCGCTTTTAATTTTGTAAAGCTGGAAGTGTCTTTCTTTATTATGATGCAACTACCTTAACAGCATAATTCCTACCTCCTAGTCTGCTCCACTGTCTACTCGAATGCAAGCCTGAGCGACATACATAACATTATCTGTACCCATCCCCTAAGGTCCACAAGGGTTCCTCAGTGGGTGTCTGCCTGCAGCTCTGTTCGTTGAGACTACGTTGGCTATATGCGCCAGCAGGGGCATTCATGGTCCCAGTCAAAGGGTGGAGCCAAGCACACACCAAACTCATGAGCAAAAGAAAAACAATAACTAAACTTATTTTAAAGAAATGTTGAAAGAATAGATTGGCAGTTTTTTTCCAGTTCAGGTTGTTTATCTCTCCGCCTGGCTGTGAGCTACACATGTATCCTAAAACTCTAGCTGTCCAAGACAAATCAATACAAAATGGCATCAAAAGTTATTTAACTGGACCATATAAACTTGTGGCTACTAGTTAAAGTTCAATTAACAGAAAGGAAGGGAAAAAGTTTATTAGGAGTTCAGATGTATTATAAATGCAGTTTATGAGAGCGGAGATGATAGAAAAAAACATTTAGACATTTTGTTTTTTCCTTCTACTCCTTTTCTGAGTAGACAGTGTATAAACCAGGGCATCATCACCCCCTAACAGGCTGTGGTGAAAACTGGAAATCTGTAAGTGGGAGGCGGTTGTCCAGCTGAACTGAGACGTATGTCAAGCCCTTAAGAAGTCAGAGGTATGTTTTTATTGTTTTGAAATGACTTAAAGTCACTTCACCCAGAGTTCAGTTGAAGAGACCTCTGTCTGATCATTTCTGAGCGAATAGCATGAACAGATTGTTGAGAAGTTAATACCTTGAAGTCCACAATTTCCCCAGCAAATAAATCAAACGCACCCAGCTGTTAGAACTGTAGGCTTACATCACGACTTACTCTCAGTCCTGATTACACAAGACAAAGATTGTTAATGAAAGTCCAGTCTAAGACTATGAGTCTAAGTCAGGTTTCAAGCCTGCAAGTCTGAAGACTTTGTTTTTGCAAATTAACTCTGAGACCAGAATCCCCACCTGGGTTTAGCAGAACTCAGATTACCATCTGGGGATCAAAATGATCTGAATTTGTAAGCTTGAATGACGTATCAAACATGGGAAAATCATTGCCTATGTTAATGATAACTGACCTGTCAGGTCACTGCTCTCGATGCGTTTGAGGTCAGCATCAACCCAGAACAGCTTTCCCAGCCTGTTGTCCAGAGCCAGAGCCACAGGTCTGATTAGACCAGTGGAGAACAAGGTCTCCCTCTCTGTTCCATCCAGACTTGCTCCTTCAATCTTAGCAGAGTGCTCCTGGACTGTGGTGAAATACATGTACCTGTGGAGAGGGGATAAAACTACTACAGCTCTCTGTCACTCTGAACTGCTCCAGTGTGCACAACAACAAAATGTACCCTTTCTCAGCGTTGACCACGATGGCTCTTGGCTTATCAGTATCATCCTTGACAACCACACCGATAATGCGACCATCCATCTTCTGAACGGTGATGGTGTTGGTGGTCTCGCAGGTCCAGTAAATGTGCCGACTGTAGAGATCAAGGCTCAGGTCATGAAGCTGGTTGTCTACTTGTTGAACAGGACTGCTTACTATGATTGAGGACTAGAGATGACCACAGAGAGGAAACAAGGTCAATATTTAAGTTATTTGAACAGTTTTATTGTTAGAGTTATTAACAGTTCTTTGTGTAGACGTGTTACCATGGTTCCATCATCTCTGGCCCTACGTATGTTCTGTCGTCCATCCAGCCAATAGACCAGCCGTTCCAGGGGATCATAGCTGACAGCTCGGACGTTCCTCATGACGTGGATCGGAAGGATTATGTCAGGACTCTGATCTCCTAACACCATCCTGCTGATGCTGGCCCTCTGACTGAAGAGCAAGAAACTTAAAGGAGCTGGAGACAGAGAGGGGGAGGAGGTCATGGCCATGAGATGCTCAGAATGATACTAGTAAGAGGGCATTTGATTCTATATGTAAATACAAGAGATGGCTCAGTGCAAACTGGTAAAACACAACCTTAGCTCAACAGAACAGGGAACCTTGTCTACGTCTGCAGAGGTTCAACTTTGCTGAAATATAGTTGTATCTATAGGTAAGTATGCAGAAAGTTTGGGAAAGCCCTTAAATAGAGGCCAATCAAGTAAGTATGAACCACACACACATACCCTTATACACTGCAACACTTCAATCTACCTTCAGCATAAAAAGTGATTCAAAATATGTCCTGCATCTTTAAAAAAAATATTAGTTTTAAAACGTAGAACAGGCATTTTTAACATAAAATAAAAGTTAGCATCAATGTTTAATTTCCTTCTGTTTATTATTTGGAATGAATGAGTTTATGCACAACCACCACATTCTGCTTATGTCTGATGAGGAGCACCAGAAGGTCTACATAAAAAAACCTAAGAACTTAATAATAACCATTTGCTAACTTTATACTGTCACTGTTTAAGACACAGCCACACTGCTGTGTGGGGATAACTAATCTCTGTACTTACAGCTACAGTTTCTCCCATCAGGGTTTAGGTTGTAGTGGAAGGCACAGCGACACTGGGCCCCAGCAGGAGTGGCAAGGCAGAGATGGGCACAGTTACCATTGTTCTGGGAGCATTCATTGGTGCCATCCTGACGGGAGGAGTGGAACACCAGGATGTCGAGCATCAGTTCCAGTTGACCCTATGGAATCACAAAAAGGTCAGCATCTCTAGGGAGAATACTAGTAATTGATAATATATTTTCTTTCAGCTGTTAAATGAATATTTTAAGTTATAGAACTTGCTAAAACAGCTTCCAAAAGGGTCAGTACCTGCAGGACCACAGTGCGGTTAAACCCGCTGCGTTTATCAGCCCGTTCAATGCTGCGCAGGTTAAAATCGGTCCAGTAGATGAAGTCCCGATACTGAGTAAGTCCAAAGGGGTGAGGAAGGTCATCCACAATAACCTCCCTCTGGAGGCCTGGAGGACAAATCACAAATCAATGCAACTGCTCAAGAGTTCTTCATCCTCTCATCAATCAGCTTCTCCTCCATGTTTTTGCCATCTGTGGATGAGGGTTCTCACTGCAGTTCCCTGGAGTACCAAAGCTTTAGAAATGGATGTGTAAACCCTTTACAGACAGATAGATGTCAGTCACTTTATTTCCCATCTGCTCCAAAAGAGCATGATGTGTTGCTTTTTGAGATCTTTAAGCCTACTTCATGTTGAGAGAGGTTCTTGATTCTACAGGTGTGGAAGTAAGCACTGGGTGTGGCTAGTCAAACTGATCTCATCCATTCATTCCATAAATGTGGTGAATGACATTTATTTTTTGATTTAACAAGTAGGGGATTCATTTTTTCAGGGCCTTGTTGGTTTGGATAACTTTTCTTCCCTTAATAAATGAAAACATCATGAAAAATGCATTCTGTATTTACCTAATTTACCTGTTTGTCTGATAACATCCATTGCATGATGTAAAACATTTCATTTTGCCAAAAAAAAACAAAAAAAACAAAACCAGGGTATATCTGTAAGGGGTCAAATACTTTCTCACAGTACTGTATGCAGTGTGTAATTATATATTATATATAGAAATTATATATATAGTGAAGTGTCATTGCAGAGTACAGGATGTGTCACAGGGACAGGGGCCATGCTTGGCTGCCTGGTTAACA
Organism: Crenichthys baileyi; assembly: GCA_036173005.1. Lineage (NCBI taxonomy): Eukaryota > Metazoa > Chordata > Actinopteri > Cyprinodontiformes > Goodeidae > Crenichthys > Crenichthys baileyi. The sequence continues at coordinate 126,067 of JAHHUM010001168.1, forward strand.
ATGATTGATGTGTGAAAACAAACCTTGCATGTTGGTGCTTTCAATCATACATGTATCCAAGTCAGTCCAGTACAGACGATGGTCCACATAATCAATAGTCAGTCCATTGGCTCGGCCCACTTTATCCACTAACGAAATGATAGTGTTGCCGTCCATATAGGCTCTGGCTATGCGTGGACGACCACCCCATTCTGTCCAGTACATGTAGCTGTGGAGACAATACACACAGCTTTAGGAAGAGAGACATAATCAAACCTCAAATAAGTCAGTAAATGATAAATTAAACCAGTAGCTGCTATGTTAAATGTACTATACTGAGTCGCTAAATAAGCTCTTACATTCTGAGGTTTAGTCAGTGGCAGCCTGGTTTGAACTGAAGCATTTGTGAATATAATATCTGCATCCTAAACTCATTTTCATATTGTCTTTTTCAGTTTTTGTCTGGTTTTCTGAATTGCCAAGCTCTCAACTCCTCTGCTGGTTCTGGTTCATAATTTCCCAATAAAAATCAAATGGAAGAAAAAACAATGTGACAGGCATGAAAGAGAGCAGCTTGTTTCAGCCCTAAAGGACCCTCTAGACCCTTCCCACTTCCCATTATTCAGATTAAAAGAACCTTTAGAGAATAACAACCTTTAAGCAGGTATTAAACATTCTTTTCATTAAGCTAACATTTCTGTATTAAAATGTTTTATTGGTCTGATGTAATATTCTTATATTAAATGTCATGTTTATATTGGCTGGAAGCAGAAAATCATCGTAATAAACAGAAATAAAGGTTTAAAAAAGTTTTAAAGTCTGTGTGGAACTAATCTACAGAATGTGTTTCACTTAGTGAGACACATAGGACATAGGGAGTTACTGAAATAAATGAACCTTTCAATAATTTCCTAATTTATTAAATAAGACTGATGAATTACATCTAAATTCAAACTCTTGCCCTTTGTCTCCTCCTGCTGGCTTGTCTGCTGCAGCTAGGCTTCTTCAGCCACATTGTAAAACACTGACTTGTATTATATATGATTTTATTGATGTTTATGTGTAATGCCATGCACATCTCTCAGCCCAGAAAATCCCCCCACTTAACTGTAATTTTCTGTTAAGAAAGTTTTCCACTTGACTACATCCAAAGTCATACAGTACTCCAAGCTGTCTTACTTTGATTCAGTGTGGTTCTAAAACCTGGAGCTGAAACTTTATGCAAAGTTCGGAACTTTTGGGCCAAGTTTTAAAGGAATACTCCATCATTATCAAGATGCATAATGGGTCAGAGCAGTGCTAAGGAATAACCTCCTCCCCTTGGAGAAACATTTTACTTCATAGTAAAAAAACGTGGACCAAAAGGCACAGAGTGCATCAATGAATGGGTCAAAACATTAGATTTTCCAACACGGGGCTCGTTTACCCAACTTTAGTCCTACTTTTCTTTCCCTTCTTTCTTTCCTTTATCATGCCACTGGAATGTAGCTTTTTTTGTTACTGCAAAGTACTTCTTTTTCACCATGTAAAACACTTTGAATTGTCTTGTCACTGATATGTGCTATAAATAATTTTTCCTTGTCTTGCCTTACCTGACAATGTTTAAGGTCCAACATCAAGACTGGTACTTAATTGTCAACTGGTAATTAAATACTGGAGTCCTACCCATGGGCGGGGTCCAGCGCTAGAGATCGTGGGTTATCCAGCAAGCGTGGGTTGTCAAGATCCTTACAGACAAGAACCTGTCTGTACTGGCCATCCAACCGCGCCACTTCGATGCGGTTAGTGCCAGTATCTGCCCAGTAGATGTTTCGACCCATCCAGTCAATGGCCATGCCTTCAGGGTAGTCGAGTCCAAACTCTATAACATGTTCCACGGAGCTGCCGTTCATGTATGCTCTGCTAATGGTCTGACAGACAGAATGGAGGGAAGTGAGTGAGAGAAGTGCTTGTTTTCCTCTTCATCAAACACAACCTATATTTAGTAATGACCACTTCTGCAAAGCCTCGCCTACCTTGGCCTGTATGTCTGTCCAGTAAATCCTCCTTTCTGAAACATCAAAATCAAGAGCGGAGGCCTCTTTGACTCCTGTCAGAGGGATGGCCACATCATTGCTGTTCGTACCCAAAGAAATGCTCCTGATGCTGTCCCTAAGGAGAACGATAGATCAGAAAAGGTCCATTCAAAACCAGGCACTGGGTAATAAAAGCAGTTACTGAGACACTGACAGTTCATGGAACATTAAACTCAGCATCTGAACCATGTGCTCCATAAGTTCAAAGGTGAGAACCTAAGGTTGACAGAGCAGAGAATCACAGCAGGTACTTTTAACAACAGGGTCAAGGAAAAATTAAGTAAACAAGCAAAAAGTCTACACAAACAGCTAGAACTGCATCTGTTACTGCTCCATGATGCATTCAGCCACAGCACTGAGCATTGCCAAAACCTTCAGTTAGCTTAAAGGGCAGTTTTACCTGCTGTCATGACGTGGAATGAGTTGGACTATATGGAAAGTTGGAGATTGTTTGCTTTTGTCCAAAGTCAGTTCAGACAACTCAATGAAATCTGAAACAGCTACAATTTCAAAGCTGCAAACATTTTCTGTCGTACCGTTTCTACAGTTTATAGTACTTTTAATGAGATGGCAGAGAATGCGCCTGACTGACCAGATTCATTTAGATTCCTGCAGCTTAGCCCCTACCATACCCAATACTGCACACTTCTGGTCAGCTGGCTGAAAGAAGGCTCCTAAACCTGGCTGTTTGGAAAGATCAGCATGTCTGTTGGGCAGCTAACTCAGCCCAAACAGATATTAGCTTGTTTGAGGGTTTTTATTTTTCCATAAATCTTTGCAACTAAATAAAACAAAAAAAAACAAACACAAAAAAACCAATAATAAACTATTAACACTATTATGACTGCATTAATCAATATTTTACAGTACTTAACTTTTAGTTTTTATTTTTTTTTTTAAATAATAATTATATATTAGTTTTATTTTTATTTTATGTTTAAAACAATGAGATCAGTTTTAGACTTTATCCCCAGGCTTTGAAAAGCCCAGGTCACATTTCGACACATATTTACCCGGGTAATTCACTTTCCCGGGGCCTTTACGGGTAAATGATCCTGCTCTTGAGTAGGTCTTTTCAGCTTTTCCCGAGGCTTGGCACGACCAGCAGAAATAATGGCGGAGTTTAGTATACAAATTAATCATTTTTATACCATTAATTTCTAACAAAAAGTAGTTTTAAAATGTTTTCAGGCGAGAAAGTAGACCTCAAAACTTGATCTGTGCAGTCAGTTCATCAAGAATGAGCCTACTTTTAAATGTTTTTCTGGACTTTTCGGAGCAGCGGAGCTCCGTTTATAGGCTGGTCTGGCTGCTAAGCTAAGCTAAACTAAGTGTGCAGTTGGACTGGAACTTCCCCACTAACTGCTGCCTGATCTTGGCCCACCACTCTGGGGTTTCCTTCGACCCGTTATCTGTTTGTGGTGACTGGAAGTTAATACAGGGCCTTTAGTAGGTATGTCGTGAATAACAACAAATACCAGAAACTAAAACTGAATATTTTTTGCCGGAAATTTGTGAAATTTGTTTTAAGTTATTGTTGGCATTAATTATAAACTTTTCTGTAAGACAAATGTTTTAATGCAGTGTTAATGATCAGAGCAATTTAAATTTTCCATGTACATACACTCACCGGCCACTTTATTAGGTACACCTGTCCAACTGCTCTTTAACGCAAATTTCTAATCAGCCAATCACATGGCAGCAACTCAATGCCTTTAGGCATGTAGACATGGTCAAGACGATCTGCTGCAGTTCAAACTGAGCATCAGAATGGGGAAGAAAGGTGATTTAAGTGACTTTGAACGTGGCATGGTTGTTGGTGCCAGACGGGCTGGTCTGAGTATTTCAGAAACTGCTGATCTACTGGGATTTTCATGCACTACCATCTCTAGGGTTTACAGAGAATGGTCCGAAAAAGAGAAAATATCCAGTGAGCGGCAGTTCTGTGGGCGCAACTGCCTTGTTGATGCCAGAGGTCAGAGGAGAATGGCCAGACTGGTTCGAGCTGATAGAAAGGCAACAGTAACTCAAATAACCACTCGTTACAACCAAGGCATGCAGAAGAGCATCTCTGAACGCACAACACATTGAACCTTTGAGGCGGATGGGCTACAGCAGCAGAAGACCACGCCGGGTGCCACTCCTGTCAGCTAAGACAGGGTGTACCTAATAAAGTGGCCGGTGAGTGTAGATGCAGGTTGGGGAAAAAATGTATTGTAAAATGATTTCAACTTTTTCTGCTTATGGATGCAGAGCAATTTAAGGAACAATAGAAGGAATGAATCAACTGTATAACTCTAAAGCTGCTCATCATCTATCATTCATCAGTTGAAACAACAGCGTAAAGGAGTAATGCCATCTGCTGGAAAGAAGGTGTATTGTAGTTTTTTTTCTCAACTTCCCCATAAGCCATCAGGCTAATTTAAATAAATGGTCCGTAGCAATGGAAAAGGAAAGTACGAGATTCCCTGGGATACTTATTATAGTGGTAAAACAAATCCTGGGGCATCCAGTGGAAAAATGGCTTACTGATACCTAGTAGAACAGCATGATATCAGAAAAAAAAACACACGACTGTTATTCCTGAACATTTCATTAAAGATTTTAAATACCTTACATTTTCCTAACTTTTTTCTTTATTTCCCTTCATCATATACTCTTTGTGAGCATTAACATTTCAGCTACTTAAATTAGAACACAAGCATGGGCATCAGTAAAAGGTATATCCAAAAGGCCAAATATATTATTACCATGCTGAATGTGCATGTATGGAACTTAAAATATACTAGCCTACCAAATGTTGCAGCGAAACAGCCATTTGCAATTGTGATTCAATATATTGTGTAGCTGCTTTTTTATGTTTATTTATACCAATAGTTCATCAGCTAGTTGTACCTGTTGGTGAATAGCAGGAAGGCCTCCGGCACCACACAGGTCTGGAAGTCAGAGAGGAGCTCTAAACCCATGGGGCAGGCACAGCGGACCACCTGCTCACACCAAAAACACAAATGGCTGCACCCACCATTATTCTCTGCACAGCCATTTGTACCTGGGCACGCACAGACACACACACACAAACATATTTCAGATGTTATCATTTTGTTTTATATCTTTATTCAGTGCTCAAAAGTCTGCAAACCTTACCATAGGTCTCTGTGACTTTGGTAGCCTTTAAGCCCATTAAATCTGGCAGCTGATCGATGATGATCTCTCGCACAGCTGTGGCTTTGTGGACCCTTTCAATGCTGCGGCTCTGCCAGTCAGTCCAGTAGATGTACTCACCCAGCAGAGTAAAACCAAAGATATGAGGCAGCTTGTCCTCCAGAAGAATCTGCCTGTTACTGCCATCCACATTGATAACCTGAGACAGAGACAGAAGAAGACTATAGGTTAGTTTCTACATGTAGACTCAGACAGAAGTTGTATGCCCTACAAGAAACTGCCAGTGCTGTTGCAGGTTGGTGTAGGATCAACATGACTCCAGTAAATGAACATAGACTGCTGGATTCCACTGGGTTAAATATATGTTTTATATTTCAAGCCACAAATAAAGCAAAAAGAATGTGCATCTTTAACAGATTTAAGAAATTAAGAACTGTGGCACGCTGGCTCTGTTCAGCATCTAGTGCTTCTCCCTGCTCACGCGCCCTGGCGCCCCATTCAGTGTGTCAAGTGTAAACCTAGCTAAAGACAGAGGCAGACTACTTGGACCCCTAAAAAAAAAACAAAAAACTTTTGAGCGCCCATTTTTTTTTTTTTACTTTTTTTTCTCAAATTTTTTTTGCGTCCCACAAAAAAAATGTTTTAATAAAGCTCTGGTCTTTAAGGTACCCAAGAACTGTATGAGGCGCCACCTGAAACAATACAAAAATAAAATGGAAAAATTAAGAAAATTATGGCTTTAATTTCTATGTATTAAAATATAAATAACATTAATGTCCAGTGCCCAGAAAGCGGGGTTAACAAGTTCCGAGTAGAAACCACATACCCTGAGTACACCTACTCCACTCATACTCAGAGTTTTCGTTTTCAGAACACGGGGTAACACTTTGTTTACTCAAAGACTCAAAGTCGTCCAGAGTTAAGCATGAGCACGAGAAAATAAGAGGCCCTCATCAATGGAAGGCAGATAACACGACTCACCATGGCAACTGGAGGAAATTAGAAGCCTAGAAGTGCGCATTTCTCGCCGATGGAATTAGAAATCTTAATGACGGCACGTGGAAAACATTGGCACATATTTAAGAAGAAAGGAAATACTGCTGCTGCTGCAAAATAGCGAGAGTTAGCATGGCAGAAACTAAGTCAATGCGGGAGTGTGATTTGTGATTTTACAAGGTTTACTTACAAGGAAACAGAGAAACGTGTAATCAGAAAGGAAGACCCAAAAATGCAGCTACAGAAAACACAAAATACAACTACTGGAGCATCAGTTAAATATGGGTGAGGTGCCCACAGAGGTGGATGATTTTATTTGTTTGAACAAAATATCAATAACTACTGCATTTCACTTGCAGCCAATAAAGAACACACAAAAAAGGACTATTGGCTTTAGTTTGGGAAGTGACTGGTAAATCATACTGTGCTATGTCAACTACATTTGTATTAATTAAGTGTATTTAATACAGAGGAGAATAGAATAGAGTAGAATAGAACAGAACATTCTTTATTGTGGGGAAATTTAGGTGTGACAGCAACAAAGCAAAACGCAATGAGAATACAGGTTTATACATTACTAAAACCATAGAAGAAGTTATAAGACTAAATGCTATAAGAAACAGTCAGGAAACACAATTAGGCTGTATAGTAAAGAAGAACCCACCCAGGATAAATGACATTTATTTTTAAACACAATGTGCAGTTTTCATCCAGGCATACTTAGATTAATTAAATCAGGTGCAGCATAGCCAGGTGAGATTGGTCATAGAATCAATGTAAAAACTGTGCAATATAATATAAAACCTAAAAAAAAATAAAACATAATATCCTTTATTTAGTGAAGCAGCAGTGAATTTAACTGTCCTATATGCACCCAACTATGCCTGAAAACCCAGAAATATATGAAGAGATAATGCTTGAAGTCTCAAATTGTGATACAGATTGAATTACTGCTTTCAATGATACCTGCAATCCTGTAGGATTCTTCTTTTTATTACTTGCCTAGTTTTTCAGATTGCAAAGCTACTTATAAATGTCCAAGGGGCTTTGTCTAAAATAAAATGTAACTAAACCTAAGCTATTTGTGTCTGATGATAGTAAAATAAAACAAGTTAAATACAACCTCCATCGGGGATTAAACCCCAGTGTCCAGCGTGACAGGCAATGGCACGAACCACTCTGCTAAGGATAATCTGACTTCAATAAATGTATGATAGATATAATTGGACCTCTGCTGTACAGTAACATATTCCTGACAGCATGACAGTTGCCTTTGAAGGATTTTCTGCGTTACCTTTGTTATACAAACAAAACGGACCTGAGAATATTACTGAGATCAATTATTGACTATGGCGAAAAATGGTAACACTCGAAAATATACTCATCCAGACAATGACATCTAATCTCGGTCTGATCACCCTCTCCTGACATAGATTTCTGGGGAGTAGTTGCGCTCCAATGTCTCCAGGCTCCTCCAGAAAAGATCTTGCCATTTCTGAAACTTTCCTTGTTTCAGATCTCAGCTAAAACGTAGACCCAACCCATGGTAGTTTCAATAAACCCTGCTACCGAGCAGGGTTGTATCCCACAGTAAGTTGCAGGGATAACTTGACTCTTGGCTACCTGGCTGTCTGAAACTGAAAACCCAGGGTATTTACACCTTACCCCATAACTTACTCAGCTCTCACTAACCCTGCTTTCTGAAACGGGGCCTAGATGCTGTTGCTCAACACATTTTTTGCCAACTCAGAAAAGAAATGGTAATTTTTTTGTATTTTCTTGGAAAAAATCTCTTAATTTATTGTAATGAAGAGGTCTTCATTACTTGGACTATCCTTTCAGAGACCAGAACTTGAGTCTGGTCTCTGAAAGGAGGCGTGGGTTCAAATCCCACTCCTGACACCACTTGTTACCTGGTGGCCTTTGCGGCTGGATTGCCAGTGAGAAATAATAGTAAAGGCAGAGGAAGGTGGAAGTAGCAGCTGGCCTTGCAGAGGTTTTCACATCAGCCAGGAAGGGGAGCAAGAGCAACTATTTTGGCCGGGAGATCCACTATGCCCAACCAAGTAAGTCCACTGGGGTTGAACAGGGGTCTGGTCAAGTTCAGGCTAGAAATGTTTCTAGTTCACGGCAGCTTCCCTCCCAAAGACCTAACCATGTTAAATAGTCATTTCCCAAGTCTTCAGTCCAAGATATAAGATGTTATAATTGTAATAACTTTGGCCATACAAAACACTTTTGCCCTGCCCAGAAATCAGAGCCATCTCTTTTGTGTGCAGTTCCAAGACCAGCCACAGAGATGGTAGAAAAGAAAGTTTGCACTGTTCCTGTTCTAGTTAATGGGCAAAAAGAAGAAGCTTTGCTTGACTCTGGGTGCTTCCAGTCTCTAGTGCACACTAGCTTGACCTCAGAAGAAAAGCTAAGTGGGGTGGGGGCTAAAATTAAGTTGTGTGCATGGAGATGAACATGTTTACCCTACAGCTGAGGTTTATTTGACAGTGGGAGATCAGACGTACTTGTTACAGGTAGCGGTAGTCCCCTCTTTGCCATATTCAGTTATACTTGGGAATGATATGCCTAGTTTATTTGACCTTATACATCAGTCAGACCAAGTGTTCACTGACAGAGACACCGAGAGGTCAGTTAAGTTTAAAGTGATACCAGCAGAATCTTTGAAACCCTGTCATGTAGTCACAAGAGCACAACGTGCAAAAACAGGACTGGAAGAGCTGCCCTTCTTTGGATGTCTCTGGAAGCAGAGCTGGGAGAGACTAAGAAGTCTAGAGCTCAGACAAGGAGATAAGTTCAAAGGGTCGGGTGATCAGGGGACAGCACCGTTGCCTAAGCTAAATAACCTATTTGAGTTTGACATTCCCTCAGATTTAGGGGCACTTCAGAGGGATGATCCTACTCTAAAACCCTGGTTTGAAAAGGTGACAGGGGTGGAGGGAACTCATGAGGGCCAGGTAAACTTTCTGGAAGAAGCAGTTTACATGATTAAAGGAGGCATCTTGTACCAGAAAAAAGGAAAGTGTGAAGCTTTAGCCCTCCCACAACAGTTCAGGCACAAAGTGATGGAGCTGGGGCATGCAATTCCCTGGGCAGGTCATATGGCTTTTCACAAGACACTGAGTAGGATCAGCAGCCGTTTTTTTTGGCCAGGAATGTATACTCAGATTTTCTAAGTTTTGTAGTTCCTGTGAAAAGTGTCAGTTGACTTCAGGCAAAGTAGTAGCCCAAGCTCAGCTACAACCACTGCCAATCATTGAGACACCTTTTGAAAGGCTAGGCATGGACATTGTGGGTCCATTAGAAAGGAGCTCTACAGGTTATCGTTACATATTGGTAATATGTGATTACGCTACACGGTACCCTGAGGCCTTTCCACTTAGATCCATCAAAGCCTGCCATGTTGCTAACTGTCTCCTGCAGCTCTTCTCTACAGTAGGAAAACCAAGAGAAATTCTTAGATTGTGGCACAAACTTTTTGTCCAAATTATTGAAGTAGGCGTACAAGTTGTTTAGGGATTAAGGGACTTAAGACCACCCCTTATCCCCCAAACGGATGGGCTGGTGAAAGCTATAACCAGACTCTCAAAAATAAGCCGCGCAAGTTTGTCTCTGACACAGGGGCCGACTGGGACCATGGCTGCCTTACCTGCTATTTGCTTACCGGGAGGTTCCGCAGGTTTCCACCGGCTTCTCACTCTTTGAACTATTGTATGGGCGCCAAGTGAGAGGGCCCCTGGATCTCTGAAGGGCTGCGGGGGAAACCCCAAATGGAGAGGGTGAAAACATTGCAGCAAATTCATCAACATGAGGGAGAGACTGCAGGAAATGGCATCAGTTGCCCCAAGGGCAACATGAAAGGCAGCTCAACAACATCAAAAGACCTGTATCATCAGAAGGCCAGAGATAGGGTCTTCCTTCCAGGGCAGAAGGTACTGTTACTACTGCCTACCAGCGATAACAAGCTGCTGACAAAATGGCATGGACCATATGAGATCACCAAACAAGTGAGTAAAGTTGTTTATGAACTGCACATGCCAGAAAGAGCTAAGAAATATCAGACATTTCATGTCAACCTGTTGAAAGTGTTTCACAGTTGACAGGAGCTTGTGCACCATGAGTTATTTGTGCGTGCAGTTAAGGATGTGGAGGTGACTGAAAAATTCTTTCCAACTAGCACATCAGAGGTTGCTTCAGTTGACCTTTCTCATTTGTCCCCTATTGAGCAGAGCAACATAAATCCTCTTTTGGATCCTCAGCTTTTTCGAGAAATTCCAGGATTCACATCCCTGGTTCAACAAAAGATTCAGGTGAAAGAAAAAGCACCTAACCGTCAAAAGAGCTATCGAATACAAGAACGCTTGGTGGCGGTGCTGGAAAAAGAAATAAAGCTGATGTTAGATTTGGGAATAATTGAGGAGTCACGTAGTGACTGGTGCAGCCCAGTGGTGCAGCCCAGTGGTGCTGGTACCAAAAAAAGATGGCTCCCTCAGATTATGTATTGATTTTCGATATTTAAATGCTATGTAAAACTTTGATCCGTACCCGATGCCCAGGGTTGATGACCTTTTGGAGAAAGTCAGTTCAGCAAGCTACATTACAACGCTGGATCTGTGTAAAGGATACTGGCAAGTGGCTTTGGCACCGAAGGCAAGAGAGCTGACCGCCCTCAAAACTCCTTTTGGTATGTACCAATTTAAGGTCATGCCATTTGGGCTTCAGGGTGCGCCAGCAACATTTCAACGTTTAATGGATCATGTACTGAGAGATGTTGTAGTGTATAGCCAGTCCTGGGAGGAGCATGTGATTCACCTGCAGGAGGTGCTACACCGCATCAGATTGGCTGGACTGACTATTAACCCCAAGAAGTGTACCGTAGCCCAGAGGGAAGTGGAGTATTTGGGCTTTGTCATTGGCTTTGGGAAGATAAAACCTCAAGTTGGAAAGATGGAGGCAATTCAGGCCTTCCCAGTTCCAACCGCAAAGAAGAAGGTAAGAGGATTTCTTGGTTTGGTGGGCTGGTACAGGAAATTTGTACCGTCTCTTACAGACCGATCAGCTGTACTGACAGACTTTAAGAGCACCTTTGCACTTTATTAAAAGCACTTTATCTAGCACTTTAACAAACACTTTATTTAGCACTGCGCTTTAGGCATGGATTTGCACATAATCATTTGCACACAAGTTTTAACTCTTTATTGAATATTTATTGAGTATTTTAATAATGAGCATGTAGCTTTTTGTTCCAGGCTCTGCACAGCTGCTCCTCATTAAGAAGGGGGGTGTGTGTCTGTGAAAGGAGAATTGTTATTCAAAGCAAATAAGGTCTACTGTTTCGAAACTTGAGCAAATGCTTGTGTAAAATCTGTTTAAAAGTGTGAGAAGTGTTGTGCTAAGAAAGTAACTCACCTGTCTTTTCTGTGTCTTCTCCAGGGTGTTTGGACAAATACTTCACCGGGGGTCCAGACACCATTTATAGGTTCTGGGAGAGACCATGGAAAATGTGGGAGGATTTGTGCACTTAGTAGTTGTGAGGTTTTATGGTGTTTGGGTGTGTAGGTTTAAAAAATATCAAATATTTATAAAAAGTAAGGGGGAATATGTATATATTTGATAAAATGTATGTTTGAGTTGGAAGTTGTGAAATGTTAAATTCCATGTAAAGAATGGTTTAGTCCTTTATCAGCTGTGCCTATTTAAGGCTGCAATTGTGTCTTGTTAAAGGGGCTTGATGCTGTTAGGCTGAATGGTGTGTGCCTGAATAAACCAACTGCTACTTCCACCTTCCTCTGCCTTTACTATTGTTTCTCACTGGCAATCCTGCTGCAAAAGCCACCAGGTAACATTTATATCATATTGATATTTTTGGATAGGTCTTGGTTTACCTAAATTCAAGGTATATTTTTAGATACCCAGAATTGTCTTAATCCCAGTCTCTCTTCGTGTTTTAAATTAACTGATTTCTTATTTGTAAGGATTTATAAATGTCATCTGTCCCGAGTCAGTTATCTCCCCTGAGTGCTTCAAAGATCTGGGAAGTACTCTTGTGGAGAAATTATGCCTTTGATTTAATGCTTAAAAATCCAGTTGTCCGGTTGGGCCCAAACACAGAGTAATAAGCACACCATCTAAACATTTTGGAGCCCTCATCTAAGTTGCAAGTCTAATGGTACATTTCCAGGCTTTTGTCATGCAATTGAACAACTTTAAATGTATTGTCTTTTACTTTTTCAAAGTTGCACCATGGAGCATATAATTGCCCTTTTAGTTTCACACACAGATCATCCACATGTATACAGGTTCAATACATAATACTCGTTTATTTCACATTATCTGAATCGCTTGCTCTTTCATATTTTGTATAGGACCAATTAAGAAACTTAACTATAAAGAGCATGGTGGTGCACCCTCTGATGGTCCTGCTGAGCAGAACGATATCTGAAAGTCAGGCATTTATTTTATGAGGTCAAGCCATTCTCGAAACAGTTCATCAATGGACTTTATAATGAGTGATTTCTCCTCTGTCTTATAAAGCACCCTGTAAATCTTCAGGTCAGAAAACGTTTCCTCCAACATCATGTCTAGCTGTAGCATATAAATCCTCATTCCATTTGCGCTCTGCATCTTCTCCTCTAAGCTCCTGATTTGTAGCCTTTGCTTCACCCAGACAGCTGTTTGCCTTAACTATGTCCTCTCTGATAATTGCTAGTTGTTCTTCATTTTCTTTTACCTTTCAGTCAATTAGTCAGTCAGTCAGTCAGTCAGACTGACTTCAGTCAATCAGCTTCAAATAATTACTTTCTGTAGTAAAAACTCTGGTTGACTTTAGTGCCTACTCCCTAGCGATCCAGGACCACCTTATAATTCAAAATGCCCTCTGATGCTGCCCAGGCTTTAAAAGGTATAGTTGACACCTCGGCCCTTTTAAAAATAAATATGTTTTTTTAGGTCTGATATACTGAATCTTCATGCAAGTCTGCATGTCTGAAATCTCCACAAACTACAATAAGTCTGTCAAGATAAACAGTTTCAAACTTACTGGTGGCATTTACCAGCTGCCTGTGCCTTGAAGGTGTTAGCACTTGGAGGGATTTAAACGGCCATATTTGGAGAGGCTGCAAATTCTCTTGGATAGCTAAAGGTCTGTTATTTAAAAAACATATACTTTACTAGTTGTGAACAATATTGTTGGAAGACCACGATTCCTAGCAAACAAACAAAATCCATTACTTGGGATTCTTCCTGAGCTGTCTGCTTTTTTACTTGCATTGTCTGGTAGCCTCTAACTGGTCAGCTGATTCAGATAAATCACTGTAGAGTTTTCAGTCAAAACAAAAACACAGTCGTCTCTCACTTTGTGGTGAGGGTGTGATGCAGCTATAATAATAATTCATGTTAGCTTCCAAGAAACATACATTGGCAAGAAATAGCTGTGGTACGTCAGTTATGGTGGTTTAGATTTTAGCCATGTCCAAATGTTTTGGCTTTTTCAATTACTTTGCACAACACTTCCTGTCCAATCCTGGTCAACAAGCCGTCTCCTTCGTAAAAACAACATTCTATAGTCTTCTACTAATTTTTTTAGGTAGCACGTGAGTACCAACAGCAAGTCTTGGTTATAGCCCATGGACAGTGCTGTGACAAAGTAAATGCCTCCTTAAAGATTTTTGCAGTTATTGCTTGTCAAATAATTCAAATCATCAAGTATATTTTAATAACGGACCAAGATAAACTGATAAAATAGAAAATAATTTTTTTCAAATTATGATTTTATCTAGTGAGGGAAAAAGGTGTACAAACCAACCTGGCCTGAGTTTTTCTTCACTGTAAAGGCTAAACCCAAACCAGAAGCTTAAACAAGCTTCTCAATGTTACTTTGTAACTGTTACAAGTGTCTTGTAAGGGTCTGTATACACGTGAGCCACTTAATAATTTGAATACTCACTACAAAATTCTGTATACCAGTGGTTCACAAACATTCTTTCCCAACTACACAGTTTTTCACACCAATATACTATGTGAAATGCAACCAGTCCCTCCTGCAGCAAAAAACCTCCACAGCATGACTTTATAGTTGCCATTCATTTTTACTACATCAAAAACATTGTCATTATAGTGAAACATTTTAATTTTCAAATGAAATGTCTCAAATCCCGAGTTGATTTGCAAACTGCAATCTGTGTAATCTGACTTTTTATGCTGCTTTTGGAGAACTGGCTTTTTCCTCTATGACTGTCCTTTAGCCCATGGCGGTACAACACTCCTTTGGGACACATAACCAATCGTCTTCCTGAACAGCATGATTACTGGACATTCCCATACAATTTATAACTGCATATAATTGTCTGAACAGATGGACATGGCCTGTTCACCACCTTCATCGTGTGGACCTTCCCAAATCATTTAAAGTTAGGGTATAACGTAAATTGCAGTCCGGTACATATTTCAGTTATAAATTCATGGTTTAGTATGTTTGCGGTTCGCTTTAATCAAGAGAAACAAGTTAAATATGGCCACTAAAGAACTAAATTGAGATTTGGGAGGAAGAATGAATGGATCCCTTAAGAAACAGAAATATGGTGCATTATATTGTATAATATTCGACTCTTGTCTCTGCCTGCTCCCTGATGGATCTCGGAGATTCCTCTTGCATCAGACCTGAGAAGGAAAAGGATTACCCGCTTAGGACTGTCCCCACCTAGAGGGACATTACCTGCCAAATGGACTTTCCCTGGAGATTTCACCACCTGGCTATCACTAAGGGAAGGGATCCACCCACTCAGAAACAGAGCTCGAGTGAAGCTGGTACAGAGATTAGTGATTTCTTTGTCATTCACTTTTGATGAGATGTAAGAGTAGCACATTTGAGTAGTAAAAGAAGAAGAGGAAATACAAAGAAGGAGCAGGAATTCAAAGATGAAAGAATTTTAGACACATGTGACTCTCATGCACTGATCTCAATTGGAGCACACTCACAGCACCACTGGTGATGCAATAAGTTAACTGTTTTTATCACTATCACTTAAGAAAATCAGTATGATGGATGAAAACGATATCGCTTCTATGCTTGTTACTCCAACAAAACATCCTAACAAGAAAGGCAACACACACACAACTCATCAGATGTGATTAGTACCAGGACTTTTCTTATCACATGTTTTGAGAAGCTGGAATCACTAATCCAAGAAAACAGACCTGAAATAATGGATCTAAAAGAAGCCATGCGCTCTGTACATGAGGGAAACAGCTTGATTAAAGTTTAAATTGTTCATGTCAAACAACTTTACTATGGAGAAAAAAAGCACGCTGATGATTTGTATGATCAAATCACTGAGATGGAGAGATATTCTCACCGTTGCAATCTGTCAAGCAATTGTACCGGAGGATATAAACTGTCTGGCTGAGGGCACCTTTATGCGATCACGACAAAGAGGGATTGGAAGATACTATTCAAAATTTAACTCCCAGGTCAACTGAAAATTGGTGACCTAAAATAGATCTACTTTTTACTCAGAATTTTACAGCAAGTTGTATACATCTCAATATTGTGGAAAAATAAGCATCCTGATTTTTTGAATCAGTTAGTCGCACTAAAATTACAAATGCTGCAATTCTCCTTTAACATTATGAGAAATCACTGATTCTATTAACAGTCTTAAGCCTAAGAAATCTCCTGGAGTGGATGGGTTAACATCAAAATTTTATAAAATATTTGCATTAGAACTAACTCCATTCTTATTTAATTTTTTTTTTTAATATGTCAAGAATCTTTCCCTCCCACACCAACTAAAAGATTAATTACACTTATATAAATATGAACTGCTCATCGGTCTAGATTTATGAATTACAGGCATACATTCAATATTAGATTGATTCTAGATATCTTGGATTATTATGACTTGATTACTGATAATAGCTTCATCTTACTTTTAAATTTCCATAAGACGTTTGACTCAGTTGAGCTCAAATTCATTTTCAAATCTTAGGAAAAGTTTGGTTTTGGACATTGTTTTAACAGCATTATAACAGCAAAATAAAAATGGCTCAGTTAAA
This sequence comes from Crenichthys baileyi, assembly GCA_036173005.1. Classification (NCBI taxonomy): domain Eukaryota; kingdom Metazoa; phylum Chordata; class Actinopteri; order Cyprinodontiformes; family Goodeidae; genus Crenichthys; species Crenichthys baileyi. Next base: position 142,341 of record JAHHUM010001168.1, read on the forward strand.
TCAGGATTAGTTTATCCTGAGCTATCTCTGTAGTTATGCTGCTATAGGCTTAGGCTGCTGGAGGACATAATGACCACTTTCACCCTCTTCTCTACTTTCTCACACTACTCTTCAATTTTGTATTATTTGCTGTTATTTCAGCTTTTAACTTTATGTTCTCTCTCTTTTCTCTTCCTAGAAGCTACACCTGGCCTGACTCTGTGTCTACCTGTGACACCTTTCTGGAGAGGGGCATCGTCCGAGCTTCTGCTGGCAACAACTTAATGCTCACCCTCTACCGATGATCCACATGGCCCTGTCTTTTAGTGTTTAACCCTTTCTCTCTCCTAGATATGGCTACAGACTGAGCTTCTACTGTGACTAACTCTATGTGCTCTCTTTCAGACTCTAACCTTGAAAACTGGCTCAGAGTTTATCTGTTCTTTCTTTCTAGGTGAAACGACTAACGGAGCTACATCCATTAACATTTACTTTTCCTTCCCATAGAAAGTACTGCTGGATCAGTGCTTCTTTGTTCTCTTTGTGTCTCTGCTCTGTTCTCTCTAACCCCCGGTCGGTCGTGGCAGATGGCCGCTCACACTGAGCCTGGTTCTGCTGGAGGTTTCTTCCTGTTAAAAGGGAGTTTTTCCTCTCCACTGTCGCTACATGAATGCTCAGTATGAGGGATTACTGCAAAGTCAACGCCAGTGACTGTCTACTGTCTCTACATGCTCATCCAGGAGGAGTGAATGCTGCAAGTCACTGACTGGATGCAATCTGCTGGGTTTCCTTAGATAGACAAACTTTTTATCCAATTTGAATAAATAACAGAATCTGACTGCACTGTTCAATGATTTGGATTAATTGTAATGCATGTACCTGACTTTTGTGAAGTACTTGAGACGACGTGTTGTGAATTGGCGCTATATAAATAAACTGAATTGAATTGAAATTGAAATTGCCCTTCTGTACAAATTGATCTTAAATGAGGAATTAGGCAGGGGTGTCCAACTTCCACTTACCTCTTCCTTCTTGTTACACCGCTTTTATCTGTTCACATTAAAATTAGTCTTTTAAAAGAACAATTGAAGCACATTAAATCTTTATCAGTCAGCAGGCAGATGACACCACTGTCTTTTTAAAATGATGACATTCAAGTATTATATGCTCTGAATAAAATAAAGGCTATTTCCAAAGTATCTGGTTTGTATTTGAATATCAATAAGTTTGAACCCCTTGCCGTAAAAGATCCTGATATCTTCGCAAAGGCTGATATTCCAATCACAAAGACAAAGACAAACATACTTAGGAGTTTGTACTAGCTAAAATCTGAAAAGTACAAGAGTTTAAAAAAAAAAAAAACAAGAATCAATAAATGGTTTCTGAGGGACCTGTACCTGAAGGGTTGACCCTTAATAACTAGCAGAGGGCATCTTTCGGCTCACCTACGCTGCCCTTCATTATACAGGCAGTAAAACAATCAAAGAAATAGGTCTAGTTACAAGAGAAAGACTGATACATTGGCCGGCCAATATTTTTGGCCGATATTAGCGTTTTTTCCTTTATCGGCATTGGCCGATACGTGCATGCGTTTGCCGATTCTTTAGTGCATTCAGCAGCTATGCCTTGAGATTACGTGAAATGCATGCATTGCCGCTCCATCCATTTGCTATCAATTGTTAATGTTTTGTTTTCGATCTGTTAATAAATGTTTCTTTTTTTGTTTAAATTGAGACTTGTGTAGCATTTGATAATATTCTGTCATTTTTATCATGTAAACGGCAGAAGAAAAAATAATATCGGCTTCAAGAATTGGCTCCCCCCCCCAAAAAAATTGTAAAAAGTGCCAGCACATATCGGGATCGGTTAGACTGATGTCAAAATAATCAGTATCGGCCTTAAAAAACCTTTACCGGTTGATCTCTACTAGATACTCTCTAAATTTTTATGGAAAAATAGAACGCACTATATGAAACAATCTGTTATGAAACATACGAATAGAGGACGCAGTTTTCTAGATTTTAATACTCTAAATTATACCTTCAAGATTAACTGGTTTAGGATAATTATAAAAAAGCAAAGCTCATTGTGGAATTGTATTCCTAACAACATCTTCTCAAAGGTTGGAAGGCTAAAATATCTTTTAGGATGCAATCATGTTGCATTCTATTCTCCTCCACAAGCGGGAAACTGGGATGCCATCACCTTGATAATTCTTACTTCTGAGGTGATAGCATTCCAGTTCCCACTTGTCTGAAAGTGGGAAAAAATTTGGACTCTGCCTCAAAGGTTGTGCTTAGTTAATAAGGTCAAGGAAGTGTCTTTTAAACTACTTAATCAATGTTACCCAGTTAAATCTTTCCTTCTTAAATTTCATAATTACTCTGATGTTAACTGTGCCTTCTGTGATTCTGTCATCCACCTGTTCTGGTGAATTTATACGGAAGTGAATTTACACTCACAAACTTTTGCGGGACATTTGTACATTGATTTTGGTCAGCATAACGGAAAAGAGCTTGAACTTTATTTTGAAAATACCATCTTTGGTTTTATTAAGGTAAAACATACTGAAAAATATTTTTTCAATAATCAAGGATACTCTTTGGCAAATGTTACTTTATCTTCTAAAACAAAAAAACAATGTTTACCTCAAGTCTCTGCTCCCAATTCAATGTTTTTAGTCAAAAAATCTTGTCTTTTTACGTTACTAATTTGATGACTGACACCTGGCAACCCACCCACCTTGTTTTATTCTATATATTTATTTTTATTTTTTACAGATATTTATTCCATTAACTTTATCTCAACTGTATTATGTTTCCTTCTTGTATTTCTTCTCAACGTGTTTCTTGTTGTAAAAAATATGTTCAACAAAGTAAACTTATAGAATAAAATAAACTTATAGATTAACACTAAGATAATTCAGTTTAGAAGTTAATGGAGTCAGTATCGTCCATGTCTGAACCTTGATGCGTTGTAAAATAGATTTATATCTTTCACCCCTAAAAGCAATGATAATACAAAATGTCATGTATTTATACGACTATTGTGTTGCAATAGAGGTCTTTAAATGAGAGTGATGTTCATTTCTTTTGAGTTAGGCAAAACAGTTTGAGACATGGTATACTTGTCTTAAGTGAATGCATCACATGTCAATTATACTTGATATAAGGTGGTCAAATTGTGCCAACTAATGAAAATCCATTCAGAAAATTTCTTGGACCTTTTAATATAGGAAAATGGGATAGAATCACCCATCCCTACTACACACCTAACAAAATACGAACTAACGATCAAGACTCTGGAAGTCACTTCTTAGACAGAAATACCACACAACTCCTTAAAACCTGATCACAGCTTTTAGAGTTGAGTGGTATTTAATGACAGAAACAACTGAATATACACCCACTGAAAACACCCCTACAGGCACGTCCCAAAAAAATTTAGTAAAAGAACTAGAAATGCTCTGTTCAAACGGATTTCTCACAGAGTTTCCCACAACCAGTCTTTCACTTAATGTAGTCATCAAGTGTTGACTTTGACATTTACAACCTCACATAGTCCTTGCTTTTTCTAGAATAACCTCTAAACTAAAACATGCATGCTAATGGAGTTAATGTTGTGATAGGCAGTTGTGGACCGCTCTTTATGTTTAGTGAATGCTCATTTAAATATCCATTCACAGGCTATGAGCAAGCAAACAGAAAAAAACAACAGTCACTTTGACGGACCTCTGAACCCAAGGGGTTCCTGACCCTTCCACAAAGAAACTATTCATTTATTAATGGGTAAAAATTAGACATGGCCGACTCAGTGAAAAGATGGGAGAGCGACTCCCTTTTTACTTCCTCTCCTCCTCTCGTACCCATTCTCTCTCTGTTTTGGATTTGCTTCAGGAAGAACTAGGTTCTGGCAGAGTGATTTTCACTGCCCCCTTTCTGATTCAATTTCGTAAGTGAGAATGCTTCATTCTTGATGGACACACGGGAAAGAACAAAAAGGCAGGGAGAAAAAAGCAAACAGAAAAGTAACAAAGGTCTCATCAGACACGCAGAGAGGTGTCCTACCATCACTGAACAGTTCACATATGGTAGCACATGGAGATTTTCTGATGAACATAATGAAACAACTAGAATCAGGAGAAACCTGGATACCACACAGCCCAGTCCACTGAACCCTACAACACCAAACATTTTTATTCCAAGTATTTCTGAGACCACTGTTCTTTACCAGTTAGTACTTTCCCTAAAAGGCTGCTGTATCAAGGAAATATGTTGCCAAATACATTTTACACATGATTTATAAGAATGCAAAATGCATGGGAATTTTGAAAATTGGTTATGATGTCATCGATGCAAGACGCAAAAAAAGAGAAAAACTAAGTGATATTTTAAAAAATGGTTTCATTAAATGCAGCCAACAAACCGTTCAGTTTGTAAAAATTATTATTATTGTGTCAAGCTTTGAAGGGTTAAACCAAACACCAATAAGACATGCCTTCACACTCAACTGTGTGTGTCTGCTTTTAATCAGCTGCTCTTATTTCCATTCTAAGTGCATAGGGTCCAGAATTAAATTTTTAGTATTAGATTTTTAGTAAGGCAAAAGCTAAATAATCATTGAATATTTTGCCTTCACGAAATATTTGAGGAACAGTTTAGTTTTTATTTGAAGCAAGTAAGAAAGAACATAAGAATCATGTCAATGGAGGGGAAATTCCACAGTACACACCACCCTCTTTCCACCTCATACACAAACACACATTTACACACTGAATGCCCTCAACAATGTGGTTCAGTGGTGTGACTGAATAGAGTTACACATTCTCAATCTGCATACCCACAACAAAGATGGTGCTTCATATGCATCTGTGTGAATGTTTGAGAAGGCACATGGAGAAAACAACAAATCATGTTCTTTTTTTAAAGAAGGGAGTCTGTGCCAGAACATTATGACAAGGAGGTGGAGAGGGGAGTCACACATTAATTGAGAGAGGGGCGGGGGGAGGCAGAGTCAGAGCAATCCAAAGGGGTCCATATTATTCGTTTCCCTTGCTTTCAGACGCTAAAATGTTGAATGCTGTTCAATTTTCTGTTTGACTCTCAGAGAACAAAACACTGAGTATCAATTAAGTTGCTGCAACTTTATCTCAGCCATGACCACTGCTCAAAGACCTTACCATAACCAGAAGAAAATCCCAACCATATTCTGACCTTCATCCTTTGAGACGGGCAACAACTACAAAAAAAACACACACTGAAAGACTAACATTTTTAGGGTGTTTTCTTTTGTCCCCATTAGCCATCGACAAATTGAGAGTTTTCAATCTACATTTACATTAAAAGGTCCAGCACAAAACAAAAAAGTCCAAACTGCTCAACAAATATTGGTTTCAGGTGAGATGCTCCAATCCATGACTTTTGGGTTCCGATCTGATCTCCACATCTGAGTTTAAATATCTGCTGATATGGATTTTTTTTTATCCAAGGCACTTTTACTTAAACTGCAGCGTTCTGTGCCCATACCTTATTTTATATTAATGTTTATTAAATAATGATTGATAATTACATAATAAGCATGAGAACAATCCGTTCACGCCCATCTTATTGCTGTTCTACAACATCATGGCATTATAACATGGTGAGATCTTGTTACACATCACACTGAAGGTGAAATGACACCTTAATGATAATGTCAATCTAGCAGATCAAACTAGCTGCATTTTTTCAAGGCCTGAATGAAATAAAACCTGAAATAGTGGAAATTGTTATCATGATATCAATACAAGAGGAAAGTTTTAGCAAACCACGGGTTTTTCCTTCAGTAGGACGGTAAACGCATCTCATTGTGGGTTTTTAGTGCTCATAGATTCCTGCATAAACTCCTTGCAAAAACAGAGCTCACATAAACACCCACAAAGGTCAGAATGAAAACATCTTCCCCTCTAGCATCTATTTTGATTCAACAAGATAAAAACAGGGTCAAAATGTAGGGAAAAGGGCTTTGAAGTTTGTCCTTTCACCCTGACTGAGGCTGGGAGGAAGGGTGAGAGACAGCAGCCGCCCCTTTTCAATTGGTAAGCATTCAGCCAGAAACTTGGCTATTCACTGTTTTGTGGCACTCTTCTTCCTTCCTCTTTCTGCTGCTATGCAAGTAGCAAACATTACCACAGCAAACATTGAGAGATATAGTCACAGATATACAGCAACATCACAGCCAAAATCTGGGTAAATTAGAGGAAATTGCTGGAAGAAAAAAAATGATACTCTGAGAAAAAACAGGAACAATTAAGTAAAGCAAAAAACAAATAGACAAAAGAAGTCTAAGACTTGATGCGATGTCTTAAAGAAAAGGAGACGTAGTGTGTGATGTTGGCAGGATGAAGGAGAAAACAGAGATCACTTGTTCGAAGAGATCTAAGAGTGGGGAAGGCATTATAAAAAGCTCCCCAAAGCCCACCTCAGTTTATTGTCCTTTATTTTTCAAACCCCTTTCGCTATAGTTGACTGTTTAGTTGGCATTTAGCCCTGCATCAAACAGCTCAGCTATAGCTGCAGGTACTTATCCACTGCTAACATTGTGCCATAGCTAACTGAACATTTAATGGACAAGAGGCATCAATAAATATTATAGATTTGCTATAAATATCACTATGCTTCACATGTTATTAATGCATGTCATTACTTCATATTTGCACCTATTTAAAATGACTTTTCAAGATACATCAACATAAATAAGAACCTGTTTAACAGCATCTTCCCACCCTGTACCAGAAGCTCATTTCTGCTGACCATCTTGCTGTATGTTATCAGCACCAGATTGACAAAAAGCTTGAAGTGATCAGAGATGGTGACTTGGACTTGAGTTGCTCAGTAAAGGTCAATACATAGAACAGATACACGTCTTCTCTCTCCAAGGTCTGCAGAAACCAGATTACATCATTCTGCTCTTATGGCCATGGTTTGGGATTTCTTGCAACTCATCTTTGACATATTTTCTGGGAAGAACTTTTTTCTTGTACAGTGTCTGACAAATACTGTGTGATTGGTCAGACATCTGAAGTGGGCATGTTTCCTACTAGGCATAGGCCAGTTACCAGTCTCCAGTTTTCTACAAAGCTATGGCTTGAAAACCATAAAAATGTTCATAGCGCTCCCATTGTTTAAAGACCTTTATGTCAGAGAAAGTTCCAAGGAGGCTGAGGACTCCTGCAGTGTCGCCACTCACTAGCTGTTTCAATGCATTGCTGCTCCATTCACAGTCGTTTTGTAAGAAAGAAAGACAGCTGGTTGCTAAGCAGAGGAGGTGATCTAGCTGAGTCCTACTACTTAGCTGGGTAATTTTATTTATGCATTAAAAGGCAAGAAGCTGTAATATGCTGCACAAATACATAAATGCATCAGGTGTTGATTCCATATTTTACTTTAGTCTTCTTCCACTGTGTACATCTGTTAAACATCTTTTAAAGTGACCAACTGTTTTAGCTGACACTTGTGACTGAAGTAGCATTCAATTTTTGATGTTTCTAACAATTTTCAGCAGAAAAAAAACTTAATTTTAAATTCATAGTCAATATATGAAATGGCTGATTGTCAAAACTCAGCTGTATTCAAAATAACAGTAAATAAATGTCACAGACAGCATTAGAAATAGCCACTTCTTTAGCAGCTGCAATGTAATAATTCTTGCTTTAGGTTAACCATTTTTGTGATAGTACTGTTATACAGTGGCATATTTATACTCATGTACGGAATATCCCACATCAGCCCATGGTTAGCAATCACACTGACAGATGCTGCAGTGGGAGGAGCCTATGAGGGCCTCTCAGGACTTCTGGACATGAGTTCTTATAAAGTATGAAATGTCCTGGCCAGACAGACCGTTGTTATTCTGTTCTTGCCATGGGGTGAAAAAATTAATTTCTCTGTTCTTGCGTTTTAGTCGTTTCTAGTTCTTCATGTAAGTCCTGGGATTCTGTGAAAGGCTCTGAATTAGTTGAACGTTATCTAAGCAATCAGTCAGATAAACACATTATTGGTGTTATGTTGAGAGAGAGTCTACATCACAATGGCATTCCCTAAAGCCATATTAAAGTGCTCTTAGTGATCAGTGAGAATCCAGAAAAGTGCTTGTTAAATTTGCCAGAGAATTCTAACACTACAAAGCAAGCTTCAGTGCTTCTCCAAGGACCTTTAGGAGGGGAAGCTGGAACATAGCTTGAATCCTCCTGAGTGACAGACCTACCCCAGTATTCTGAAAGCAGTAAATCACTCCAATGTATCTGATTTTGTACTCAGTTGTTTTGCCACTTTCCCTCATCCTGTTACAGCTGATGATAATCAAGTTCAAATTTAGCAGGTTAAAAAAATCTCCTTTAATTCTTCCTACTGTGTTAAATCTAGTTCGTGCTAAGCAAGCACCTGAAGGAGGCCACATATTGATGTTTTCAGAATGCTGCTGGACTTACCTCTATCTTGTCAGTTTTAGCATCTCCCCAGTAAAGTTTTCCTGCTGTGTAGTCTATGGCTAACCCATTAGGCCAGCCAAGAGAGCTGTTGAGCAGGACCACCCGATCTGTTCCATCCAGGTTTGCTCGCTCAATCTTAGGATGCTGACCCCAATCAGTCCAGTACATAACACTGAGAAAAACAGTGAGATAAGACAGACTTCAGTCTAAGATACTAGGAAACATGCAACCAAGAAAGTCATGGTTTTGAACTTCTTTTACCCCAAGCTGCCAATCCCTTATTTCTGTCATTAATTTTAAATCAGTTGCTACAGATGATAAAATAATTTGTTCCATTTTTGCATGAACTTCTAGTGTTAGTATAAGGAAAAACCTTGAACGTGATCAAATCAAAGCTGTTTTACCTTAAAAAACATCTTTAGTAAAAGAAGTGGCCCTCTGAGAAACCCAACACCTACCCGTTAACAGGATCCAGAACAATGGCCCTGGGTTCATACAGGTCATCTGAAATCAAAATTTTCCGAGATGTTCCATTTAGCCTGGTGACCTATAACAGAACATAACAATGGTACAAAGCAGTTCAATAATAAGAATAATAAGAATAATAATAATTTTATTTGCAATGCACTTTACATTTGCAACAAAATCTCAAAGTGTCGCAGTCGATAGAAAGAGAAAAACAACTAATAAAATAAAAACAGGGTCCTTAAAATGCAGATAAAATACACAACTAAAACTCGAGGCCATTAAATGCAAAAGAAATAAAATCAGGAAAAAGCATATAAAAGGAGGCCATTAAAAACAGCAGGTAAAAATAATTGTGATGTGTCGAGGTCTGTGGAGCCCTCAGATGTGGAGGGAGGCAAATTGTTCTACAGCTGAGGTGGTGGCGCAGAAATAGGCCCGATTTCCCATGGTGCGGGACCGTGTCCTGGGAATGTGCAGAAGGTCAGTGTTGGAATAATGCAGAGCGCATGAAAGACAGTGATGGGTGAGAAGGTCTTTTAAATAAGATGGTGCATTACCATGCAGGCACTGGAAGGTTAGCAGAGAGATTTTGTAGATGATCCGGGCGGAGACAGGAAGCCAGTGAAGAGAAAATAGAATGGGTAATATGTTCATGTTTTCTCCTCTAAATCCTGGCAGCGCAGTTCTAAACGTACTGTAATCTCTGTATGTTCCTGCCAGGAATCCCAATGAGAAGTGCGTAGCAAAGGTCATGTCAGGAGGAGACAAAGGCATGGACAAGCCTTTCTGCATCAGAGAGGGAGAGTTAAGGCCGGAGTTTAGAAACATTGGAGGTGGAAGAATGAGATTTTGCATATCTGCTAAATATTCCTTTTAAATGTGGATCAAAAACAACACCAAGATTGGTGACCGTACTGGAAAGAGAAATGTTCTGGCCAGAGAAGGTAATGCTGAATCACTTCAGTTTTTTGGACTGTTGAGATGGAGAAAATTTTGTTGCATCCATGTCTTTATCTCCTCTAGACTGGCTGTTAGTGTACAAAGAGAGGAAAATTGGCAAGGCGAAGGGGCTGACAAGGGTCTCAGACACATTGCTACCAAGCTTAAGGTACAGTTGGGTATCAATAAGATAGCAATGAAATGAGACCCCGTAGCTGCTGATGACGCGCCCAAGAAGTACCATGAACACTGCCAGTGCCAGTGAGTCCTACAAAGTGGTGTAGGCAGTGGAGAAGGATGTGGTGGTCAACAGTGTCAAAGGCTGCAACAGATCCAGAAAAAAGAGAAGTGAAGAAGAAGAGCCACCATCACATGTGGGTTTCATGGCCCTGACAGTGGCCTCAACTTCCTCCACGCAGACATTTGGAAAAGAGCAAAAAGGGGGATGCCTCCTGAGCTGTGAATCGGTAGAAGGGGTAAGTGTGTGTGTGTTTGTGTGTGTGTGTGTGTGGGGGGGTTGATCGAATTGTCTGGATCTCACTATGGAAGAAGGAGAGAAATTTATCACAGAGGTCATTGGTAAGGTCAGTGATTAATGCTGATCGTGGCTGAAGGAAATGGGTAATGGAGGAAAAGAATACTTCGGAATTACCAGAATTATCTGAGATATTGGATGAATAAAATAAAGAGGGGACCTGGCATGCACTGAGTGGTGCTTCTGATAAGCTAGCCTGTGGACTAGCAGACCAGAGGCTAAAAAGCGTATCTTGAGCACTCGACCAGCAGCCTTCATTTTTTTCAGCTCAGGGGTAAATCTGGGGGCAGAGTATAAAAAGGCGGTTGTCCTCTCTCTACCAGGAGCATGATGGTCCAAATGCTAGCAAGACTGGTGTTATAAAAGGTCCGCTGTATTGGTGGATACTGGAAAGGAGGCAGGAATATGACTCTTAAGGTCAGCTGCGTGAAGTTCAGGATTGATCTTTTTCAGATTTCTAAAATAAATCTTCCGCTTTGCCTTTATGGCACGGTACAGAAAGGGGCTCTCCATTTGGATCACTTTGTGATCATAGACTCCTATTTCATAAGCAGATAGATGTTGCACAGTTAAAGAGTTTGTGATGACTAATTCCAGAGTGTGGAATTCAGCTGCTTAATGATTGGTGGGTGTATCAACATGGCTGTTGAGATCCCCAAGTATGAGTGTGTTGGCAGAGAACGTAATTAGAGTCTCAAACATCTCAGAGAAAAACGAGGAATGAGATTTGGGAGGCCTGTAGATGAGGAGCACTGTCATTGAATAAGGTGGTTTGGAGCAGAAAGCCAAGCACTCAAAAGAGGACAGCTCAGGCAGAGTCATGGGAGAAAAGTCTAAATGATTTTTAAAAATGACAGCTAAGCCGCCGCCACAACCCGAGCTCTGTCCTCTCTGCAGATATTTATATCCAGCTGGGCAGGCCTCATTGAGAGCAAAAAAGCTGTTTGGCTGATGCCAGGTCTCTGTCAGGCACATAATATCCAGATTTTTGTCCTGGATGTGCCATTGGATGAGGCAAGGACAGAGATTGCACATTAAGAGATAAATTTTAAGATTAGACCAAGTCGTATATCTTTCAATTGGCCTGAGAAGTTTAAAATCCACTCTGCCTTTATCGAGCACCCGGGGAGGAGCCAGGTCCACTGTAGACGCGTCGGGACTACAAGTCTAAGGAGCCGCAGTGTTCTGATAATGTAAGCACCATGCGCCAGAGCGCCCAGCTAACCAGATGAGCGGCACAGACGACCTGATCCGATGGAAAATAAACTTTCTCCAAGACTTTCTGTGGATGTAGTGAGGTCGGCACAACAGGCCCAGTCTTTTGATGATGGAAATGTCCAGGGGACCATCAAACATGTTGCCGTTATTGAGGCTCAACAACTCCGCAGCAGAATAGCTTGGCATCATGCTAACCGAGGAGGAGGGAGATCCAGCATCACACAGAGCCACCAGGATGCTGCCAAACCAGCATCCAGGACCACAGCGAGGCCCAAGGACAGCAGGCCGTGCACCGCACACAATAAATAACAGTAAACAAATGAATTCAGGCAGAGAAGCAGCGAACACATCCTCTCCTGGCCAGTGCTAGGAGTGGACGCTGTTATCTATGTTCAGGTTCCATAGAGCAGAGATTCAGTGCCCTATAAATGACAACAACGACGCAAATGTTCAAACTGTACTATGTTTTGTAGACATGTTTAAAGATCCATAACATTAGTCAAAGACCTACAACAAAGTTCTGATTTACCTCAATCCGATCAGTGCCAGTGTCAGTCCAGTAAAGGTTTCTGGCCACCCAGTCAACAGCGATGCCATCTGGGTGGTTGATGTCCATGGTAACCAGTATCATGGCATTGCTGCCATCAATGTGGGATCGCCGTATGGCCCGAACCTCATCATCTGTCCAATAGACAAAACCTTCAACCGGGTCATAGTCTATAGCTATAGCATGCCGAATGTCATCAACCTGCATGAGAAGAGCAACAGTGATGAAGACCTGAGAGCCTAATTCTAACAATAAAGTCCTGATAGTCCTGTAAATGTGTGTGAGTGTGATCACCTGTAGTACTATGTCAGTGAAATCTGGCAGATCAAGTGAGATTCTTCTCAAGTCTGTCCTTCTAGCCAGCAACAAAACCTGCTCTGCTCCTGAACAAGACACACAATTGATCTTCGTATTTAGCACCATATATTTGTAGCCGACGAAGTAATTCAGTTAACAGTGTGCTAACAAGTTCAATCTGTGTCTCTGTGTTTGTCCAATACTCACTGTAATCACTAGTCATAATAATAAAAAGTCATAAATAAAAATAATAACACTTTTAATATACAGGACATGAAAAAGAGAGAGAATAGAATGCTCACGTAAACAACTTAAATCTATTTTAGAAAGAAGAACTTAGAGGAAGTTTATTGTAATTTAAGATAGTGTAAAAGCACAGAGTCACTCAACAAACTTTGACCACATGTTTCACCAGTCAGCTAGAGGGCTGCAGCCATCAAACCTCTAGCTGACTGGATATTTCACTGTTCTTCCTGACATAACTGGCAGAGTTTTTTTAAACAGGTCAGAGCTGACTTTTTTCACCAGGACTGGTGTTGGGTCTTTGGGATGCCCATTCCTGAAGTTTAATTACCACACCTTCAAACCCAAACAGATCTTTTTAAACCAAACCGGTTTTAAAAGTATCCTCCTTTATCTGTAATTATTAGGGGTATAAAGGTACATCCTAAGGAAACTTCAACAATACCAATGTATTGTAGCACCTCATGCTGTGCAGTATTTTGGACTGGCTGAATGCTGCAGTCCAAAATCCGGATATCTTCAGTACTGTTACACCCCAAGCATTCATCCATTGTTCATCAATCATCTTTGTGCATAACACCACTATCGATGGCAACAAAACAGACCCACACTTTGATATTACATCACTAGGCTTAGCAGTTGCCAGAAAGTTCTTAGATTTTGAAGCCTCGCCTTGATCCCTCTGAAGCTACTTCTTGTTATTTTGACAGTGGCAAACAATGTATCTTATCTGACCAAAAAACATTTCTCTAGAAGTATTTGGCTCCATGTGGACTAAAAATAAATCTATAAAATTATACTTTATCATTTAAAAGGTGCTCAGAAATCTGACATTTTGCATGCATGTGCACACATTTCAATCTTCTGACCAAAATTGTAAAAAGGCCTTTATGACCCTGAAGCTGTTCTTGAAGTGTTTATTTATTTGCATGTAAATACTAGGATTGTCTACATAATAGTTATTTCGATATAAATCGATACTAGAAAAATGAATTATTCAAAGATACTTATTTGCATCAAAATCAATATAAACAGACCCATTGTCATTTTGTCCAGATTGCTGGACTTCTTCGGCTGCAGCACTCTAATAACAGAGACACACAGAACCTCTCCTTCCTGCAGCCTCAATGAGCAGCAGGCGAGAACATCCAGAAACAGAGACATATGCTAACCTCCGTAGTTAACAAGACAAACACAAAAGCATTGTTTGGAGCACTGCACAAACAATGCTTTCGTTATCTTCTTGAAAAAGAAGAAAACATCTGTCTGTCTGCCTCATAGGCAGACAGACAGGAAGAAAACGAAATGCTGAATATTACCACAAGCTAGCTGCACTAACGCTACGACAGCGATGTTTGAGAGCAACTTAAAAAAGTTTGGTAAAGCTCCTGTATCTGCAACAGTAAAGCAGTAGACCTCCTGCATGACATAAGCTAACTCTATCCGTTTAAACATTAGCTTCACGGACACATGCAGCCCAATGACGGTGTTCTGTTGGCCTGAGATCCCCCATCAAGGTTTGCTTTCAAACTGATTTTCTACACATATGATTATTTTTTGATTTATTACTAATTAATGATTAATTAGCCTTTTATAGCTGTACCATTTATGTCTTCATTATGTCCACAATACACACACATGAATGCATAGAATCAGGACAATCCTAATATTTTTGCATCTTTAACAGTTAGTAACACATTCTGTGTTTACTCACCACCTCAGCTTGTATTTTTCTATCACTTCCTCCAGCTCACTTGATCTCTATTTAAGCTCCACTTTGGACAGTTAGACAGCACAGGAGAGGCATATTTTTAGCTGACACTAAAATAGTGTCCTTCCCAAAAACAAATGATTAAAAGTAGCAAGTCTGGACTATGCTTTACAAGGATGGTTTCTTTGCTCAACACTGATGCTCTGAGAATTTTTGTTTTGTTTGCCTAGAGGACCTGAAGAGTCAACCTTAAGGCACACAGTTAACTCCAAACACAATCACTCTGTAGAGATCAAATTTGAAGCAGTTTAAATGTATCTAGATTTTTAAATCTTTCCCTTCAAACCAATAAAAATCAATAACCATACAACCAAAAATCAAAACATTTAATAGCTTAAAATACATTCAATATTCCTGTAAGTTAAAAGGTTTTTCTTGTTCCAACTACACTTTCATAACTAATTACATCTTAACCAACTAGGTCCCAATCCGATTTGACACAGAGAGGAACATCCTTGACTAAATGAGTGAAAGCAGGCTGGAAATATCAAGGCAGACAATAAATAGAGGAGAGAACGCATCTGCAGCTCAACTCTTGTCTTCGCTTGACTTCATTTTAAGACCCTTCAAGACAACTGACTAAGAGTCAAATAAACACACACACACACTCTACTGCCAGCACAATGACATTTAACCAGCCAAGCAAAACTAAATAGTGACACATACACAAAGACAGACATTTTCCCAAACTGCAGGCTGACACAGTAAAGCATTGTTGTTTTTACTCTCAACAGTGGCCAGGCGATTGGTTGGCATGCCTCGTTCAGATTTATTACCCAGCCTTAGAGACACACACAAACCTTTCAACAGTGTTTTGTTTTACCACAATAAGGCTCCATTGTCTTAACATCGTGGGAATCAACAGGGCAGCTGGTCAGTTTGAGCTACCATGTGTCTCCTGGAATATCTTTGTACCTATTCTCCTCATTAGATACTCCCTGCGTCGCATAAAAATCCAACACCAAAGACAACTGAAGGATCAGCGATAGCACATAGTTAGGGCTACAGTTCATCAGATTCCGTCAAAGAAATAGAGGCTGCTTGTTCCCACACCTTTCAGCTACTTCATTAGAAAGTTCATGTGTTAAAATAACTTTGGGAGCCAAGCCCAGTTCCAAACGCCTCTACTTTCTTGGGGCTCTATGAATTCACCCCTAATTTAGTTTTATTTTTTGCAATTTGTGTTTAACAAGTAATCCCATTCTGAACACATAGAAAGTATCTACTTGGGATGGCTGTGGAAAAAATAACATTCATAACAAAGAATAAACTTGACATGTTTGGACAGTCTTTTAGACATTCTGCTGTAATACTTTCCTCTTGTGTTAAATCTATTTTTTGCTAAGCAAGCAACTGTGGTATAGAAATATATTTAGCTTTTTTACTGTTTTTCCATTCAGTGGATTCATTGAGTCTACTCTGGCAGTAACAACGGTCCTCTTAATAATGCAGTAAAAACGCCTTTAAAACAGCTAACTATTTAACTAACTAAGTACAGTCTATTAGAGAATGTAGTGCTGAATTAGTTGTTGATTATATGAACAGATATCAGACCTGGCTTGCATGTCTTTCCATCTGCTTTAAGCTGGACTCCTGTGGGACAAGCGCAGCTGTAGAAAGGCTGGACCGGAGAGAGCAGGCACAGGTGACTGCAGCCTCCGTTATTGTTACTGCAGGGAGTTTTAACTGAAATGCAACAAGGAAAAAGACAGAAATAAAAAAAGGAAGATCAGGCTGAACAATCTGAATCTACGAACCAGGGTGCAATCTTGTTGTTTTATAATGTCATTTACAAATACATATTTCTAATTTACCACACATTCAGAGAATAACTTTTTAGTTTTGTGTCAAAAATCTGCAAAGCTTTTACATTACATCAGAATTTCTAATGCATATTTTAGAGAGATCCAATAATCAGGATCAAAAAGACTAATAATCGATTCAGCGTCATATTGAGCTTTCCCTTAGGTACGTACACACACGTAGAATATTCCACTTACTATAAGGCTGTCGATAGGGCTCCAGAACCTGAATGTCCATTGGAGAATAAATCCCACTGAGGATCTCTCTGGTTTTGTCTCCACTGTGTTTGTTACAGGCGTGGATGGAGCGCGTCTGCCAGTCAGTCCAGTATAACGTCTCCTTAGACAGTGTTAGTGCAAAAGGATGGGTCAGGGTACCCTCCACCACTGGTTCTCTGGAAGTTCAAAAATGATTGATAACTCTTAGGATTCTACCAAAATAAACTCAGAAATATAGAAACACTTCCCTTATTTAGGAGATTAACATTTCTAATCATTAGTTTAACCTCGTACTCATACTCCGTCGTCTTCCGCAGCAGACTCAGCAGAGACACCCAGACGTCCCTCTCCCCAGACACCTCCTCCAGCTCCTCCGGGTGGAGCCCAAGGTGTTCCCAGGCCAGTCTTTCCAGCGTGTCCTGGAGAGACTATGGGCCTCCTCCCGGTGGGACGTGCCTGGAACACCTACCGAGGAAGGTGTCCAGGAGGCATCCGGTATAGATGCCCGAGCCACCTCAACTGGCTCCTCTCGATGTGGAGGAGCAGCGGCTCTACTCCGAGCCCCTCCCGGATGGCCAAGCTCCTCACTCTATCTCTAAGGGAGTGCCCGGCAACCCTACGGAGGAAGCTCATTTCAGCCGCTCGTATCCGGGATCTCGTTCTTTCGGTCATGACCCAAAGTTCATGGCCATAGGTGAGGGTAGGAACGTAGACCGACCGGTAAATCGAGAGCTTCGCTTTTCGGCTCAGCTCTCTCTTCACCACAACGGACCGGCACAGTGCCCCCATTACTGCGGCAGCCGCACCGATCCGTCTGTCGATCTCCCACTCCATTCTTCCCTCACTCGTGAACAAGACCCCGAGATACTTGAACTCCTCCACTTGAGGCAGAAACTCCCCTCCAATCTGAAGAGGACAAGCCACCCTTTTACGGTCGAGTACCATGGCCTCTGACTTGGAGGAGCTGATCTTCATCCCAGCCGCTTCAGACTCAGCTGCGAACCGCCCCAGTGCATGCTGTAGGTCTTGGCTAGAGGGGGCCAGCAGGACCACATCATCTGCAAAAGAAGAGACGAAATCCACTGGTCCCCAAACCAGACCCCCTCCGGCCCTTGGCTGCGTCTAGAAATCTTGTCCATAAAAGTTATGAACAGGACCGGTGACAAAGGGCAGCCCTGCCGGAGTCCAACATGCAACATTCCAACAATCCAGATTGGGTGATGAAAGAGTCCAACCCCGAGTCCCCAGCCTCTGTTTCCACCAGGGAATGCGTGATGGCCGGATTGAGGAGATCCTCGAAGTACTCCTTCCACCGCCCGATAATGTCCCCAGTTGAGGTCAGCAGCCTCCCACCCCCACTATAAACAGTGTTGGCGAAGCACTGCTTCCCCCTTCTAAAACGGTTTGCCAGAATCGCTTCGAGGCCAACCGGTAGTTCTTCTCCAAGGCCTCACCGAACTCCTCCCAGGCCCGAGTTTTTGCTTCTGCCACAGCAGAAGCACGCTTGGCCTCATGGTACCCGTCAGCCGCCTCAGGAGTCCCACAAGCTAACCACAGCCAATAGGACTCCTTCTTCAGCTTGACAGCATCCCTTACTGCCGGTGTCCACCACCGGGTTCTGGGATTGCCGCCGCGACAGGCACCGCAGACCTTACGGCCGCAGCTACGAGCAGGAGCATCAACAATAGATGCGGAGAACATGGTCCACTCGGACTCTATGTATCCCCTGAAATCTGGTCAAAGCTCTCCCGGAGGTGGGAGTTGAATATATCCCTGGCTGAGGGCTCCGCCAGGCGTTCCCAGCAGAACCTCACTATGCGCTTGGGCCTGCCAAGTCTGTCCGGCTTTCTCCTCCTCCAGTGGATCCAACTCACCACCAGGTGGTGATCAGTGGACAGCTCAGCCCCTCTCTTCACCCGAGTGTCCAAAACATGCGGCCGAAGGTCTGATGATACGACAACAAAGTCGATCATTGACCTGCCTAGACTGCCAAGTGCACTGATGGACACCATTATGTTTGAACATGGTGTTCATTAAGGACAATCCGTGACTAGCACAGAAGTCCAATAACAAGCACCACTCGGATTCAGATCGGGGAGGCCATTCCTCCCGATCACGCCTCTCCAGGTGTCACTGTCGTTTCCCACGTGGGCGTCGAAGTCCCCCAGCAGAATAATGGAGTCCCCGGGAGGGGCACTATCCAGCACCCCCGACAGGGACACCAAGAAGGCCGGGTACTCCGCACTACCGCTCGGCCCGTTGGCCGAAACGACAGTCAGAGACCTGTCCCCAACCCGAAGGCGCAAGGATCCGACCCTCTCATCCACTGGGGTAAACCCCAACACGAAACAGCTGAGCTGGGGGGCAACAAGCAAACCCACACCAGCCCGCCGCCTCTCCCTGTGGGCCACTCCAGAGTAGAAGAGAGTCCAGCCCCTCTCAAGGAGATGGGTTCCAGAGCCCACGCTGTGCGTGGAGGTGAGCCCGACTATTTCTAGTTGATATCTCTCGACCTCCCGCACAAGCTCAGGCTCCTCCCCCCCCCAGCGAGGTAACATTCCACGTCCCTAGAGCCAGCCTAAGCATCCGGGGATCGGGCCCCTGAGGTCTCCACCTTTGTCCGCCACCCAATCCTCTTTGCACCGGTCCCTCACGGTACACAGTAGATGGAAAAAATAAGTCGCAGCAAAACAAGTAAAAAGTAAAAGGTACGTATAATAAATTATTGACCGTCACTGCTAAATATGCTGTGTAGTTACACAGAAAACACTGCTGTTGCCGAAAAGGCTTCAAAGCACAGATTTTAGCAACACAATGGTTTGCAGCCAGAATTTGTACTATTAGTATAAACAGTGGTTGTGGAAGTACTACTGTGGCTCTAAAGGAACAGGGACTAACTTGGTCAGACAGTTCTAATATATTGGTTTGGACTCAAACGTCTCTACCACATTCCAACAAGCTATGCTGGCAGGAATCAGATGATTTTAGGCCTGACTCCGCCATATATAGATTACAAACATCAAAAAAGGAATCAAACTTTTAAGGGTATACCATTTGTTTTACATTAATGCCTTTTTACTGACAGTATAAATATCACATAAAAGGAGAAAACAGACATGGTGAATGATATATACCAAACCCAGAAGTGAACAACAGTCCCAGGCTACAAATGGAAATCTCACCTGATCTCCACTGATCAAAGACCTCCTAAACTATCAGCGTTCTCATTTTCTTATTTGGCAACTGATGACCTCAGCACAAATATGTGCTTTAATATGCTCTGGCCTCATATATTTTGTTAATTTAGTGAAGAGAGACAGAGAAATATGTCAGGATTTAGAAAAAAAAAAGATTTCATGGAGGAACTAAGAAAAAGGGAAGTGAACAAAGAGCTAAGCAGGAGTGTGTAGAGCTATGTTGGTTTTAACTGGGGCCTTCATTCCACAGCTCTGTTTGTGTTGGACTATTCTTTATTGTTCTTTAAATCTGTCAGCATAGCTATTCTGTTTCTTACTCCATTACCATTTTTTTAGGAAGAAGTAGGTCTCAGAGGAATACTAAATATGGTCTGCTAGCATTTAAAGTTTAAGGCCCTAAAAAACTTTGTATTTGTATTTTATCTATTAAACAAAGGCATTAAACGTCAAAGGCATTGCTGAGTAAACACCACATGAAAACTTTTAGAACAGAAGACCATAGTATTGTACCATCTTATAACAGAAGTAATAGGAAGGCAGTTTACTGGTGACATGAATCTTCTCTGGCTGGTTTACATAAAAATGCACTTCTATGAGCTGAATTAACCAAACTGATTTGTACTACAAGTGCAAAAAAGTTCTGAATACAGATTTAATTTATTTGCATCTCGAAACTTTCTGTGTGAAAACAGGTTTCCTTCATGAAGATAAAGGAAATTAAAATAATCCACTCCACCCTTCCACCCAACATGCATCATGAAGTCCAAGGAACAACCAGACAGGTCAGGGATAAAGTTGTGTAGAAGTTTAAATCAGGCTTAGGCTATAAAAAGATTTCCCAAGCATTGAACATCTCATGGAGCACTGTTCAATCCATCATCTGGAAATGGAAAGAGTATGGCACAACTGGAAACCTACCAAGACAAGCCAGTCCACCTAAACGTACAGGCCAAACAAGGAGAGCACTGATCAGAGATGCAGCCAAGAGGCCCATGGTGACTCTGGATGAACTGAAGAGATCCACAGCTCAGGTGGAGAAATCTGTCCACAGGACAACTATTAGTCGTGCTTTGCACAAATGTGGTCTTTATGGAAGAGTGGCAAAAAGAAAGCCATTGTTAAAAGAAAACCATAAGACGTCCTGTTTGCAGTTTGCCAGAAGCCATGTTGGAGACACAGCAAACATGTGGAAGGTGCTTTGGTCAGACGAGACCAAAGTTGAACTTTTTGGCCAAAATGCGAAACGCTATGTGTGGTGGAGAACTAACACTGCACATCACTCTGAACACACCATCCCCACTGTCAAATATGGTGGTGGAAGCATCATGCTCTGGGGGTGCTTCTCTTCAGCAGGGACAGGGAAGGTGGTCAGAGTTGATGAGAAGATGGATGGAGCCAAATATCTTGGAATCTTGGAAGAAAACCTGTTGGAGTCTGCAAAAGACTTGAGACCGGGGTGGAGGTTCACCTTCCAGCAGGACAACGACCCTGAACATAAAGCCAGAGCTACAATAGAATGGTTTAAAACAAAACATATTAATGTGTTAGAATGGCCCAGTCAAAGTCCAGACCTAAACCCAACCAAGAATCTGTGGCAAGATCTGAAAACTGCTGTTCACAAACACTCTCCATCTAATCTGACTGAGCTTGAGCTGTTTTGCAAAGAAGAATGGGCAAAAATGTCAGTCAGTAGATGTCCAAAGCTGGTAGAGGCATACCCTAAAAGACTTGCAGCTGTAATTGCAACAAAAGATGATTCCACAAAGTATTGACTCAGGGGGGCTGAATACTTTTGCACACTGCCCTTTTCAGTTTTTTTCCCTTGTAAAAAAAAAAGAAAAAAAGAAATCATGTATAATTTCCGTTTCACTTCACAATTGTATACCACTTTGTGGTTGTCTTTCACATAAAAAGCCAACAACATATATTTATGTTTGTGATTGTAATGTGACAATATATGGAAAAGTTCAAGGACTATGAATACTTTTACAAGCCACTGTACTTGTTTGACATGATAGAAATGAGATAGGGCTGTACAGTGTAACATATATGTCGCATGTGCTATGAAAAAACTGTATGTGCAATTAATTATTCTTATACGTAGTGCTCATGCGACACTTTTGCAAGCTGCTTTTGTTTTTTTTCCTCTACTGTTTGGAAGATGCGACGGGGGAAGCCATGCCACGTTACTATGCTACATAGTGGTTGTAGTCTATTGTTACAACAAAGTGTTACCTTATCAGTGTAATTAGCCTTATTGGAAGCAGGATTTTCATGCTGGAAAAATGAAGTGATATTTCATAACTTTAATCGAAAAAAAACAACAAACAAGCCCATCAAGAAGAAACAAAAACACAAACTGCACCAAGCCAAGCTACGTCTGAGAAGGGAAAAGTTTAACACTGAGTGGGAAAAGGACTTTCCGTAGCTCATTTACAATGCTAAGGCGCAGCTTCTCTGTGTCCATATTAGCTACTGTTTTAGATAGGCAAACAATACTGTCCACTGCACGTAAGACACTGACAACTTCTAAGTAATGTACACATTGGAGCAAAGGTCACTGTCAATAATGGCTTTTTACCTCATGGAAAAAGAGAGGTGTCTGAATGAAATTAAATAGTTTAGTCATCTAAAGGTAATAAAACAAGTCAAATCAGTTTTCTCATCAAACAAACAAATAATGAAAGTATTGAATTGATATATTTTAACATTAACTTTACCTGTTTGTATTTTAAGATATCTGAATTCAAACTGTAATTCAGAGACTTTCATTCACATCCAGTATTATCTTACATAAAGCGTACCGTGCTGATCCATCCAGGTTGGCTCTGTGAATGAAGCTGAGCTTGGCATCGGCCCAGTACAACTTCTCTTCCACCAGGTCTATGGTAAGACCGTTGGGCCAATGTATGTTCTCATTTACTAAAACTTTCCTGTTTGGAGACAGGAGAGGAGAAGTAAAGTTAGTGTTAGTTCATACAACTGATGAATAGATTTAAATATGTACACAATGTAGATGTATTTTGTTTACCCTTTAGTTTGGTCATTTAAATATAATTTATCCTAGAGAGGTACAACATTCAATTCAGTCTCAATTCAATTCAGTTTATTTATATAGCGCCAATTCACAACACATGTCGTCTCAAGGCACTTCACAAAAGTCAGGTACATACATTCCAATTAATCTTAATCAATGAACAGTGCAGCCAGATTCTGTTATTAACATTTACTGCTTCAAGCTACAGTTCAACAAATAACCGAAGCCGAAGTTCCAAGTGTTCTATAGCTTGTTCTTCACTCGACTGTCTGGATCTCTACAAATGGAAATAGTCAGGACTGAGACTGGTCTGTATGTGAGGATATGGCCACCATGAGAGGAGATCAGAAGGATAACCCTGTATATTTCAATTTCAATCACAGCATGCAGTCCCAGATCTGCCATCATTCTACACTTTATACCTGCTGCTGCCATCCATCCCAGCACGTTCTATCCGAGGTTCCTCTCCCCAGTCTGTCCAGTACATGTATCTGGAAAAAAGAAAGGAATGTTCACAAAGTTAAGTAACACTAACAATACAATACAGCTGTCACCTACAGTGCTTTTTATTATATTACAACAATAAATACCTAAACAGAGAAGGAACAAGACAGTGGAAGACACAAAAAAAGGTTCTGTTCAAACACACCTACTGACACTGCTACACGGGAGTCCCTTAGTGTGTGAGTGTGTGTGTGTGTGTGTGTGTATGGTGTATTTGGCTACCTTTGGCCAGGGTGAAGGGCAATAGCCCTGGGTTGGTCCAAGTCCATCCAAACCAGGACTTTTCTGGAGGTGCCATCTAGGTTGGCCACTTCAATCCGATTAGTCTCCGAGTCTGTCCAGTAGAGCTTTTTCCCCAGCCAGTCACAGGCTAACCCATCAGGACTGTTCAGTCCCGACACTACCACTGCTTGGCCAGTTCCCAGAGCCTCCTTGAGGGCTGAGAGAACAGCACACACTCAGATGTAATGTTACTAGGAGATGATGATTTTTCAGGTAAATCAAAGACAAACAAATTGCTTGGGATCAATCAGCCTGACCAGTGAGCAGCAGATGCGTTAGATTGGATTTCTTTTTTCCAAATCAGTGAACTAACAACAGGCCAATTCCTGCTTGCACTAGATGTTAAATATTGATTTGTGTAGAGTTTTAAAACGTGGTCTAACAGGAATCAATCATTTTCTGTGGGTCCAGGTAGAAATCTGTCTGCTGCTCTTTAACATGAGTGTCAAAGTTCTTCTTTGAGGTACAACTGTTGGTTAAACATGCGAAAAATATGAAATCTGTTTACTTTTATGAAGCGCAATATAGAAGGCAAAGGAAAACCGTAAATATTGATTTTAGAGTAAATCATTATTAGTTAGTTGTCATTCACAATGGATCCAGTTATAACAGATTTTCTTCTGTTTGAATACAAATGAAGCTCAGTTGGATATTATATAGAGTCATGTGAAAAATCTAATTCAATAAATATGCAGTACTGGAGGCACATCACGTATTTTTATCACATTCGGACATAAGAGCCCCACTCAAGTCGCTGCTTTCATGGAGCTGACAGCAGGCAATCATATAAGCAACAGCAAACGCTCCAGTCAGTTTTTGCAGGGTGTAAATCTCATTAATTAGAGTTTATCATTATTGTTGCTGGATGATGATTTCTTATCAAGGTGAAAATGTTTTCAGGTTCTCTCTAAACACTGTGATGACCCATCCCTACTTCTCAGTTGGGTCCGGTTTGGCAAGTATGTGGGCTTAGTAACCTGAAGCACCTTTAGTTTTAGGTTTCTAAAAACCAAGAGGTTAAAACCTGAAAACTCAAAATGAAAAATTACAATTCTAAGAGAAAGGTCTAAATGAACCAAATTAAAATCAGAAGGTAAGAGTTTTAGAAAAATATGGACCTAGAAATGGGCAAAGAAAACAGCAATTAGTGTGTTCCTATTTCAAGGCTTCAGAGAGAGGACAACCTTAACCTTAGCCAAGATAATAAAAACAAAAACAACATGTTGCCGTACAATTAGACGACTGATTCCAATGGATTTGTTTGATGGCCTCCTCACTGACGTCTGTCCAAAATATCAGATTCTCATCAAACAGGAAGTCCACCGCAGCTGCATCTTCAAGATCACTAACAACAATCGCTGATTCACCCCGCACACCATCTGCATCAACCAATCGCACATCTCGCCGATTGGCAAAGAGGAGGAGGGGTGAGCCTGAAAAAGAAAATAATTATTAGTTCACCATACTGATACATTTTCTGACATTAAAAAAAAAAAAACTTTACTTGATTTCGAATTGGCCTTTAAATATTAGTTTTCAGACTGCTAATATTTTATGCCACACCTTTCCTTTGGTTTAAGATCATTTTACTGTGATTCAGAAAAAGTTTTCTGGGACTGTTTGGAAGCTGGAGCAGCACAGCACCATCCTTTCCCCACCTCTGGCTGTGCATTAATGAGCAGCTGGCTCTTTAATGCGATACTGTCTTAAAACTTCTTTTGGGAAGCAACAAGCAGCTGACTGAAGGCTGGCAACCGAAGCAGATAGTCCGACTAATTTACCTCATAATACGAATGTGTTCCAATGTAAGAATAGAACAAATATTTCTGTGGCATTACATCAAACAAACATCAGCTGAAGTTTGTCTGATGTAACACACCAAAAATACCTCAAAATAAATATAAATCTATGCAAAATGATTGCTACTAATTATCAAACAAAAGTGTGTTTTTCCCATGATAAATGCATTAGAATTAATAATGACAATGACATGATTTCAGACCCTAAATTTCTGTCAGAGTTGGTTTAGCCTTGTAACTCTGAGGTGTTGGCCTCTCTTTGCTGGAGCCAAATCATCTGCTGCAGTGCCTTTGAGGAAGCTTGTGGTGAGCGCATGGCACCCTCACTACATATAACTATGCATGTCTCAAGTATGTCTCCTGCAGCAACACAATACCTAGGAATACAAACTCACATCTAAGGAACAAAGACAGATTCTTTTGCAACATGTTATTTAGGCAGATTAAAGGGAGACCAGTTTTCAGCATGTGGCTTAACATTTTTATTACTGAAGAAGACAACATCAGCACAGTGTGATCATATGTCCTTATCTGTGAGGTTTAGATGTGACTTGTATGTCCTTCTTGGGACAGGTTTAGAAATAGTGGAACTAGAAAAATGTGGATTTCCGGCAAAAATGCAGTGTGAATGCTGGGACCTATAAAGATGGTCTTATAAGTCACAGAATAATGGTTTCATTCTGGTTCTGATGGGGGTTTGTTCCTGATTCTGATAGAGGGTTCCTCCTGGATCTGGCGAAGATTTGTACCTGGTTCTGATAGAGGTTTATAACTGGTTCTGATGAAAATCTTTAGAAGGTTCTTAAACAGATTTTTTTTCTGGTTCTGATGGAGCTTTTTGCCAGGTTCTGATGGAGTTTGTTCCTGGTTCTGATGGAGATTTATTACTGCTTCTGGGAGAGTTTGGACCTGGTTCTGATGGAAGTTTGTTCCTTGTAATCGTTAGTGTGAGCTGCTGCAGCATCTCCTCTCAAACACCTGCTGTTTTTCGAATGAAGGACGTCACTCTGCCCTCTAACTGGCCGGCTACTGGCCATAAGGGCTATCAATGTCATTCTTTGACCGTTTTTATCAGAACGGACAGGGGAACAATAATATCAATGCTTTTTTGTTAAAAATACAATAATAAAGGCACAACACTAGGTGAAAATAAAGGGAAAAATGGAGGAAAAGACAAAAATGCCTGAACATGCTCTCGAACAATGTCTAATAACTCGGAAATAATAGTAATAAAGAGTAAAGAGAAACAGGATCTCAATGGTGTGAATGTCTTCAGCATTCACACAATTAGGATTTATTACACTCATAGTGGTTTAAAACTGTTTAAGCACACAGAGGTGATGTGTGGATGTTAAAGATGTTCTATCCTCCAAGGTAACAGAGGGGATTTAACGGTCAATGAGCTAGAGGTCCAGGTCACCAGTTACACAATCACAGGGCAACGCAGAGACACAGGACACACAGCCATATACACTGGGCAGAACAACTATTTGATACACTGCAGATTGTGCAGGTTTTCCCACTTGCAAAGCATGTAGAAGTCTTTAATTTGTATCATAGGTACTCTTCAACTGTGAGTGACGGAATCTATAACTAAAATCCAGAAAATCACATTGTGTGATTTTTAAGTAATTAATTAGCATTTTATTGCATAACATAAGTATGTGATACATCAGAGAAACAAAACTTAATATTTTGTACAAAAACCTTTGTTTGCAATTATAGGTAACAGACATTTCCTTTTTAACGAGGTCTGCACACACTGCAGCAGGGATTTTGGACCACTCCTTCATACAGATCTTCTCCAGATCCTCCAGTAGCCCATAATATTGAAATTACCTTTCAAACAAACACTGGCGCCGTGGCGAGAGTCTGGTGCATAAGCCTCCTTCGCTTCCTGCACTTTCTTCTCCTTAAAACAATTGCTTTTTGCAGTTTTAAAATATTTTTTTTAGCAGCAGGAATGTGACGGATCCTGTCGTTTTTTGATGTCGCAGTTACGGTGCAGAGGTGCAAGTTGATGACGTAACCCCTACTGTCCCAATTCTCAATTCAATTCAGTTTATTTATATAGCGCCAATTCACAACACATGTCGTCTCAAGGCACTTCACAAAAGTCAGGTACATACATTCCAATTAATCTTAACCATTGAACAGTGCAGTCAGATTCAGTTATTTATTCAAATTGGAAAAAA
This sequence comes from Crenichthys baileyi, assembly GCA_036173005.1. NCBI lineage: Eukaryota > Metazoa > Chordata > Actinopteri > Cyprinodontiformes > Goodeidae > Crenichthys > Crenichthys baileyi. The sequence continues at coordinate 169,840 of JAHHUM010001168.1, forward strand.
AAGTTTGTCTTCTAAAAAAAACCCAGCAGATTGCATCCAGCAGTGACTTGCAGCATTCACCCCCTCCTGGATGAGCATGTAGAGCAGGGGGACAGTCACTGGCGTTGATTTTGCAGCAATCCCTCATACTGAGCATGCATGTAGAAAACGTGGAGAGGAAAAATCCCTTTTAAAGGAAGAAACCCCCAGCAGAACCCAGGCTCAGTGTGAGCGGCCACTGCCACGACCGACTGGGGGTTAGAGAGAACAGAGCAGAGACACAAAGAGAAAAAAAAGAAGCACTGATCCAGGAGTACTTCTAGGGGAAGGGAAAAAGGTAAATGTTAATGGATGTAGCTCCTTTAGTCGTTTCACCTAGAAAGAAAGAACAGAAAAACTCTGAGCAGTTTCAAGGTTAGAGTCGAAAGAGAGCAAAATAGGGGAGTTACAGTAAAAGCTCCGTCATAGCTATGTCTGGGAAAGGAGAAAGGGCAAAAACACTAAAAGACGGGGCCCATATGGATCATCGGTAGGGGGTGAGCATTAAGTTTTTGCCAGCAGAAGCTCGGACGATGCCCTCTCCAAAAAGGGGTCACAGGTAGACACAGAGTCAGGCCAGGTGTAGCTTCGGGAAAAAAAGAGAGAGAACAAAGTTAAAAGCTGAAAAAACCGCAAATAATACAAAATTAAAGAGTAGTGTGAGAAAGTAGCGAAGAGGGTGAAAGTGGTCATTTGTCCCCAGCAGCCTAAGCCTATAGCAGCATAACTACAGAGATAGCTCAGGATAAACTAAGCCACTCTAACTATAAGCTTTATCAAAAAGGAAAGTTTTAAACCTAGCCTTAAAAGTAGACAGTTTGTCCATCTAGAGCCCACTGATGGCCATTGTTATACTAAAAACCACAACGATTGGGATACCTCTCTCCAATTTTGCATGTTTGTAACCTGCGCACTTCAACCCCTACATGCACTTTGACAAAGCACACACTTCATAGAGAGGTGTAGGGTGTAGTATGGGTATTAGGACAGGGCCACAGAGAACTTCAGAAGAACCTGGTAATAACAGGTACAGATTTTCCCGCGGAAAAAAAACAAGTAATGCACTCAACTACAATGGCCTTTATGCACATTCACTGCTCAAGACTCCACTGCTGAAGAAAAAGCATGTTGAAACTTATTTAAAGTTTGCTGCAGAAGATTTGAACAAGTCATTGAAATGCCAGGAGAATATAGTGTTGTCAGATGAGGCCAAAGCTGAATTCTTGAAAGAAAGTAAAAAAGCTACATTTAATCACCTGACATATCCAATTGAAAATCTATGGAAAGAACTGAAGATCAGAGTGCATCGAAAGGAACTCCAAAACGTTCAAGATCTGATGAAAGAATGGGTTTATGTGAAATAGGTCAATATCACGACAAAGCAATGCATGGGACTAGTTTCTTCACACAGACAGTCTTGAAATTGGCATTATTCAGAAAGGCTTTTCCACATAGTATTTAATACATTTCTGCAAATATGTTCAATTCTAATTCCCTTCGCAATCCATAACTTTAGCCAACAGTAATTTGCTGTGATTTCTTTGATGTCTACTGACATCTGGTGTGAGTTTAATGTCAATAGAACCTTTTCCATTGAAAGCCCCAGGATTTGTTTTACCCGAGTAATAGAAATCTCAGAGAATCTTGTATGTTCTTTTTCCATTGCCCAGAGAGCCCTGGACCATTTATTTAAATGAGTCTAATGACGTATGGGAAAGTTGTGAAGAAAACTGCAATACACCTTCATTCCATCAGATGGCAAAACTCCTTTACTCTGTTTAAAAGCTAATATTTTTTTGTGTCAACTGATAAAAAGTTGCTCTGGGTCCATAACAAAAAAAGTTCTAAGTTGTCAAATATCAACGTAGTAAATCATTTTTTTACATTAACTCTTTTACCAACCTTCATCTGGCCAGAGTTGTTGCTTTACAACTGCATGAGTAATTTACAATAGCTACTAAACACTGATTAACACACTTATTTTTCTTTTATTATCATCAGGTTATATTTCTATAAAGTAGAAGATGCATAGAGTAGAGCAGAAGACGGCAGAACATGAGGATGAAGATCACTGGGAGCTTCTGGGAGACTGCATCCAAAACTGGAACTTCTGTCTCTCCTCCTGCAGAGCTGTCTGTTTAAAACTATGAAAAATAAAAATTATTAAAGATTCCATACTTCACTAAGTTAGGTTTTACATAAAAAGACAATCTTAGGAAAATGTGTATTTTTTTATGTACATGGAAAATTTCAATTGCTCTGATCATCAGCACTGCATTAAACTTTTTTCTTACAGAACTGTGGCGAAACAGTTTATATTTATGCCAACAATAACTTAAAATGTCACACATTTCTGGCGAAAAATATTCAGTTTTATTTTCTGGTATTTGCGGGTATTCACCACATACCTACTAAAGGCTCTATATTAACTTTTAGTCACCACAAACAGATAACAGGTAGCAGGAAATCCGAGGGTGGTGGGCCGAGATCAGGCAGCGGTAAGTGGGGAATTCCCAGTCCAACTGCCCGGTTAGCTTAGCTTAGCTTAGTTTAGCTTAGCAGCCAGACCAGCCTTTAAACGGAGCTCCGCAGCTCCAAAAACTTCGAAAAACAATTTCAAAGTAGGCTCATTCTTGATAAACTGACTTCAGATCAAATTTTGTGGTCTACTTTCTTGCTTAAAAACCATTTTAAAAACTACTTTTTGTTACAAATTAATGGTATAAAAACAATTAATTTGTATAGTAACATCTGCCAGTGGCTGCTTAGCCAAGCCTCACCACATACAACCCAGCCCCTTTAACAAATCCTGGGGAAGGCTGAATTCCCAATCAGATTCCAGGACAACAGTGCCTCCTTCAAGCCTTCTGCTTTTCGCTCCCCTGTGAGAAAATAGGCAGTTTCCAGGGATCTTGATTTCAGAATCCTGCCAGAATCATTGAAATGAATTGTCAAGCTGATATATGGCTCGCATGAAAGGCTTGACCAAATTTCGGAGGTTGTCACGAAGTGCTTTGCTGACAGCATCTCCTTTTCCACAGATTCCCTGCACATCATGTAAAGCTTAGGAATAGCCATCTTGGAAAAGTGCTTTCGACCTTGTGGAATGTAAACGGAAGTCAAGCACATGAATAAGATTCTTGTAGCCAGACTTCTCAACTATGTTGAGCGGTTTTGATGTTTTGTCATATGGCACTGCTGCTGAGTACCTTTCAAGGGTTGTCTGTCGCTGCTTATGTGTTGGTTCCACTACCAGATGTCCTTGGCTGTTTGATGCTGCTGTACTCCAATGGATGAGAACGGCTAAGGTGGTAAAATAAATTTGACGTATTGCCAGACTTCATAGGGACGATGAACATGCATAGTTTGCAGACAACATCGGTCTGACTCTTGTCCGACTTAAAATATTCGAATGGTGACATAACCGTTCCTCTTTAATCCACAATTTCCTCTGAAGCTGTTGCACTCATTTCCTTCGTTCACCCCACGCCGTTTATTTTATTTTTAAGCAGTTATGAGGCCCGGTGGTGAAACATGAAACTGCTACTGCGTATGTTACTAAACTGGTTGTTGCTAGCTTACCAACAAGTAAGTGAGTTAGTTTATGCCAGCAACCTTGCTTAGCTGGGCTGTAAGAGGTCGAGAGGTTGAAGTCTTTCCTCTGCCGTGCAGTTCTGGATCGGAGTTCAGTGAAATTATTGAACATTCTACTCTGACGTATTGTCTGTTGATATTGTTTAAGTTTCTGTTGCGATACATTCCGTTTTTGTTTTATTGGCCAGCTCTATGTTCAATACATATTTTACCCCATGTATGTTTTACAATATGAGATATACTCAGAATTCATAAGAAGAAATTGGAACAGACCAAAAGCTGTGTCAGAAGGTCAAAAAAAAAAAAAAACAGGGATGAGAGATTGGCCACAACATTAGGAGCGGTGCATCTCTACTTCTCATTTTTAGGCATGTTAGAATTAGTTTCACATTAGTATTGGAGTTCGACATTCTGTCAGTGAATCATTAAAAGCCATGACCATGACCTTTAGACATTCTGAAGCGTTTAATGGCAGATACATGCAATCAGTGTGAAAAGAAGCAACCTTTAAGAAAACAGAATTCTAGTGAAGCTATTCAAGCGTAAAGGCAAAAAAACAACATCTGGATAAGCTTAGTTTCGATTTAAAAGGTCGTTTTCTAACTCAGGAGACATTTGTGACATTCTCCAGGAAGAGATTTATAGAAAAATGAATCCACATTAGATGGTCACTACATTGACCATCTAATGTTGAAACATTCAGATTCTAATTTTGAAACTGTGACACAATAAAACTGGAAAATAAAAAAAGCTAACTTTTGGAACCTGAAAAATCTGATCTTTCTCCAATCATTGAATGCATCATACCTAAGCACTACCAGGTCACACTAATTCAATTCAATTCAATTCAGTTTTATTTATATAGCGCCAATTCACAACACATGTTGTCTCAAGGCACTTCACAAAAGTCAGGTAAATACATTCCAATTAGTCCTAATCATTGAACAGTGCAGTCAGAGTTAGTTATTTATTCAAATTGGATAAAAAGTTTTTCTATCCAAGGAAACCCAGCAGATTACTATATACTAACAACAATATTCTAGCATACGGATGCTAGAACTGATGAAAGATGCCTTCAAGCTATTTTCATTGGTAATGAGGTATTTAAAAATGAAATTAGAAGCAGAAAAAGACCAAGAAGGTTTTCAAAAAGAAATTATTTTCTATGGAGGGAAATCTGGTGTTTATTCAGGTTGCTGTTCAAACAGGAAGAGAAACATGAGATGACAGAAAGACTGAACGTTGTACAGCAAATGTGCTTTGTTCGATTCTTCTGCACCTAGGGCAGGGTTGCCCAAACCTTTTGACACGTGGGCCAAAGTCTTCAAGTAAAGATTAGTTGCAAGCAAAAAACAAAAAAAATCATAAAAAAACCTATTGTCACAAAGAAGCTGAATTGTGATTTTTTTTTTTTTACCAGCTCAACAATAAACTAAGTTTGCCATCTTTTAATAAAAAACAGTCTGATTTATTGTAGTAAAGAGATGTGTAGATCATTGTAGATCCAAAAGGTTTAGTCAATTCTCAGTAATAAGAGAAGGATTTGGGTCACTCTTTTGAGTCACATTTGTTGTATTCAGCCAAGTTTAACAAATTAATGAAAAACAGATTTGGATGCACCAACGTCTGCTATTCAATAAAGGTCACTGGATAGATCAATATATACAGTGAGGAAAATAAGTATTTGAACACCCTGTTCTCCCACTTAGAAATCATGGAGGGGTCTGAAATTTTCAGAGACATTATATAAAAAAATCCATAAATCACAATATATGATTTTTTTTTAATTTATTTGTGTGTTACTGCTGCAAATAAGTATTTGAACACCTGCCAATCAGCAAAAATTCTGGCCCTCAAAGACCTGTTAGTCCACCTCTAAAAAGCCCCACCTCCACTCCCATTATTCAAAATTAGAATCACCTTTTTTTGAGGTCGTTAGCTGCTAAAAAACACCTTTTCCACCCCACCAACAGAAAGACTCTTCTACTAACATGGCTAAGCCCAAAAGAGCTGTCCAAAGACACCAGAGACAAAATTGTAGAAAGGCCGGAAAAAGGGCTACGGAGACTGACGTTGGGCTAAAATAAAAAGAAGTTTCTAGCCTCCCTCGGACTGGGGCTCCATAAGATCTCACCTCGTGGCGTATCAATGATCCTAAGAAAAGGTGTGAAATCAGCCCAGAACTACACGGGAGGAGCGGGTCAATGACCTGAAGAGAGCTGGCACCACTGTTTCCAAGGTTACTGTGGGTAATACACTAAGACGTCATAGTTTAAAGTCATGCATGGCATGGAAGGTTCCCCTGCTTAAATCAGCACACGTCCAGACCCATCTCAAGTTTGCCCATGACCATTTGGATGATCCAGAGGAGCCATGGGAGAATGTTCTATGGTCAGATGAGACCAAAATAGAACTTTTTGGTCTTAATTCCACTCGCCGTGTTTGGAGGACGAAGAATGATTCAATTCAATTCAATTCAGTTTATTTATATAGCGCCAATTCACGACACATTTTGTCTCAAGGCACTTCACAAAAGTCAGGTACATGCATTACAATTAATCCTAACCATTGAACAGTGCAGTCAGATTCAGTTATTTATTCAAATTGGATAAAAGGTTTTTCTATCTAAGGAAACCCAGCAGATTGCATCGAGTCAGAGATTTGTAGCAGTCACTCCTCCTGGATGAGCATGTAGAGACAGTGGACAGTCACTGGCGTTGACTTTGCAGTAATCCCTCATACTGAGCATGCATGTAGCGACAGTGGAGAGGAAAAACTCCCTTTTAACAGGAAGAAACCTCCAGCAGCACCAGGCTCAGTGTGAGCGGCCATCTGCAACGACCAACTGGGGGTTTGAATGATGAGGACCATCCCAAAAACACCATCCTTACTGTGAAGCATGGGTGTGGAAGCATCATGCTTTGGGGGTGTTTTTCTGTACATGGGACAGGACGACTGCACTGTATTAAGGAGAGGATGACCGGGGCCATGTATTGCGAGATTTTGGGGTACAACCTCCTTCCCTCAGTTTGAGCATTGAAGATGGGTCGTGGCTAGGTCTTCCAACATGACAATGACCCAAAGCACACAGCCAGGATAAACAAGGAGTGGCTCCATAAGAAGCATATCAAGGTTCTTGAGTGGCCTAGCCAGTCTCCAGACCTAAACCCTCTAGAAAATCTTTGGTGGGAGCTCAAACTCCGTGTTTCTCAGCAGCAGCCCAGAAACCTGGCTGATCTGGAGAAGATCTGTGTGGAGGAATGGGTTAAAATCCCTGCCGCAGTTTGTGCAAACCTGGTGAAAAACTACAGGAAACGTTTGACCTCTGTAATTGAAAACATAAATATTAAAAAATATTAACATTGATCTTCACAGGTGTTCAAATACTTACTTGCAGCAGTAACACACAAATAAATTATCAAAATATCATACATTGTGATTTCTGGATTTTTCTTTTAGATTATGTCTCACAGTGGACATGCACCAAAGATGAAAATGTCAGACCCCTCCATCATTTCTAAGTGAGTGGGTCTTTGATATTTTTGTTTAGATTTTCTATAATCAATTTTATTGAAAATATATACATAAAGGGATTTTATACTGTGGTTCTATTTTGCACCTTTAAAATAAAAATACTAATTTTACCTAATACAGATGATTTAGCTTTAGTTATACATTTCACCACACATGCCAGATTTACCAAAAAAATAATATATTTAACACTATATTAAGGGTAAAATTGCTTGTTCTTCGAAATATGCACATTTTCAAAAACGGATCATTTCAAAGGCTCTTTAGAACGACTCTTTGAAGATTCAGTTCCTTTCAAAGAGCCATAAGTCCCATCACAAGTTAGCAGTGGTGCCGAAAGCAGGAGTTGAACCCTAAATCTGAGGCTGTGGAAATTTCTTCACTCTTCAGCTTTGAGAAAAATCTTGTGCTTAACCAGGTGCTTCCTCAGATTAGAAGTATTCCCGCCGCTGGCAAATTCAGACGGTCTCTATAAAGGACCAAATTTGGTACCTATCACTAGTCATCACGTTGTGTTTTTTTAAACACTGACATGGTTCAAGGGGGACAATTATCACAGTTGCACAACATGCTTGTGTTTACATAAAGAGTGATAAAGAAAGATTTGAGAGACACCAAATTTCGTGTGTTTTGAAATTCATGAAACAAATGTGAACCGAACAGTAAACCTGGTTAGCTTTAGCATAATAGCACAACATCACAATAACTTTGCAGCTGAATGTCTGATTTTACTTGCAGATGACATCTGTGTAGCTGGAGCAACAAGCAGGTGAATCGACCCAAATCACGCATAAACCGAAGAACAGACACGAGTTTGAAAAATCAGCAAATGAATACCTGCATTAATGACTTAACGCATATAAAAACAGTCCAGTGGCTTTGATCAACATTTGGCAGATTTCCAACAACTGCAGAACGGACATTAGGTCCTCTTTTATTTATCAGACACACTCTTGTAAAGGAATCATTTTCCAGCTATGATTATCTATATGAAGCTCACCTGTTAATTTAATTGTCAAAAAATGCAGCTAACTCCAGGGTTTTCGCCAGCGTATTTCAGCATAGCGGGCCGCTACGCTGAAAGTTGACGCCGCTATGCTGAAATTAGGCCGATACGCTAATTTTTTATGAGCGTATCGGCCCTCTGACTGACATCTAGACTTCCTCCGTGTGGTTTTGATGTGGACTACAGCGCATGTGCTGAGTCTGTTCTCACTTCCTTTCACCCTATGACCCTCTGCAACCGCTAACGGTAAAGCTTTCTAAAATCATGTCAGCTTTGAAGGGTGGGTATAAGCGGTGTTGCGTGCCCCCCCCAGACAAAATCTTTTCCCACGCCCCCCCGCCACGCTCATAAAAATTCCTGGTGAGAACCCTGAAACCCAAAATGATTCATACCCCATATATAATCTTTGGTGATAGCTTGAAACCTTTTAGGTTGGAAGGCCTCCTTGGCATCGCCCTAATGCTTAGCTCCATCCAAAGATGGAGCACAGATGGATATCAGATTTCGGACTCTTGCTGGGCTTCTCCAAAACTGTATTACTTCCAGTCAGAAGAAACGTATTGATTACATGAAAGAGTTAGTTTAAATCTAAATCTGCTAGGGATAGGAAGATTTTTTTTGCTCAACTATATTTTCAATGGATTAAAGTTTTGGATTATAAAACAGGTTCGGATTGAGATGCAGGTGCAGATGGAGACAGGCCTGATGCACTCAGCCACAACAAATACTGAGCTTTAGGATATTCTCTCTCAGCACACTTGTTGGAGTCTCCAGCACATACTGAGAATAAAACTCCCCTTTAACAACTCGTCTCTGGGCAAAGGTATGCAAGTCCAAGAAAACGGTTAGCTTTTTAATGTCTCAATGAGATCTTCTAATGTAAACATTTAAAGTTCCTTTGCTATTAGACAAAAGATTTAACATTCTTTGCTTAGTTATCATTTGTGAAAATGAAGTCATGATCTGCAGTCACGATACTCCTATTGTGTACAGTAACATTGTGATAACAATAAATTTGGGTGCAGCCCTACTATGGGATGAGAAACGACTATGATGTAGTGATATGATACAACGCAATGACAAAAGCAGAAGCAGTCTAAGCAACAGAAACTCAGCCATGAAGTGGTAGACCACATAAAACCACAGAATGTGGTCAGAGAATTTGAAGCAAAAAGTGTAGACATGTCGCCGAGCCTCTACACAGTCAGTAGCTACCAGCCTCCAAACTTCATGTGGCCTTGAGATTAACTCAGGAACAATGTGCAGAAAGCTTCATGGAATGGGTTTCTATGAGGGCTGCAACTAACGATTATTTCGCTAACTGATTCATTTACCGACTATTTTTTGGATTAACCGATTAATAATCGGACAGAAAAAGGTGCATAAGGTGCTGTAAAAATTAAAACTTTTTACAGAACTTGAACTAGTTGAATAGGAGTTCTGGGTAGAGAATATTAGAAGGTTTTTAATATTAAATGCAAAATGTAGATATATTTTGTACAGTTTGGCCTAATTACTGCTCCGAGTAGGTTATTCTTTTAGCAAATGGTTTTATACTCTGTATACTCCAGTTAATGATTATTGAATTACTGAATCAGTTGACAATTATTTCAATAATCAATTATTCACGATTAATCCGATGAATTGTTTCAGCCCTAGTTTCTATGGCATAGCAGCTGCATCCAAACCTTACATCACTAAGGGCAATGCAGCTGTTGTATGTAGTATTCTAGAGTGGTGGAGACGTTGTTTTTGGAGTCATAAATGATGCCTCTCTGGCAATACAGTGGACAATGCTGGATTTGGCAGTTGCCTGAAGAACAGCACTTGTCTGACTACATTGTGTAGTCAAAGAAATTTTGGCCATTTTCATGCACCCAATTTTATTGGATCTGTTTGCGAATGGGCCCTTCTTGTTCCAACATGACTGTGTACCAGTACACAAAGCAAGGTCCCCAACAGACACAGGTGAGCGAGTCTGGAGTGGAAGAACGTGACGGCTTTGCACAGAGTCCTGACCTCAACCCAATAGAACACCTTTAGGTTTAACTAGAGCAGATATGGTGAGCCAGGCCTTCTTATCCAGGGTTTGACTCCACAAATGTTCTTCTGGAAGAATGGTCAAACAGTCCCATAAGCACACTCCTAAACCTTGTTGTAAGCTGCAAGGCTACAGACAAGCAAACACTTTAAGCAATGTAATGTATGTCTGGCTACAGTACAGCAACGATTAAGAACAGTTAAGATTTTCTTCAAAAAACACATTTTAAATGACAGGTTCTCAGCAAATGGTCATCCACATGACACAATTCTTTGTAAATAACCTCAGTGCATTGTTGCATAGACGTAGTACCGTCAAGTCATTACACTGAAGTTGGCAAATTTCATTCATTTTTCTTCACACTTTGTAGGTTTGTATAATCTCCCAAAAAAGTAAGGGTGATGTTGGGGTCATCCATTTGGGCTGACTGAGCTGCCCAGTTGAACAAACGCAGCTCAGCCTTCGTTGCAGTGATGGACATCGAAGCTGAATTCATCAGAGCTATAAAAGCTGAAGAAACAAACTTTTAAACCGACATTTCCAGCATTTCTCACGAGACGACGCATCAGAGGCGGATATCTGGAGAGACAAAAGCTCGGAGGCGATCTTTTCCTCCGCACGGCCATTCCCGGGAAAGCTTGAAAGCTGGAATTCTGCCTGATACAAGAAGAACAGAAGATTTATCTACTGATCTAAGACCCCGCCGGGTGAAAACCCTACTGAGGTTTTATTTCCAAGGAAAGGGGTTTCCCCTTGTGATTCAGTCAACTAAATGGTTCCTCCTAATTTCCCCTTTTGGACGGATGAGAGGTTTACCATTATTCTTTTGAGTTGATCACGGACGCGTGATTCCCCCCCCTCGGTTACCTTCAGACCTGACCCATATTCAAACGGTGGACATAAGAAATCAACGTCAAAGTAATTTCGCTCTTTTTTACATTAAATTGGATAGGTGTATTTAGAGGTCTGGGCAGGATGAGGCATAATTAAGGTGATTTAGAATCACCAGTAGTTAATCCAAAGTATTAACTTGTTGCATGCAATAGTGATTGAAGTGTTTTATGCTGAGCTGTTTTGATTTGCTGTGCGGCTGAATGCGCAGCGCAGATGCGATCAGCAAGGTGCATGTTTTGTCTGGCTATAACCCAAATCAGCCAGGAGTTAGAAGTTGGACTTTTAAAGTTTTTCCATTCAAAGCAACTGCGGTCTGAGCCTTGTTAGTTAGGTAAAGGGTTCTGGTCCAGAATGGTGGTATATCAGGCCTATATGGCTTCAATAAATCTTCACAACAGAAGCGTTTGTGTTTATTTCGTGCAAGAGTGATTTATCTGTCAAAATAAGGTTGAAGTTCCCCCACCTTCGGTAAGGCAGTTGAATAAACAGAGAGAGACATTTAGTGGTTTCGGTTAATAATTATCAATTATTAATGATAAATAACTAATTGTAATTATTAAAGAGCATTGAGCCCATAATCACAACACCAGAGGACATCTCTGATTTCTATTCGTAAGTAATGATTTTTGGTTAAGAAATTATTTTCCTGAATCATGATTTTTAATTATAATTGTTGATAAATATTGATTAATCAATAATCATAATCCTCACAGTGAAGTAGAACAAAATGGGAGGAACCAGTTAATGGCCTTTAGATGGCATGTTGGGGGAGGGGGGGGGGGGGTGTTAGGGTTAGAGTTAGCTGAAAGGAAGGAAGTGATTTTCTTCACGCTTTTCCAATTGAGACAAGTAAATATGTGTGAGCATATCTCTGTTTATGTGTGACCTGAACCCATAGAAATCAAAGCAGACGGCCACAGGCTTCGTTCTGTGTTCTGACCGTCTGCGTTACCTTACATGTGTACATGGCTGACCATCTGTGATTATCTTCCTTCTGCCTCATATGTTTACCCCTTGTTTAGGTTATATCTGCCTTGTCCTTAACTCTTCCCAGAAGATTCATTATCCTCATTTTTTCTTTGTAGTCATTTTTTGAAACTGAAGCACTTACAGAACAAAAATCCAGTTTGGACCGTTTCGGTAATGATCTACGAGGTGTTTTCCTTTGTTAATTAACCTTTTATTATTCTTAAGTTATATGATACAGTTGAAGCAACTGAAAACCTGTCATAAATAAATAAAACTACTAAAGAACGTTTTGGTGAGAAGTGACTCGATACACTTGGCTGGGTTTTAACCACTGCTGTAACAAACTAAACTTGACTTGACATTTATAACTAGGATCGAACTGAAAGGCATGTAAATGAACTTGAATCTGTTTATACGATTGGATTCATTTGACTATATATTTCAGTATATAAAATACATTTTCTGTATAAAAGTATAAAATCTCATTTAAAAGAAATCTCATTTTATTCCTATAATTTTTCTATAAAGTCATCAACTAACAGCTTGCATTATTTTGGTTCGAGTTTAGTGAAAATTTGACACAGGGCATGTGCTTTGCTGGTTAAATATGGAGAACAATTCACATCAAATTCCGATAGGTTCAAACTCTGTCAAGGAAGCTGCCTTGCAGAATTCATTTTGTGGTTGGTTATTAGCTCGATTTTATTGTTGAAGTAAAACAAAATGAGCACAAATGAGTTTTTGTAGGTTTTAAAGTGCTTGGAGAGAAATTGAAAATCGACCACATTGGAATAAGCTTCCCAAGGCTCAACAAAAAGCAGGAAAAACCAATCGGTTTAGTTTTAGTTGACATGTTCTATAATTATATTGTTTGTATTTTGAGTACAGAACAACAAGCACAGGTTTTACAAAAAGGTTTGACAAGTTATTTGTAAAACAGGATAATCAATGGCAACAATGTCAGGCACTCTTCATCGGAAGAGAGGATTATTCACTCACCGGCAACTTTATTAGGTACATCTTGCTAGTACCGGGTTGGACCCTCTTTTGCCTTCAGAACTGCCTTAATCCTCCGTGGCATAGATTCAACAAGGTACTGGAAACATTCCTTTAAGAGTTTGGTCCATATTGACATGATAGCATCACACAGATGCTGCAGATTTGTCGGCTGTACATCCATGATGCGAATCTCCCCCGTTCCACCACATCCCAAAGCTGCTCATTTGGGGATTGAATTTTGGTGACCTGTGGGGGGCCATCCAAGTACAGTGAACTCATTGTCATGTTCAAGAAACCAGTCTGAGATGATTCGTGCTTTATGACATGGTGGGTTATCCTGCTGGAAGTAACCATCAGAAGATGGGTTACACTGTGGTCATAAAGGGATGGACATGGTCATCAACAATACTCAGAGTAGGCTGTGGCGTTGACATGATGCTCAATTTTGGTAACTAAGGGGCCCAAAGTGTGCCAAGAAAATTTTCCCCCACACCATTACACCACCACCACCAGCCTGAACCGTTGATAAAAGGCAGGATGCATCCATGCTTTCATGTTGTTGACGCCAAATTCGGACCCTACCATCCGTAGAAATCGAGACTCATCAGACCAGGCAACGTTTTTCCAATCTTCTATTGTCCAATTTTGGTGAGCCTGTGTGAATTGTAGCCTCAGTTTCCTGTTCTTAGCTGACAGGAATGGCACCCAGTTTGGTCTTCTGCTGCTGTAGCCCATCCGCCTCAAAGGTTCGATGTGTTGTGTGTTCAGAGATGCTCTTCTGCATGCCTTGGTTGTAACAAGCGGTTATTTGAGTTACTGTTGCCTTTCTATCAGCTCGAACCAGTCTGGCCATTTTCCTCTGACCTCTGGCATCAACAAGGCATTTGAGCCCACAGAACTGCCGCTCACTGGATATTTTCTCTTTTTCGGACCATTCTCTGTAAACCCTAGAGATGGTAGTGCGTGAAAATCCCAGTAGATCAGCAGTTTCTGAAATACTCAGACCAGCCCGTCTGGTACCAACAACCATGCCACGTTCAAAGTCACTTAAATCACCTTTCTTCCCCATTCTGATGCTCAGTTTGAACTGAAGCAGATCGTCTTCACCATGTCTACATGCCTAAAGGCATTGAGTTGCTGCCATGTGATTGGCTGATTAGAAATTTGCGTTAAAGAGCAGTTGGACAGGTGTACCTAATAAAGTGGCCGGTGAGTGTATATTTCAGCTTAACTGAAATATTGGACTTGTTTCATTAGTCTTTGAGAATGGGCTGTTTTGTTTTTTGTTTTTTTTTTGGATAGGATATAATTTACATAAACATATACATAAATAAGGGTGGATTGTCATATGAAGTCATGCATATTTTCCAAATGCAACACACACACAAACACTGCATGTGTTTGTCATGTCTAAAATCCCTGGTAGAGCTGCTTGTCAATGTGGTACATCTTGGAGATAGTTTGCTAAATCAACCAAATAGTTTAATATGAGACACATCATCCAACACAGCATGTTACTTTACCCTTTATTTACCCTTATGCATTGAAGCTGCAGACGGTCTACCATCTGCATCAAAAAATGTACAAGAATATGCTGAAACTAACAGAAACAAAACATCAATAACATCAACATACAGTTATCTATTTATTAATACGAAAGATGGACACAAAATGTCTTGAATCTAATCTGGAGAAAACCTAACCTGTTTTCCTGCGGTTTCACTGATTGAAGTAAAAAACCGCAAATCAGACTCGAAGAAAGGATAATAAAGGAACGGATCCTGAGGGGATAACTTTGCTACGGTTAACGGCGTTTTCTTTCCCAAATAAACACGCCGAGCTCTTTTCATCTTTAACGCAGAAAAGCTGCCTGACACCCGACACCGAGCAGCAATGGCTGGAAGCTGAGAGGCCCGAGAAAACAGCCAGGGTGCCTATTAACTTACTATTCACCCAGACACTGAAAGTCTTAAACCGACCGCACCAAGTACTAGGGCAGTTTAGCCCCACAGAAACACTACGTTCCAGTGTGTGAAAAACACCAAAATAAAGTTAGAGTATCGTTGGAACTACAGTAGCCCGCCTGGGTGCTTTTACCCTTGGGACACGAAAACCTCAACTTTCTTATAAGGTACGGCTGTGAACGGACGGCCGTGAATCAGTTAAGGGGACACTGCAGAAGAGCTGAGCGCAAGACGACTCAACAAAAAAAAAAAAGACAAAAGCTCTACGTACCATCAACCGCCATCAGCAAGCAACTCCACAGCAGCAGCTCTGCCAGCAGACCACCCATTTCAAGTCCTCTCCGCTTTAAATCCAGAATTCCCACTCCATTTTAAGATGGGTTCTCCTGAAGTTGGAAAGAGGTCCGTTTATCCTTATGGACATGTATTCCTATATCACAAGGGACAGTTAGCTAGGAGGAATCCTACTTCTGTCCGCGCACATTGGTTCCTACAGAATCTACTTTTTCCACTGATAATAACGCTCGCGCTTCTTTATACTTTGGACTGTCGAGCTCGTGCACGGAGAAGAAGGCAGACCTTGTGGGAGGACGTCTTACTACGTCACTCAGTTCGAGGCGGCAACATTTTTTCACAAGTCTTACGTGTTACTGGTGTGTTATGTACCCCGCATAGTTTAGGTTAGTTTAGGTTACATTTAGGAGTAAATAATCATAAGAATAACTTTTCAATTGACGGAAATTTTACTTTGAGGCCCACTTCCACCTAATCTCATCACCTAAAAGATCCCCAGTAGCACCAGCACTGTTTTGCTGGGCCTTGAACATCATAACGTATTATTTTAAGGTTTACCAGTCACTCAATAATAGGTTTGGCTTGACACTCACATTATTCACTGTATAATGTTTATTCAATAAATACCAGTATACTCGTACACTGTATAGACAAGTTTATTTTTCTGATTTGTGCAGCTTTAATTAAAGACTTGGTAAAGCCAGGAAGGAGGGGCAAGGTTTACTTGGCTGTGCTTCCAAGCAACATGATATATGACCCCAGCACAAATACAGGTAGCAGAAATGACTGGCTCATTAAATTATGACATAAATGTTAACATAAATATCAAGCTTATGAGATTTTGTTCTGTATGATTACATCAAAGTTTTTTTAGATCCTAAATAAATGTAGATTTATTGGAATCTTAATTAAATTTTTATTTGGTAGTGGAAAACGCTAAAAGTACATTTACAGTAAAAGTATATAGGCTTAAGGGCAATGCACACTGTAAGTACCGCATTGCAGCGCGTCAAGTGTGCCGATCCAGAACAGATCGCTATTTATGTGGATTTATGTGTATTTATCAAAAGAAACAAATACAGTAAATGCATTTCTCTAAAATGAAATTATACAGTAAATGTTTACTGTGTAAATGTTTTAAACATCTTTAGACTATTAGCTTAGCAATATTTAAATTTTTATTTAAAGTAGATGGTTCTCACGAGAACTGCCAGTTTTTCTCAATTGCTAAGACACATTTCTCAAAAGCTGCTCTCCTTTTCTCCAATCTGAACACAAAACCCAATTTTCAAGCTACATTCACAAAACCTCAGGCTCTTCTTGCATAACCAAACTCTCACCCCAAAACAGTTGAAAATCAAACTCTCACCCGAAAACAGTTCAATCTGTGCTCAAAAAGGAACTATGTTGTCAAATTGTACACCAAGTCAATCAAAATGATAAAATAATACTGAGGGGTCTCTAAACACTACATAGAAAATTAGAAAATACAATGCTCAGGACATGAACCTGTAGAAATACATGTTTATTGTTCACTATAGGCTAAATACATGTTGCAAAACAAAAAAACTGTAAAATTTAAAAAAAGTACAAAAAAACAGAAATCCTGTGCATTTAGCATTTGTATACAGTAAGCCTATGTAAAAATAAAGAACAAAAATATGCAAATGAGAAATGCGTTACTCAGCCACAGCATTATTTCTCCTACTGGGTTAGGCTACAGGACTTCATCCACATCACAGGCCACATTTTGTCTGGCATGCCATATCCAGGCTTGGCATGCCTCCACTCCTATGTCACCACAGGCTAGCTCCATGGCTTGCAGGAGATTGACCCTGGTGTAAGGTTGGCATTCATATACCTTCCACTGCCATGAGAAGAATAATTCTTCAATGGGGTTCAGGAAAGGGGAGTTCAGGTTGAACCATTCTCTAACCTGGAGGGCTCTGTGAAAACTCACATTGTCCCAAACAACAACTTTGGTGGGATGTTCATCCTGCTGCCCTAACAGAGCATCTAGCATGTGATTGAGCAAAGTGAGGAGCAAGTGAGAATTGTAGAGCCCCAGGTTGGCATGATGGTGGACAACCCCATGTTTGCTGATGGCAGAACACAATACGACACTGCCACCACGCTGCCCATGCACACCAACAATGGCCCATTGGCCAATCACGCTACGGTCTCTTCTTCTCCTTTTGGTGAGATTAAACCCAGCTTCATCCATGTAGATGTATTCATAAGGTCTTTCCATTGCACCCAGATGAAATCTTCTCTTTAGAATTAAATATTGTTTTGTAAGTGACACAGAAAAACTTATTTAGGCCATTAAGGTGGACCACTACTTCCAGTAATCAACATTGAATGTGTCTGGATATATACCAACTTGTACATACTGGAATCTTTGCTTTTTGACTCTGAGTTGTGACCAAAGGCTGCTTTGTACAGCTGTTTGCTGTCTGTTGCACTTGAGGACACCATCAACAGTAGAGAGGCTGACACTGTTGATACCCTCAGAAAGTACATGGTCCTCATTGACCTTCTGCTGAATTTCACACAGTTTACAGTTTTCTCGAATGTTTACACACATTCCCTGAAAACATGCCTCATATTTTCATAACTCTATACACAATTCAAAAAACACACACACAATCTTCAAAACCCCTCAATTCCCCTGCAATCAAACTTTGCTTTCAAAACAATATGGATTTGTCTCAGAATGCTATTTTGTTTCGCAAATGACATACACTAACCATTAAATGAATAAACATTTATTATAACAATCGAACACTGATGAGCTCAGTGTAAAACACCATGATGAATGGAAATCACAAATCATGACTTAGACCGTTTTTTTCTTCAATGTTACACTTGTTGCAGGCAGTACATTGGTGTGTTGTAATATTTTTACATCTTTTTTTTATATTCGCAAACTCAAAATACACAAAAACAGTATATCTTATATACTGTACAGTACATTTTATTTTTCACACAAAAAATGACATCCAACTAACACATGCTGCATCCTCTGTTCATATAGACTTCATCTACCTGTATCAAAAAAAAATCTTAACAGGACTGAGGAATGGAGAATATGGAGGGAGATAAACGACAAAAAAACGTGGGTGGACAGTAAACCAATTACGAACCAGTTACAAACCAGTAACGAACCAGTGCGGTTTGATGGAAGCCTATGTTGTCTCAATTGACAACATACCTGAGCAGCACTGGGCCATCTAGCTGATCTGGTGAAATGAGTATGTTGTGTAGGATGATATTCTTTCCCCTTCTCCGTCTTTTTGTGAGGTTGAATCCAGCTTCACCAATAAAGATGAACTGGTATTCCACTGCAGCCACCTCTAGCTCAAGGACTTGCTGATGCACACATGACAATGTAAGAAATAGACACGGAGGGGTCACTTTTGTGAAGCACAAGATTACAATACTGAAATATGTAATTAATCATTTATAGTGTTGAACGTTTACAGCAATTGTGACATTGTATAAAACCTACTTGCACATAGATAACAACACTCTCCAATTGTTTTTAACTCTGCCTTCCTCCCTCCCTGTTGGATGGAGTAAGGGGGAGTCAGGTTTAGCCTAAACCGGCTCAGTTATGGTTGAGGTGCCAACACACCCTCCATTTCTGCTACCTGTATGACCCCTTATCTTTTCCAATGGTTATAATCAGTCTAACAGAGAGAGGTACCCCCAATCCTTGTGGTTTTTAGTACAACAATGGCCACCAGTGGGCTCTAGATGGACAAACTTTATCAGTTTATTATTTTACTTAGTACCCCTACACTTAGTCCATTCTAAAATGGCCAAACTCTAACACTCAGTAGTTTAATCTAACCTCCCCAACAACCCCGCACCATTCCAAACCCTTTGTGAAGTGCCTTAAGGTGACATGTGTGTTGAATAGGTGCTATAAAAATAAAACTGAATTGAACTGAACCAAATAGATATCTCAGTTCTTTCATTCTCTCTGAATTGCATTCAAATGGCACCTTGTAAATTTGCTTCATTCTCAGATTATTTCTTCGCAAGACACGGTCCAATGTTTGCCGTATTGTTATGGCATTATTTTCTAGGACCATGTAGATAATTGCAATTTCAGGAGTTCAGAAAACAATCCCAACAACCTTGTGTTAGTAATCTTTCAGTTCTGCAAAACAAATAGTAAAATGCTGTAATACTCAGTAGGAATACAAAATAGCAATACATTTCCCAAATACTTGAATCATATTTTATTTTTTACAGTCTTACAGAACAGTCCCCAGGCAATACTGTCCTACTGTATAATTGATTACTGTATTGATATGCAATACAGCAATTTCCAAGTGAAAGTAAATTTCTTACCTATTCTTATTTCGGAAAGTCCGGATGATGGATGCCACAGTGTACCTGTTCAAGTTTGGCTGTAGTCTTTGCCTAGCCTCCCTCATTGTTAGACCATGGTTGACCACATGGTCAACTAAAGTAGCTCAAATCTCTTCCTTGCCTTTCTCCTCCTTTTACTCTCACTCCTCTGACTCTACCTATGTTTTCAATGTTGGCCTCCATTGCACTACAGTTTTTATGATTGCATAAACACTAAAAAAAAAGAATCACATAAATATCAACTACCTTACATTCAATTCAATTCAATTCAGTTCAATTCAGTTTATTTATATAGCGCCAATTCACAACCCATGTCGTCTCAAGGCACTTCACAAAAGTCAGGTACATACATTCCCAAATTAATCTTAATCACTGAACAGTGCAGCCAGATTCTTTATTTATTTTCAAATTGGATAAAAAAATTTTTTTTTTTCTTAGGAAGGAAAACCCGCAATTTGCATCCAGTCAGTGACTTGGCAGCATTTTCCCCTCCCCCCCGGATGAACATGTATAGACAGTGGACAGTCACTGGGCCGTTGACTTTGCAGCAATCCCTCATACTGAGCATGCATGTAACGACAGTGGGAAGGAAAAACTCCCTTTTAACAGGAAAAAAACCCTCCAGCAGAACCAGGCTCAGTGGTGAGCGGCCATCTGCCAACCGACCGACTTGGGGGTTAGAGAGAACAGAGCAAGACACAAAAAGAGAACAAAGAAGCACTGATCCAGGAGTACTTTTCTATGGGAGGGAAAAGTAAAAAATTTAATGGATGTAGCTCCTTCCTTTTTTTTCCCTAGAAAAAGGAACAAAATAACTCTGAGCCAGTTTTTCAATTTTTAAGTCTTTAAGAGAGCACAGAGAGTTAGTCACAGTAAAAGCTCAGTCAGTAGCTATGTCTAGGGAAGAGAAAGGGGTTTAAACACTGAAAGACAGGGCCATGTGGATCATCGGTAGAGGGTGAGCATTAAGTTGTTGCCAGCAGAAACTTGGAGGATTCCCCTGTCCAGAAAGGTGTTACAGGTAGACACAGAGTCAGGCCAGGTGTAGCTTCTAGGAAGAGAAAAGAGAGAGAACAAAGTTAAAAGCTGAGATAACAGCAAATAATACAAAATTGAAGAGTAGAGTGAGAAAGTAGCGAAGAGGGTGAAAGTGGTCATTATGTCCTCCATCAGCCTAAGCCTATAGCAGCATAACTACAGAGATAGCTCAGGATAACCTAAGCCACTCTAACTATAAGCTTTATCAAAAAGGAAAGTTTTAAACCTAGCCTTAAAAGTAGACAGTTTGTACATCTAGAGCCTACTGATGGTCATTGTTATACTAAAAACCACAACGATTGGGATACCTCTCTCTGTCAGATTGACCATAACCATTGGAAAAGAGAGGGGTCATACAGGTAGCAGAAATGGAGGGTGTGTTTGCACCTCAACCGTAACTGAGCCAGTTTAGGCTAAACCTGACTCCCCCTTACTCCATCCAACAAGGGGAGAAGAAGACGGAGCTAAAATAAGGAAGATAGCTCAGGTTAACCTAAGCCACTCTAACTATGAGCTTTATCAAAAAGGAAAGTTTTAAGCCTAGCCTTAAAAGTAGACAGGGTGTCTGCCTCACGGACTAAAACTGGGAGCTGGTTCCACAGGAGAGGAGCCTGATAACTAAAGGATCTGCCTCCCATTCTACTTCTAGAGACTCTAGGAACCACCAGTAAACCTGCAGTCTGAGAATGAAGTGCTCTGTTAGGAATGTATGGAACAATCAGATCTCTGATGTATGATGGAGCTAGATCATTAAGGGCTTTATATGTGAGGAGGAGAATTTTTAATTCTATTCTGGATTTAACAGGGAGCCAATGAAGGGAAGCTAAAGTAGGGGAAATATGATCTCTCTTTTTAATTTTCATCAGAACTCTTGCTGCAGCATTTTGAATCAGCTGAAGGCTTTTAACTGCATTTGTGGACATCCTGATAGTAAAGAATTACAATAGTCCAGCCTTGAAGAAACAAATGCATGGACTAGTTTTTCAGCGTCACTCCTGGAGAGGATATTTCTAATTTTGGCAATGTTCCGGAGATGAAAAAAGGAAATCCTAGAAATCTGTTTAATATGGGATTTAAATGACATGTCCTGGTCAAAAAAACACCAAGGTTTTTTTACTTTATTATCGGAGGTCAATTTAATGCCATCCAGGTTAAGTGATTGACTAAGCAGTTTTTTTTTTAAAGACTCCGGTCCAAAGACGACAACTTCTGTCTTGTCTGAATTTAGAAGCAGAAAATTTAAAGTCATCCAAGTTTTTATGTCTTCAAGACATGCTTGTAGTCTATCTAACTGGTTGGGCTCATCAGGATTTATGGATAAGTAAAGCTGAGTATCATCAGCGTAACAGTGAAAATTTATTCTATGCTGCCTGATAATTTTACCTATTGGAAGCATATATATAGTAAAGAGAATTGGCCCAAGTACTGAACCCTGTGGTACTCCACAATTAACCCTGGAGCACTCAAGGAGCAAAAAAAAATTGGACCAGATTCTCACCACTATAAACACAAAGTCAGCCTCACACTTTTTGCAGAACAATACACACAGCGATTTGCGAAACACTAAACACACTTGTATACATTAGACACAGGAGTATATCATGATGTTTCTTCCTTGCAATTCCAAAGCACTGACTGAGAAATCACTACACCCATGAACCAGTTGATTAAACACACACAACAGGTGTGCAAACACATGACTGCTTTATTGTAAACACACCAATCAGGTTTGAGTTCCACAAAAATGCAGCAGGTTAATTCACCTGCTTTAATCAAAATGAAACAAATCAGAGGAAGAAGAGTGAGGGTGAGAGGGCGAATCCATCGAGGATGAGCAGGAGGTAGAGGTAGAAGAGGAAGACCTGAAACATGAGGAAGAACATCCTCAAAGAAGAAGAGAACCGAGTTTGTCAAAGGAAATTCGTGCAACACTAGTTGATCATGTCATCAACCATGGATTGATGCTGAGAGAAGCTGGACTAAGAGTTCAGCCAAATCTTTGGAGATTTACAGTGGCATCTGGGACAATGTGTCATTCCACCTCTCTGCTCTGGTGCAGAACTGGTTTCAACACCATCCACAGTTTGCAGTATTTTACCTTCCAGCATATTCTCCATTTCTAAACCCCATTGAAGAGTTTTTCTCGGCGTGGCAGTGGAAGGTTAACAATCTCCGGCCCCAGGCTCAGGTGCCTCTCATTCAGGCCATAGAAGAGGTTTGTGACAAAATCGAAGCCCCATATGTGCAAGGATGGATCCGTCATTCAAGACGGTTCTCCCCACGTTGTCTTGCCAATGAGGATATTGCATGCGATGTTGATGAAAGCCCCTGGCCAGATAAAGCTAGGCGAAGACATGTTTAGTATTCAATTTATTTTATTAATAACCAAGATGGCGCCGACGATGGCAGCCTCGGAGCTTCGCTCTCTCCTTGTTTTTGTATTTTGTATGTTTATATGTTTTTCGAGCCACAGTACTGTAGTCTCGGGCCACAATTCGGTGGTTTCATTCAGTAGAGAGGAACTTCTCAACATCAGAGAGTCCTCTCCTGGGATTTTTTCACCATCTTTCATCCATCCGAGGTTCACTGAGCTTCTGGCAAGCGGAACAGCGGCACTCTACGGGATACTGCGCCGGAGGCGTCGGAGGGGAAAGCGAGCTGGCGCCCTGGTAAAGCTCCGCAAATGAGGACTTCGCACACCACTGCTTTCAATACATCTGCCAAATGTCCGCTCTCTAAGCAACAAGATGGACGAGCTACTTCTTCTCACCGGTAAAAACTCGGACCTCTGCAGATCAGCGGTTCTCTGCTTCACCGAGACATGGCTGAGTGACAACATCCCGGACCGCGCACTGCTGATACCGGACTTCCAGCTGTTCAGAGCGGATCGCAGCGCGGAGCTATCAGGGAAGAAGCGAGGAGGCGGAATCTGCTTCTATATAAACGAAGCTTGGTGCAGAGACATAAAAGTGCTGGGGAAAACATGTAGTCCGGATCTGGAGTCATTTTCAATAATCTGTAAACCGTTTTACTCACCGAGAGAGTTTTCCTCGTTCATAATAATCGGCTCATATTTTCCACCGCATGGCTGCACTTCTGCCGCTGAAAAACATCTTGCTGAGCTGATTACAGACGTGGAGAAAAAACACCCTGACTCTTTCATCATAATACTGGGAGATTTTAACAGCGCAGATCTCTCTAATGAGCTCCCCAAATACAGACAGCATATTAAGTGTCCCACCAGAGACAAAAACACACTGGACCACTGTTACACAGCTTTTAAGGACTCATACCATGCTGTTACCAGGGCTGCTCTGGGACTTTCGGATCATTGCCTTATCCACCTCATCCCAACTTACAGACAGAAACTAAGAGCTTCCAAACCCACGGTTTTCACACTGTTAAAAGTGGACTGAGGAATCGAAGCAGCTGCTACAGGCCTGCTTTGAATGCACAGACTGGACTGTTTTTGAAACCTCAGCCACTGATTTAAACGAACTAACTGATGTGGTGACATCATACATCAGTTTCTGTGAGGACATGTGTGTGCAGACCAAGACCTTCTGCACCTTTGGGAACAACAAGCCATGGTTTACTCCACACCTCAGAATCTGCGCAGGACAAGGAAGAAGCTCACAGCAGTGGAGATTGGGCGCGGTACAGGCAGCGGCAAAGGAACAGACTTACAAAGGAGATCAAAGCAGCCAGAGAAGCTACAGTGAGAAGCTGAAAAACAGCCTTTCTACTGGTGACACTTCGGCTGTATGGACTGGTTATGAGAAACCTGACTGCCTACAGAAGCCCCACCACCCTTCCTGAACAAAGTCCTCGCCTGGCCAACCGTCTGAATGGCTTCTACTGCAGACATGACAAGAAGCCATTCACACCTCAAACCAACTCCCCCACATCCCATTCAGGAACAGGTTCGACCAGCAAAGCAACCAACCCCCTACCTTCAGATCCTCTGCCTGCACTAAAGATCTCTGAGGAAGATGTAAATAGGCTCTTTCAGCACATGAAAACAAAGAAAGCTGGAGGACCTGATAACGTCTCCCCATCATGCCTGAAAGCCTGTGCAAATCAACTCGCTCCAATCTTCACCCGGATCTTCAACAAGTCACTGGAGAAGTGTGAGGTCCCCTTCTGCTTCAAACGATCCACCATCATCCCAGTGCCCAAGAAACCCACCATCCTAGGATTAAATGACTACCCTGACGTCTGTGGTCATGAAATCCTTTGAGCGGCTGGTGTTGAAGCACCTGAAAGACATCACAGGCCCTCTACTGGACGCCCTGCAGTTTGCTTACCGAACAAACAGGTCGGCAGATGATGGTGTTAACTTGGGTCTACACTTCATCCTGCAACACCTCGACCGCCCAGGGACCTACGCCAGGATACTGTTTGTAGACTTCAGCTCGGCCTTCAACACTATCATACCAGACATCCTCCAACAGAAGCTCACCCAGCTCAACGTCCCAGCCTCCACCTGTCAGTGGATCAACAGCTTCCTGACGGACCGACAGCAGCAAGTGAGACTGGGGAGCATCTTCTCCCGAACCAGATCAATAAGTACTGGTGCCCCCCAGGGGTGTGTTCTATCCCCACTCCTCTTCTCCCTGTACACAAATGACTGCACCTCAGCGGACTCGTCCGTGAAACTCCTTAAGTTTGCAGATGACACCACTGTCATTGGACTGATCCAGGACGGTGATGAGTCTGCATACAGACAGGAGGTGGATCGCCTGATACACTGGTGCTTAAGAAAAAAAGAAGATCTCACCTGTGGCCTTTTCTGCTCAAGCTCTGATTGCTAATTGTAAAACTGTGCTACAGGTGATGAGTCATGTGCAAATTGCTTTTAGAATTTTGAATAACAGTGTGTTCCTTGTGAAAACAGGACATTTTCCTTGTGAAAATTGTGCTAAATGCATGAGAACTGTGTGTAATGTTTTGAAAAAAGTGTGCTTCAGAACTACATCTATAGAGGAGAGCAGGAATTGTGTAGTTTAGCAGAACTGGTTCAAGGGGTTGGTGCCTGAGTTACATGTTGTGGTCATTGTGTCTCAAGTACCAGTTTTTGTGTGTAAACAATTGAGAAAAACTGTAATGGTGTTGTTCTCATGGACCATACCAACAATTGGGGTCTCTTGGTGTGGGGAGAACATACCTGTCCTCCCATGTGGCAGTCTTTTAATTCTACAAAAACAGATGATGCAGTTACAAAAATATACATGGAATTCTAGGCCTAGAAAAGTTTAGACTAACTCTTCATTACAATACTACAGTAAATTGGCACAGTGATGTACTGAAACATATATTTACTATCAGATATACAGGGGTTGGACAATGAAACTGAAACACCTGGTTTTAGACCACAATAATTTATTAGTATGGTGTAGGGCCTCCTTTTGCGGCCAATACAGCGTCATTTTGTCTTGGGAATGACATATACAAGTCCTGCACAGTGGTCAGAGGGATTTTAAGCCATTCTTCTTGCAGGATAGTGGCTAGGTCACTATGTGATACTGGTGGAGGAAAACGTTTCCTGACTCGCTCCTCTAAAACACCCCAAAGTGGCTCAATAATATTTAGATCTGGTGACTGTGCAGGCCATGGGAGATGTTCAACTTCACTTTCATGTTCATCAAACCAATCTTTCACCAGTCTTGCTGTGTGTATTGGTGCATTGTCATCCTGATACACGGCACCGCCTTCAGGATACAATGTTTGAACCATTGGATGCACATGGTCCTCAAGAATGGTTCGGTAGTCCTTGGGAGTGACGCACTCATCTTGCACAAGTATTGGGCCAAGGGAATGCCATGATATGGCAGCCCAAACCATCACTGATCCAGCCCCATGCTTCACTCTGGGCATGCAACAGTCTGGGTGGTACGCTTCTTTGGGGCTTCTCCACACCGTAACTCTCCCGGATGTGGGGAAAACAGTAAAGGTGGACTCATCAGAGAACAATACATGTTTCACATAGGCCGTGGTTTTATGTTTTTTGGATACAATCCGGGTTAGCCCCCGAACATCCCTTTCAGACAGCTTCCTCTTGCGTCCACAGTTAATCCTGTTGGATGTGGTTCGTCCTTCTTGGTGGTATGCTGACATTACCCTGGATACCGTGGCTCTTGATGCATCACAAAGACTTGCTGTCTTGGTCACAGATGCACCAGCAAGACGTGCACCAACAATTTGTCCTCTTTTGAACTCTGGTATGTCACCCATAATGTTGTGTGCATTTCAATATTTTGAGCAAAACTGTGCTCTTACCCTTCTAATTGAACCTTCACACTCTGCTCTTACTGGTGCAATGTGCAATCAATGAAGACTGGCTACCAGGCTGGTCCAATTTAGCCATGAAACCTCCCACACTAAAATGACAGGTGTTTCAGTTTCATTGTCCAACCCCTGTATGAGTGTTCTTTGTCTTCGCTAACCACCTCGACCACCTATCACAAAAGGTCCTCCTTTCAGAATTCTATCCATTGTAGTGCCTCACAAACCCGTGCTCTCTGAACTGGCTTATATATGTTTAACAGCAGCAAAGTCATCGTCAAAGAGAACCACACAGAGGGAGGCAAACATAAAAAACCAACATCAATATTAAGAACTACAACGACCTGAAGAAATTTTGGTGCATGGTTCTCAGACCAGCATGGAAGGTTATGTGGCTGAGGTAGTCCCAGTGTGCAGCAGGTTTGAAAGTAAAACCTTGAAGAGCTTAAAAGAACAGTTAATTTGTATCTGTGTCAGTTCCATGAAAATGACCAAAAATGTGTTTCTATGTACCTAAACAGGATCCAGGGTTCATTATGTGAATAAAATATGTCCTCAGATGTGAGCTTGATACACAGAAAGTATCAGGCCTTTAGGAATAGTTTTAACACAGCTTGACATGCAAGATTGTGAGTCATCATCCACTTGTGTTCCTGGCAATATTTGTTCATCTGGGGATGTCTGAACAGCTACTTAACTTGTGTAGGAGTGAGAAATTTGTTTTGCAAAAGATATTCCATTGTTTTTATTTCCTAATCAAGTCCAACCAATTAGATAGACTACAGGTATGTCTTGAAGAAATAAAAACTTGGATGACTTTAAACTATCTCCTAAAGACAGAAGTTGTCGTCTTTGGACCGGAGTCTTTAAAAAGAAATTTCTTAGTCAATCAATAATTGTGGATGGCATTAAATTGGTCTCTCGTAATAAAGTAAAAAACCTTGGTGTTATCTGACTAAGACATATCATTTAAATCCCATATTAAACAAGTTTCCCTCTTTTACCTCCGGAATATTGCCAAAATTAGAAATATCCTCTCCAGGAGTGACACTGAAAAACTAGTCCATGCATTTGTTACTTCAAGGCTGGACTATTGTAATTCTTTACTATCAGGATGTCCACAAAATGCAGTTAAAAGCCTTCAGCTGATTCAAAATGCTGCAGCAAGAGTTCTGGTGAAAATTAAAAAGAGAGATCATATTTCTCCTATTTTAGCTTCCCTTCATTGGCTCTCTGTTAAATCCAGAATAGAATTTGAAATTCTCCTCCTCACATATAAAGCCCTTAATGATTTAGCTCTATCATACATCAGAGAGCTGATTGTTCCATATGTTCCTAACAGAGCACTTTGTTCTCAGACTGCAGGTTTACTGGTGGTTCCTAGAGTCTCTAGAAGTAGAATGGGAGGCAGATCCTTTAGTTATCAGGCTCCTCTCCTGTGGAGCTAGCTCCCAGTTTTAGTCCGTGAGGCAGACAGCTTTTACTTTCTAGAAAAAGTTTAGGTCTTATTTTGACAGTTGAGCATAGTTCTTCTTTCAACATCAGTTTGGGATCATTTGTTATATGCAACCTTCTTCCAATGACAAAATGACTGTGTACTCTTAACTATGGAAAATTAAGGTTTTTATTTTGAAAGTTTCAGCAGGCCCTATTTTAAAAGGCTAAAGTAGTCCCATTTCCAACACTGGTTGAGTCCCAGCAGTAGTTTTTAGCCCAATACTACTTTTCTGCAGTGTGAACTATGAAGGCTTTTATTTGTAGAGTATGTTTAGGTCCTATTTTGAAAGTCCAGCATAGTTGTCCTCTCAGGTCTGGTTTAGTTCCATTGGTTATATAGAACCTGTTTCCTATGGTAAATTCCCATTGTACTATTTTGTCAGCTTTAAATGTAGATATTAACTATAGAAAATGTAAGCTTTTATTTTGAAAGTTTCATTAAGCTTTCTTTTAAAATTTCCAACACTTGGTGAGTTTCAGCAGTAGTGTCAAGCCCAGTGCTGCAATGATCTGTTGTGTGAAATATGGAGGCTTTTATTTTGTAGAGTATGTCTAGGTTTCATTTTGAAAGTCCAGCATTGTTATCTTTTAAGGACTGGTTTTGTTACATCAGTAATAAACTACAGGGGTTAGACAATGAAACTGAAACACCTGTCATTTTAGAGTGGGCGGTTTCATGGCTAAATTGGACCAGCCTGGTAGCCAGTCTTCATCAATTGCACATTGCACCAGTAAGAGCAGAGTGTGAAGGTTCAATTAGCAGGGTAAGAGCACAGTTTTGCTCAAAATATTGAAATGCACACAACTTTATGAGTAACATACCAGAGTTCAAAAGAGGACAAATTGTTGGTGCACGTCTTGCTGGTGCATCTGTGACCAAGACAGCAAGTCTTTGTGATGCATCAAGAGCCACGTTATCCAGGGTAATGTCAGCATACCACCAAGAAGGACGAACCACATCCAACAGGAGTAACTGTGGACGCAAGAGGAAGCTGTCTGAAAGGGATGTTCGGGGGCTAACCCGGATTGTATCCAAAAAACATAAAACCACGGCTGCCCAAATCACGGCAGAATTAAATGTGCACCTCAACTCTCCTGTTTCCACCAGAACTGTCCGTCGGGAGCTCCACAGGGTCAATATACACGGCCGGGCTGCTATAGCCAAACCTTTGGTCACTCATGCCAATGCCAAACATCGGTTTCAGTGGTGCAAGGAGCGCAAATCTTGGGCTGTGGACTATGTGAAACATGTATTGTTCTCTGATGAGTCCACCTTTACTGTTTTCCCCACATCCGGGAGAGTTACGGTGTGAAGAAGCCCCAAAGAAGCGTACCACCCAGACTGTTGCATGGCCAGAGTGATGCATGGGGGTGGATCAGTGATGGTTTGGGCTGCCATATCATGGCATTCCCTTGGCCCAATATTTGTGCTAGATGGGCGCGTCACTGCCAAGGACTACCGAACCATTCTTGAGGAACATGTGCATCCAAGGTTCAAACATTGTATCCTGAAGGGGCGGGCCCATGTATCAGGATGACAATGCACCAATACCCAGCAAGACTGGTGAAAGATTGGGGTTTGATGAACATGAAAGTGAAGTTGAACATCCCCCTTGGCCTGCACAGTCACCAGATCTAAAATTTTGAGCCACTTTGGGGTGTTTTGGAGGAGCGAGTCAGGAAACGTTTTCCTCCACCAGTATCACGTAGTGACCTGGCCACTATCCTGCAAGAAGAATGGCTTAAACCCCTCTGACCACTTTGTTCAGGACTTGTATATGTCTTTTCCCAAGACGAATTGACGCTGTATTGGCCACAAAAAGGAGGCCCTACCCCCTACAAAAATTATTGTGGTCTAAAACCGGTTTTTCAGTTTCATTGTCCAACCCCTGTACTTACTTTCTCCTTTTATGAGCAGTGGAAGTTATTACAGCTGCCAAGAGGAGCAACCTGTGATTATGCTCTTCATTACATTTCAGATCCAGCATCTTGTTACTGACAGAGCTTTCCAGTCATGTTACAGTCAGTATTTAGTCCTAATAAATACTGCACACAAACCGAAGTCTGAAGCTAATCCTAATCTGCTGAGAGTGTAAAGTAGTGATAGTTGCATCAATAAAGTTGTTGATTTGCACCTCTGACAGCTTATACTGTATGTCATGAAATCTGTCACATGCAAAGCACTCTAAAACCTCTGGAACTGAACATTTTTCTGCAGTACCTGTTCACTTAAAATTTTAAGAAAGACTCTGGTTTGTAAAGGTAGCTGTAGTTACTCTGGTCACTGAGAACAACAGTTGTGGTTCCTGCAATTTGTCCTCAAAGTGGTAATAGCTGCAGTAAAAACCTCTTCCAGTTTATTACTGCAGCTGATAATTGATTATCACTGGTGGAGGTAATCAGCAAGTCAGTGGCACATCTAGTTTTGTACATCTATTTGTGAACATGTTCTGTTTTAGTGTTTGAATCCATAAATTAAATTAAAGGGAGGTTACATATAGCTTATAGTTTATTTCAATGTATAAAAAATATAATCTGAAAGCACTTTATAAACAATACATGAAATTCATGCTGAGAAACCAAATTCATTCAATCCAATCATATACTGTAGACAGATTAAAATGTAATACCATTCAATTTAATTCTAGTTATAATACAATGCAGTCAAATTCAGTTCATGAAACCAATCAGGAAGAATATGATCTATGGAAGCCCAGCATTTTCCATCGAGTCACTGATGTCCTGTAATGTCTCCTCCTGATTATGCATTTAGCACAGTGGAAAGAAACAACTCCAGAACCAGGCTCAGTATGAGCAGCTATCTGCTGTCACTGACTGGTGGGTTGAGAGGACAGAGCAGACGCACAAAAAAAAACACAGAAGCACTGGTCCGGTGCTCCTTCATTGGCTTCATCCATGAAGGTGACCAGGCTGGACATAGAAGGATATGAACCAGTGAACAATACATTGCAACAGCATGTCTTGCTAATAGTAATTATCTGAGTCAGAGAGCAGAACAATTACTAAATCCCACTACATTTCCAAGTAGTGGAGTTCCAACCCAGGAATGAAATAGGTTAAAGTTTAGTGTGACATCATTCAGTGATCTGGTTCATTGCTCTCAAGAGAAACAGAATGCAACATGCAAAATTTTATATATCTATACTTTTTACCATCTAGGAAAAACACCTTACGGTACCTTTTACATTCCTGTTTTTCTGGAGAAGCAATCTTGTTGGAGAAGGAAGAAAACAGTTATTTCATCTATCATTTTACCATCCAAATCCATTGGACCACTGTTTGACAGCACATCTGCACCGCATACTAATATAATTTCCTTTCCTACAGCATCCAGAATCATGACTGTAAAATATTGCAGTTTGACAGAATGTTGTTTTTAAGGAACAGGGCTGCAGGGTGAAGCAGCTGGTAGCGCTGTCACCTTGCAGCAAGAAGGTCCTCGGTTTGAATCCCAGCCTGGGGTCTTTTTGCATGGAGTTTGCATGTTCTCTATGTGCATGCATGGGCTCTCTCCAGGCCTCCCAAAGTATAAAGAGATGACTGTAAGGTTAAATTGTCTTTGGTATGAGTGTGTGTGCATGGTTGCCTATCCCGTGTGTCACTGTGATGCCCTATGATGGACTGACGACTTGTCCCAGGTATACCCCGCCCCTTGCACAACGACCACTGGTGATAGGTACCAGCCCCTTCACACCACACGCACCTGCAAGGATAAGCAGATGGGTGGATTGTGTTTGTATAACTATAGATAGACAAGCAGTGTTGCCTCTGCTGAAAACAGAGTTTAAACATCACAGATCCCTGTCCTCACACACCTACATCTAAGCCAGTGTTATCATTTCTTCTCTCTTTTTTTTAATGGAATTTCTTTTCTGCTCCAATTGGCCCCCAGTTTAAAGGCCCTATAAACTCAAAGCACATGTTTTCCCCTTTTGATTCTCTCTCTGTACGTAAAGAGAGCCAGGCAGCTGCTTCTCACCACATCCAACACAGAGCAGGTATTATTGTTTTTGGTAAAACACTAGTCATGAGTGTAGTTTACTTTACTCCAGATGAGCTTTCATCTTGTGATTTCTTGCTTATTTGCACATGAAATAAACTGTGTAAAATGGGAACATTCTTCAATATATATGATAGCATGTCAAAATTAACTTGTGATTTTGCATTTTTTCAGCAGTTTCAAGAAAGTCTCATTTTAAAACAAAATATTTCATGCTTTAAAGTCTCTGCTTATCTCCATATGTGAAATGTCTCCTGTGTTTATCATAGTTTTATTGTTAAGAGTAAAGCTGTGCAAGGAAGAAATAAAATCTGTTAATAGTAAAATGTACAACATCAAATCAACATTAAGGACCCATGAGCGATTCAATAACAGATATTGCAGCTGAAGGTGCATAGTCAACCTAAACAGTCCTGATGTATCCCTTTTTCTTCAGTTTCCACCCCAGCCTCAGCCTGTTTCTGGAATGCTGCTATGAAACATGTTTTCTTTCAGCAGCCACTGGCCTTGCTTTGATCTCTACAAATATCAAACCGGTCTCTGCGTTGGTCTGCCTTCCTCAGTCTGTCCAGGTCCAAGGCTCAGGAGTAATATAGCTGTGTGGGAGAAATACCTTTATCCGTGAGTAACAAGGAACAGGTGCAACTTCCAGATGTCTGCAAGCACAATGAGAATCGTTCTTAAGAAGAATTCAGTTTGAAGATTTTAAGGTCTAGATTTTAAATTCCACACAGGTAGAATATACATTTTTGTGCTTGTGTCTTTTTGTAATTTACTAGAAAATTTGTTGTTGTTAAAACATCGAATTCAGCAGTATCAACAAACACATTTTAATATCAAACAAAGATAACCTAAGTAAATACAAAAAACAGTTTTCAAATAAGGGTTTTATTTATTAAGTGAAAAACCCACCCAAAACCAACCTGGCCCTGTATGAGAAACTAATAACAAAGTTGAAGATTCTTCTCTATCTTAGTAGCTAGCTGTAGCAGCTGGTCCTGAGACTATGTGGACCGGATGGAAACTGGAACACAAAGCAGATAAAACAGACAGATGCTCTTCAGACATTGGGAGATATTCTGAGTTAAGGGAAGGATAACTCAGAAAAATAGCTTGTTTACAGCTGCCAGCTTATCTCAGGGGGTGTTCTTTATAACTGGTGACTAACTGATAGAAACCATATGTTGAGGTCGAAGTACATCCAGCACATTCAGCATGAACTTAATGCCCACAGTGTTAGATTATTTTTTATGAATCACTAATACTTTCTTTCGTTATCCTGCTGTAATAGCTAGTTATACTTAACTATTTAACTGAAAGACACACAAGTTTCTATAATCTATACATGCTTACAGGTTAGTATGCTGGTTGAGGTGGATGGCTGCCCTTCCTGAACCTGGTTCTGCTGGTGGTTTCCTCCTGTTAAAGGTCATTTTGGATGGCAAACAGCAGAGACATCCAAGATTGGTAAAAGAATCAGTATCAAAATCAGCTTTATTGCCAGGTTTGTACAGATAAACAAGGATCTTGACTCCGGTACACTTTGCTCTAAATAATAGAATATCTTTTTGAATATACATATCTACACAATTGACTTTACAATTAAATATAATGTGAGATCAGTCCAAGTATGCATGGTGTTGTTCTGGAACTCTGACTGTCAAGTGTTCACCAGAGAAACAGCCTGGGGGAAGAAACTGTCTCTGTGGCGGCTGGTTTTAGCAGACAGCGCTCTGTAGCACCACCTGAAGTTAAAAGCCTAAACAGTTGCCTGAGGAAGTACAGTCTCTGCTGGGCCTTCTTCCGAACATTATCTATGTGTGAGGACCATCTCAGGTTTCGAGAAATGGTGGTTCTTAGTAATTGGAAATGGTCCACAGTAGATACAGTGTTGTTGAGGATTGTGAGGGGGGTATGTGGGGGTGGTGTTCTGCAAAAGTCCACCATTATCTCCGCCAGTCTTCAGTGGGTTAAGTTCCAGGTGGTTCTGATGACACCAGTGTACCAGTCGATCCACCTCCTGTTTTATGCAGACCATCACTGTCCTAGATCAGCTCAATAATAGTGGTGTCACCTGCAAACTTCAAGAGTTTCATAGACGGCTCCGCTGAGGTGCAGTCATTTGTGTAGAGGGAGAAGAGGAGCGGGGAGACAACACACCCCTGGGGGGCACCGGTGCTGTTGGTTCTTGTGGGGGAGAAGATGCTCCCCAGCCTCACCTGATGCTGCAGTGTCCTTCAGGAAGCTGGTGATCTACTGACAGGTGGAGGCCGGGACTTTGAGCTGGGAGAGCTTCTGGTGGAGGATGTCTGGGTTAATGGTGCTGAAAGCTGAGCTGAAGTCCACACTTCCTGGCATCCCTGGGTGGTCGAGGAGTTGCAGGATGAAGTGTAGTCCAAGGTTCAGTGCTTGAGCCAGTTCTCTTTACTATATATGCTTCCAAAAGGTAAAATTATCAGGCAGCATGGGATACATTTTCACTGTTATGCTGATGATACTCAGCTTTATTTAATTATAAATCCTGATGAGCCCAACCAGTTAGACTACAAGCATGTCTTGAAGACATAAAAACTTGGCTGACCTTACATTTTCTGCTTCTAAACTCAGACAAGCCGGAGTTGTAAACTTTGGACTGGAGTCTTCAAAGAAGAAACTGCTTAGTCAACAAATTAATGTGGACTGTATTAAATTGACTTCTGGCAATAAAGTAAAAAACCTTGGTGTTATTTTTGACCAGGACATAACATTTAAATCCCATATTAAACAGGTTTCTAGGATTTCCTTCTTTCACTTCCGGAACATTGCCAAAATTAGAAATATCCTATCCAGGAGTGACGCTGAAAAACAAGTCCATGCATTTGTTACTTCAAGGCTGGACTATTGTAATTCTTTACTATCAGGATGTCCACAAAATGCAGTTAAAAGCCTTCAGCTGATTCAAAATGCTGCAGCAAGAGTTCTGGTGAAAATTAAAAAGAGAGATCATATTTCTCCTATTTTAGCTTCCCTTCATTGGCTCTCTGTTAAATCCAGAATAGAATTTGAAATTCTCCTCCTCACATATAAAGCCCTTAATGATTTAGCTCTATCATACATCAGAGAGCTGATTGTTCCATATGTTCCTAACAGAGCACTTTGTTCTCAGACTGCAGGTTTACTGGTGGTTCCTAGAGTCTCTAGAAGTAGAATGGGAGGCAGATCCTTTAGTTATCAGGCTCCTCTCCTGTGGAGCTAGCTCCCAGTTTTAGTCCGTGAGGCAGACAGCTTTTACTTTCTAGAAAAAGTTTAGGTCTTATTTTGACAGTTGAGCATAGTTCTTCTTTCAACATCAGTTTGGGATCATTTGTTATATGCAACCTTCTTCCAATGACAAAATGACTGTGTACTCTTAACTATGGAAAATTAAGGTTTTTATTTTGAAAGTTTCAGCAGGCCCTATTTTAAAAGGCTAAAGTAGTCCCATTTCCAACACTGGTTGAGTCCCAGCAGTAGTTTTTAGCCCAATACTACTTTTCTGCAGTGTGAACTATGAAGGCTTTTATTTGTAGAGTATGTTTAGGTCCTATTTTGAAAGTCCAGCATAGTTGTCCTCTCAGGTCTGGTTTAGTTCCATTGGTTATATAGAACCTGTTTCCTATGGTAAATTCCCATTGTACTATTTTGTCAGCTTTAAATGTAGATATTAACTATAGAAAATGTAAGCTTTTATTTTGAAAGTTTCATTAAGCTTTCTTTTAAAATTTCCAACACTTGGTGAGTTTCAGCAGTAGTGTCAAGCCCAGTGCTGCAATGATCTGTTGTGTGAAATATGGAGGCTTTTATTTTGTAGAGTATGTCTAGGTTTCATTTTGAAAGTCCAGCATTGTTATCTTTTAAGGACTGGTTTTGTTACATCAGTAATAAACTACAGGGGTTAGACAATGAAACTGAAACACCTGTCATTTTAGAGTGGGCGGTTTCATGGCTAAATTGGACCAGCCTGGTAGCCAGTCTTCATCAATTGCACATTGCACCAGTAAGAGCAGAGTGTGAAGGTTCAATTAGCAGGGTAAGAGCACAGTTTTGCTCAAAATATTGAAATGCACACAACTTTATGAGTAACATACCAGAGTTCAAAAGAGGACAAATTGTTGGTGCACGTCTTGCTGGTGCATCTGTGACCAAGACAGCAAGTCTTTGTGATGCATCAAGAGCCACGTTATCCAGGGTAATGTCAGCATACCACCAAGAAGGACGAACCACATCCAACAGGAGTAACTGTGGACGCAAGAGGAAGCTGTCTGAAAGGGATGTTCGGGGGCTAACCCGGATTGTATCCAAAAAACATAAAACCACGGCTGCCCAAATCACGGCAGAATTAAATGTGCACCTCAACTCTCCTGTTTCCACCAGAACTGTCCGTCGGGAGCTCCACAGGGTCAATATACACGGCCGGGCTGCTATAGCCAAACCTTTGGTCACTCATGCCAATGCCAAACATCGGTTTCAGTGGTGCAAGGAGCGCAAATCTTGGGCTGTGGACTATGTGAAACATGTATTGTTCTCTGATGAGTCCACCTTTACTGTTTTCCCCACATCCGGGAGAGTTACGGTGTGGAGAAGCCCCAAAGAAGCGTACCACCCAGACTGTTGCATGTCCAGAGTGAAGCATGGGGCTGGATCAGTGATGGTCTGGGCTGCCATATCATGGCATTCCCTTGGCCCAATACTTGTGCAAGATGAGTGCGTCACTCCCAAGGACTACCGAACCATTCTTGAGGAACATGTGCATCCAATGGTTCAAACATTGTATCCTGAAGGCGGTGCCATGTATCAGGATGACAATGCACCAATACACACAGCAAGACTGGTGAAAGATTGGTTTGATGAACATGAAAGTGAAGTTGAACATCTCCCATGGCCTGCACAGTCACCAGATCTAAATATTATTGAGCCACTTTGGGGTGTTTTAGAGGAGCGAGTCAGGAAACGTTTTCCTCCACCAGTATCACATAGTGACCTAGCCACTATCCTGCAAGAAGAATGGCTTAAAATCCCTCTGACCACTGTTCAGGACTTGTATATGTCATTCCCAAGACGAATTGACGCTGTATTGGCCACAAAAGGAGGCCCTACACCATACTAATAAATTATTGTGGTCTAAAACCAGGTGTTTCAGTTTCATTGTCCAACCCCTGTACTTACTTTCTCCTTTTATGAGCAGTGGAAGTTATTACAGCTGCCAAGAGGAGCAACCTGTGATTATGCTCTTCATTACATTTCAGATCCAGCATCTTGTTACTGACAGAGCTTTCCAGTCATGTTACAGTCAGTATTTAGTCCTAATAAATACTGCACACAAACCGAAGTCTGAAGCTAATCCTAATCTGCTGAGAGTGTAAAGTAGTGATAGTTGCATCAATAAAGTTGTTGATTTGCACCTCTGACAGCTTATACTGTATGTCATGAAATCTGTCACATGCAAAGCACTCTAAAACCTCTGGAACTGAACATTTTTCTGCAGTACCTGTTCACTTAAAATTTTAAGAAAGACTCTGGTTTGTAAAGGTAGCTGTAGTTACTCTGGTCACTGAGAACAACAGTTGTGGTTCCTGCAATTTGTCCTCAAAGTGGTAATAGCTGCAGTAAAAACCTCTTCCAGTTTATTACTGCAGCTGATAATTGATTATCACTGGTGGAGGTAATCAGCAAGTCAGTGGCACATCTAGTTTTGTACATCTATTTGTGAACATGTTCTGTTTTAGTGTTTGAATCCATAAATTAAATTAAAGGGAGGTTACATATAGCTTATAGTTTATTTCAATGTATAAAAAATATAATCTGAAAGCACTTTATAAACAATACATGAAATTCATGCTGAGAAACCAAATTCATTCAATCCAATCATATACTGTAGACAGATTAAAATGTAATACCATTCAATTTAATTCTAGTTATAATACAATGCAGTCAAATTCAGTTCATGAAACCAATCAGGAAGAATATGATCTATGGAAGCCCAGCATTTTCCATCGAGTCACTGATGTCCTGTAATGTCTCCTCCTGATTATGCATTTAGCACAGTGGAAAGAAACAACTCCAGAACCAGGCTCAGTATGAGCAGCTATCTGCTGTCACTGACTGGTGGGTTGAGAGGACAGAGCAGACGCACAAAAAAAAACACAGAAGCACTGGTCCGGTGCTCCTTCATTGGCTTCATCCATGAAGGTGACCAGGCTGGACATAGAAGGATATGAACCAGTGAACAATACATTGCAACAGCATGTCTTGCTAATAGTAATTATCTGAGTCAGAGAGCAGAACAATTACTAAATCCCACTACATTTCCAAGTAGTGGAGTTCCAACCCAGGAATGAAATAGGTTAAAGTTTAGTGTGACATCATTCAGTGATCTGGTTCATTGCTCTCAAGAGAAACAGAATGCAACATGCAAAATTTTATATATCTATACTTTTTACCATCTAGGAAAAACACCTTACGGTACCTTTTACATTCCTGTTTTTCTGGAGAAGCAATCTTGTTGGAGAAGGAAGAAAACAGTTATTTCATCTATCATTTTACCATCCAAATCCATTGGACCACTGTTTGACAGCACATCTGCACCGCATACTAATATAATTTCCTTTCCTACAGCATCCAGAATCATGACTGTAAAATATTGCAGTTTGACAGAATGTTGTTTTTAAGGAACAGGGCTGCAGGGTGAAGCAGCTGGTAGCGCTGTCACCTTGCAGCAAGAAGGTCCTCGGTTTGAATCCCAGCCTGGGGTCTTTTTGCATGGAGTTTGCATGTTCTCTATGTGCATGCATGGGCTCTCTCCAGGCCTCCCAAAGTATAAAGAGATGACTGTAAGGTTAAATTGTCTTTGGTATGAGTGTGTGTGCATGGTTGCCTATCCCGTGTGTCACTGTGATGCCCTATGATGGACTGACGACTTGTCCCAGGTATACCCCGCCCCTTGCACAACGACCACTGGTGATAGGTACCAGCCCCTTCACACCACACGCACCTGCAAGGATAAGCAGATGGGTGGATTGTGTTTGTATAACTATAGATAGACAAGCAGTGTTGCCTCTGCTGAAAACAGAGTTTAAACATCACAGATCCCTGTCCTCACACACCTACATCTAAGCCAGTGTTATCATTTCTTCTCTCTTTTTTTTAATGGAATTTCTTTTCTGCTCCAATTGGCCCCCAGTTTAAAGGCCCTATAAACTCAAAGCACATGTTTTCCCCTTTTGATTCTCTCTCTGTACGTAAAGAGAGCCAGGCAGCTGCTTCTCACCACATCCAACACAGAGCAGGTATTATTGTTTTTGGTAAAACACTAGTCATGAGTGTAGTTTACTTTACTCCAGATGAGCTTTCATCTTGTGATTTCTTGCTTATTTGCACATGAAATAAACTGTGTAAAATGGGAACATTCTTCAATATATATGATAGCATGTCAAAATTAACTTGTGATTTTGCATTTTTTCAGCAGTTTCAAGAAAGTCTCATTTTAAAACAAAATATTTCATGCTTTAAAGTCTCTGCTTATCTCCATATGTGAAATGTCTCCTGTGTTTATCATAGTTTTATTGTTAAGAGTAAAGCTGTGCAAGGAAGAAATAAAATCTGTTAATAGTAAAATGTACAACATCAAATCAACATTAAGGACCCATGAGCGATTCAATAACAGATATTGCAGCTGAAGGTGCATAGTCAACCTAAACAGTCCTGATGTATCCCTTTTTCTTCAGTTTCCACCCCAGCCTCAGCCTGTTTCTGGAATGCTGCTATGAAACATGTTTTCTTTCAGCAGCCACTGGCCTTGCTTTGATCTCTACAAATATCAAACCGGTCTCTGCGTTGGTCTGCCTTCCTCAGTCTGTCCAGGTCCAAGGCTCAGGAGTAATATAGCTGTGTGGGAGAAATACCTTTATCCGTGAGTAACAAGGAACAGGTGCAACTTCCAGATGTCTGCAAGCACAATGAGAATCGTTCTTAAGAAGAATTCAGTTTGAAGATTTTAAGGTCTAGATTTTAAATTCCACACAGGTAGAATATACATTTTTGTGCTTGTGTCTTTTTGTAATTTACTAGAAAATTTGTTGTTGTAAAACATCGAATTCAGCAGTATCAACAAACACATTTTAATATCAAACAAAGATAACCTAAGTAAATACAAAAAACAGTTTTCAAATAAGGGTTTTATTTATTAAGTGAAAAACCCACCCAAAACCAACCTGGCCCTGTATGAGAAACTAATAACAAAGTTGAAGATTCTTCTCTATCTTAGTAGCTAGCTGTAGCAGCTGGTCCTGAGACTATGTGGACCGGATGGAAACTGGAACACAAAGCAGATAAAACAGACAGATGCTCTTCAGACATTGGGAGATATTCTGAGTTAAGGGAAGGATAACTCAGAAAAATAGCTTGTTTACAGCTGCCAGCTTATCTCAGGGGGTGTTCTTTATAACTGGTGACTAACTGATAGAAACCATATGTTGAGGTCGAAGTACATCCAGCACATTCAGCATGAACTTAATGCCCACAGTGTTAGATTATTTTTTATGAATCACTAATACTTTCTTTCGTTATCCTGCTGTAATAGCTAGTTATACTTAACTATTTAACTGAAAGACACACAAGTTTCTATAATCTATACATGCTTACAGGTTAGTATGCTGGTTGAGGTGGATGGCTGCCCTTCCTGAACCTGGTTCTGCTGGTGGTTTCCTCCTGTTAAAGGTCATTTTGGATGGCAAACAGCAGAGACATCCAAGATTGGTAAAAGAATCAGTATCAAAATCAGCTTTATTGCCAGGTTTGTACAGATAAACAAGGATCTTGACTCCGGTACACTTTGCTCTAAATAATAGAATATCTTTTTGAATATACATATCTACACAATTGACTTTACAATTAAATATAATGTGAGATCAGTCCAAGTATGCATGGTGTTGTTCTGGAACTCTGACTGTCAAGTGTTCACCAGAGAAACAGCCTGGGGGAAGAAACTGTCTCTGTGGCGGCTGGTTTTAGCAGACAGCGCTCTGTAGCACCACCTGAAGTTAAAAGCCTAAACAGTTGCCTGAGGAAGTACAGTCTCTGCTGGGCCTTCTTCCGAACATTATCTATGTGTGAGGACCATCTCAGGTTTCGAGAAATGGTGGTTCTTAGTAATTGGAAATGGTCCACAGTAGATACAGTGTTGTTGAGGATTGTGAGGGGGGTATGTGGGGGTGGTGTTCTGCAAAAGTCCACCATTATCTCCGCCAGTCTTCAGTGGGTTAAGTTCCAGGTGGTTCTGATGACACCAGTGTACCAGTCGATCCACCTCCTGTTTTATGCAGACCATCACTGTCCTAGATCAGCTCAATAATAGTGGTGTCACCTGCAAACTTCAAGAGTTTCATAGACGGCTCCGCTGAGGTGCAGTCATTTGTGTAGAGGGAGAAGAGGAGCGGGGAGACAACACACCCCTGGGGGGCACCGGTGCTGTTGGTTCTTGTGGGGGAGAAGATGCTCCCCAGCCTCACCTGATGCTGCAGTGTCCTTCAGGAAGCTGGTGATCTACTGACAGGTGGAGGCCGGGACTTTGAGCTGGGAGAGCTTCTGGTGGAGGATGTCTGGGTTAATGGTGCTGAAAGCTGAGCTGAAGTCCACACTTCCTGGCATCCCTGGGTGGTCGAGGAGTTGCAGGATGAAGTGTAGTCCAAGGTTCAGTGCTTGAGCCAGTTCTCTTTACTATATATGCTTCCAAAAGGTAAAATTATCAGGCAGCATGGGATACATTTTCACTGTTATGCTGATGATACTCAGCTTTATTTAATTATAAATCCTGATGAGCCCAACCAGTTAGACTACAAGCATGTCTTGAAGACATAAAAACTTGGCTGACCTTACATTTTCTGCTTCTAAACTCAGACAAGCCGGAGTTGTAAACTTTGGACTGGAGTCTTCAAAGAAGAAACTGCTTAGTCAACAAATTAATGTGGACTGTATTAAATTGACTTCTGGCAATAAAGTAAAAAACCTTGGTGTTATTTTTGACCAGGACATAACATTTAAATCCCATATTAAACAGGTTTCTAGGATTTCCTTCTTTCACTTCCGGAACATTGCCAAAATTAGAAATATCCTATCCAGGAGTGACGCTGAAAAACAAGTCCATGCATTTGTTACTTCAAGGCTGGACTATTGTAATTCTTTACTATCAGGATGTCCACAAAATGCAGTTAAAAGCCTTCAGCTGATTCAAAATGCTGCAGCAAGAGTTCTGGTGAAAATTAAAAAGAGAGATCATATTTCTCCTATTTTAGCTTCCCTTCATTGGCTCCCTGTTAAATCCAAAATAGAATTTAAAATTGTCGTTCTCACATATAAAGCCCTTAATGATCTAGCTCCATCATACATCAGAGATCTGATTGTTCCATACATTCCTAACAGAGCAATTCATTCTCAGACTGCAGGTTTACTGGTGGTTCCTAGAGCCTCTAGAAGTAGAATGGGAGGCAGATCCTTTAGTTATCAGGCTCCTCTCCTGTGGAGCTAGCTCCCAGTTTTAGTCCGTGAGGCAGACAGCTTTTACTTTCTAGAAAAAGTTTAGGTCTTATTTTGACAGTTGAGCATAGTTCTTCTTTCAACATCAGTTTGGGATCATTTGTTATATGCAACCTTCTTCCAATGACAAAATGACTGTGTACTCTTAACTATGGAAAATTAAGGTTTTTATTTTGAAAGTTTCAGCAGGCCCTATTTTAAAAGGCTAAAGTAGTCCCATTTCCAACACTGGTTGAGTCCCAGCAGTAGTTTTTAGCCCAATACTACTTTTCTGCAGTGTGAACTATGAAGGCTTTTATTTGTAGAGTATGTTTAGGTCCTATTTTGAAAGTCCAGCATAGTTGTCCTCTCAGGTCTGGTTTAGTTCCATTGGTTATATAGAACCTGTTTCCTATGGTAAATTCCCATTGTACTATTTTGTCAGCTTTAAATGTAGATATTAACTATAGAAAATGTAAGCTTTTATTTTGAAAGTTTCATTAAGCTTTCTTTTAAAATTTCCAACACTTGGTGAGTTTCAGCAGTAGTGTCAAGCCCAGTGCTGCAATGATCTGTTGTGTGAAATATGGAGGCTTTTATTTTGTAGAGTATGTCTAGGTTTCATTTTGAAAGTCCAGCATTGTTATC
The DNA here is from genome assembly GCA_036173005.1 of Crenichthys baileyi. Lineage (NCBI taxonomy): Eukaryota > Metazoa > Chordata > Actinopteri > Cyprinodontiformes > Goodeidae > Crenichthys > Crenichthys baileyi. The sequence goes on from JAHHUM010001168.1 coordinate 213,549, forward strand.
TTTTAAGGACTGGTTTTGTTACATCAGTAATAAACTACAGGGGTTAGACAATGAAACTGAAACACCTGTCATTTTAGAGTGGGCGGTTTCATGGCTAAATTGGACCAGCCTGGTAGCCAGTCTTCATCAATTGCACATTGCACCAGTAAGAGCAGAGTGTGAAGGTTCAATTAGCAGGGTAAGAGCACAGTTTTGCTCAAAATATTGAAATGCACACAACTTTATGAGTAACATACCAGAGTTCAAAAGAGGACAAATTGTTGGTGCACGTCTTGCTGGTGCATCTGTGACCAAGACAGCAAGTCTTTGTGATGCATCAAGAGCCACGTTATCCAGGGTAATGTCAGCATACCACCAAGAAGGACGAACCACATCCAACAGGATTAACTGTGGACGCAAGAGGAAGCTGTCTGAAAGGGATGTTCGGGTGCTAACCCGGATTGTATCCAAAAAACATAAAACCACGGCCAATGTGAAACATGTATTGTTCTCTGATGAGTCCACCTTTACTGTTTTCCCCACATCCGGGAGAGTTACGGTGTGGAGAAGCCCCAAAGAAGCGTACCACCCAGACTGTTGCATGTCCAGAGTGAAGCATGGGGCTGGATCAGTGATGGTCTGGGCTGCCATATCATGGCATTCCCTTGGCCCAATACTTGTGCAAGATGAGTGCGTCACTCCCAAGGACTACCGAACCATTCTTGAGGACCATGTGCATCCAATGGTTCAAACATTGTATCCTGAAGGCGGTGCCGTGTATCAGGATGACAATGCACCAATACACACAGCAAGACTGGTGAAAGATTGGTTTGATGAACATGAAAGTGAAGTTGAACATCTCCCATGGCCTGCACAGTCACCAGATCTAAATATTATTGAGCCACTTTGGGGTGTTTTGGAGGAGCGAGTCAGGAAACGTTTTCCTCCACCAGTATCACGTAGTGACCTGGCCACTATCCTGCAAGAAGAATGGCTTAAAATCCCTCTGACCACTGTTCAGGACTTGTATATGTCATTCCCAAGACGAATTGACGCTGTATTGGCCACAAAAGGAGGCCCTACACCATACTAATAAATTATTGTGGTCTAAAACCAGGTGTTTCAGTTTCATTGTCCAACCCCTGTACTTACTTTCTCCTTTTATGAGCAGTGGAAGTTATTACAGCTGCCAAGAGGAGCAACCTGTGATTATGCTCTTCATTACATTTCAGATCCAGCATCTTGTTACTGACAGAGCTTTCCAGTCATGTTACAGTCAGTATTTAGTCCTAATAAATACTGCACACAAACCGAAGTCTGAAGCTAATCCTAATCTGCTGAGAGTGTAAAGTAGTGATAGTTGCATCAATAAAGTTGTTGATTTGCACCTCTGACAGCTTATACTGTATGTCATGAAATCTGTCACATGCAAAGCACTCTAAAACCTCTGGAACTGAACATTTTTCTGCAGTACCTGTTCACTTAAAATTTTAAGAAAGACTCTGGTTTGTAAAGGTAGCTGTAGTTACTCTGGTCACTGAGAACAACAGTTGTGGTTCCTGCAATTTGTCCTCAAAGTGGTAATAGCTGCAGTAAAAACCTCTTCCAGTTTATTACTGCAGCTGATAATTGATTATCACTGGTGGAGGTAATCAGCAAGTCAGTGGCACATCTAGTTTTGTACATCTATTTGTGAACATGTTCTGTTTTAGTGTTTGAATCCATAAATTAAATTAAAGGGAGGTTACATATAGCTTATAGTTTATTTCAATGTATAAAAAATATAATCTGAAAGCACTTTATAAACAATACATGAAATTCATGCTGAGAAACCAAATTCATTCAATCCAATCATATACTGTAGACAGATTAAAATGTAATACCATTCAATTTAATTCTAGTTATAATACAATGCAGTCAAATTCAGTTCATGAAACCAATCAGGAAGAATATGATCTATGGAAGCCCAGCATTTTCCATCGAGTCACTGATGTCCTGTAATGTCTCCTCCTGATTATGCATTTAGCACAGTGGAAAGAAACAACTCCAGAACCAGGCTCAGTATGAGCAGCTATCTGCTGTCACTGACTGGTGGGTTGAGAGGACAGAGCAGACGCACAAAAAAAAACACAGAAGCACTGGTCCGGTGCTCCTTCATTGGCTTCATCCATGAAGGTGACCAGGCTGGACATAGAAGGATATGAACCAGTGAACAATACATTGCAACAGCATGTCTTGCTAATAGTAATTATCTGAGTCAGAGAGCAGAACAATTACTAAATCCCACTACATTTCCAAGTAGTGGAGTTCCAACCCAGGAATGAAATAGGTTAAAGTTTAGTGTGACATCATTCAGTGATCTGGTTCATTGCTCTCAAGAGAAACAGAATGCAACATGCAAAATTTTATATATCTATACTTTTTACCATCTAGGAAAAACACCTTACGGTACCTTTTACATTCCTGTTTTTCTGGAGAAGCAATCTTGTTGGAGAAGGAAGAAAACAGTTATTTCATCTATCATTTTACCATCCAAATCCATTGGACCACTGTTTGACAGCACATCTGCACCGCATACTAATATAATTTCCTTTCCTACAGCATCCAGAATCATGACTGTAAAATATTGCAGTTTGACAGAATGTTGTTTTTAAGGAACAGGGCTGCAGGGTGAAGCAGCTGGTAGCGCTGTCACCTTGCAGCAAGAAGGTCCTCGGTTTGAATCCCAGCCTGGGGTCTTTTTGCATGGAGTTTGCATGTTCTCTATGTGCATGCATGGGCTCTCTCCAGGCCTCCCAAAGTATAAAGAGATGACTGTAAGGTTAAATTGTCTTTGGTATGAGTGTGTGTGCATGGTTGCCTATCCCGTGTGTCACTGTGATGCCCTATGATGGACTGACGACTTGTCCCAGGTATACCCCGCCCCTTGCACAACGACCACTGGTGATAGGTACCAGCCCCTTCACACCACACGCACCTGCAAGGATAAGCAGATGGGTGGATTGTGTTTGTATAACTATAGATAGACAAGCAGTGTTGCCTCTGCTGAAAACAGAGTTTAAACATCACAGATCCCTGTCCTCACACACCTACATCTAAGCCAGTGTTATCATTTCTTCTCTCTTTTTTTTAATGGAATTTCTTTTCTGCTCCAATTGGCCCCCAGTTTAAAGGCCCTATAAACTCAAAGCACATGTTTTCCCCTTTTGATTCTCTCTCTGTACGTAAAGAGAGCCAGGCAGCTGCTTCTCACCACATCCAACACAGAGCAGGTATTATTGTTTTTGGTAAAACACTAGTCATGAGTGTAGTTTACTTTACTCCAGATGAGCTTTCATCTTGTGATTTCTTGCTTATTTGCACATGAAATAAACTGTGTAAAATGGGAACATTCTTCAATATATATGATAGCATGTCAAAATTAACTTGTGATTTTGCATTTTTTCAGCAGTTTCAAGAAAGTCTCATTTTAAAACAAAATATTTCATGCTTTAAAGTCTCTGCTTATCTCCATATGTGAAATGTCTCCTGTGTTTATCATAGTTTTATTGTTAAGAGTAAAGCTGTGCAAGGAAGAAATAAAATCTGTTAATAGTAAAATGTACAACATCAAATCAACATTAAGGACCCATGAGCGATTCAATAACAGATATTGCAGCTGAAGGTGCATAGTCAACCTAAACAGTCCTGATGTATCCCTTTTTCTTCAGTTTCCACCCCAGCCTCAGCCTGTTTCTGGAATGCTGCTATGAAACATGTTTTCTTTCAGCAGCCACTGGCCTTGCTTTGATCTCTACAAATATCAAACCGGTCTCTGCGTTGGTCTGCCTTCCTCAGTCTGTCCAGGTCCAAGGCTCAGGAGTAATATAGCTGTGTGGGAGAAATACCTTTATCCGTGAGTAACAAGGAACAGGTGCAACTTCCAGATGTCTGCAAGCACAATGAGAATCGTTCTTAAGAAGAATTCAGTTTGAAGATTTTAAGGTCTAGATTTTAAATTCCACACAGGTAGAATATACATTTTTGTGCTTGTGTCTTTTTGTAATTTACTAGAAAATTTGTTGTTGTTAAAACATCGAATTCAGCAGTATCAACAAACACATTTTAATATCAAACAAAGATAACCTAAGTAAATACAAAAAACAGTTTTCAAATAAGGGTTTTATTTATTAAGTGAAAAACCCACCCAAAACCAACCTGGCCCTGTATGAGAAACTAATAACAAAGTTGAAGATTCTTCTCTATCTTAGTAGCTAGCTGTAGCAGCTGGTCCTGAGACTATGTGGACCGGATGGAAACTGGAACACAAAGCAGATAAAACAGACAGATGCTCTTCAGACATTGGGAGATATTCTGAGTTAAGGGAAGGATAACTCAGAAAAATAGCTTGTTTACAGCTGCCAGCTTATCTCAGGGGGTGTTCTTTATAACTGGTGACTAACTGATAGAAACCATATGTTGAGGTCGAAGTACATCCAGCACATTCAGCATGAACTTAATGCCCACAGTGTTAGATTATTTTTTATGAATCACTAATACTTTCTTTCGTTATCCTGCTGTAATAGCTAGTTATACTTAACTATTTAACTGAAAGACACACAAGTTTCTATAATCTATACATGCTTACAGGTTAGTATGCTGGTTGAGGTGGATGGCTGCCCTTCCTGAACCTGGTTCTGCTGGTGGTTTCCTCCTGTTAAAGGTCATTTTGGATGGCAAACAGCAGAGACATCCAAGATTGGTAAAAGAATCAGTATCAAAATCAGCTTTATTGCCAGGTTTGTACAGATAAACAAGGATCTTGACTCCGGTACACTTTGCTCTAAATAATAGAATATCTTTTTGAATATACATATCTACACAATTGACTTTACAATTAAATATAATGTGAGATCAGTCCAAGTATGCATGGTGTTGTTCTGGAACTCTGACTGTCAAGTGTTCACCAGAGAAACAGCCTGGGGGAAGAAACTGTCTCTGTGGCGGCTGGTTTTAGCAGACAGCGCTCTGTAGCACCACCTGAAGTTAAAAGCCTAAACAGTTGCCTGAGGAAGTACAGTCTCTGCTGGGCCTTCTTCCGAACATTATCTATGTGTGAGGACCATCTCAGGTTTCGAGAAATGGTGGTTCTTAGTAATTGGAAATGGTCCACAGTAGATACAGTGTTGTTGAGGATTGTGAGGGGGGTATGTGGGGGTGGTGTTCTGCAAAAGTCCACCATTATCTCCGCCAGTCTTCAGTGGGTTAAGTTCCAGGTGGTTCTGATGACACCAGTGTACCAGTCGATCCACCTCCTGTTTTATGCAGACCATCACTGTCCTAGATCAGCTCAATAATAGTGGTGTCACCTGCAAACTTCAAGAGTTTCATAGACGGCTCCGCTGAGGTGCAGTCATTTGTGTAGAGGGAGAAGAGGAGCGGGGAGACAACACACCCCTGGGGGGCACCGGTGCTGTTGGTTCTTGTGGGGGAGAAGATGCTCCCCAGCCTCACCTGATGCTGCAGTGTCCTTCAGGAAGCTGGTGATCTACTGACAGGTGGAGGCCGGGACTTTGAGCTGGGAGAGCTTCTGGTGGAGGATGTCTGGGTTAATGGTGCTGAAAGCTGAGCTGAAGTCCACACTTCCTGGCATCCCTGGGTGGTCGAGGAGTTGCAGGATGAAGTGTAGTCCAAGGTTCAGTGCTTGAGCCAGTTCTCTTTACTATATATGCTTCCAAAAGGTAAAATTATCAGGCAGCATGGGATACATTTTCACTGTTATGCTGATGATACTCAGCTTTATTTAATTATAAATCCTGATGAGCCCAACCAGTTAGACTACAAGCATGTCTTGAAGACATAAAAACTTGGCTGACCTTACATTTTCTGCTTCTAAACTCAGACAAGCCGGAGTTGTAAACTTTGGACTGGAGTCTTCAAAGAAGAAACTGCTTAGTCAACAAATTAATGTGGACTGTATTAAATTGACTTCTGGCAATAAAGTAAAAAACCTTGGTGTTATTTTTGACCAGGACATAACATTTAAATCCCATATTAAACAGGTTTCTAGGATTTCCTTCTTTCACTTCCGGAACATTGCCAAAATTAGAAATATCCTATCCAGGAGTGACGCTGAAAAACAAGTCCATGCATTTGTTACTTCAAGGCTGGACTATTGTAATTCTTTACTATCAGGATGTCCACAAAATGCAGTTAAAAGCCTTCAGCTTATCCAAAATGCTGCAGCAAGAGTCCTGATGAAAATTAAAGAGAGAGATCATATTTATACTATTTTAGCTTCCCTTCATTGGTTCCCTGTTAAATTCAGAATAGAATTTAAAATTCTCCTTCTCATATATATAGCCCTCAATGATCAAGCCCCATCATACATCAGAGATGTATGATGGAGCATACTTTCACTCTCTCTGCTACATTCTCATACTACTCTCCAATTTTGCATTATTTGCTGTTACTTTAGCTTTTAACTCTATGTTCTCTCTCTGTGTTTTTCTCTTTCTAGAAGCTACATCTGACCTGGCTCTGAGTTTAGCTGTGGCACCTTCCTGGAGGGGGTCATCGGCCAAGCTGCTGCTGCCAACACCCTAATGCTCACCTTCTACAGATCATACACTTGGCTCTGTCTTTCTGTGTTTAACCCTGTCTCTCCTAGACATAGCTACTGTCTTTCTCTCCTAGATGAAGCCATTAAAGGAGCAATAAACATTAATGTTTCACTTTTCTTTCCTGTTGAAAGTACTCCTGGATCAGTGCTTCTGTGTGCTTTTTTCTCTGCTCTGAGAGAACAAATGCTCTGTTCTCTCAGTTAGATGGTCGCTCACCGTGAGCCAGGTTCTGCTGGAGTTTTCTTCAGGTAAAAGGGATAGGGAATAGGATTAATTGGAATGTGTGTATGTATAATGTGACTTGAAATCTGTATGATTCTATTGAATTAACTTTGTAAAAGGCCTTGAGATGACATGTGTTGTGAATTGGCTCTATATAATAAAACTGAATTGAACTGAATTGAACAGTACATGCAAGAAACTCCTCAAATATCTTAAATCTCAAAGTAAAGAGTGGGGTAAACATTCCTCAGATCGATATCAGGGACTGGTAGATGGATCAATTAAGTTATTTCAGCTAAAGAGAGCAACATTAGCTGTTAGGGGGCAGGGTGTCCTAACTTTTCTCACCTAGAACACACATTTTTGTTCATGTCTTTTGTTTAATGAATAAATCAAGGCTTTTTTGCTGTTCAAGTGCCAATATTGAGATAAAAAAAAGATAACACACAGATATGCGAACATTTTATATGATAAAACTGAATATTTGGGTGTCTGAACCTTTAAGATCACAGATGGCAGCTGTAGCTCTGTCTTAAACTCATTCATTGCATCCAACAAATCACAGAGTTTGAATACATTTTCCAAGGTTTTACGTGATCAGCTTTAAGGGATGGCTTTCCAGACACCTTTTCATCATTTTCACGAGTGGTCTTTCATTTATTTGCTGTTCACCCAGTTCTCTGGCTCTTTTGCAGCCCCCTTATGAAGCCCTACTGGTAGCAGCAGACAGGTGCTCAAGGTTTCCCTCTTGTGTACTGTTAAAGGAAGTGCAAATATCCCTTTTTTGGTTGATCTTATTCTGTCCCTGAATCAGATTGCATTCCTATCACACAGTTTTGTAATTCTACTTCTATTCTGCAGCAGTAGTGTGGTTACAGCTTACTGGCCCTGCTCTGTCAGTCAGGGGAGCCAAGCTTGTTGTGCTTTCCTCTTCCATATTTAGGATAAACCTACATAACGAGCTACAGCATCTAATTTCCCTTTGAGATTAATAAAGTATTTTTAAATTTGAATTGAATTGAATTAGAATAAATACGTTTACAGAATGGATCCATGTGAAGGTAAAGATGTTCCTAATTAATTTTGTTTTTAGTACATGTTTGTACATGTTTACCACTGGGTTGCATCACCTTTCAATACAGTGCTTGGATGGCAGCATATGTTGCTCCAAATAGAGTTTTAACTTACGATTGTAAATTTATTGACAAACTGCTAACTGACAAGTGTTCCTGAGCCCATACAGTAATATCTGTTACAGAATGATGTTGGTTTTTAATGCAGTGCCTCCTGAGGGATTGAAGGTCACGGGCATTCAATGTTGGTGTTCAGCCTTGCTGCTTATGTGAAGAGATTTTTTTCACATTCTCTGATTCTTCTGTTGGCATTATGGACTGTAGATGATGAAACCCCTAAATTTCTGGAAATTGTACATTGAGAAATGTTGTTAAACTGTTGGGCTATTATCTCATGCAGATGTGCACAAAGTGGTTAGCCTCGCATCAACCCTTGCTTGTGAACGACTGAGCCTTTCAGGGATGCTCTTTTTAAACTCAATCATGGCACTCACCTGTTTCTACTTAACCTGTGTTACCATGTTCCAAACAGGTGTTTTTGGAGCATTCCTCAACAGTCTTATGTTGCCCGTGTCCCAGCAATTATCGAAACTGTAGATATTTGCGTCAATATTTGAAAAAAAAACAATGTCTTTGTAGTGGATTCAATTGCATATAGGCAGAACAGGATTTCCAAACCATTGAATTCTGTTTTTATTTACGTTTTACACAACTTCCCAACTTCATTTGAATTGGGGTTGTATAAGACTGGAATTATCTGGGACTGAAATTTGAAGGATTGGTCCTTGCAAAGGACAGTGTCCTTTCTGTTGCTACTTTTTATATATACTGTATGTTTTTTATCAGCAAAACTAATTGCTGTCAAGTTCAGTGTTTTCCTTTGCACATGTTAACTTCTTCAAGTTTGGTCTTTTCTTTAAAAAGTGCAGCACAGGATTCCAGTGCAGCCTAATCTGCAAGTCTGGAAAAATAAAAAAGGACCAGTCCTGATGGCCTCCAAAAACTAAAACTTTGTATTTGTACTTTGTATTTTTGGACCATTACTTTACATTCTGTCACAGAAGATTTTATCAGCGCAGACCTCAGATGCTAGATTCCTAAAACAGTCCCTTTCACCCAGGGAACTGGCCTTAAACTCCATTAAAGCAGTTTGTTTTACTTTACAAATACTTGGCAAATATGATACAGTGTCATTAGTTCAGTGATATTCCCCACTATTTTTTCCTAGCAAGGGTGCAAAAGCTTATTGTGTTCATGGCAATAACTGATTCTACTCAATTCCATTCAAAAATACTTTATTAATCCCAAAAGGAAATAAAATATTCTTGTAGCTCATATTATGCAGGTTTCGTCAAAGAGCCGTTGTAATGCTGATGGCTATGAGCAGGAAGGATCTCGTGATGTGGTCTGTCTTACAGCAGATCTGAAGAAGCCTCTGACTGAAGACACTCTGTTGTTGTACAATAGTCTGATGAAGAGGATGCTCAGGGTTCTCCATAATGTTCTTCATTTTATGAAGAATCCTTCTTTGCACAATGATCTCCAGAGGTTCCAGAGGAGTCCCCAGAACAGAGCCAGCCTTCTTTATCAGCTTGTTGAGCTTTTATAAGTCCCTGGCTCTGATGCTGCTTCCCCAGCAGATGATAGCCGAAGAGATCACACTCTCCACAACAGACTTATAGAAAATATGCAGCATCTTGCTGGAAACACTGAAGGTCCTAAGCTTCCTCAGAAATACAGTCTGCTCTGTCCCTTCATGTAGACAGCTTCACAGTTGCTTCTCCACTCCAGTCCGTCCAGGTGAACACTGAGGTATTTATACTCCTCCACCACCTCCACTTCTTCTCCCATGATGGAAACAGTGTCTGACCTATTCCTGTTTCTCTTCAAATCTACGTTCACCCCCTCTCTTTCATTCATGTTAAAGATAAGATGATTGTTTCCACACCATGCCACAAAGCGGTCCAACAGCTCCCTGTACTCAGCTTCTTGTCCATCTCTGATCCACCCCACGACTGCAGAATCATCCAAGCATTTCTGCAGATGATAGAACCCTGTCTTGTACTGGAAGTCTGAGGTGTACAGAGTGAAAAGGAATGGTGAGAGTACCGTCCCCTGTGGTGCTCCTGTGCTGCTGACTATCTGGTTAGAGACACAACCCTTCAGTCTCACAAAATGCCAAATAAAGACCATGTCGTCCAAGCTGGATTGCGAAAAGATCATTAACGCCTTGATTAATGTAACATGCTGTATTTTGGGGTCAGACAGGTTGCACTCACTCGCCTTCAGCTTGGCCAAAACACATCTGCTCATTTTCTACCTCCATCACACAAGTGAGAACACATCACTCCTGTTCTGACTGCTCTTTACTGGCTCCCTGTGTGCAATAGATTGATTAAAAATTTGTTTTATTTCTTTTAAAATGTCTTAATGGTCTAGCACACTAGCTGCTTCTGACCATGACAAAGACGGGGCTGAAACTGATTTGGCTTTTACGGATGCAGCACCTAAATTATGGAACGGGTCGCTCTACATGTTGGGCAGACTCCTTCACTGTTTCCTTTCAATCCTTTTTGAAGACTACCTTTTTCTTTGGTGTTCAACACAGCTTGAGTTGGTTGTTCTTTTGCATGAGTCGAGTGTCTAACACTGTTTTATGTCTGTTTTTTTTTCATTGCAGCACTAGTGGCCTTTATTTTTTTCGTCATTTGAAAGTTGGCAGACAGGAAGTGGGGTGAAGAGAAAGGGAAGACATGCAGCAGAGGTCGCCAGGGTCGAGACTCAAACCAGGGAAAGCTGCGTTGAGGACGGAAGCCTTCTTATATAGGTCTCATGCTCTACCGCTACGCCACATGATGTCCAACAGAACATCATGTTTAGGTCCATCCGACGCAACCAGGTTGCACCTCAGAGTGTCCAAGAGCTCAGTGATGCCCTGGTAAGGACCTAGGAGGAGATACCACAGGACACGAACACCTTCATCTTTTTTTTTTTTTTTCAACCGTGTCCTGTCCAGCAGAGTAGCGCAGAGTTGTTGTCTGAGTGCCAAGAAAAAGCCCAACAGATTTACTTTTACAAGTGGAGCATTACAGCTAACGCTTTAAAGCTCTGCTTAATATTTATAAAAAGAAACTTTATTAGAAACTGCTTTGGGATTATTTCAGTTGTTACGGACACGGAGACAGAAATGAAAAGGAAAAAGAAAGAAGCACGAAAGAGAGAAAGTGGGCAAAAAGGAAAAGGGGAGAAAAGGAGAATAGAATGGAGGAGAGAAAGAAGGATGAAGAGAATACAACACCCTGCTTGCTTCTACACCTGCAGAAACGTTCATATTACCAGCTTTTTTACCAAAAAGTACACGGTACTTATCAATGCAAGATGTATTTAGTAGTAAATGCGGCTCAATATAGAACATTTGTGTATCTGTTAACACCTGAATCTAAACACTTGTGGGTCCGAGTGTGAACGCTGTGGTGTATACAAGGTTTCTCCATAAAAATATGTAATAGTGAGTGTGAGGAGCTGCAGACCTGCACCCTGAACCCAGGACATATATGGAGGAGATCTGAACCACAGACATCCAAAGGCCCCCCAAAGCACAGGAACCCCAGGAGAACCACCGCCGGGACTACCTTAACCCCCCCAGAGAGGAGCAGGGGAGAGTCCCAGGGGAACCACCCAGCAGCCACAGAGCAGAAGCTCAAGGGAGCTGCAGCAACAAGCCCACAGGACCCACCAGCAGCTGTCTACACCTGAGCAGATCCAGCCATGGACCCAGAGACCCAAGACCCCGGGACATAGCACTCCCGCAGCAGAGGCCCGATGGAGCCCAGGGGTCCAGGCCCTGGCAAGCAGCCACCGGGAGTGAGCCAGCACACACCAAAGCACCTAGCCCCGGATACCGAGAACCACAAGTACACCCGCGGGCAGACACACCAACCACTGGCAGGTAATGTGGCAGGGAGGGAATAGGCCCCACATTTGATGGGGGGACTAAACTGATCCAGGAGAGGGAGCAGTCCAAGACCCAACCTGACACAAAAAACAAGCACACACAGTCACAATTACACATTCCCACCCTCATGCATACACATAAAAACTAGAGGGTGACACGGGAGAGAATTTTCTCTCCTGTCCCATCCCGCTCCCACAGAAAAATGTCTTGTCCCATCCCAGGCCAGCATAAAAAAAAAATCCTGTCCCATCCCACTCCTGGTAAATTGACTCCCACTCCCATCCCGCTCCCATTTAGAACGACTCCCACTCCTGTGCCACTCCCATTTTTGTTTTCTTCAGTTAGTCTTTTGGCAATTTCGTTTGAAGGACCAGTTAGGTCCCTGTTTTTAGCTGTAGTAAAGGCCAGTTAAAGTACAAAGAATAATAATGAAGAAATAATAAAATATCAAACAAGGAAACAGACCATGCGTATGTCAGTTGAATAAACAAAATGTACATAGTTGTATTTTACTCATTTATTAAGTGATTGTTTCCTTTGAACAATGACGTCACTTTATGTTTCAAATTGCTGAAACGAAAGAAAAATGCACTTAGCAAGAGAACAGCACTTGGTGAACAAAAGTGCAAAAAGGCATTACCTTCACAATTTAGTAACTGTACCTCAATGGTTCACAGCCCTGGTCCTCAGGGACCCCTTCCCTGCAAGTTTTAGTGTCTGCTCCAGAACACCTGATTCAAATTCTGACATGACCTCCTATACAGGCATCAAGAATGGAGGGTCAAACTGGACAAAATTAATACAATAAAATCATCATTGAATAAATAAATGTGGTGAATGTCCCATAAGTAAAGTAAATGTAACATGAAAGAAATGTAACATTAAATGTTCCATTAAATTAAAGGTACCATTTATTTATTTAATACATCATTAGAAACAATAAATGTACCATTATATCATGAAATGGACTATTATGCAATCAAATGTGCCACTGAATAATTAAGTATAATTTTAAAGACGTAATTAGTGGTACACTTAATATTAAATGATGTATTAAATAAATTGCACATTTAATGGTACATTCAATTTTTTTCTATTTCACAACGTATTTATTTAATGTCCTCCCTTGATGAAGCCTTTCCCCTCTACTGTGGCAAAGGCTCTTAACTCTTTAGTGCACATGCGAGCAATTTTGTTGGTCAGATGAGAGTTGACACGTGATGGTACTTTTTGTTTGACGAATGAAGAGATGCAGGGCTGATTCAATCCAGAATTTGCCTTACAAGTGTGTCTTAATCACTGGTGTACTTGATTACGACTAAACACGTTTTACAAGCAGCAGACTGCGTGTTAACACCGCTGCATTCAACTCTCCTGAAGTTCGGTAATATTTGTGATTTTCCTGTCAGCTCTATGAGTTTAATAGATAAGTTCAATTCAATTCAATTCAGTTTATTTATATAGCGCTAATTCACCTCACATGTGAGACACAAAGAGAACAAAGAAGCACTGATCCTGGAGTACTTTCTATGGGAAGGACAAGTAAATGTTAATGGATGTAGCTCCTTTAGTCGTTTCTAGAAAGAAAGAGCAGAGAAACTCTGAGCCAGTTTTCAAGGTTAGACTCTGAAAGAGAGCACATAGAGTTAGTCACAGCAACAGCTCAGTCAATTGCCATGTCTAGGAGAGAGAAAGGGTTAAACACTGAAAGACAGGGCCATGTGGCTCATCGGTAGAGGGTGAGCATTAAGTTGTTGCCAGCAGAAGCTTGGACGATGCCCCTCTCCAGAAAGGTGTCACAGGTAGACACAGTGTCAGGTCAGGTGTAGCTTCTAGGAAGAGAAAATAGAGAGAACAAAGTTAAAAGCTGAAATAACAGCAAATAATGCAAAATTGGAGAGTAGTGTGAGAATGTAGCGAAGAGGGTGAAAGTGGTCATTATGTCCTCCAGCAGCCTAAGCCTATAGCAGCATAACTACAGAGATAGCTCATGATAACCCATGCCACTGTAACTATAAGCTTTATCAAAAAGGAAAGTTTTAAGCCTAGCCTTAAAAGTAGACAGGGTGTCTGCCTCACGGACCAAAACTAGGAGCTGGTTCCACAGGAGAGGAGCCTGATAACTAAAGGATCTGCCTCCCATTCTACTTCTAGAGGCTCTAGGAACCACCAGTAAACCTGCAGTCTGAGAATGAATTGCTCTGTTAGGAATGTATGGAACAATCAGATCTCTGATGTATGATGGAGCTAGATCATTAAGGGCTTTATATGTGAGAACGACAATTTTAAATTCTATTTTGGATTTAACAGGGAGCCAATGAAGGGAAGCTAAAATAGGAGAAATATGATCTCTCTTTTTATTTTTCATCAGAACTCTTGCTGCAGCATTTTGAATCAGCTGAAGGCTTTTAACTGCATTTTGTGGACATCCTGATAGTGAAGAATTACAATAGTCCAGCCTTGAAGTAACAAATGCATGGACTAGTTTTTCAGCGTCACTCCTGGACAGGATATTTCTAAAGTCCTTACTTCTGACTTTACGTTGCAAATCCAATTTTACCATGTCCAGTTCTCCACCTGCGCTTGCTCCCTCCATTGCTGCGTTCTGAACGCAGGTGGAAAACATCGATCAGAAGCACTGTTGGCTTGTGGGTCGTGTAATTCATTTGACTCGCATTATAGTATATGCTTCTTGGAACAAAACTACACAATGGCGGCGTCGAGCCAAGTTTTTTTTTCTTAAAGTTTATGACAAAGTCTCAGTTTTACATTTCCAAAGACAATTGATCCTAGTTTATTTTCTTTCTCTCTTTCTCTTTTTATATAGCGCCAATTCACAACACATGTCGTCTCAAGGCACTTCACAAAAGTCAGGTACATACATTCCAATTAATCTTAATCATTGAACAGTGCAGTCAGATTCTGTTATTTATTCAAATTGGATAAAAAGTTTTTCTATCTAAGGAAACGCAGCAGATTGCATCCAGTCAGTGACTTGCAGCATTCACTCCTCCCAGATGAGCATGTAGAGACAGTGGACAGTCACTGGCGTTGACTTTGCAGCAACTCCCTCATACTGAGCATGCATGTAGCGACCAGTGGAGAGGAAAAACTCCCTTTTAACAGGAAGAAAACCTCCAGCAGAACCAGGCTCAGTTGTGAGCGGCCATCTGCCACGACCGACTGGGGTGAGAGAGAAACAGAGCAGAGACACAAAGAGAACAAAGAAGCACTGATCCAGAAGTACTTTCTATGGGAAGGAAAAGGTAAATGTTAATGGATGTAGCTCCTTTAGTCGTTTCACCTAGAAAGAAAGAACAGATAAACTCTGAGGCAGTTTTCAAGGTTAGAGTCTGAAGAGAGCACAGAGAGTTAGTCAGAGTAAAAGCTCAGTCAGTAGCTATGTCTAGGAGAGAGAAAGGGTTAAACACTGAAAGACAGGGCCATGTGGATCATCGGTAGAGGGTGAGCATTAAGTTGTTGCCAGCAGAAACTTGGAGGATTCCCCTCTCCAGAAAGGTGTTACAGGTAGACACAGAGTCAGGCCAGGTGTAGCTTCTAGGAAGAGAAAAGAGAGAGAACAAAGTTAAAAGCTGAAATAACACCAAATAATACAAAATTGAAGAGTAGTGTGAGAAAGTAGCGAAGAGGGTGAAAGTGGTCATTATGTCCTCCAGCAGCCTAAGCCTATAGCAGCATAACTACAGAGATAGCTCATGATAACCCATGCCACTGTAACTATAAGCTTTATCAAAAAGGAAAGTTTTAAACCTAGCCTTAAAAGTAGACAGTTTGTCCATCTGGAGCCCACTGATGGCCATTGTTATACTAAAAACCCCAACGATTGGGATACCTTTCTCTGTCAGATTGACCATAACCACTGGAAAAGAGAGGGGGTCATACAGGTAGCAGAAACGGAGGGTGTGTTTGCACCTCAACCATAACTTAGCCGGTTTAGGCTAAACCTGACTCCCCTTTACTCCATCCAACAAGGGGAGAAGAAGACGGAGGTAAAATAAGGAAGGTAGCTCAGGATAACCTAAGCCACTCTAACTATAAGCTTTATCAAAAAGGAAAGTTTTAAGCCTAGCCTTAAAAGTAGACAGGGGGTCCGCCTCACAGACTAAAACTGGGAGCTGGTTCCACAGGAGAGGAGCCTGGTAACTAAAGGATCTGCCTCCCATTCTACTTCTAGAGACTCTAGGAACCACCAGCAAACCTCCTATTGGTTAGCTCCCGCTCCCGTCTGCTCCCGTTCATTTTTTTTATCCTGTTCCGTCCCAATCACATGATCTTTACTAATGCTGTCTCCCATCCCGCGGGATTCCCATGGGAATCCCGTGACCTGTGGGATTCCCGAATAAATGTCAGCCTCTAATAAAAACACTCCCACCCACGCAACCAACGTAAAGACAAACAACAATGGACGTCGTACACTCACTCACACTTCCCATACATACTCTATACTCCCAGGTCCAGGTGCCAATACCCCATAGGGACAACCAGCCCCTGGACCCAGGAGGTGGTCCCGTTCCCTGCGGGGGCGGAGACAGGCAGACCGCCCCTGCACCCGAACCTGGTCCGGGCAAGCCTGGGCTCGTTCCTGAACCTGAGTGACCCTTGCCCGGACCCGGACCCCGACCCCTCGCCCCGACCCCAGTCCCCAACGACCCCCATCCTCATCCGGAGAGGGGGCCATGTACAAAGGAGGGGTCTACATGGTCCAAACCAGCCCGCCAACCAGAGTCGCCACAGAATAAAATAGTCCCAACCCCCAAATGAATTCTGATCCCAAACCCATGAGCCCCACACCCCCAATTAACTCACATAAATTTCCCCACAGGGCCACCCCCAACCAGGACACAGATATCGAACACATGCCCCCGAACCCAAACGCCATGAATCCCCTCCCCACGGCACATGAGCACACCCCCACAGTTGAGCTTCATCCCCGAAAAGCCGACTCTGCTTCCGCCTCTCTGCCTGCTCAGATGCTTTTCTCCTAAGCTCCCTGCTTGCTTGCATTCTTTTACTCCTAACTTTTTATCTCTCAGCCAACATTACGGAAATATTGGAGGTGAATATGGGGTACAGCGATGATTCAACTCGGCCTGTGATCCCAGAGACAGCCAGCTCAACGACTCAGCCGGCAATCAGAACACTGAGAATAAACCTACTGGCAGACCCCCCGGCATGTTTTAGGCGCATGCTCAAAAAATAAAGGGTAGAGCTCCTGAGATCTGCAATTAAATAAATTAGAAGGGGCCAAAATTACAGAAAAATCCCCCCTTTTTCCCCTGGGAAAAGGAGACTTTGAAAAGCGACTGTGTCACAACGATAGGAGTGAGCCCGTTAAAAATAAGGGAAATTCCTCTCCAAAACAGATTTGCCCCATACAGAATGAAAACCAGAAAATTATCCTCTTCTGAGAAAAATAAAAGGTTTGAGAAAAACCCTTCTTCAAACATTCTTCTCCAAATTGCCAGAGAAAAAGCGCCCCCCCACCAAAAAAAACCCTAATAGTGGGCAACACGCTGTGAATGGGATTAAAAACTTCTGCAACAAGAAAAAACACAAAAATTTGATTGGGGGCCAGTAACATGGTTCCGTATCTCGGGAAAATTTCTGGCAATTACAGAAAAGCACCCGACTCTAGAAAACCTTATCATACACTGTGGGGGCCTGGTGACGGGCAGAAAAAAATCAGAAGGATTGAAAGGGGATTCCTTCGCTAATAAGTTGGAGGTCCTCAATACAAGGGGTTTTTTCGCGGGCCCTTGCACCCTTTTTTTGTGGAGATGAATTTTTTCGAGACTTCTGATGATTGTAAATGGTTGAAAAAGCATGTGCTACACATCTGTGAAAATTCATTGACAACTTAAATTTTTTGGGAAAAAAAAACAACTCTTAAGAAATGGTTTCTGTTTGAACAAGCGGGAGCCCAAATCTCACTTAAACCTTCTTTCAGTAAATAATCCACCCGCACTTCGACCTTCAGCAGAGAAAAATGGGGTATTAATAGTTTACCCCCCTCCCCCCAAACCCCGACCAGACCGACCCCCCCGTTAAACCCCTCACACCAGCCCCCCACCCAAACCCCACAGAACTCCCCATCTCCCCACTGAGCCCGGGGTTTTTGCTTTACTGGATTTGTTTAACATAAAAAGGGAAGCTCTTAGGATGGGGGGAAACCAAAGGGCTCTGACTCTTCTCCTTTAAAACACCCCCCATGGCCCGAGGCCCTGTTTTAAAAAAAACCCAACATTTTCCCCAAAAAGGCCGCAGGGGACCCACCACCTCCTAATCTTTTCCCCTTAATCGGGGACCTTAAAAATCATTTCTCTGTGATACAGTCGGGGCCCCAGTGGAAACCCTTCTATCAGAAAATGAGCGGGCCGGGGAAAAACTTGGGCCCCAAATTTAGGGGGGAATTTTTGTAAAATCTCTGTGCTTATACGTGACGGGAAAAAAACAAACCCAAAGAGGAAAGAGACAGTAAAAAACAATCAAATTTAAAAAGCCTTTTAAACTTTCGGGTTTAAAAACCAAAAACACAAGTTAAATCAGAAACCTAAGTCATAAAAAACTGGTTTTAAAATTGAACCTCAGATTTTCTGTCGGGAAAACCCATCTTTAATCAATGACTTCATTACTAAACCACGATCTTGATGTTCTTTTTTTTAACAGAAACATGGTTAATAATTTAATGAAGCTCCCTTTTCGGGAATAGTCAAGGGGCCCCCGGGAATTTACTTTTTAAATTAATTTAATTTAAAGTTTTCCCTAAAGTTTTTAAAAAAGGTTTTTTCCCGGGAAAAATTTGCCCTTAAAAAAATTTTTGGGCCCTCTCCAGGTAAAGACCCCGGTCGGGCCCAAGTTTTTGAATTTTTTCCCAGGCCTCCAAATTTTCCAAAAAAAAAACTTTTTCAGGGATTTTAAGGGCTTTTATCTCTGATATGTGTTGATTATGCCTTTTTAACTATTGTGGGAGACTTCAACTTTCCCCTATGGACACTCCTGAAGACAGAATTGCAAAGATCCATGTGACACTCTTAAAAATTTTGGGTTTTGGGAAATCAACATTTTAAAAACACCCAAAAGGGGCACAAACAGGGACATTTTTTGGACTTGATCACAAAAAGGGGTCAAAAACATTTAAAAAGGGGGCTGAAACTGTTTTTGCCCTATCTGACCATTTTTTCAGTTATTTTTGAAAGCATCATCCCCAAGGTCAGTTTGCCAAAGGGGACATTATAAGGGCCCGCATTTTTTAAGGACGGTCCCGGGCTGAAACTTTTAACCAGAAAAAAACTTTGAAAACCCCCATTTTCCCCCGAAACCTGTAGATGAGTTTGGTTTAGAAAACCTTTCTTTCCAAAAAATCTCGGGACATCATTGTTTATTTGCCCCAAATTTAAAAGGAAAAGTCGTTTCTGGGAAAAAAAATGTCTCCGTGGAGAAGTGCCCCACCATCAGAAGTGAAAAAAATGAGTGCCCGAAAAAGCTGAAACGCAGGTGGCGAAAGCCCCTGGACTCTGGGTTTTTTCCCTTTAAAAATTATAAAAAGAGACTAACAGTTAAAACCCAAAAAATTTCCCAAGGGAATCTTTATTTCCTGTGATCATCAGCAAAAACATTAAAATGCCCCCGGCATTTTTTCCCCCACAGCCCGGGTTTTAACAAACCCCCAGTAACTGTGCTTTCGGGCCCCTCCACCTCCCGGGCCTGCAATAAATTTTCCCAAAACTTTCACTGAAAAAACCCAAAGTTCAGAGGGGCAGCCCAGCACATCCACACCCAACTCCGGGCCCAAGGTTTGTCTCCAACTAGAAACTGATTTTGCCCAAAATTTTTCCCAATTTCACCAAAAAAAACTAAAAAAACTTAGAAAAATTTTACACCCAACTAAGCCTTCTTCCGGGCTGCCCTCGATGTTTTTACCCCACTTTCCTTAAGAAAGCTTTGCCCTTTAATAACATCGTTTTTAATTTTAAATAAAAAAACACGCCCCTTTTTGGTCAGGGGGGTTTTCCCCCCGGGCCCCTACAGGCCTAAAACAAACCTCCCCTTTCATCGCAAAGATTTTTAAAAAAAAACCCTGTGTTTTAGCATTTTTAAAACAACTTCCTAACAATGACCAAAACCCCCTTCGAGTCTTCCCCTTTAGGCTTCCGTGCTCACCCCATTTCAGAGGGGTGCTCTTGTCAAGCTGTTCAGTGACATCCGTATAAAGCAGACTGTGGAAGAAAAACAGGGGCTGGTATTATTAGACCTTAGTGCAGCATTCCGGGCACTGTTGATCCCCTTTCCCTTTTATGAAGACGCCTGGAAAAATGGGTCCCTTTCTTTGGGACAAACACCGATTGGTTTAAATTCCAAATAGAAGGGGAAGGGGCTTTTTTTGTCAGTAGGTAACTTTTCATCAAGACCAAAAAAAAAACCCATGTTGGGGGTTCCCCCAAAGGGTCCATCTTTGGGGCCCCCCCTAATTTAATATCCCATGCTCCCCCTAAATAAAATTTTAATAAACAACAAAGTAAGTTATCAAACTATGCCCGACGACACCCCAGCTATAAATTACGATGTCACCAGGGGACAAAGAAAACCCCTTCAAGCGCTGGGTAAAGCTTAGGAAAAAATCAATGGGAGGATTTGCCAAAATTTTTTTTAGCTAAATCCCAAAAAAAAACTGAAGTAAAAAATCTTTTGGGCAAAAAGGGAAAAGCGTTTAAAAAATAGGAAAACAGCTTTAGTTTTAAAAAGCCAAAACCCCCAACCCCCGGGGAAAAATTTTGGGTGTTGATTTCTTGACCTTAACCTTCAGAGGGGACATAAAATTTGTAACAAGGTCCCGGGCCCTTTTATCACCCAAAAAACATCTCCAGGGGTTAAAGGACAAAGTTTTCAGCAGGACCTTGAAAAAAATAATTTTATGCGTTGAAACCGCAGTTGAAACCAGAAAAGCGCCCCGCCCGGGTCCTTTTGTAGAAAAGAAAGTGGGAAAAACATCACTTTCCCGTTCTAAAGTCCCCACACTGGCTCCCCCGTAGCTCAGGGATCTTTAAAATACTTCTGTTAGGCCCATAAATCATGAAAACCTTTGGGACCAAAAAACTTACAGACTTGTTTTCAGTGTTTTCAACCAACCAAACCCCTCAGGCCCTTTTGGCTCAAATCTACTCTGCCCTACCCAGAACCAAAAACCAAAACCCTGGAAAGAAGGGAGCTTTTAAATTCTTAAGCTCCAATAACTGGAAAAAACCCCCCAGAAAACTGTAAAAGGGCTGAAAAACCCAAAATAAAAAAAATTTTTGTTTTGGGGTGGCCTTTGAAAAGTGTCCTCTAATCATTTATTAGTTAATTTTTCAGTCCAAAATTTCCTTTGATTTTCTTTTCCATCCCTTCTATTTCTTTAATTTTTTTTTTTTTTACCTTTTTGTTTTTATTTTTGTATAAATTTTAAAGTTTTTTTCCCTTTTGTACAGCACCTTGAAGGGTTGTTGCTGAAAAACGCTATATAAATAAAAAATTATTTTACGAAGCAACACTCACACAGCACAAGGCCCACAAACGGGCCCCGGGGCCCTTTAAGCACCCCCGTGCCCTTCCCCCCCAGCGCCCCGCCCAAACCCCACCGTCAATTTTCCCTTAAAGGGGCATGCATTTTTTTCAAGCCCCAAAGAGTCCAAAACCCAAGGGGGCCGATTTCCAAATTTTGGAAATTTTCTGCACTTCATTTCAAATTGAACTAGCCTGCCGCATCAGTTTACATTTTTTGGTAACTTCAGATTAAACCATCTGTGGGTTGATCATTTTCATTTTCATCAACTGACATGGCTTCCTTTGGTTCCCAACACATTACCCATTCCATATCAGTCTGGATATCCAGCAGGATTTTTTTCCAATTGAGATCTGGTGTGATGTGATTTTTTTGAGGAGTGTTTTTTTACCCAAGTAAAATCAAAAAGTAGTCATCCAAACAATAACCAGAGTATAAAAGTATTTGGTGAAAAGGCTACTTACTTAAGCGCTGAGTAACTGATAACATCTGAGTTATATATTTTTTAAATGATCTAATCAGACAGAAAATAAAATTATGTGCAAATTCTGGTATTTTTAAAGACTAAAATAAAATAGTCTGTAACTATGTATACAATATATTCACTTGACTTCCAAATGACAGCAGGCCCAGCAGACAGAAACAAACATTAGAACAATGAAGCTTTAGTTCTTCATTCAGTGAAATTACTCAAGGTAATTAGCCAGAAATTATACTCGAGTAGTTACTTCAAAATAATATTACTCAATTAGAAGTAAAAAGTACAGTGCAGTAAAACTACAAGAAGCACATTCCTTACAAAAAGTTACTCAAGTAAATGTAACTAGTTACTACCCACCTCTACACCGCTAAACATGAAAATCTGATGGGAACATACTTAAAAGATTCGGATCAATTTCGAAGAACCAAACTGCCTTTACAACAAAGGTGAGCAGAGTTTAACTTCAGCATAGTCCCTGTCTCTCCTAGACATAGCTACTGGCTGAGCTTCTACTCTAACTGTAGTTGCTCTGTTTCATCCTCTAGACTTGAACACTGGCTCAGAGTTCATCTGCTTAGCTGCCTTTCTCCCCTAGATGAAGCCTCTAAAGGAGCTATAACCATTAATGTTTCACTTGTCTTTCCCATAGAAAGTACTCCTGGATCAGTGCTTCTATGTTCTCTTTGTGTCTCTGCTCTGTTCTCTCTAACCCCCAGTCGGTCGTGGCAGATGGCCGCTCACACTGAGCCTGGTTCTGCTGGAGGTTTCTTCCTGTTAAAAGGGAGTTTTTCCTCTCCACTGTCGCTACATGCATGCTCAGTATGAGGGATTGCTGCAAAGTCAACGCCAGCGACTGTCCACTGTCTCTACATGCTCATCCAGGAGGAGGGAATGCTGCAAGTCACTGACTGGATGCAATCTGCAATCAAATATATATTTATAAAATCTGGGGTACATCTGTAGTCAGCCCCTTTCTGATGCCTCTAAATTATATCTAGTGCAACAAACAGCCTTCAAAAGTCACCAAATGAAGAGACCAACTGTGTGGGACTTATTCTGTGAAGAAATGCAGCTGTTGTTCCTGGCTTCTGAGGTTTCTTACAACCAGCATCATGATGTGGATAGGTCCAGGAAAACGTTCTGGAGAATCTTACAGCAGGCTTAGGTTCTAAAACATTCTGCCAAGCTGTGAACATGTCCTAGAACTCTGCTCAGTCCATGGTGTGAACATGACAAGAGGATGGACCAACTTCAGACCTACCAAGACATGGACATCCACCCAAACTAACAGGCATTCATCAGAAATGACGACTTACTCAAACACCACAAATAATTCTGTTTAGTTCTTTATTATTAATTTTCTACAAAGTGAAAAAATATTTGGAAAGTGCATTAGTACAATATTCAGTTGGCACATAGCAGGTGACATCAGTTCCTGCAAACAGACATATCCAACAAACAACAGCTTCCTGCATCAGAAACATAAACATCACTTTATTACAGTCCTACTGACATGATCCAAGACTCTTCATCACAGACTGGCACTACAGACAAATCAGTCACACTTATGGCTAATGAAGGTTTTTTGCTTCTACTAAGGTTTTGGTGAAAAAACCCAGTTTCATGTGCAGACACAATTAAATTATTCAACTCAAATGCATTTCACATGCACAATAAACAAATACGCTTTCACACTAACAACATGTTAGTGCATGAGCACTGCTCAAATGTCTCTTTAATTCTGAAGAGCAGTTTTCTTACATTGATCACAAACTCATTATGGCTTGAAATATCCCTTGGCTTTATAAGAAAACAATGTGCTTTAAGCAACACTTCCCTAACCATGAACAGACCACAACAACCACAAATGTAAATCACCCTAAACCATACATACTGACCTGTTTGATCATCAGCACCAAAAAATAAAAAAAATCACAATGAATATGGCACCAGAACAGGAGGATACCAATGTACTGCACTGAGTTCCTAATGAGAAAACGTCATCAGGCAACTAAACAATATGGTAAAAAAAACCAACATTATTGGAAACACTGCATAAAAGGGAAAACAAAAAGGAAAAAAAATGCTTTTATGAGTTTCCAAAAATAAGTTTAAAAAAAAAAACCTCATGGTTCTCTTTCAAAACCACACCTTAATTACAGGCAGGTACCTCTAAGGCCAAGAAACGCAAATCTAAAAGTATAACACAGAAGGAGGTTAATAGATATCAGAATATGGGAGAAAGATGACTGAATACATTCAAAAGCTTCCAGTAAATAAAATTCTCAACTGCTGGGAAATAAACTGGTAAGGTATAAATGTGTTCTCACAAAGACACTGAGCCTTGAAGGAAAGCATCATCTACATCAGTGAACTTAATGGAATGTTGTGAAATTCAACTGAAATTTTGGACCTTTGTTTCCATAAGCTACTGTGCTTTTATAGACAATTAAACCATAGTAAGATATGTAAACATCGAATAGAGTTAAATATGTTTTAAGACAAGTTGAAATGCAAAAACTCCATGAATCTAGCAGACTAAACAGAGAAGCATGTAGTAGTCCCACTGACACCTCTACAGGCCTTCTGCTCCCCTAACGTAAAGCTACTGGACCGAAACATCCACAATTACGACACAGAAAGCTCTCAGGGTTCTACCTGGGACCTATTCTGGGCCTCAAAGGGATGGAAGGAAAACCAAAAATATTGTTCTCAGCAGCTAATCACATTAAGTCATTTCATGGGATCTAGATTTAGCAAAACAAAAAAAATAGTATCCTTTAACAACAGTTCCATTCTTCCCAGTCAGCACCCTGCTGAAAACTCAGCTCTTTCATAGGCAGAACTTCTTCTGCTTCTAAACTGGAACTCAAGTTGTTTGTTTTAGAAACTCTTCGGCGCTCACCAAGCCGTTTGAGGAACAACACCTCTGCTAACACAAAATGACTCAACAATGAATATGGCAGATGGTGAAAAAGCCATAACCAAAGAGATCAGTAAAGACATGATTGTTTTTGGTATGTTCTGTCGCCCTGACATTTTCCTGGAGGAAAATGAGTCTATACAAAGGAATTAAAAAAGTAAGAGCCATGGAGAGAAGTACTATGACACTAGCAGCCACTACACAGAGGCCTCGTATGGACAGTGTGCTTCTCAGAGACATTTCTCTCCAGTGTAATACAAGCCTAGGGGCTTTCACTGCAGTACCAGCCCTGTTTCTCTTTCTGTCAGTGTGTAATGTTTGAAAACTAGTTAGGGTTTATAAAAGGCATTCAACATAAAGAACTAGTGAACAAACCCAAAAAACATCCGTAGCATAAAATGATTTGTTCACCATGACATCACTAAAGTGGCGTGATCCCCCTTAAGAATTAGCCTGTCCAAATGCAGCTTCTGTTTTTATGACGAAATATCCGCATTTTCAATGAAACCTTAACTGCATGCTAAATGGCGAGTTATTCCTCAGACAGTAAGAAACTTATAAGTTTTTTCCAAGCAGATTTTTTCAAGAGGTGTTCTGTTGAGAGGTTATAAGCTGTTAAAACTGTCCCTGAACTAAATTAACTCCAAAGCGATCCAAACAAATGGGATTTTTAGAACCTTTATAGTCTACTCATGTTTGATCACTTGACTGTTAACATAATCCTTTACGCTGCCAACCGTGGCTCGTCATGGTAAGCTCTGGGTCCGTTTGTCTCTTAGCCAATTGGAAGTCACATGTTGACATTCTGTTCTTTTCTACTTCAATTTCACGATGAATACAACACAGCTGTGTATTACTGTTTCTTGTGAATTATGGATATACTTATCAGAATGCTCAAATTAGATTTCAATTTAAGTACACACTATTCTGTGAAGACATTGTATTGGTCCCTACTTGATTGGGTGCACTAGTGTCTCCTATTTGGGTTTGCTAACTCTTATGGAATATCAAATGAAGACCTCTGGTTGAACCAAAAAGTGGTGAAGGACAGCACAGTGGGAGCATCACGCATAAAAAAAAACAGCTTCTATTATTTCCTATCAAAAAACCCACACCAGCAGCATCTGGTTTCCACAGCATCCAGAGATGCTTTTTAAACCCGTTTTACTCAGAAGCATCAACGCTGACATACATGGTGGTGTTCACATGTTCAATGACAAGATGCACTGTGGCTCTCCCAACGTGGCTCCCCTTAAGTGACGACCAGTTAAAACATTGTATTAACTGGGGTTTATAATCCATTTTTCTTACAGGAAAAATGGATTTTTACTGTATTTTAATTTATCATAAATTACCAACTGTCCAAACCGATACACGGTCAGCCAAAACAATCTCATCACAGCAACAGTTTCCTAAAAAAAAAAAGGTCAGATATAAAACCACCACAGTTGCAACAAAACGGCGAAAGGGAGAAATGACCAACTCTTTCTGGTCCTATACAATGGCCATCCTATGTGAAATACATGCAGCAAAATGAAACATGTTAGCATGTCCCCTCTATATTTAAGTAAACACTTTAGAGTTACCAGGTCTGTCTTCAATATTCCATTTGATCATTACCTATCACCTTCATCTGTGAAGATCATTGGGAGTGGGCACAGTCTTCATTGTTCTTCTACCTTATTGAAAAAGTAAAAGCTGCGTAACAGTTCAAATCTAATAAATTGCACAACAATTTTTTAAAACTGAGATGTTTTGATACTGTCGGAATCTGCTTTCATTTTATAAGAATTTTGAAGAATGACTACCTGTTAGCTTCAGCCTCCAAGAAGAAAAATGCTCAGTATTGGTAGTAAAATAACCCGGAGACAGTTATCTATTGAAAATATTAGTACTTATGAGCTCTCAACAGAACCCCATTGAAAAAAAAAAACTGAACGTCAGAGTTTTAAAGAGAAACTGTTCTCTGTATTAAACCTATTGCACCTCAGATTTTAAATTTTCCAATACTATAGTCAAGTTTCAGTTTAAAAAGGAATTATGGTTTATGAAATGTTTTAATTTATTTACAATAGCCTTCAATAATTGGCTGCCATCATGCACTCTCGTAAAAATTATTTTTTTTCACAAATTTCAATTCAATCTGAAAAGGAAAACAAAAGAAGTTATATTGATGATACCAAGGTCATCTGCTGTGCTAACCATTTTGCAACCACCTTCATGCAGGCAGAAGATAAATGTGGAGCAGCTTTTTCAGCAATAGCTGAGCTCATTCAGACTGCTCGCCACCCAAAAAAAAAAAGAAAACAAAGGAGACAACGGTACAGTGCTGATATAAACAAATCAGGCTGTTCCATTTTCTACTTTATTACCACTTCTTCAACAAACAGCAGTCGCTGTGATCATTATGTGCAGATCATGCTCAGTGGCTTGGGTTTAGTGTCTTCCTGTATCACACTCCAGAGTCGCTGTACATGCCATTGATCAGGTAGTCGACTTGTGTGTAGTCCTTCCTCTTGTAGCTCTCGTATGCCTGCGTGACAAACACTGCCACTGTGACAAGGAAGAAGAGGAGGCCAAAGAGCAGGACAGCCAGTAAAGAGGCTGTGTCCACCAGCTGCCAGGTCAGAGCCGCTCCAGCAACTTCTACCACGGCAACCCTTGTTGCAGAAGCAGAGGATTTACTGGGGCTGGCAGAAGCAGTGGTTCTGCTAAGAGGCACGGCTGTAGCTTCTGTGCTTAAAGAAGTAGGTGGCACCACTGCTTTCCTGGTACTAGACCGCATTGTGGGTACCACAGATGATGATGGATGTTTTTGGCCTGTGGGCAAAATGGTAGTTATCACTTTTACAGTTGTTGGAGGGTTGTTAACTGATTTTGATGATGTAGATTGTGAAGTAGCTGGTGTTTTGGTGGACAGAGGTGTTGTAGATAGTGTCGTTTCTGCTAGTGTTTTGAAGGGCAGAGCTGCAAAAGTCGTCCGAGTTGCTTCTAAAACTGTTTGAGAGGTCCCAACAGGCTCTGTTGGAGCTGATGGAAACGGGCTCATAGTGGAACCATTATCTGCAGACTGATTGGGCAAGACAGACATGAAAGGAGGAGTTGCTCTCACAGCGTCTACCTCTGAAGGTGAACTCTGGCTGGTTGAGGATCCTAGCTTCAGAATTGTTGGAGAGGTGGATGACGACTGCTGAGGTTGACTGAAGAGGACTTTGGTCAGGTTGGAGGATGAAGTTAAGTAACGGACGGACTTCTCCTGGTGGGACTCATTTAATTTCATGTGAAGTTCATTACTTTTATTAAGCTTTGCCTCAGTTTTATGACCTTGGAAACAAAAAAAAAGAAATGTGTAACATTACTAGGATGGAATAGCATCACTTTTCTTTTAATCATGGTCGCTCTGGGTTTTAAAAACACTCAGCACACATACAAGAGAGTGTTATTTGGAGAGCACAAATAGTCCCTGAATTTCCATTGTGATGATGTACTAAATCTCCTTTAACAGTATACCTGACGTCTGTAAACATCCAGCGGAGCAGTTGGACTCTATGGTGTTGAGCCAGGTTGGAGAAACTTGATCTGACATGGGTGCTGTGAGGGAGAGGCCGGAGAAGAGCAGTAGGACGCAGAGGAGGTGAACTCTCACTGATGAGGTCAGCTGGAGCATTAAAGAACCAAGGTTCATGGTGGGCTGGGGTAATGAGATCAGATACACAAACAACAGTTTTCATTAACAAGAGACTAGAATAGCTTGGAAGTGGTGTTGGCATCTACTCTCTGCATCTACACAACCAATCAAACAGAGAGCATTTTATTGGTCAAAGTAAACACCATTACTACAGTAAACAGGCATGAGCTGCCTACCAAGTTACATTTTCAAAACCGCTTAAGTTTTCTGTCATAGTGTTCCTCCAGTAGAGCCATTACTCTCAGGATTTCAGTGGTGCCAAAGAATGTGTAGGCATTGTGTTGAGCTATGGGCCAAGTGCAAAATGTTCTACAATACAGAGGGCCTTTAAAGGATGGCAAAATGGCCTTAAAATCACAGGGTTAGCACCGCAATCTGCTGACCTTGCAATTATGTTTTTATCCAAAGCAACTTACAAATGAGGCAATGAAGCAATATAGTTATATCAAAGTTAACACAGCGCTACCTTTGAAGAAATATAAAAGCTAGTCAGGTTCTGTCAAAGGTGACAGTTTAGCAATAGAGTGCAGGCTTAGAGGGAAGTACAGAAAGTACCAAAGTAACTGAGCCTTGACATAATCCTTTAGGGGAGCATTCAAGTAGATAGGAGCAATTTCACAAAGCATATTGCATTTTATTTTTTTATTTTGTGGCACTAGTGGCCTTTATTTCTGTAAGTTAACTGACAGGAAATGGGGTGGAGAGAGGAGAGGACATGTAGCAAAGGTTAACAAAGCTGGGACTGGAACCTGCGACTGCTGTGTTGAGCACTATAGCCTCTGTGAATGGGTCACACGCTTTACCCCTGCACCACCGCCACGCCTCATAAAGGAATTTTTATGCTAACACTCAGTAACTTGACTTTGATGCTGGCCGCGAAGGGTAGTTGGTGAAGCTCATTGAACATAGGTGACGTGTGCTCTTTTAGGCTGACTGAGGACCATTCACGCATTCTGGATAATCTTGAGATGTTTCAAGGCACAAGCTGCAAGACCAGTTTGGAGGGTGTTGCAGTGGTCAAGGGGGGAGAGAACATAGACTGGAGCAGGAGTTGGATGGTGTGTTTTATTAGGCATGGACTGATTTTTCTTATGTTTAACAATGCAGAGCAGTCTTATTTTCAGTTGACAAAAAATTACTAGATGTCAGAGGTCAGAAGAGAATGTGCAGACTGGCTTGAGATGACAAAGGCAACAGAAGCTCAAAAAACACTGGTTACAACCAAGGTTTACAGAACACCACCTCTGAAGGCACCAACACTACATACACCTTGCCAAGTAATGGCAGAGTGTATATTTTTTCCTAATTCAGACATATTAAATGTTACAGAAAATATTTTAAACTCAATTGCTTTCAATAAATCAGCAGATCCTTTCTTTTTCATCGATCCATCCATTGTCTTCCACTTATCCAGGGTCTGGTCGTGGGGGCAGCAGCCTTAGCAGAGAGACCCAGACTTCCCTCTCCCCAGCCACTTGGGCCAGCTCGTCCGGGGGAATCCCAAGGCGGCCAGCCGAGAAACATAGTCCCTCTAGCGTGTCCTGGGTCTTCCTCTGTCAGGACTGTCAGGAGGCATCCTAACCAGATACCCGAGCCACCTCAACTGGCTCCTCTCGATGTGGAGAAGCAGTGGCTCTACTCTGAGTCCGTCCCGGATGACCGAGTTTCTCACCCTATCTCTAAAGGGAGAGCACAGACACCCTGCGGAGGAAACTCATTTCGGCTGCTTGTATCCATGATCTCGTTCTTTCGGTCATGACCCCAAGCTCATGACCATAGATGAGGGTAGGAAAATAGATCGAGCGGTAAATCGAGAGCTTTGCTTTTTGACTCATCTCTCTCTTCACAACGACAGACCGGTAAAGCGACCACATCACTACTGACGCAGCACCAATCCGTCCATCGATCTCCTGCTCCATTTTACCCTCATTCGTGAACAAGACCCCAAGATACTTGAACTCCTCCACTTGAGGAAGGACCTACCCTCCGACCCAGAGAAGGCACTCTATCCTTTTACGGCTCAAGACCATGGCCTCGGACTTGGAGGCACTGATTTTCATCCTGGCCACTTCACACTCGGCTGCAAACTGCTCTAGTGAGAGCTGTAGATCACGAACTGATGAAGCCAATAGGACCACATCATCCACAAAAAGCAGAGAAGCAATCCTAGGGCCCCCAAAACAGATCCCCTCAACACCTTGGCTGCGCCTAGAAATTCTGTCAAAAAAAGTTATGAACAGAATCGGTGACAAAGGGCAACCTTGGCAGAGTCCAACCCTCACCGGAAACGAGTCCGACTTACTGACGGCAATGCAGACCAAGCTCTGACACCGGTCATACAGGGACCTAACAGCCCGTATCAAAGAGCCTACTACACCATACTCCCGGAGTACCCCCCAAAGGATTCCACGAGAGACATGGTCGAATTCAATTCAATTCAGTTTTATTTATATAGCGCCAATTCACAACACATGTTGTCTCAAGGCACTTCACAAAAGTCAGGTACATACATTACAATTAATCCTAATCATTGAACAGTGCAGTCAGATTCAGTTATTTATTCATATTGGATAAAAAGTTTTTCTGTCCAAGGAAAGGAAACCCAGCAGATTGCATCCAGAATGCCTTTTCCAAGTCCACAAAGCACATGTAGACTGGTTGGGCGAACTCCCATGCACCCTCCAGGACCCTGCTGAGGGTGTAGAGCTGGTCCAGTGTTCCATGGCCAGGACGAAAACCATACTGCACTTCCTGACTCAGAGGTTTGACTAGCCAACGGACCCTCCTCTCCAGAACCCCGGAACCACGAAGGCTTAAGAGTGTGACTCCCCTATAGTTGGAACACACAGTCTCCCTTTTTAGAATAGGGGGACTGTAGAACTGCCCCCGATATCCACGCGATGCTGCAGAGTCGCGTTAACCAACACAACCCTACAACATCCCGGGCATTGAGGAACTCTAGGCGAATCTCATCTTCCCCCCTGGGCCTTACCACCGAGGAGCTTTTGAATCACCTCTGTAACCTCAGCACCAGAGATTGGAGAGCCCGCCACAAGGTCCCCAGGCTCCGCTTCCTCAATGGAAGACGTGCCGGTGGGATTGAGGAGGTCTTCGAAGTACTCTGCCCACCGACCCACAACGTCCCGAGTTGGAACCACAAGCAAGCAAGTAATAAAAATAGTAACGGTTCCAGAGGACCGTTATTAATGGTAAAGCTGAAAAAGCAAGTTGATTCGTAGCGAACCCATGAAAGGATGATTCATAAATGTTGTCTTCCACTTCTGGTTTGAGTTTCTCATGGAATTTAGGGTCAATATGAATCCTCCTTTTGCTGTAATGTGGCCTAAAACTGTACAAATGCGTTATTTTATACAGTATCTGTCACTTTTGACCTTGAAGAGCCAAGCTTTGACCTTCTCCTCTCTAAGAAGAGGCAGTGTTCTAATGCTATGGTGATCCACTCCTTCAGTGACCCGAAGCATGTGTGTCCATGTGTGTACAGTTGCAGCTACTTGTCTCCCCGAGTCTGCATACCCGAGAGTCACAAAAAAGGGTCAGAACTGTGCAGAAACAGTGCATGGTATGTGAGAAATGTTTGAGTGACAGCTGTCTCCCGACCCTGATCATATAGATTTTCATAGCTCTACTTCATTTACAGTTAAAGAGAGGACGATGGAAAGAAATGCCTCGTGCTCAAAATATTACTGAAAATGTTTTACATAGGGATTCAGAATTTTTTTTACTTTAATGCTATCGGGACATGTTTGCCAGAAAACTGAGACCCAGTGCAATTATGAAGACAATGTGGGAAAGCAGACAGTGAAATTTGCAGATGTGAGATCAAGTTAAAAAACAGCTTCCCTGATATTAACAAATACTGCCATGCCGGCATCACTTTCAATAAATCTACGTTTTCCTCATGCTTCTGTTTCTGATCTGTTCTCCAAGTGCTCTTGTGATATTTAGCATCTTGATCACCATCATCTGCATCAAGTATGAGCATCTACTGCAAGGAAATTCCATCCAACAGGCTGAATATTACAATGGCATTCAAAGTGTGAATTCATAACCCTTGCAATAAATTTGAAAACAATTACTGCATTCCAAGCAGTCATTTGTATTATTAATGACACACTGATATTGTGATGACGATATATTTGCCAGATATTGTGCAGCCTATGTGGCAGCAAGTGCAACATTTTTATTTTTACAAGCAACTCAATTGGCTCCACAACACAAAGTCAATCTTCTACTGTCTAGAAGTACTGTTATTTAAGAACGCATGAAAGGCTCTTAATAATGTGACCTCTGGCTTGTACCACGAAGCAGGTTGATAATTATTAACCAAAAATCATGTCACTGTTTAATCAACTGCCTTACCGAAGGTGGGGGAACTTCAACCTTATTTTGACAGATAAATCACTCTTGCACGAAATAAACACAAACGCTCTTTTAAATATATATATGAAGATTTATTGAAGCCATACAATTCTGATATACCACCATTCTGGTCCAAAAACTTTCACCTAACTAACAAGCATTATTCTACAAAAAGGGGATAAAAATGACTACCTAATAATAATAATAAAGGAAAATATATGCGCATTGAGTGTCTATGAAGATCAAACCAGCAGTTTTATGGAAAAAATGTGCAATTTGGGTTAAATGGAAAGAGAAGCCCTCCTGGTGTGCGGATGTCTCAATTGCGGAGATCAGCTTGTAGAAGGTGGGCTGTGCCCTTAGTCACTAGCACCTGAATGCCCCAAATCTCAAACAAAGAGTCATAAAACTCTGAGGTGGGAACTCAGTGGAAAAACTCCAGTAATAAACTGGAACAAAGGAATAGTCAGGCGAGGCCCAGACTGCAGCTGCTTTGAATGGAAAAACTTTAAAAGTCCAACTTCTAACTCCTGACTGATTTGGGATCAGCCAGACAAAAACATGAACACGCACCTTGTACAGCAACACTAAGCATAAAACCATTCAATCAGTATTGCATGCAAAAAGTTGATGCCTTGGATTAACTACCGGTGATTCTAAATCACCTTAACTATTCCTCATCCTGCCCAGACCTCTAAATGCACCAATCCGATTTAATATAAAAAAAGAACAAAATTACTTTGACGTTTGTTTCTTCTCTCCTCCAGTTGAGGATTGGTCAGGTCTGAAGAAAAACGAGGGGGGGGCGATCACGCGTTGTGATCAACAACAACAAAAAAAAAAAACGGTAAACTCCATTCAAGAGGGGAAAATACGAAGAACCGTTTAGTCGACTGAATCAACAAGGAGGAAAACTAAATAAAACCTCTGTGGGTTTCCACCTGTGCCGGGTGTCGGCATGGTCTTCGATCAGAAAATGAATCTTCTGACCTTCGTGTATCAGACAGAATTCAAGCTTTCAAGCTTTTCCGTGAAGGGCCGTGTGGAGGAAAAAAGTTCGCGCGCGAGCTTTTGTCTCTCCAGATATGCGCCTCCAATGCGTCTACCCTTGAGACACGCTGGAAATGGCAACAAATGTTTATTTCCCGTGGGTTTTATAATCCCAGGTGACGTCAGACCTGCAATGTCTGTTGAGCTGAGAATGTCGAACTGCCCGACCAAAATGGATGACCCCAACAGCTACGACACTGATGCTTGAGAGAAACTTTTTTTTGTCGCACTAGTGGCCTTCACTTTTTTGATTATTTTTTTTCGAAAGTAAGCAGACAGGCGTTTGTGACTGATTCGTAGCAGGGTCATTGATACGCTCAGCTCTTGTTCTCTGGTATACTACTTCCATTTATGGTTTGACATCAGCTGAGCAACATTGAGATAGAGCTGCTGTTAAAAGCTGTGATTGAACATGCCAGCGGTTTTAGTGTTGGTGCCTAAAAGCGTTTATCTATATATGGAAAAAACCCCAGAGAAAGATAAATGTCCTGAGACCAAAGGCTGGAGAATGATCAGGGCAAGGTACAGAACTTCACACATGTATTCATACCCCTAAACGTTTTCACATTTTGTCATGTTATAACCATGTTTCTACCAGCTTTGTACATCTGGGATTTAAAATGTTTTCCATTCTTTTTTGAAAATAGCCTAAACTAAGTCCCACTGAATGGATTAAATTAAAAATCTTCACACACATTTTCCATTGGACTAAGCCCTGAACTTTAGCAAAACAGTAGACAAGAAAACACTTAGTATAAATGTTCAATTTAAATAAATTCAAATTCAAAAATATCTATTAAGCCCAAAGAGAAATTAAACTTTGTTGTAGCTCGTATTAAGCAGGTTTCTTCAGAGCAGTTATAGATGCTGATGGCTGTGGGAAGGAAAGATTTCCTGCTTCTTCAGATCTTACAACAGATCTGTAGAAGCCTCTAACTCAAACAGGGGCGGATTTACAGGGGGGCAACTGCCCCCCAGCTGTCCCCCTACTTTTATGTTCTTAAAATACTTGTAATTACTAATCACTTGTTTGTCCAAAGGCCTCCTACAGGCCTCAAATTAAAAGTTAATTTACCAAAATGTTATATTTATAATCTGAGGTCCCTGAAAAACCTAGTTACGGCCCTGCATCAACACCATCTGTGGCTCAGGCTTATTAACAAGGCAGTCTGTCTGCAGCCCAGCAGAGTGGAGCAACTTAGTTGTCCAAGTTTCTGCAGTTACAGTCAGTTTGTCCAGGTGATGATTTAACACAACATTAAAGTCAACTTAAGTTTGCAATAAATGAAATGTCTGCTGAAGTGACTGACGTTCACGGTGTAACATGTTTATTAATCATTTTATGACAGTGACTCATAGCATATTTCCCTTGTTAGTTTAGCTTACAATAAGCACAATGACTGTTAATGAAAAGTCCAGCTATGAAAGAAATTTTGGGGTTTGCTTCTTTTTTGGGGGGGGGGGCTGCATTTTCACTGACGGCTGTGTGTGATCAATATCACGGCAATGAGGCACAATAACCCCGTTACATCCATTCGGTCAGATGGGGAAAATAATGAATTGACTACCATGAGAATAAGATATATAAATATAACTGCTGATGGGACCTGTGTCAATGTGATCATTTCTGGTTTCATATTCATATTGTTCTAGACTTCTTGTGGTAAGAAGTGGGCTAATTTTAACTAATCTTGATGCTTGCACATTGCAGATCACAATGAAAAGGAGATTTAAAAGTGGAGACATTTCCAGGTTCTTTGGCTAAAAAGTGAGGGATGAGAAGGAAGAAGAGACTGTGAAATTTAAAGAATGAAGAATGATAGAGAGACCAGGAGGGTCACAGGTGAAGGAGGCCACTGAAAGTGTAACAGGTGAAGAAATGAGTGAAGATGAGGAAAATGATGTTCGTGTAAGCAGTGAAGATGTGAGGATTTCAGAGTCACAGAGAGAGATAGAAGACAGTGCAGAGGAGACTGATGAAGGAGAGAAGGAAGGCACCGAGTCAGGGAAGCCTTTCCAGCTGGTCCACCTGGTATGGATTTATTCTGGGTATAAATTCCAGTGCAGAGATATTAGATGTTTCAATGAATGACATATGCTCAAGTCCACAGGTGTGTTATGAAGTTAGATAGTCCAGGCTTTATAGATGTAGTTAATTAATGTTATAATTGTATGTTATAATAAAAGCAAATCCCACAATGCAGAGAAAACTGTATTAGACCATTCCAACTTTCACCATATATTTTTTTAGATCAATGAACTTCAATGAAGAGGTCCTCTTTTGCCCCCGGATATAAGATTTTCTAGATCTGCCGCTGGACTGAAGACACTCTGCTGTTGTTGTACAACAGTCTCATGAAGAGGATGCTCAGGTTCTCCATAATGGTCTTCATTTTATGAAGGATCCGTCTTTGTACAATGATCTCCAGAGGTTCCAGAGGAGTCCCCAGAACAGAGCCAGCCTTCTTTATCAGCTTGTTGAGCTGTTTTAAGTCCCTGGCTCTGATGTTGCTACCCCAGCAGATGATGGCAGAGGAGATCAGACTCTCCACAACAGACTGATAGGAGATATGCAGCATCTTGCTGCAAACACTGAAGGACCTAAGCTTCCTCAAGAAGTACAGTCGCTCTGTCCCTTCTTGTAGACAGATTCATAGTTGCATCTCCACTCCAGTCTGTTGTCCAGGTGAACACCGAGGTATTATACTCCTCCACCACCTCCACTTCTTCTCCCATGATTGAAACAGTGTTTGACCTATTCCTGTATCTCTTAAAATGTACAATCATCTCCTTTGTCTTATTCATGTTTAAGACGAGGTGATTGTTTCTACACCATGCCGCCAAGTGGTCCACCAGCTCCCTGTACTCAGCTTTTTGTCCATCTCTGATCCACCCCATGACTGCAGAACGCTGGTTACAAAACCCCGCCACCTCAGACAGTTTCTTTACCCCAGGTAAAGTGAAGAACACTTGGCATGTTGCCTGTGCAGCTTGACGTCTGTCAGACTTCATCATGTTTTTGATTGTTTTTGTTTTATATTACTTTATATGTTGTTGATGTTTCTTCTATTCTGGTTTATAATGCCCAAGCTGTTTTACATTTTGGAAATTATCATAAGTCTATTTTGAACTGGTAATCCGCCACTTTTCTTTTCCAACATACCTGCTTTCCTGCATTGCACAACTGTCATTTCTACATAGAAAAAGCATTCCAGGAGACAGGGAAAAAGAGATGGCATCAAGACCATTCTGAGGTCCTCTGAAAGCAATTTCTGTTCCGAGTGGAGTCACCTCTTCTCTGCGTTGGATTTGACCTATTGTCCCTGGACTGGCTCTATACCAATCTCACCTGACAGTGACTCTTCCTCTTGTTCGCTGGACACAGTGCTTCCTTGGAATTCTGCAACCTTTTGCTCCTAAGTCGGACCTCTTCCACAGCTAAGGAGGAGGTGATCATTTACTCAGCTTTTATCAGCGCCACATCTCCAGCAAACAAAAATTTTATTCTGAATGTTTTTTTCACTTCGCTGCATTTTATGAGTCTGACGGTGACGTGGCTCCAGGCCAGTGAGTCCAGCTTGTGCTCGAACCTCTTCCTCTGGACTGTGGTTTCATCAGCTCTCCTCGGATGGAACGGAAAGGCAGTCAAGTCGTTTTGGTGTTTCAATTCAGATTCCTGTGTTGGCAGACCGCTTTTTTAGTTTCGAGGTCCAACTCGTGGAGATAAAAAGTGAATCCCGGGGCCATGTGCAGTGATCTATTGGTCCCCAAAGTTTAACAATGATTTTCTTTAGAACTTTGCGAACTCTTTTGTCTGGGATTATGCCGATTTATGATCATATTTTAGTCCCAGGTGATTCTGACATTCATGTCTGCTTTGAGACCAAGCTGCTATAGAGACTTTTATACTTTACCAGCTCTTAAAAGGGACACACCCTGGACTTGTTTTTAACTTTCAGCTTGGATGGACATTTAAATCATTTATGTGATGCAGGTATTTCTGATCATCTGCCAGTTTATTCTTTCTAGCTCTGCCCTTTGCCCGTACGCTGCCATTCGCTGCCATCATCTTATCCACCAACAAACGGCGTCCCAGTTTTTGGCTTCTTTCACAGACTCTGAGCTGTTCCCTTTGGAGTTTTACCAGGATGGATGTTGATCAGCTCCTCAATTATTTCAACACTGACGTTACTATTATTTTGGATTATATTGCTCCTTTTAATTCTAGATGCTGTAAAGCAGTGACAGAGCCATGGCTAAATGATCTAACACAAACAGCTTTGCCCTTCCATTAGTACCTACTCAGCATAGTTCGTTTCAGCTCAGTTCTACTCTACATGGTTTGGTTCATTTTCCATTACAATTGAACACCATCTCAGTGTGGGCGGGCTCATAAATAGCAAGGCAGCCCCACAGCCCAAAAAAGTAGCATGATGTTATTTGTAGTGACACAAACACAAAAACAATGGAGGACCTGCTGTTTAGTCTATAGCTGTTGTCAGGCTCAGAGTAAAAAAAGAGAGCCAGAGAAGGCTGCAGGCAGCAAGACGAAGCACTCTGGATAAGTTCAGGAGAGAGAGGAAGACATGGAGCGCTATCAAACTGAACGGTACAAGCTAGAGGATGTGTGAGGGTAAGCTAACGCTACCTATTGTTAGCTTGCTATTGTTTTCTTATACGCAATAAGCTCAGTGTACAACGATTTATCGGCTGAAGATATTAGTTAGCTATTAGAATTTGTATGCTGTTAATAATGACCCTACCCCCTACCAATCAGTGACTGACAGTCTTCTGACGTCCCGTTTTTAGCATGATTCGGCATGGTTGGGAGGTACTAAAATATTAACAGTTTCACGTAATCGTTAATGATGGAAAAGCCTAAAAAAAAATAAAGCTGTAATAGTGGAAAAGCGGCATTAGATGAACCTGCCAGCGTGCCAAGAGAAATTGGAGGAAGGACAAGCTTCAAATTTCTTTAGATATTCAGAGAAAGTCTTAGCTCAACTTAGATCCTAATGCTCTATCAGATTTTAGGCGTATTTCTAAGTTGCTTTTCTTTCAAACATTTTTTTTGTGGTTTATTTCCAACTTCTACAGCTCCTTGGGATTAATAAAAAATTTCAGTCTGGATTTAATTCATATCACAGCACAGAAACAGAACTTCTTAGAGTTTTGAATTATTTTCTTTTAACTGCAGACTCTGGAGATTCTGCTGTTAAATCTTGCTTGATTTGACTGTTGCTTTTGACACAGTGGACCATGACATTTTAATTTTTGCGTCTGGATCAGTCAAGCAGTTTTTAAGCCACAATTTTTTATTAGTTTTGCTCCTACCCATCTGGAAGAAGTTTTTCTGTCCAGTTGGGTCAGTTTTCCTCCTCAGGCAACTTTGAATTGTGGGGTTCCTAAAGGCTTCATCTTAGGACCGATACTTTTCTCACCATATATGCTTAATTTGGGGTAAATTCTTGGGAAATATGTTATGCCTTTATTTTTTGCAGATGATCTGCAAATTTATCTCCAATTGAGAGCAAGAGGAAGCCAGTCGGTACAGAATCTGGTTAACTGTTTAAATGACATCAAAACATGGATGGAGGTAAAGTTTTTCTATTTGAATGGAAATAGGACAGAGGTGATTATAACTGGAACAACTGGACTACTGCAACTCTCTTTATGCAGGGTTGGACAACTGTCTTCTATGTCACCTGTGGCTGGTCCAAAACGCTGCTGCCTGTCTTCTCAAGGGTAAGAAGCAACATGAGCACATCACCTCCATATTGTCCTCCCTGCACTGGTTGCCTGTACGTTTTAGGATTGATTTCAAGATTTTTTGGTTTTTAATATTTTAACAGTCAGGCACCTCCTTATCCAACAGAGCTTTTTACACAAGCACATTCCCAGAAGATGTTTGAGGTCAGAACTTTTGTTGCCTTTAGATGTTCCTACGACTCGTCTTGTGACCAGAGGAGACAGAGCTTTTTCTGCTGATGCTTCCAAATTCTGGAACAATCCTCCTTTTAGAGGCGACTGTGGCTCCGTAGGAAGAGTAGTCGTCTTGCAATCAGAAGGTTGTGGGTTCGATTCCAGCTTCCTCCTGCCATACGTCGATGTGCCCCTGGGCAAGGCACTTAACCTCAAGTTGCCTACCGATCTGCGTATCGGTGTATGAATGTGTGAGCGTTAGTGAGTGCGATTGGGTGAATGTGGCTCTAGTGTAAAGCGCTTTGAGCGGTCTGTATGACTGGAAAAACGCTAAATAAGTTCAGTCAGTCAGTCCATTTACTGTAAGGATAGCTGATCCCTTGAATGATTTAAGGTCCCTTTTAATAACACACCTTTTTAAGTTGGCCTTTAATTCCAATTGAGCAGAAATATCAGGCTTTTTCTAATATTTTTCTTATGTTCTTTTACTCACTGTTATAGCTGTTCTTTTCTATTTGTTTCATTGTAGGTGTTTATGTCTCATTGGTCTTTTTAATGTTTTCTTTTAGTTTATGGACCTGTGCAGCACTTTGGTTAATTTTGGTGTGTAAAGTGCTCTACATATGAAGGTTGATTGATTGAACACTTAACAGTCAAGAGTGTCCAGATCAATACCATGCATATTTGCACTAAATCAACCATGTCTAAAAATACTGTATATAGGTACATATTAACGAAAAAAATCTATTTTTATG
This sequence comes from Crenichthys baileyi, assembly GCA_036173005.1. Lineage (NCBI taxonomy): Eukaryota > Metazoa > Chordata > Actinopteri > Cyprinodontiformes > Goodeidae > Crenichthys > Crenichthys baileyi. The sequence continues at coordinate 254,138 of JAHHUM010001168.1, forward strand.
TCTCTTCTTATATTACATTGAGAGCAACGTGGAACTGAGGTCAAATTACTTATTTGTGTGCGATTAAAGCTGATGGTGATTATTTCTTGAACTTCTGCTTCTGTGAATGGCTGTAAAGCAGAAGCAGTCTGCTACAGCCGAACAAAGCGACCTGCCCTCAAGGTAAACTCAACTGTCAGGGAGCCTCCCTGGCCACGCAGTCAGCCATCACGGATGCAAAGCTCACTTTATTTTAATCCGGATTAATTACCGAGTTAATGAGACACGAAACAGCCTAATCTGCTTTATGGTAGTTCTGATGGGTAAAAACAATCATCTCTTATACTGACTCAGCGGCTGCGATACATAGGAACACGGAATAACTAGATAGTGAAATATGTAGAGTTAAAACAGCAGTGTTAGAAAATGCCTTGAACCTGGCTGGTAAATAAAGTAACGTTAGTTACTCTCCAGACCTCAGATAACATCCACATCAGTTAGCTCTTGCTAACGAGGCAGTTTAACAGGACATTATAAATAGCGTTCAGATAAATTCAGACACTTACCGGCGAGGTGCTAAACCCGTTTTCCAGAAGACAAGCCTCCCATAAGCTTCAGCCAACAAATGGGAGCAGGAAACAGCTGGTGTTCCGTCAAATTCCGTCACTCATGCTTTCTGGGAACCAAATACTGCAACAATTTCAAACGACTGCGGCTAAAAAAAGAAATGATCATACTTTAAGTGTCGAAATGCGACAGACGAATGTCTGAGAGCGAAATAATCCAGAATATGTAACAAAGAGAGAAAATGACCATTATCAACTCACAACATTAACGGGACAGAGCGCACCGACCTCTTCTTCGTTATTTTCTCCGGTGGTGCTCAGTTAGCTGCTATGTTCTACTGCCCTCTGCTTTTGAAATAATTAATTAAATGAATAAATGTTAAATATAAATACAAAAGTCCTTTCCTGTTTCCCTTTTTAAGTTTTAGAGCTTGGAAAGCGGAGTATGCAGAGCCTTTCTGTTAATTCTCACTTAAAAGAAGTTTTAAACAAAGATGACTCAACAGCTAAACGTATAAAGGGTTTAAAGAGCATAGATGGAGAAATGTATTTATCAACAGTGTGTTTGAATTGTCATATAATGTACTCCAAAAATCAAAGTGTCAAAAGGTGGTACAGTTGATTCTTGTTTTTTCCAGGGTGCACAGAATCCACTATGTTAAAAAATCTTTAAATCTTAAATGCAGATTGTACAAAACCTGTGATAATCAAACTTAAAATTCAGTAAGGTGAAGACCAAGGTTTCCTGGCCTTTATTGCTATTTTTGCTAGACAACAATGCTGATCTGGAGCTTCAAAGAGGGTTGACTGTGGTGTCCAGACACAAATAATGAACCATTTTTTTGTAATATTATTATGGTTTATTTGATATTAAGTTAAGGTGTCATAAGATGATGTCAGCACTAGCGGGCGTCCTTCCTCTGTGCAGTAGATAAAGAACAATGTGTTGCAAAAGAAGAAGGCTGGATTTTGGAAATAAAAAAATTGTTGCCATGTGGATCTTCCAGTTGTCTGCTTGAATAGTTACTTCATTAAATCTGGTGTATCATACATAACAAAATTCTTGGCGACGAGGACGGGATTTTTCAAGTTGGAAGGCACAAAGTGAGCGGACGGAGAGACGCCATCGAAGTAACACCGTAAAGAAGAGAAAGCCGTGAGAGTTTTGGTGAGTGAAGGGACTTCCAAAGCCGGAGCTAGCAAAATGGTGTTTGGAAAGGTGGAAGATTTTAACTTCGATGAAAGTGAAGAAAGTTTTGACAGCTACCGTCAGCATCTCAAGCAGTATTTTGCAGCAAACGATTTGGACACTAAGGAGTCGGTGTTTCTCACTGAGGTAAGAAAGAGGTCACATAGCTTGCTGATGGATTTATGTGCACCGGATAAACCATCGGAAAAGACTTACGAGGAACTAGTGGATTTGCTGCAACAGCACCATGTAGCGAAGACCAATTTTATTGCAGAAAGGTGCAAGTTTCACAGGAGAAACCAAAAAGATAACAAGAGGATAAGTGATTATGTGGCTAGTTTAAGAAAATTAGCAGCCACGTGTAAGTTTGGGAATTTCCTTGATGAACCGCTGCATGATTTGTCTGTGGAGTAAGGAGGAGTGAGCTGAGAGACCGGCTGCTCAGTACTGCGCACACCAAATACTTGACGCTGCCACTTGCTGTGAAAATGGCGCTCTCTTTTGAGGTAACAAAAGACGGTGCGCTGCAATTTGCATAGAAATCTTTTAAGGCTCATGTAGTGGACAAGAAAAGTAAAGCAAAGTACCGTGAAGCTACTGAAAAATGTGCAACTAGTGGAAAGCCCTGTTGTATGATGTGGTGAAAAATGTCACAGCCCAAATGACTGCAGGTTTAAGGAAAGCGAGTGTCATGAGTGTAAAAAGAAGGGACACATTGCTAAAGCCTGTCGTTAAAGCAAGGAGGGAGGCAAATTTAAGATGACCAAGGGATCTATGCATCTGGATAGCGAGAAAAGGGGTCTTAGCGCTCTCCAGCACCAGTCCTGCCATGGTGTCGGCGATCTCAAACAAAGGGATGTCTACAGCTGGCTGGGTCCGCAGTGCCTGACTGATGATGCACTCCAGCAGGTAGATCGAGGCAGCGCTCACGAGAGAGCACCCAAGTTCTGTCACACCACGGCCAAGATGACAGAGCAAAATGGATGCCGTGCCAGACTGTGACACTGTTACAGGTCTGACATTTAACAGCCCAAATGTAGACCTGTTTGCAAGGAACACAGGTAATGATGATGTGGTGACACCTTGTTATGCGTATGTCATTGTAAATGGTTCAAGAGTGAAAATGGAACTAGACACTGGTGCAGCAGTGTCAGTGATATCTGAAAATCTGTACAAGTGCAGATTTAAGTCAGTCAAACTTAGTCCAGCAAATTGTGTCCTTAAAACGTACAACCAAGAGTCATTGCAGCTGATGGGTAACTTTACACAAAAGTAAAATGTAGAGAGATCACAAAAAAAACTAGAACTGCTAGTTGTTAAAGGAAGAGGTCCTGCTTTGATGGGTAGAGACTGGATTAGCCAGCTGAAGTTAGACTGGTCACAGGTGAATTGAGTGGCTCCAGAAACAGTGAAAGATGTTTGTGCTAAGCATGCCTCAGTGTTCATTCCTGAATTCGGCAAGTTGAAGGATATTAAAGCCAAGCTACATGTGGCCCTAGGAGCAATACCAAAGTTCCATAAGCCAAGGAATCTGCCTTATGCACTAAGAGAAGCTGTGGAAAGAGAACTGACTAAATTGGAGGCAGAAGGGGATATTTCACCTGTTAGTTACAGTGAGTGGGCTGCTCCTATAGTGTGCATACCAAAAAAAGATGACAGTGTGAGTCTATGTGGAGACTGCAATGTCACCCTAAATCCCTGGTTAAATGTAGATCAGCATCCACTCCAGAAAATTCAAGATCTGTTTGCAAAATTAGCAGGAGGTCAGAAATTCACTAAACTAGACTTATCACAGGTTAACCAGCAAGTCAAGTTGGAGGAAGGCTCTAGGTGTTATCTGACCATAAACACTCATAAAGGGTTGTTTCAGTACAACCGGTTGCCCTATGGTGTTGCGAGCGCCCCGGCAATTTTCCAGAAGATAATGGATCAGGTACTTCAAGGCATTGATGGTGTTATATGCTATCTAGATGATATTGTGATCCCAGATGGCTTAGCTCCTCACCCTATCTCGAAGGGAGTGCCCGGCCACCCTGCGGAGGAAGCTCATTTTAGCCGCTTGTTTCTGGGATCATGTTCTTTTGGTCATGACCCAAAGTTCATGGCCATAGGTGAGGATGGGAACGTAGACTGAACGGTAAATTGAGAGCTTCGCCTTTCAGCTCGCCTTTCTCTCACCACAATGGAGTGGCACAACATCCTCATTACTGCGGTGGCCGCGCCAATCCGTCTGTTAATCCACAAAACACATGTTGACCAGTTGTGCAAACTCCCATGAACCCCGGAGCAGCTGAATGACGGAGTCCCCAAGAGGGGAAATATCCAGCACCCCCAACAGGGACGGCGAAAAGGCCATGCACTGCTGCTTGGTTCGCAGGCTAAAATAACAGGTGGGGGGGGGGGGGGGGGGGGGGGGGGTAATTTGGGGGGCGACAAGCAAACCCACCTCAACCTCTCCTCACGAAATCCAGCACAAGTTTAAGCTCCACATCCTTAGAGCCAGTTTAAGCATCCAGAGATTGGGTCGTCAGGGTCTCCACCTTCGATTGCTGCCCAATCCTCTTAGCACCTGTCCCTCATGGTTCCCCCTGCAAGTGGTGGGCTCAGTGGGGGATAGCCTCATGTCTCTTGTCTGGGCTTGGCCCTGCCAAGTCCCGGGAGGAGTAACCCGACCACCAGGCGCCCGCCGACGAGTCCCGTTCCCAGGCCTGGCTCCAGGGTGGGGCCTGGGCTCCGCCATACAGGGCAACGTCACATGCCTTGTTGTACTAGTCCTCATGAAGGCTTCTGAACCGCTCTTTGTCTGACCATCACCCAGAGCCTGTTTGCCATGGGAGTCCCTACCAGGGGCGTTTAAGCCCTGGACAACATAGCCTCTAAGGATGATCTGAGCACTCAAACCCACACCATGTTAGGGTTTGAGGTTAATACAGATGCAGTCTGTGCTAATGCCCATGTATTTTTAACAGAAATTGAGAAGTTTTAATCATATTTCCCCTACTTTAGCTTCCCTTCATTAGCTCCCTGTTAAATCCAGAATAGAATTTAAAATTCTCCTCACATATAAAGCCCTTAATGATTTAGCTCCATCATACATCAGAGATCTGATTGTTCCATACATTCTTAACAGAGCACTTCGTTCTCAGACTGCTGGTTTACTGGTGGTTCCTAGAGTCTCTAGAAGTAGAATGGGAGGCAGATCCTTTAGTTATTTGGCTCTCTCCCGTGGAACCAGTCCCAGTTTTGAGTCCGTGAAAGGGGGGACACCCTGTCTACTTTTAAGGCTAAAGGCTTAAAACTTTCCTTTTGATAACGCTTATAGTTAGAGTGGCTTAGGTTATCCTGAGCTATCTTCCTTATTTTTTACCCCGTTTTTCTTCCCTCCCTGTTTGGGTGGAGTTTAAAGGGGGGGTCAGGGTTTAGCCTAAACCGGCTCAGTATGGTTGAGGTCCAAACACACCCTTTTATTTCTGCTACCTGTATGACCCCTTCTCTTTTCCAATGGTTATAAAACAGTCTGACAGAGAGAGGTAATCCCAATCATTGTGGGTTTTAGTATAAAAAAAATGGCCATCAGTGGGCTCTAGATGGACAAACTGTCTACTTTTAAGGCTAGGCTTAAAACTTTCCTTTTTGATAAAGCTTATAGTTAGAGTGGCTTAGCTTTCCTGAGCTATCTCTGTAGTTATGCTGCTATAGGCTTAGGCTGCTGGAGGACATTATGACCACTTTCACCCTCTTCTCTACATTCTCACACTACTCTTCAATTTTGCATTATTTGCTGTTATTTCAGCTTTTAACTTTGTTCTCTCTTTTTCTCTTCAGGGGAATCGTCCAAGCTTCTGCTGGCAACAACTTAATGCTCACCTTCCACCGATGATCCACATGGCCCTGTCTTTTAGTGTTTAAGCCTTTCTCTCTCCTAGAGGTAGCTACTGACTCAGCTTCTACTGTGACTAACTCTATGTGCTCTCTTTTAGACTCTAACATTGAAAACTCTAGAGGAAACAACCTAGGACCTACATCCATTAACATTTACTTTTCCTTCCCATAGAAAGTACTCCAGGATCAGTGCTTCTTTGTTCTCTTTGTGTCTCTGCTCTGTTCTCTCTAACCCCCAGTCGGTCGTGGCAGATGGCCGCTCACACTGAGCACTGGTTTTTCTGGGAGGTTTTTTCCTGTTAAAATGGAGTTTTCCTCTCCACTGTCGCTACATGCATGCTAAGTATGAGGGATTGCTTTATAGTCAACGCCAGTGACTGTCCACTGTCTTTTACATGCTATCCAGGAGGAGTGAATGCTGCAAAGTCAGGGGGACTGGATGCAATCTGCTGGGTTTCCTTAGACAGAAAAACTTTTTATCCAATTTGAATAAATAACTAACTCTGACTGCACTGTTCAATGATTAGGATTAATTGGAATGTATGTACCTGACTTTTGTGAAGTGCCTTGAGATGACATGTGTTGGGAATTGGCGCTATATAAATAAACTGAATTGAATTGAATTAATGTTAACAGCTTTTTAATACAAATGTTTTACTCCTTTTCTATCTAGTCAGTTCTAACGTTTTCTTTTGCTCGTTTGATTCCCTCACCCTGAAAATGAAGCTTGGACTAAACATTTTCAAGATGTGCATCAAAACTAGAAAAATTTGCATTTCCTGCGAAAATGCAGTGTGAATGCTGTAAGCTGAATTTTTTTGCTGAAAGCTGGTAGAAACAAGCTGAAATTGACTGCAGATAGTCTGCTGAAATTTTATAAATTAGAAAACAGAAATGCTAAACTCCTGTTGAAAGCTGGCAGAAAGTGGCTAAGGTTGACAGCAGAATATAAGCTGAAATCTTATAAATTAGTAGAAATAGTAGAAACAGCAAAGAAAATCTGTCATCTGATCTGTTTAAGCAGGAAGACTATTAGCTATAAAACAGCGTAACAATGTGAAGTTACCTCAAAACTGCTTGTTGAAACAGTTGTTGAAATGCAAGAACTGACAAAAACTTAAAAAAAGCAGGAAAGAGCTGCCCATGGATGAGCTGAAAAAGCATTGACTGAAGCAAAAACATTGCCTAAGAAGTTGAATTCAGTGCTAAAATGTATAAAAAATAGCAGAAAATTCAGAAAAAGAATAAACTAACTACAAATACGCTGAAGAAACACAAAAACAAACAAGTAATTGCCTAAAAAAGGCAAATGTGTTCTTCAGCTAAGAGAGAAGAGAGGAGAAAGAGAAGCTAAAATGCTAACATTAGCATATTGGCTATCACTAGCATGAAGATTGATATTAATTTAACCCATCTACCATGCAAAAAGCAATATATAAGCTAAAATTAGCTAAAATGCTAATGCTTACTACAGCCTATATTCAAAAGTCTATGAAATTGCCCTTAAAATTACTCACTCTTCAGCATTCACACAATAATAATAATAATAATAAACAAGAAAATTTCTGAAGAAATTTAGACAGGGCCTGCCTCTTGGTGCGTGCTTCTCGGACCAGAGCCAAAGGTTGTGGGGCTGAGGTACAAAACCAAAGCAACAGAACGCTGTGCATCACGATTGAGGGTAGAAGGTTAAGATGTCTATCTAGACCTGCTCTTGTTTCACCAGTCATCATGCGTCCTTGCATTGCTTTGGCAGTCGCCAATAAATAAAGAGTCCAGTTTAGAGATGTATAGTAATAGGTGCCACCAGGCAATGGCATGGGAGTCAGGCCACTCACTGTTCTCCCTTCATTGCTATGGCAGCCCCCATTAAGGAATGTTGAGGCTTTTAATTTGTAAATATCAGTGAGTTTATTTTGAAAGGATAAAGTAGAGTCCCAGCAATAGTGTTAAGACCAATCCTGCAATTATCGCTGTGTGAAATATGAAGACGTTTATTTTGTAGGGTATGTCTAGGTGTTGTTTTGAAAGTCCAGTATAGTTGTCCTTTCAGGTCTGGCGTACTTCCACAAGATATAAGGAACCTGGTTGCTATTCTAAAATCATTATGTATGCTATTATTAGCTTAAAAAATTACTAGTAACTCTGGAAGACTGAGGCTTTAATTTTGAATGTTTCAGTAAGCTTTATTTTAAAAGGCCAACATGGTCCTATTTCCAACACTGGGTGAGTTCCAACAGTAGTGTGATGCCCAGTCCTGCAATTATTTATAATTTAAAATGTAAAGGCTTTTATTTTGTAGAGCACGTTTTGTCTTATTTTGAAAATCCAGCATGGTTGTCCTTTCAGGTCTGGGCTGGTCCATTAGTTATATAGAACCTACTTCCTATTCTAAAATCATTATGTGTGCTATTATCAGCTTAAATAATCACTAGTAACTATTAAAGATTGAGGCTTTTATTTTGAATGTTTCAGTAAGCTTTATTTTAAAAGGCCAACATGGTCCTATTTCCAACACTGGGTGAGCTCCAACAGTAGTGTGAAGCCAAGTCCTCCAATTATTTATAGTTTAAAATGTAAAGGCTTTTATTTTTTAGAGCATGTTTTGTCTTTGAAAGTCCAGCAAGTTTGTCCTTTCAGGTCTGGGTTAGTTCCATTAGTTATTCTAAAATCATTGTCTATGCTATTATCAGCTTAAAAAATAATTTGTAAATATGGAAGGTTGATGTTCAGTGTGAAAAAAAGGCATTTATTTTGTAGAGTATGTGTAGGTCTTATTTTGAAAGTCTAGTGTGGTTGTCAGGTATGACTGACTTATTGTGATCACTCATGGAAGCTTCTGGCCTGAGCTCAGCCTCAGAGCCACTCTCTGTCAGAGGTTACTTAAGTTCACTGGCAGCTGTGTTCTGTTGCTATGGTAATTAATGAGCGCCCAACAGCTGCTGTTTCTCACTCACACAGCGCCACACTTTGTGTCTCATCATGGCCTGGCTTTATAACATGGTGGCACATTCTCTTGAACTACTACCCATAACTCGGAAACCGTAAGGGCTATCAACGTCATTCTTGGACCGTTTTTATCAGAACGGACAGGGAAACGATAATATCAATACTTTTTTGTTGAAAATATAATAATAAAGGCACAACACTAGGTGAAAAGAAAAGGGAAAAATTGATAAAAACACAAAAATGCCTGAACATGCTCTCGAACAACGTCTAATAACTCGGATACTATAAGGGCTATCGATTTGATTCATGCACCGTATGAATCAGCAGGCCTTGCTGAACAATCATGGAGCTTCTCAAGTTTCTACTAAAATCTGTCTGGGAGGTGTGACCCTGTGGAAAAGTGGATCATTTTGACAATTTTTAACCTGAGTGAAGGTGAATTTTTCACTCTCAAATAAACCTACTTCATGACAAAACGTAGGTATCCAAAAAAATCTGTGGACAGTCGGTATCAGCAGGCATCGGTGAATAATCCTGGAGAATTTCATGTGTCAAGAATAATCCGTGTAGGAGATGTGACCGTGTAATAAAGTCGATGATTTAGACATCTTTAAATTTTAAGCTTTCTTAGGAAGGGCAGATATGCTACTCTAAAACAAACCTATTTTATGACAAAACGGTAAAAGATGTCAAAATAATTCCTTCACTGTGAGCGCCAGCAAGGTCTGAAGATTATTTGGTGCAAAACTCATGTCTGTACATCGAACGGTTTAGGAGAGGTGACGATTCGTAAACATGTGAGTTTAAGGATTTTTTGCTCTGATTTTTTCAGAAATTCCTATAGGTTTCCCATTCAGGGTGGGTGGACTTTGCTTTGGGGCATATTGCCGGAAATCTGTTAGTCCCACATCAATGAGGGTGACATTTTCTGAATCGTGAAAGAGAATCCTACGTTTTGATATATAATTTGTGTCAGAAGGGTGAAAATTAAGTGAGTGAAGAGGGTCTGTTTGTTCTATTTTGTATAGGCTTCGCCCTTTAAGGCTATCGCTTGTGGGTTTATCCCATCGCGCGCAGCACAGCACTGAAAACTTTAGTCCACGGCACGCCCACCTGCTGTGTGGGCCCCACGCCAGTCCGTATATATTACGGTGAGACCGGACAAACGGCTCCCATTTTTTCTTCAGCGACTTAAGAGCACTGACTTCTGAAAGAAGATCTATGGCTAGCGTCGGCACTATCCGCCTTTGCCCGGCTTGTAATACCGGCTACATCATGAGCTATGAGCTGCATGTCATCTGCGAGGGATGCCTCGGTCCTGACCATACTAACCTGGCCTTGACCCCGCAGACCACCTGCCCTTCCTGCAGGCGTCTTCCTCTGGAAGAGAAGCAACGGAGGGTAGCCATTTTCTCACCGCTGGAAGGCGAATTCCATGTAGCGGACCAATGCTCCCTTGAGGAGGCATTGGGCATCTTCGGTGCTGGGCGGGAATCGGACGATTCCGCCCCGGAGACAGCGACTGATATTTCCACTCCCTTCCTCCGGACGGAGGACGCGGAGGCAGATGCCAAATCAGTCCAGGCTCAGGGCCTCCCAATGTTGGCGACCACCTCTTTTCCGGTGATGGGCGCACTTGTTAGCGCGCTGCCGGACATCATCGCTAAAGTAGCTGAGGCTAAAGGTGTCCCTGTTCCCTAGCCTTTAGCCCAGCTCCTGACTGATGACCTGGCGGGAAAATTCGCCCCAGCTCATCTAACTCGCCGAGATCCGGTTTGGCCCCGTTTTCCGGTGGTAACCGCTTAGCTGTTGGGAGCGGCGGCCAAGCCGCTTCAGCTGAAGGCACCAGTCTCCACCTTCACACCCATCACGAGGGTAGAGTCCCTGACGGATCAGGGATTTCCCCCAGTTCCTGCTCTGGAGCCCAGTCTGTTGGCAGTTTTTGGGGTTAGGTGCCCCCCTCCTCCAGCGATCAGATCACGGCCAGGCTGACAGATTGCTCCCACCCATGTGCCGCTCGGGTCACTGAGGCGACGAACAACACCGCGTTCCTGGTCTACGCGATCTCCAAGAAGGCTCGGGAGATGGAGCTGCCACCGGAAGATGTGCAGGAATTCTGTAATGTGCAGACACCATCCTTAACCTCTGTGCGGCATCGGCTGTGTGCTCCTCCCGCATCGCCGCCTGGCAGACCCTGCTGCAGCAACAGATGTGGCTTCGGCTCTCCTCCTCCATTCCTGAGGATTTTGAGAGGGAGTTACTGGAGGGACCGATCAGTCCGGATGGGCTGTTCGGTCCTCATTTCCAGTCTGTGCTGGGGCAGATGCAGACCTCTCAAGAGGAGCTTGAACGGGTCAGGAGACATGGGTCTCTTAGTCGCTCTGGCTTCCGTTCATTCCATACCACCGGCCGCTGGCGGGATCGCCGTGATCACGGGTATCAGTAGAGACGCTCCACGGCCGCTGCCGCAGCTCCCCGAGTTCCTCCGCCCACTGCTCCGTCTACTCAGCCGCAGCAGCAGCGCAGAGGTCGGCAGTTGGCGTGCGCCTGGTCCAACAGCAGAGATTTAAGAAATGACTGGTTTACGTAAGAGCAAGTTTCCGGTTTAGTCCGGCTCAGCCAGATCTGGTGAGGCAGGTTTACAGCCCTTTCGATCCGAGACTCCGATCAGAATCCGAGTCGGGTAACGGGGGTAGGGGCTCTAGCCTGGCTCGCATCCATGAGCACCATGGCACCACAGATAAATGCGCGCCCGCTTTCAGAGCACTACTCAGAGTGGCGGCGCGTATGTTCCCTGGACAGGTGGATGGACAGACTGATCAGCAGAGGTTACACACTGCAGTTCTTGTCACCCCCCCCTACCCCCCACCCCCACCCCCACCCCCCCTCCCCACCGTTCAGAGGGATTTTAGGCCAGTCCTGTACTCCCCAGAGCAGAGCTCCGTTCTCATGTCAGAACTGCAGGAACTTATGATAAAAAACGTAATTTCCAGGGTTCCTCACGGAGAGGAAAAACAGGGGTTTTTTTATCCCGGTTTTTCTGGTTCCCCAAGAAAAAAGAGGAAAGGGGCCGATTCTAAATCTGTCCTTTTAAAAAAGCGATCATGGAGAGACGTTTCCACATGCTGACAGTCAGACAGGTGATGGACAACGTTACCAGAATGACGGGTTCCCTCCATAGATCTGAAGGTTATTTTCACATCCCATCATCCCGAACACGCGAATATCTGCGTTTCGCTTATCAGGGGATTTCATTTCATAAAACCACCTCCCCTTCGGTTTTACTCTCCCCCCCACGCTTTCCCCCAAATGTGTGGAGACGGCTTGCGGCTGCTGCCTCGGCAGGGATGAGGACCCCTTTTTATCGGGACGACCTGTTTTTTGCTGGCCGGTCCAGAGGGGAAGCGGCGGTACGAAAAAGGCGCTGGTCGTACATCTGACAGTCCGGGGGTTTTCCATAAACTGGCAAAAAGTTTTTTTTTCCCCACCCCGGATGATCGTTTATTGGGGGTGGAGAAAACCAGACTGAGACCCGGCTCACAGCCGAGAGCAGACGAGCGTCAGCGCTTCTCCTCCTGTAAAAACCTCACAGCGTAGTGACAGCTCTGTCACTTATGCAATTACTGGAATGATGCCCGGGGCTCACGTGGGTTTCCCTTTTGAGACGTCTTCAAAGATGGTTCATCCGCCTACGCATAGATCCTGTACGTCAGAAGAGGTGGATGATCTCAGTCCCCCCTTCGGGGGGACCCGACCTGCCCAGGGGGGAAATCCCTGCATCCTGTCAGAGGGAGTTCCCCTCAGCAGACCTGCATCACAACGTCTCTGTTCACAGACGCCCCCAAATTTGGGGGTTGGGGGGGGAACTGCCCCTCGGCGGGGAGCACAGGGGCCCAGACCACATGTCTCTCCACATAAACGTGCTGGAGCTTCTCACAGTGTGGAAGGTGACACAGCTTTTTGCTCCTCTGCTGGGGGGATCAGCATGTTCTGACCCAACAGCAACAGAGTGGCAGCAGCCCACATAAATCGCCTGGGAGGTCTGCGCTCGGCTCAGCTGCAAAACATTTCCAGACGGCTGCTGGCCCTGGGCGCATCAACCTGCTCTCCATCAGAGCAGTGTACACCCCCGGCGTCTTGAAGAGGAGCAGACATCATGTCCAGGGGTGGTCCTCGTCCTTGGGGACTGGAGTCTCCACCCCAGCTGATTTTTTAGATCTGGAGCAGATTTGGGAAAAAGGTAGTGGTTTTTTACGCACAATCCCCAGTTGGGGTTTTCACTGAGCCACGGGAGGATCCACCGTTAGGGGGGGGGTGCCTTTGCTCACAGCCCGTGCCGAAAAAGCTCCTTTACGCTTTCCTTCAGTTCTGCTGATCCGCGGCTCCTAGATCGAGTCCGAGAGGAACAGCTCTCAGTGATTCTCGTAGCCCCGAGCGCAAAACGCCCCATGGTTCCCGACCTCAAGTGGGGTCGTCCCCCTGCAGCTGCTGTGGAGAGAGGGTGCCTCCCCAGGCGGGAGGGGCGATCGGACGTCCCAGGTTTGGGCGCATCTCTGGGTCTGGCCCCTGAACGGAGCGCTTAAAAGGCTGGGGTTTCCCCCACTGTGGGGGCACAATTTTGGGGGGCACAAACCCCTTTTCCACAGCTCATAAAGCATAAAGTGGCAGTTTTCAGCGCTGGGGCACAGAGAAAGCGTGGAGCCTTTTCATGTCCATTAGGGTGCGGGGGTCATTCCCCCAGCCTGATGAAAAGGAAATTTTTTTTTTCACACCATTAAACTTTTCTGCGCTATTTTTCCTGTCATGAGGGGTTTTGTGACAAAACGGTCTTTAAACCCCCCCGTGATGAAAACCCTTTTTTTGCGGGGGTACAAAACACAGACCCGGGTCCCCTCTCTAGCCCCCAGTGGGATTTAGGCTGTTCCTGCGCGGGACTGGTTAAACCCCATTTTAGCCCTTAGATCAGGCCCACTTAAAAATTTGTCTTTTTAAAAAAGCCCTGCTGTTTGCTCGACATCTGCAAGAGAGGACGTTTATCTGCGCTCTCTGGGGGCCCTCCTTCATGTCTCAGAATCAGCCGACGGCACTCAGCGTGCGCGTCTAACCCGCTTTTACACCTAAAAACATCCAGTTCGTTCAGATCGAGAGTGTAATCTGGATGGTTTTTTTCCCCTCCCCCTAACTTGAAGAGGAGGGGGACCCTCTCATCTCCCTTTCCTGTGCCGCGCTTTATTTACGGGTGACAGGCTGCACGCGGCCTCCCGCGCCCGTTCGGTCCATTCGAGAAAACTCTGCGGACGCCCCTTCTTCCACGCCTCTCCATGGCTATTTCACATGTTTTTTAAATTTTTTTGATTGGATCCCCCCAAGAACTCAGAGCTCATTCAATTGGGGGATTTCATCCTCCACAGCTCTGAGGTATGACAGTGGGGGAATTTGCACGGAGCCTCATGGTCATCTCCATTTCATTTATTCGTTTTACCTGCGAGATGTGTCAGGTTTCTCCATGACTCATTCTGTTCTCAGGGTTCTGACAGAATGATTTTATTTCGTTGCATTAATTGAGTCACCCTTCCAGCATGCAAGCGGGTCACATAATATCATTTTCCACGGTTCGTGACTTCTGCTGTTATTGTCACTGCGGCTGTATTTTATTAAGCCTCCGTGTGAACAGAGGTTTTTTCTCCTCTGTTGTGTTGTCTGTGGCACACGAGGTTTTTAGCTGCATCATTACGCATATCCAGTTGCTGATCTGTCTCCCCGTTCCCTCCTGGGATTTTTTTACCCGCTCGTAAACATTACACTGTTAAGTTCGTACTTTGTTTCCTATTTTCAGCACGGTCTGTTATCTCAGCCTTTCCCTGCCAGAAAATTCTTCTCGTTCATTGTGATGCGCGGACCTTGGGGGTGCGTAATACACATTTAGAAGGCTGATTTTGGGGTTTTCCCATGCGAGCAGATGCCAGGTTGGGTTGGGTGGACCCCGTGAGGCATAACTACATCCCGTTCGCCCTTTAAACCCCCTACTAGCCTAAAGGGCGAAACCTATAGAAAAAGAACGGGTATGTCTGTAACCCAGATTCATGAGTATAGGCGCGCCCCTTTAAACTCTGGGCCTCACTGGTTCCGTAGGGTGAAGAAAAAAGCTATTTGGGACCGTTTGTCCGCTCCCGAATTTTAGGGCCCGGGGTGGAGCCCCCACAGAGGGGGCGTGGGCTAAAATTTTTTAGGCTGCCCTTAAAAGGGGTGCGCCTAACCATAGAAACTGGGGTTCAGACGTACAAAGTTTTTCCAGGGTTTTTCAAAAAACCTGGTGTGACTTAGCAACTGAGAACCCCCCCATTTATTTAATTATAAAATCGAAAACTTGAAAAATTTTGTGTAAAATTTGAATCGCGATTGTAGAAGAACTGCAACAGATATGAATAACAAAAATTATTTGAAGATAGCTTAATGGGTTGTGAACATTTTAAAAGTTGAATGGGGTTTCTAGCTGAAAGTACAGGGGTTGGACAATGAAACTGAAACACCTGTCATTGTAGTGTGGGAGGTTTTATGGCTAAATTGGACCAGCCTGGTAGCCAGTCTTCATTGATTGCACATTGCGCCAGTAAGAGCAGAGTGTGAAGGTTCAATTAGCAGGGTAAGAGCACAGTTTTGCTCAAAATATTGAAATGCACACAAACTTTTATGGGTGACGTACCAGAGTTCAAAAGAGGACAAATTGTTGGTGCATGTCTTGCTGACGCATCTGTGACCAAGACAGCAAGTCTTTGTGATGTATCAAGAGCCACGGTATCCAGGGTAATGTCAGCATACCACCAAGAAGGACAAACCACATCCAACAGGATTAACTGTGGACGCAAGAGGAAGCTTTCTGAAAGGGATGTTCAGGTGCTAACCCGGATTGTATCCAAAAAACATCAAACCACAGCTGCCCAAATCATGGCAGAATTAAATGTTCACCTAAACTCTCCTTTTTCCACCAAAACTGTCCGTCGGGAGCTCCACAGGGTCAATATACACGGCCGGGCTGCTATAGCCAAACCTTTGGTCACTCATGCCAATGCCAAACATCGGTTTCAATGGTGCAAGGAGGGCAAATCTTGGGCTGTGGACAATGTGAAACATGTATTGTTCTCTGATGAGTCCACCTTTACTGTTTTCCCCACATCCGGAGAGTTAAGGTGAGGAGAAGCCCCAAAGAAGCGTACCACCCGACTGTTTGCATGCCCAGAGTGAAGCATGGGGTGGATCAGTGATGGTTTGGGCTGCCATATCATGGCATTCCCTTGGCCCAATACTTGAGCTAGATGGGCGCGTCACTGCCAAGGACTACCGAACCATTCTTGAGGACCATGTGCATCCAATGGTTCAAACATTGTATCCTGAAGGCGGTGCCGTGTATCAGGATGACAGTGCACCAATACACACAGCAAGACTGGTGAAAGATTGGTTTGATGAACATGAAAGTGAAAGTTGAACATCTCCCCATGGCCTGCACAGTCACCAGATCTAAATATTATTGAGCCACTTTGGGGTGTTTTGGAGGAGCGAGGTCAGGAAACGTTTTCCTCCACCAGTATCACGAGTGACCTGGCCACTATCCTGCAAGAAGAATGGCTTAAAATCTCTCTGACCAACTGTGCAGGACTTGTATATGTCATTCCCAAGACGAATTGACGCTGTATTGGCCGCAAAAGGAGGTCCTACACCATACTAATAAATTACTGTGGTCTAAAACCAGGTGTTTCAGTTTCATTGTCCAACCCCTGTATGTAAAAGTAGTAAGCTGTGAAAGAGCACAAAGTTTTAGCTGAATTTTGCGGAATTTTAAAGATTTTCCATTCATTTCAACGGGCCAAAAATCGGCACAAAAAGCTGAATATTTTAAAAAGTATAAAAAGTATTAATACCAAAAGGCATAGCCGTAATGTCCTAAATGAGCTGAACATTTTAAAAGTTGAATGGCTGAATTAGCACAAAGAATGAAGGAGGAGATACAGTAGGTGCCAAAAAAGTGTTAGATATACATAATAATAAAGAGAAACAGGATCTGTTATAATTGTCTGAATGCCTTCAGCATTCTTGTAGAGCTCCCCCAGCTCTATAGAACCAGAGTCATAAGGAATGTTAAAGATTTCCTTGCTGACCCAAACCACACTCTTTACCATTATTACAGGTTGTTACCATTGGCTCACAGATACAAGGTGATAAGTGCAATACAAAAATGTACAAATAGTCATTTGTCTCCGTTAGTGAGAGCGTCATTAATGATATGACTTGATAAGCCCAAAAAGAGACGGTAGTTTCTTACGTTGTATCATGTATCTTGTGATTATTTTTGCATATCTGTCAACTGCATGTGTACTTTTCTTTGCATTTTTTTTTCCTGGCAGCAAAAACAATGTTTTCCTGGGGCTTGCTTCCTTTGTGTCTCTGCTCTGTTCTCTCAAACCCCCAATCGGTCGTGGCAGATGCCCGCTCACACTTAGCCTGGTCCTCCTGGAGGTTTCTTCCTGTTAAAAGGGAATTGTCCTCTCTACTGTCGCTACATGCATGCTCAGTATGAGAGATTGCTGCAAAGTCAATGCAAGCGACTGTCCACTGTCACTGCATGCTCATTCAGGAGGAGTGAATGCTGCAAGTCACTGACTGTATGCAATCTGCTGGGTTTCCTTACATAAAAAAACCTTTTAACCAATCTGAATAATAAACTGAATCTCCCTGGACTGTTTGATGGTTAGGAATAATTGGAATGTATGAACCTGACTTGAAATCTGTATGATTCTATTGGACTGACTTTGTAAAGTGCCTTGAGACGACGTGTGAATTGGCGCTATATAAATAAAACTGCAATTGAATTGAACTGTATATCTAAACACAAGAAGGAACCATTCATCTAATCTAACATTAATGAACTGAAATAACCACAACAAGAGTACATAGGCAGGGGACCCAACAAGAACTCAAAACTTAAACACAGGTGAATCATGAAATAAGCGGGTCCGGGGGGGCTGTCTAAACAGCGAGGCTGTGGAACGGTTCGTTGGAGGGCGTATAGGTTTACAGGAGGAGGGAGCGCACTAGAAGCTTTGGGTTGTCAGTGGTGAGATAGAGATCCAGGAGGTTATTGATCTGGTGAACTGGAGCCAGGGCACTTGTGCTTCCTCAAGGAAATAAACCAGGTAGCTTTCCAGGGCTCTGTTTCAGGAAGCGGGGTAAACAAGCTCCAAGTAGAAAGCAAATACCCTAACGTTTTTGGTTTGAGAACACAGGGTAACGCTTGGGTTGATCAATTCTGAGCCAAAGTCGTCCAGAGTTAAGCACGAGATCGAGTAAATAAGTAGCCCTCATCAATGGAAGGCAGATAACACAATTCACCATGGCAACAAGCGGAAATAAGAAGCCTAGAAGTGCATATTTCTTGCCAATGGAATTTGAAATATTAATGATGGCATATGGCGAACATTGGCACATATTTAAGAAAAAAGCAATACTATTGCTGCTGCAAAGTAACGAGAGTTAGGGTGCTGAGGAGAAGTTGTCCTGGGCGTTGAGGAAAACGTCCACGTGTGGGTAAACAAAGGGTTACCTTGCAGCTAACCTCCATAGCTGTGGGGAAGGGCTTTTAGCTGACCTGACCGAACCGTACGACAAAGGCACGTCCGGCTCCATGAGTGGCGGCAATACGGTGGGGTAGCTCTCGCTAACTGGACGTGCACACAGGTAGGCGTCTGATGCGGTCCCGGCCTTCTTTTCCAGACTGTGGGGGAAATCCACTTTGATTAGGGCTGCTTCTGGAGGCCTCAGAAGCTTGTCTCATTACAACCTTTATATGAATGAATGCCGGATACTCGATCAGCAAATCATTATTTAACTTTGTTGCATATGATCGCGTGATCGTATGACACTCTTGGATCCAGTTTGAAGAGTTATGTCTGCTTGCCACCAAGGAGACATACGCGTGTTTGGTGCCTCTCCTGTCCGATTCCTATCTGGAACCCACATGGAAAGAGATCTGTTCGTTGGAACGTGGGGTTTTTATTCAAACAGTGACGTCACGGGAAGTCCGCTGTTACTCCTGTTCCTGCCTGAGCTGGAAGTAGGTTAATGCAATTTATTTTTAATGTTCCTGAAAAGTTCTTACTGGCTTTTAATGTTGTAACCCATGGATAGGGTCCCAACAGCACTGTAGTAATATTAGCTGGCCATGGCTGGCTTGTTGTAAGGGGGAGGATTTACAGCGGGTCTGTCAGATGGTTTAGCAGAGCCTTCAGATCAGTTACCCACTCGGCCACCCACTCGTGCAGTCGTTTCTTTTTGTGCCTGCTAGCTCCTTGCTACACTGTTTTCTCAAACGTTGCTCAGCCTCATCAATCCAAAATTTTAAACAAGCCTTTTGTTGCTTCAGTGACTGCAGGTCTTTCTGTTTTATTTTATTTTTAGCCTCTAATTTTTCCTCTTGCTCTTTTATTTTCTTTTCAACCTTTTTCAATACTGGAATACAAAACAAGCCCCCTGCAGGAAAATTTGAGAATTTAATCCAATCATTAATGCATGCAATGCTCCTGGGCCCATATTTTCTCAGCATAAAATCAAACAGTTCTCCCTGGGGGATTGTCAGTTTCAATAGAACCCTGCACCTGTCTCATTTTACTGGAAACTTACCGTCCAATTTATCCGCAAGTAATTTACCAGAAGCCAATGCACAAAGAGTGAAGCCCTTAGTCCTTCACTGTTTTTAAACTTCGAATAAATGGGGATATATCTCTCTTTAAAACTTACCCACGTCTGAGCAAGAATCAGGTGCCTTGTGGCATGCCTACCGTGCGTCCTAAGCTTAACTTAGAAGGACGCCCTCTCCACGCATGCGCTCCTGTGGGGAGTCTTTTAGGTTCCCATCTGTACCTGGGAACCAAAGCTGTAAACGAAGAAATAAAAACCTCAATAAATAATAAGTAATTTCTTCTTGTAACTCCTAAATATGCTGACTACAGAGGGCTAATAATCAGTCCTGCGAGCACGTGTGTCTGCGGCGGGTGTAAAGCCTCTAAAACATCTTTCAATTTGGCCTACTCCATATGAAAAATGGATTTTTCCTCAGGGCGCGTGGGGGGTGTTATACTGTATGTAGTTACCGGAGGCAGGGAACCCAATGTCATGCTCAGAAACTCTCTGTGGAGGTATCGTTTAACCCTATAACAAATTTTCGTTGCACCTGCTCTGAATTTTATATTGTAACCTAATAATAATTGTAATAAAATTACAATTGAAATGTAGTTTTTATTTTGACAAATTAATAATCATTGGCAGACGTTCACTGTTTATGTCTCGCTGCAGAAGCGACAAGTCTTTTGATTATTTGTTGCGCCATGACTTTGCAGCTCTGTCTACCGACCAGGGTGAAATGAGGACGCGTCAAAATGAAACAGCCAATTACATACCGTCGCAGTAGTCCGGTAAGGGTAGGCGTGGGGGCGGAGGGGAGGGGGGTCCTGCACGTACGCAGACATACGCGCGCGCTCACACCTATACATCGCACGCGCAGATAAAGTGAAAGGCAGCAGGCTGCGGGTGACAGGATCTGTTACTGTAGCTGAAGGCTGTGTTAGTGAGAGCTGTCCCTCCTGCCTCTGTGGTCAGAAGCACCCACACTGCCGCTGTCATGACTCTTCCCGCCGTGTCCAGTCTGTTCAGGAGCGCTTTAAGGAGCCGAGTCGTTCCTGCGGCCAATCTGATGACCAAACCTGCCAAAGAAAACATCACTGCTGGGGTGAGTTTAGAACCGTTCAACCTAACTTCAGCCACTCCATAGGTCCCTTTCCCCCGCCCCCAGACCCCCACAGGCTGTTGCTAATCTCTGGTATTTAACAGTTTAGAAGGTGTCTGCGTCATCTGATGATCAATGTCGCCTGAAGGGCTTTACTTTAAGTGCGTCAAACTTTCAAATTTCTTAATTTTCCCCATAGTAAATAATTTCTATCCTAATAAACCTTTCTAGATTAATGGGTTAGTATCTTTATTCGCACGAGAAATGCTTACTATGCACGGACTCACCTATATTTAGCAGTTTTATTAAGTGCGTCAGTATCTCGCCATTGTTCCGCACAAATCCATCACGTACACTGCCAAATAAATACCACGTTCCACTGAGCATGTCGGGTGCACCTCAGCATTTAGCAAATAGACTGAGCTGTGGAACTTTAACGTTCTTCTGTGGAACATTTCCCCACGTTGTAGCAGAACTGGTCCACTGAACAAGTGGCAGCAAAGACCTTTATACTGGACTTGTACTGAGCGGGCAGGCTGAAGAGAAGGGAGCGCTCATTTTCGCCCATTGCTTGGTTCAAAACATACAACCTTATTTTCCCCTTCCAGGATCTCCTTTAATGCGGTTTTGTTTATATTTAATATGTAAGATACCCTATTTAAATGAACTTCACTATACACTAAGAGAGTTCTGTTGTGCCAACTTACAACAAATGAGCAGAAACCTGATACTTCTGATAAAAACATCTCATATTCTGTTGTTTTTAAGGTAGTGGTGCTGTTTTTAGTTGGTGTGTACCAGTCTGAAAATGCTGCTGTGATGTGTTGTTCCAGTCTTTCCAGTTTCGTTCCATCTTGTTCATTTTATCTGTTTGTCTGATTTGAAACAAGACTGTGGCTGTGTCCCCCCAGGAGCAGGCGATAGCCATGACAGCCTTTTTTGTCTCCCTCCTGGTTCCCTCTGGCTGGATATTGGCTAACCTGGAGAGCTACAAGAAGAAGGAATAAAGGAAAGGAAGATGGAGGAGGATGGACATCTGATGAGACCAGATGCTAGTCTTCATCCCCGTTCATGAGTGCACAAAATGTGGGGATATGAATGAATAAAATCACATAAAATTGCAAATAAATTAGATCAATTACTAAGGTTTGAATTAGTTTATTAGCACACTGCATGTCTACTCCGTACCCCTCTGCACTGACTGCACAGCACAGGCTCAACTTTAAAAAATGTCTTGTTGCACATTAAAAAGAAAACATGAGGATTTGCTTTGACTGCTATCCATTTATACACACCCAGAACATCATGTACTGATTAACCAACAACTGATAAAGAGTTTGCCTTTCTTCTTGGATGTGCAGGCAATAAAGGTGCTCCTTAAATCCATCTTTACATCTGCGGGATAACAACAAAAACGGTAATATTTAAGATGTTTTACTGTTATTAGCCTGCTGTTAAAATCCTGTTCCACATAAAGCACTTTACGGTTCTTCAAGACTGGATCACTTCACTGGGTTAACTGTATTAATTGTAGACCAGTAAATCTGAGGGAATTAAATCGTTTTGGACAAACTTTACTCATCAAAACATGTAAAACCACATGGCCCACAGAGGAGGAAGGAAATACACAGTAACACTACTTCCGGGTTCTGCTTCAGACAGTTACAGTGGTTTCAAAATGGACCTTGTTCCAATAAACTGGTAATAATTAACTAATGTAAAAAACATTTTGGCCAGACTTTAGTGATCATCACTGATCTTGGCTTTGCAGGTGTTTTTGTCCCAAGCATTCTTGTAGTAAATATTTTAATTACTGATGGATATCTTAATAATTAATAGAACTTCTATAGAATGAATGGCCAAACCTTTATCAGACTTTCAGCGAGTAGCCTGTATGCCTGCTGTTACTGCATCAGTCCTGATGGTGGCAGTAATTGACTACTTATTGTACTGGTGTATGGCAAAACAAAACGTGCTACAGATGAATCTTGGCACTTTCACTGATATCTAGTTGCAGAAGATTTGGCTGCAGTGGTACCTTCTAAAAATATCTCACTTCCACCTAGAATCTTCTGTCTTCCTCTAGGTTCAGCTCCTTTATCTGAACAGGAGTCCTTCCTGCTATTCTGCCCATTTAAGTTTACAACAATCGTAACACATCACAGAACAGCATTACTTGTGCAAAGGATCTATCTATCTAGACTGTTGTAGTTTTCTACTACTTAACAACGATATAACATCTCCAGTATTTTCAGTATGTCTGGACGAAGAAGGATTGCAGATTACAAAAGATTTTTCTTCGAAACAAAACTTCCAGGTTGGCAAAAATTAGGTATAAGATTACAAGGGAATGTATTTTGGTCTAATGAAACCAAACTTGAATCTTTGTGCCAAAATAGATTTGTTTTGTCAAGGTGGATGAAATGATGAGCAGATCCAAACAACTGTTTTAACCAAAAAACTTTCAGGTGTCTGAAGGTGATGAGAGATTTCATCATTCAACATGGCAGTGAATACAAGGATACACCCATTTTACTGTTTTTATGATTGCATAAACACTAAAAACAAAAGAATCACATAAATAACAACCTTACACTCAAGGAGCAAAAAAAAATTGGACCAGATTCTCACCACTATAAACACAAAGTCAGCCTCACACTTTTTGCAGAACAATACACACAGCGATTTGCGAAACACTAAACACACTTGTATACATTAGACACAGGAGTATATCATGATGTTTCTTCCTTGCAATTCCAAAGCACTGACTGAGAAATCACTACACCCATGAACCAGTTGATTAAACACACACAACAGGTGTACAAACACATGACTGCTTTATTGTAAACACACCAATCAGGTTTGAGCTCCACAAAAATGCAGCAGGTTAATTCACCTGCTTTAATCAAAATGAAACAAATCAGAGGAAGAAGAGTGAGGGTGAGAGGGCGAATCCATCGAGGATGAGCAGGAGGTAGAGGTAGAAGAGGAAGACCTGAAACATGAGGAAGAACGTCCTCAAAGAAGAAGAGAACCGAGTTTGTCAAAGGAAATTCGTGCAACACTAGTTGATCATGTCATCAACCATGGATTGATGCTGAGAGAAGCTGGACTAAGAGTTCAGCCAAATCTTTGGAGATTTACAGTGGCATCTGGGACAATGTGTCATTCCACCTCTCTGCTCTGGTGCAGAACTGGTTTCAACACCATCCACAGTTTGCAGTATTTTACCTTCCAGCATATTCTCCATTTCTAAACCCCATTGAAGAGTTTTTCTCGGCGTGGCAGTGGAAGGTTAACAATCTCCGGCCCCAGGCTCAGGTGCCTCTCATTCAGGCCATAGAAGAGGTTTGTGACTAAATCGAAGCCCCATATGTGCAAGGATGGATCCGTCATTCAAGACGGTTCTCCCCACGTTGTCTTGCCAATGAGGATATTGCATGCGATGTTGATGAAAGCCCCTGGCCAGATAAAGCTAGGCGAAGACATGTTTAGTATTCAATTTATTTTATTCAGATTTCTTTTTGTTTTCTTCTAATGCTTAACAGTACTTTAAACATGTACTGGTAATACAGTGTTTTTATTTGTCTATTTTCTGGGCTATGTTGACTGATTTTGGTTATATGCAGAGAAATAAATCATATTTTTAAAAGCCTGCAGCATTGATCTTGTATTGTGTTTGGTGAATTTACCATGTTGTATATTTGCACTTTCCCTGTGTATTTCACTTACAGTAATCTAATCACTCAGAGGTAGAATAGCTAAACGTGCTTTAAGTTGAACACAGCAGTGTGTAACTGGTTCAAACAGAATTAGGCCTTATGGAATATGTGTTTTCATATGGTAACATAATATGGTTTATCTAAATGTGTGTATAGTTTTTACAAGTGTTTCATTTTACACAGGATCTGAGGTGTTCTGCATATTGCGTGGATGATTGTGCTAATTGTGTGCAGTGTTTTGAAATTCTGAGCCCTGTTTTCAAAATTGTGCTTAAGCAATCGTAAAAAACTGTAACAAGAGAATGGCTTTGCCAGAATAAAATCAACATTTTGTGGGATGGTGGTGGGATAAACTACTAGCACAAACGAATGAACACTGAAACTGAGTTATAGGGTGCCAATAAAATAGTAGTTTAATATATGTAACCAGGTTATTGCAGCTTATTTTGTAATTTATTTCCCCAGTTAAATCTTTATTTCTAAGTACATGATGCATGTGACATTAGGTTGGTCTCAGTCATTCAAATCTTGCTTAAATGCTTCAATAAAAAGCAACTCAACAAGGGAGCAAATCCAGCTGCCTTAAGCACTGAATAGTCAGAATAAACATGTCATGTCTTTTTTATGTCACAAAAACTGGCATTTTATCAGGGGTGTGTTCGTTTTTTAAATCCATGGAAAGGGAATCCTGCAAACACATGACATATTAGGTCAAAAATGTATTCTGTCTTTGCAAAAGATGCAATATAAAGACGATGTTCTTTTGTAAAGGCAGCTAAATTTAAAAGCTAGTCTAAATTATAAATTTAAATAAATTGAAATTAAGTGCAAAGAAGTGTTTCTTTAAAGTTGAACTGAGGTGCGCATTGTTACTTTTTGCTACAATGATCTGCTAAGAAAATCATCTCTGTTGAAGAACCATGAAAACAGAATGTGAGTAACGTTGAGGACATAAAGATCGCTTTCTATTAACCTCTCAGCACCACTGTAGTGCAGAAAAACTACTGTCAGAAATACAGCTAAGTGGTAGAAGAATGATACCTGATATCTTTAAACACACATCAGAATAGTTTAGCCATATAATAAGGTACCCCTATTTTTCTGTGAAAAAAAAACAACGTAAACAATTGCCTTTAGAAGCGACTTGATTAGTGAGTAGAGGTTGTGATTTCATGTTTGTTACAGGCCCAAGGTAACTCCAGGGGGAGAAGAAGTTGGTTGCAGTTACAGGCCATGTTGGGGTCACAGCAAACCTGTGGAAGAACTACATATGTGAACAACCACTGTCCATTTGCCGAGATCACTTAATAACCGTACCATAGACTCCGTCCTGCGTATCTGTTGGCCACGATTGCTCACAGAAAAGAGTTTGCTGGATTCTACAGACTTCTTGAGTGCTCAGTGGCTGTTGAGTCGATTTCAACTTCCGATCCGAGGCATGTCATAAAATTATGCCGAAATCTAGGGCTACTTTAACCCTTGTATGGTATTCGGGTTAAATTGACCCATTTCAAATTTTTACAAGAAGAAAAATGGTACATGTATACATTTTTACTTGCTGAAACTCAATGGCTTAAGCTTATTTTCATTGATAAGCATGTAGAAACAAAAAAAAAAAATTCTTTAGCACATATGCTACTATAACCCACACATTTACATCCTTCATATGGTCTTTGGGTCAGTTTGAGCCACATTCACAGAGACACACAGAAACATGCCCACACAAACACACACAGACACACACACACGTTACATTATTGTCATCATAAAGATCCAACATTTTCTCGCACTATATGCTTTGCACCTGCACATCAATAGGTTTAGACAAAAGAGATAAATACGTCTAAATCACAGTAGAGAGTCTTCGACCATCATGACCAAAAGATTTAATGGCAGAGGGCTTTGGAGCTCATTTTTGAAGAGAGTCAGACACATGTCGGTGTGGAAGAGGAAGATGTCTCTGAATATGAGGATAATTTAGATATCAATTCAGAGTGTTCTGAGTTTAAAGATGGCCTTCACTCAGAATATGCACCACAAGCAGCCCAAGAGCAAGCCACTGGAAGAGCCTCGCAGGCATATTTGTCTAAGAATGGACGGATTGAATGGTGGGGGTGGGGGGCAAGTTTGCAGCAATCCGCACTGTGTGGGACCAGTGGATGGACCAGCTTCCCCGCCTTTACAACCCTGGTTCAAATGTAACTGTGGACGGACAGCTTGTGGGGTTTAGAGGCAGCTGCCTTTTCAGGCAGTATATGCCTTCAAAACCAGCAAGGTATGGCATCAAAATCTGGGCCACCAGTGATGCTGTTTCATCTTATGCATAGAACATGCAAATTTATACAGGAAAGCCAGAAGGAGGAGCTGCTAAAAAAACCCAAAGGGGCACGAGTGGTGCCAGATATGTCACAAGGCCTAAGTGGCCACAACATTACCTGTGACAATTTCTTCACCTCGTACAACCTTGGACAGGAGCTTCTCTAAAGAAAGCTGACAATGGTTGGAACAATCCGAAAAAATAGGACCTCCCCCTTCCACCTGTGTGTCTCAAGAAGTCAGATGAAGATGCAACTGGAGAGACTGAATCGGAATAAGGCTGCAGGTCCAGATTGTGTCAGCCCTAGAGTCCTGAAGAGCTGTGCAGAACAGCTCTGTGAGATTCTGTTGAAACCTCTTCAACCTTAGCCTGGCCCAAAAGAAGTTTCCAGTGTTGTGGAAGACCTCTTGTCTTGTTCCGGTACCAAAGAAAACTCACCCATCAGTCCTCAATGACTATAGACCTGTTGCCATGACATCCCACATCATGAACGTCCTAGAGAGACTCCTGTTGACCCACCTGAGTAAGCAAACACAGTATCAAAACCCTCTTCACTTTGCTTATCGCTGTGGAGTTGGAGTTGAAGATGCCATCATACACCCGCTTCAACAAACCCACTGTCATCTGGACAAAGCCAGCAGCACTGTGAGGATCATGTTCTTTGATTTCTCCAGAACATTTAACACAATCCAACCAGATTGGCTTTGTCAGAAACTCCAGAAGACTGTGGTGGAGGCCTCAACAATCTCCTGGATCAAAGACTACCTGACCAACAGACCACAGTTTGTGAGACTGAAGGGTTGTGTGTCTAACCAGGTAGTCAGCAGCACAGGAGCACCTCAGGGGACGGTACTCTCACCATTCCTCTTCACTCTGTACACCTCAGACTTCCAGTACAAGACAGACTCCTGTCATCTGCAGAAATACTCGGATGATTCTGCAGTTGTGGGGTGGATCAGAGATGGACAAGAAGCTGAATACAGGGAGGTGGTGGACCGCTTTGTGGCATGCTGTGGAAACAATCATCTCATCTTGAACGTGACTAAAACAAAGGAGATGATTGTAGATTTTAAGAGAAACAGGAATAAGTCAAAAACTATTTCCATCATGGTTAGAAAAAGTGGAGGTGGTGGAGGAGTATAAATACCTCTGTGTTCACCTGGACAACAGACTGGAGTGGAGATGCAACTGTGAAGCCGTCTACAAGAAGGGCCAGAGCAGACTGTACATCTTGAGGAAGCTTAGGTCCTTCAGTGTTTGCAGCAAGATGCTGCATATCTCCTATAAGTCTGTTGTGGAGAGTGTGATCTCTTCTGCCATCATCTGCTGGGGTAGCAGCATCAGAGGCAGGGACTTAAAAAAGCTCAACAAGCTGATAAAGAAGGCTGGCTCTGTTCTGGGGACTCCTCTGGAGATCATTGTACAAAGAAGGATTCTTCATAAAATGAAGAACATTATGGAGAACCCTGAGCATCCTCTTCATCAGACTGTCCTACAACAACAGAGTGTCTTCAGTCAGAGGCTTCTTCAGATCTTCTGTAAGACAGACCTCTACAGGAGACAGCCATCAGCATCTACAACTCTTTGAAGAAACCTACATAATATGAGCTACAACAACATATAATTTCCCTTTGGGATTATTAAAGTTTTTTTGAATTTGATTTTCAATTCAGTTTATTTATATAGCCCCGATTCACAACACATGTCGTCTCAAGGCACTTCACGAAAGTCAGGTACATACATTCCAATTAATCCTAATCATTGAACAGTGCAGTCAGATTCTGTTATTTATTCAAATTGGATAAAAAGTTTTTCTGTCTAAGGAAACCCAGCAGATTGCATCCAGTCAGTGACTTGCAGCATTCCCTCCTCCTGGATGAGCATGTAGAGACAGTGGACAGTCACTGGCGTTGACTTTGCAGCAATCCCTCATACTGAGCATGCATGTAGCGACAGTGGAGAGGAAAAACTCCCTTTTAACAGGAAGAAACCTCCAGCAGAACCAGGCTCAGTGTGAGCGGCCATCTGCCACGACCGACTGGGGGTTAGAGAGAACAGAGCAGAGACACAAAGAGAACACAGAAGCACTGATCCAGGAGTACTTTCTATGGGAAGGAAAAGTAAATGTTAATGGATGTAGCTCCTTCAGTCGTTTCATCTAGAAAGAAAGAACAGATGAACTCTGAACCAGTTTTCAAGTTTAGAGTCTGAAAGAGAGCACATAGAGTTAGTTACAGTAAAAGCTCAGTCAGTAGCCATGTCTAGGAGAGAGAAAGGGTTAAACACTAAAAGACAGGGCCATGTGGATCATCGGTAGAGGGTGAGCATTAAGTTGTTCCCAGCAGAAGCTCGGACGATTCACCTCTCCAGAAAGGTGTCACAGGTAGACACAGAGCCAGGCCAGGTGTAGCTTTTAGGAAGAGAAAAGAGAGAACAAAGTTAAAAGCTGAAATAACAGCAAATAATGCTAAATTGGAGAGTAGTGTGAGAAAGTAGCGAAGAGGGTGAAAGTGGTCATTATGTCCTCCAGCAGCCTAAGCTTATAGCAGCGTAACTACACAGAAAGTTTCAGTTCAGATTATTTAGTTAAACGGCGCTTATTTTCAACAATGTCGTTTCAAGGCACCCCACAAAGGGTCCCACTGATGGTCATTGTTATACTAAAAACCACAAGGACTGGGATACCTCTCTCTGTCAGACTGATTATAACTATTGGAAAAGAGAAGGGGTCATACAGGTAGCAGAAATGGTGGATGTGTTTGTACCTCAACCATAACTGAGCCGGTTTAGGCTAAACCTGACTACCCCTTACTCCATCCAACAGGGAGGAAGGAAGGCTCCCTCCCTGATAAACTAAGCCACTCTAACTATAAGCTTTATCAAAAAGAAAAGTTTTAAGCCTAGCCTTAAAAGTAGACAGGGTGTCCGCCTTTGATTTGAATTGAATTTGGAGCTTCCACCTGAGGTTCTAGCTGTAAAGAAAAGGCCAGTCCATTCCTCCAACTTTATGGTCACGGCCAACACTCCCCTGGTATCTTACATACCAAAAAAAGGAAAAAATGTGGTGCTCATGAGCACTCTTCACAGGGGTGGAGCAATAAGTACCAGGGAGCAGCGTAAGCCAGAGGTCATACTTGACTACAATGCCACCAGAGGGGTAGTCAACCTAGACCAGCTGCTGACCTGCTACAGCTGTCCAAGAACGCTACGGTGGCCACTCATGATCTTTTACAACATGATGGATGTCTCAGCCTATAATGCGTTTACAATCTGGATGGCAATCAACCCAGACTGGAATCAGAGGAAGCTCCAGAAAAGCCGACTTTTCCTTGAGGAGCTAGGCAAGGCACTGGTGACACTGTACATTCAAAGGAGACATGTGCCCAGAACCCCGGCTTCTCTAGACACAATGAGGAGTAAGTATTGAGAGTTTGCATTCAAAATAATAAATGTTAATGAAAACATTGTCTCACTTATTTTTTTCCCAAGATAAGCATTGTTTATTACACCCAAGTCTTGAGTATAGTGGATTTTTAACATCAATTATAACATTATGACAAAAAGAATATCCAATCATTAAACATGTTCTCTCAATTGTTTGAAATTGAGATAAAGACAATATATGTTAATGGTTTTTTAAGTAAAAATGTATTTTAGACTTGTTTTTAAAACCCCAAATATGTCCCAGGTCAATTTGACCCGAGGGATACCAAAGGGTCACAAAAGTGAATACCATACAAAGGTTAAAAGCAGGACAAGCAAGACCAGCAGGGCTTTTGGCAGCAGAATCTTATAATAGATCTGGGAAGCGGGTTTTCAGACAGAGGCAACTGTGGAGCACTGCATCACTTAGCTACAGATGGGAATGTACTGGATCAACTGGAGGAGTGTCAGAACACGTGCCATTTAAGTCTGTGCAGTTCTATAAAAAATTGGGTTAACAGTTGCCATAATGCTGAGTGTTGGCTTGAAGCATTTTCATTGGTGTTAAAGTGAATCTAAGCCCTAATAGTTCGGACCCTAAAAGCCACTAAACTGTACCTTCAAAAGAGTTGGCATCAGTCCTTTAGTTGACACCAACCTACAGAAGCCAAGTTAAAGTCGAACTCAATAAAGGTCAGCTGTAAGATGCAATGGGAGGGGGGCACTTTGGCCAAGTCTCATTTACAGGTAAGAGAAGATGTCTTTAAACAAACTGTTTAATAATCAATACACACATTAAAAATTAACAGTAAATACGAAAAAACATTTTTTAAACAAAATCAGATATCTTTAAACCAGGAACAACAAAATAAACAACTTATTTCCATTGACAGATACAGAAAATACCTTTGACCAATTAATTCATTTGTCTTGATATACAAGTATCAAAAAGCAACATGGGGGGGGGACACAGAAAAATATAATCTGCAGAAAAATAGAGCCATTTCCATCTTTGTCAGGAAACTTGAAAATGTACAGTTAATTTTAAACTATTTGCAAGAATTCATTAACACACATTCATCGAATATATTAAATACTTTGATAGTAAAATAAACGGGAAAAACAACAACTAATCGCACTCCCAGATCTTCTAATACCAGTAAACCTGACTGAGGTCCAAAGACCAGACAAAACATGGCGGTCTGGAAAAATCTCCTTTTTTCTGTCTGAATGGAACAGGTGTGGGTAAAAAACAAACCCAACATATGGGCAATTATAAACAGACATTAAGAACCATTAGGAGATCCAGGAGACCATCATGAGGAGCAAAGTGCACAATCTGAGGCCAGATCTACAAAGTGGGTTTAACATACCCTGGTTCTTATCTCAGAAATATGGCTTCAGTGCAGTTAGAAGTTCCATACAGCTGGTCATCAGCCTGCAAGTCAACCCAGGCTCGATGACTCTGGTTAGACGTGGATCCATGTTAAACAGATGGAGGCGAATGAGCAAATCTGCTCATCAATACCGCAGGCACACATTACGCTGGATGCAAGGGGTTTTATTTCCACTGCCATTTAACACATCCTTTCAAATATTTCAGATTCATGTTAATATGAATATGGACATACAGATACAACAAGCTGTAATGGATGAATAGTGAGGACACATATCAGAGTTCAGAGGTTTTTAGTTCAAAAAATACATTAATGAATAAAACTGCACCATGAAACCGGCTGGTGACTGGAATGAACTGATTCCCATTGTGATTATTCCTGACTGGTGAATGTCCAGTTTGGAACTCAAAAATATTTGGTGATTTATATTTCTTCTTGTCCGTGAATGCAGCACACCAAGTTACTGTTACTGAATGAATAACTTAGCAATTTTCTGGATCTGTCAGGTGTTTAAATGAAGTCAGAGCAAAAACTAAAGGTGTCGGGAGCTTTTTAAACGGAAATTATATTTTCTATGACATCTCTGCTGTTCCCTAAGGCTGCGAAAGAGAACAGAATTTCCAGCCGGTAATAAAAAGGTTAAATATAGTGCAGAAATGTTGCTCCTTTGTTTTGAGCTATCATGGAACCAGCTGGATTTGGCAATTTTGGGAACCTTTTGAAAATCTTAAAGTTAAAAGTCTACTTCCTAATGCTAACTGTTCTAATGCTAATGTAAGATCATAAAGTCAGTTTGTTAACCTTCTGATTTTGTCTGAAATAATACCAAATCCCAAAATTACAGCCACTGTTATTACACACAGATGGACTGTCACTTCTTCTTCCATGAATAATTCTAGGTAAAGGTTTAAAAATGATTCTGTTCCTATGTCTTCTTATGACATAGTTCAAGAGAAACATGACCCAGGTAAAGTCAGTCTCAGCAGGTCAAAGCTTTCCAAAAAGCAGAGACTGGAAATTAGCCCCAATATTCTGGCCAGTGAATCACTGATGAATGATGTGTTTCTAATCTGCAGCTTCTAACAGGAACAAAAATCCAAACAAACTTTGGAAACTGGAAAACACAAAATAAGGCCTCAAGAGATAAAACAAGAGTCTTGCATCCGACCATCAGATTTTGGTTTAACAGTGCAGCAGCCTGTCCGCTTTGTTCTTTAACCCCCCCCCCCCCCCCCCCCCCCCCCCCCCCCACCCCCACACACACACACACACACCCCCACACACACAAAGCCCCTGAGGGAAGTTAAGTGCCATACTGCTGCAAAACTGTAACCCCTGGCAACAAAACTACAGCCTACTCCTTTCACATTCTGCATAGAGAACTTCAAAAGTGTTTTCAATGACCCTCTGCAGTTTTCCTTTCACTTTGGAATAAAGTGAAATCTGATCCCAACTCAGTATTTTGTTGTCCTTAATACCAACTAATGAGAAACAGTGAGGCGCTAGGTTAGACACGTTGCACACTTTCAGGTCACACACTGGTACCTTTCCTGGTTCAGGAAAGTCTAATCTATTAAGATTCCAACTAAATGACATCATAGCCTAAGCAGGATCTGTTTTGGTCCTTGGGTTTAACAGCCAAGTTTCTGTAGGAAAACCGAACCAGCAGCAACTGGAACAAGAGGACAGACTCGGCTCTGCTAAAGGGTGGCAAGTATCCTGAGGAAGGAGATGAGGACGACACAAAATGATTGTCCCACACCAAAAACAAACGCTTCAAAGGACATCATCGTCTTCCCTGCTGCTTTGTACACCCCGGCTATGGCCGCACCTAGAGAAGAGAAGAACAGATTAATGGCTGTTTATTAGCCTGCTAAGATAAAAATGTGGACCAGATGATGATGGGGTGGATAAATAGACTGTAGAAATGAGTCTATGTTCTGTAACATGTACACAGAAGAATTCAACAAAATACTACTTCAGATGGAAAGCTTACTGGTGAGAACTCCCCCACAAACTGGTCCCAGAATGCCCATGAGGAGGATGGTGATGGGCATGAATCTGGCGATCTTATGCTGCCGTAGTGTGGCGAGGGAGATCAAGGCTGCAGGCAGGTGGAAGATGAGCGAGGACACCGCCGTCCACAGAAACACACCATACCACATCTCTAAATGAACAAACAACATGCGCTCACCCATCTCAAACAGCAGTTAGGATTCAAATTCAAATCTACTAGTATGTGACATCACATACTACTAGATATATCTGGCTAGTTTTTCCTTAGCCTGGAGAGTCCAAGTTTTGTAACTTCAGTAACAATTGAAGGATACAATAAAAACTACAGGTATTAAAAATAAAGAGCGTATATATTTAGAACAAACACTTAGGAAATTTGTGTTTGGTTAAGTAATTTTTGTTGCAACAAAGCCTTCTGCGTTTCCTAATTTGGTTGAAGACAAAGATGTAAAAGTAGAAGGGTCCATGGCTGAGATGGAAGATGAAACAGGAAATCAGCAGGTCAAAGGATGAGGGGGCCGGGGGTCTGTTTGGCTGTGGGCTGGAAAGAAAGATGCAGAGCTGGTTCCTCAACAGAACCTATTGAAGAACCTTTTTAGTTCAGTGGCTCTCCAGACACCCATCCAACTGATCCTCCTTCTGTGATAATAAATATATATATAATATATATATTATATATATATATATATATATATATTATATATATATATATAATATTATATATATATATATATATATATATATGCTTCAGCTCTGCTTTTGTTTTATTCTGAGGGTCTGGTTTCTTAAACTCGCTTAGTTAAAATGAAGCAAAGATGCCAAATAAAGCTGCTGTAGATACTGTAAACCACAGTGAGAGAAAACAATGTGAATTATTGCTTCCAGATGGAACTTTTAGCACATTTTTGACCTTTCTCAAAATGACTTCATTTCGGTGAATCAACAGTACCCTTTATCAAAAAACTATCTTATAAGTTTCTATCATTATGGTAAAGTTGTGTAATAAAATAGATTTCATGGTAAATACAGTTTACTCTGGTAACACAGACCGAAGCCATTAGTTTTATACTGGACATATTGAAGCCAGAACCGCCTGTCTGCACAATTCAACCTCGTCAAACCTTTAATGGCTACAGCAGGTCCAACCGGCTCTGCCAGCGGCTCCTGGGAGGAATCCCAGTCAAACAGAAAAATGAACAAGCTTACTGGAAGAAGAAAGTTAGCCAGCATCACTAACCACACCAACAATGTTAGCACCCATTAACTAATACTTTAGCTTCTAAGCCTTTTTCACTCATATGATACAATATTTAACAGAACGCAACGCCAAACTTTTGCGATGTATAACACAAACATCCTGGGCGGCTAACGAGCTAGCACACATTAGCTTACCTGAGAAGTCGCTGAGAGATGTGTCGTTGCCTCGTAGGGTGCCATTTTTCCTCGGTACTAAATTCAAACCGAGTATTTGCTGGGCAAAACCTATCTCACCGTACCTATGTTGCATATTTCACATTGGTATTAATGCATATGTGCGTATAGAGAAAGGAAGTTAAGACTTGCCACTCGGCGCAGGTCGACACAACAGCAGCACTCCAAGCTCCGCCCCCTGCCTTTCAAAATAACAGCATTTATCCAGTTAAAACATTTTCCCCGATCAGCCAAAAAAAAACAAAACTGATTTTTAGAGCTAGAACAGTAGGTTGACAGAGGTCCTGTGAGAAAACTTTATCTTCCTGAAAAAAATCTACATGTGGTTTGGTCTTTATTTACTGTTCGTGGAACATTTCTCCTTACTGTCCCTCATGCAGTGACTGTTTAGGCAGATAACTATTTTAACCATAAATATGGAAATATATGTAAATATGGAGACGTTTATTACCGGTAGGGGCAGAATATTTCTCCACAAACACAAGATTGCGGCTGCTTTTACTGAATCGGGGAGCAAACAGTTCTTCAGAGCTCCGTTCTCCTTCAAACCAACGTTTTATTCAACAAGCATTTTGTGGCGCTGAGGAAAATGTACACATCATCTTTTCCATATGAACTATAAAATATCCCACTCTTCTTGACATGTTTTATAATTTTAAAATAGGTCTTTGAAGTTTATCTAATGGATAAACCGTAATAGGCTGCAGTTATGCGAGAAGATACAAACCGGACAAAAACCGTGGATTCTTTATTCAGCTGCTGCTGCTGCAGTCTGAGAATCTCAGGTCTTACAAACACACGGATCTGAGAAGTTCAGGATTAAGGTTTAAAGTGTGAATTAACCAAGAGAGGATATGGTGATAAACAAAATGTTTCCTGTTCAGGTGTCTAGCTGACATTTCTAAAACTCTTACCATGAATGCAGCGTGCTTGGAAAAAGACAAGTCTTTTCCAACAGATCATGACCCTCCTGGTAATTTTAGAATAAAAAAATATAAAAATAATTAGGCACATCTCCAGAAAAATAAAACTGTGTGCTGTGTCAGACATAAGATCGCTTCTGTTTCCTGTGATTCACCATGTTTCAGTAAACATTTTCTTTTCATAAAATATTTTATTCATACAATCATGTCTTTAACTATAGCAACATTACTATTTCATTTTGAGTGTCAAGATATCAGTCGTACATCACCTCATAGGAACAACAGTATATAAACAAATGCAGAAAAAAAATTATTCTCTATGCGCCTGAGTCCTTCTCTCTCTTTTTGGGATCATTCTGTACACCTGGTCGGCCTTTCCATCAATGAGCCAATGGGAGTATTGCTGGTCCTGTTGGGACATGTGATTGGTTCAGCTTTGAGCAGTACCCTCTGCTGGGAGAACAAGCTGGCCATTAGTACGTGTGGTCCTCAGGCTGGCCCATTTATGACTTGCTCCGAGGAGACGGAGTTCCTGTCCAGCCTAGAAAAAGGTAAAGATGTTGATCACTTGCTTCAGAGCACTGACAGTTCAGCCTATTTCTTAAAGTAATGGGAAAAAATTGTAATCCATATTAAATTCTTGGCAATAAAGATGTTCACATAGAAGTCTAATCTCTGAATAGATGAGTTTTATTTTTGGAAAAGAAGTGATTTAAGCTCAGGTAAACAACTGAAATAAATCTCACTTGGCTCATTAAAACAAACAAAAGAAAACTATTAAAAATGCATTTTCTAGCTGAGGAACATTTACAGGTCCTACCAGGGTCTGCCCTACTCCTCACTTTGAGATGTTTGAATGGTACAGCCCATTTAAAGTCACTTCACACCACCTCAATGAGATCTGGGCTTTCACTTGGTCCAGGAGTTTCCACTTAGACCTTGGTGGATTCACTAGTGTGTTCTGGTCTTTGTCATGTTGCAGGGCCTAGTTCTGCTTCAGCTTTATTTATTTTTACCCAGATGGTCTAATATGTTTCTCAAACACCTTCTGATATAAGGGGGAATTCATGGTGCATTCTACGCAGAACTGGCCACGTCCTGCTGTAGCAAGGCATCCTCAAACCATGACCTTTCGTGCTTCACAGCTGGCTTGAGGTGCTTCTCCTGGAAGGCTGTATGTGGTTTATGCCAAACATGTCCTGTGTTCTTGTGTTGAAATAATAATTTAGTTTTAGACTCATGGCCTAGTCCTGGTCTACTTTTACGTTCTCTCTGGTGAACTTCAGTGTGGCCTTCACGTTTTTCATAGAAGGCAAAGGTTTCCTTTTAGAACATCTACTGAAAGTAGCAAGAGGCTGCTGTAGGCGCCATGATGAGATTTTAGAGTAATTTTAGCATCTTGTGGTCTGCTTTCACACTAAACCTGTTTGGCCAGACCGATGCAAGTTGCCCACTTTCTTGACATTGGAATGGCTGATTTCAAATCTGTAAATCCCTTAACAGACTAATATGCTGATACTCTTCTTTGTGAGGGCCTCAGCTCTTTCGATCTTACATGGTCTCACTTCAACACCCAGGGGCACACCAAACCAAAAGCCTGAGGTTTAAACAGGAGAAACCTAGAAAATGATGGGTAATGATGTTCTCATGTGCACCTGATGTCATACATTTGTATGGGATTTTAACCATTTTAAGAGGGTAAAATGTGGGAGTGTCTTAATTTATTCATCACCAGAAATACATTTTTTTATTATATTATATATAGGCTTTGTTTAGTTTTATTACTTGAATCTGTTACTACTGTTAAAATTGATGTTAAGTATCCATATGTCTAAAAATGTCAGAAACACACAAGTGAACAAGGGACGTCATAATTTTTTCACTACACTGTAGTTTAAAGTCATCAGACAGATAAGCTCAGTCTTACTTGGCCTCCTCCATGTTGGACATTTCTTTTAGAGGTCCATTAGGAAGCTCCACTGTGGGCCGACACTTCTCACTGCAAAAAACATAAAAAAGGCCAGAAATCAATGCTATTAAACGGCACCAGTACAGATATGTGTTCTGCTGAATCAGAATGTGACCATATGAAGCACATTTAAAGGGTAAAGTCAAATGATAGCAGTTCAAAAGTTTAAAATGCAGAACAAAAAAACCTCAGAGGTTTTGCTACATCCTTAACATGCAGTTTTTATCTATTGTAGACAACTGTGGGAACCCCTTTCTAGAATTGTGCTGCTCAAGGTGGCAGCATGTTGAAGTAGCTCTGTTCCATTCATCCTGATTTAGTCTTTAAAAATAAACTTTTAATCCTCCTTTTCTGGTTGAAACATTGTTTTTGGGAAGATTAACCCCCCAGGTTTTGGATGCTGTGCAGCTGGAAGGATTTTTGCTTTTGGACAGCTGTTATGATGCATAACCATAGCTACAAGGTGTGTTTTTATTTGAAACCAGGAGCAGCTGATCAACAGCTCAAAAGCTCAAATAAGACCTCAACTACAGCCCTAAATCCCAGATGAGTTGAAAAGGAGGCCAAGCAAAAGAAAAAAAGAAGAGGAGAGGGGAATTCAAACCATTTCTTCGATCAGTCATAATAGCCAATATGAGATCTTTGGCAAAACAGCCTGAATGAACTTCAAGCGGTAAAAAGAACCCAGTCAAAGTATCAGGAATGCAGCATTGTGTGTTTTACTGAGACGTGGCTGCAGGATCATATTCCTGGTCTCCAACATCTCTCTGCCAGGCTTTCTGACCAATTTAAAGAGGAGCTGCAATAGCAAAGCTGCCCCATAGTCCAAAAAAGTAACATGATGTGATTTGTAGTGACACAAGCAGAGCAACAATGGAGGACATGGCTGCTTGGACTTAATGAAGCAGATAAAAGGCCTGGAGTTGATGTAAGGTGTAGTGCTTGCATTTGGAAGATTTTCCTGTTAACATAAGTGCTCTCTATGCAGGTAAAACAAGCCACCCCCAAGCTGGAAAATAGAGAAAAAAAATGCTACAATATTAGGAGTAGCAAAACCTACAGTCTGGTACAACCTGAGAAACAAAGAAAGCTCTGGAGGGCTCAGCAAAGCAAACAAACCTGGCCATCCAAAAACAGTGGACACTTGTTAATAACCCACTGTCATCTGGACAAAGCCAGCAGCACTGTGAGGATCATGTTCTTTGATTTCTCCAGTGCATTTAACACAATTCAACCTGATTTGCTTTGTCAGAAACTCCAGAAGACTGTGGTGGAGGCCTCAACAATCTCCTGGATCAAAGACTACCTGACCAACAGACCACAGTTTGTGAGACTGAAGGGTTGTGTGTCTAACCAGGTAGTCAGCAGCACAGGAGCACCTCAGGGGACGGTACTCTCACCATTCCTCTTCACTCTGTACACCTCAGACTTCCAGTACAAGACAGACTCCTGTCATCTGCAGAAATACTCGGATGATTCTGCAGTTGTGGGGTGGATCAGAGATGGACAAGAAGCTGAATACAGGGAGGTGGTGGACCGCTTTGTGGCATGCTGTGGAAACAATCATCTCATCTTGAACGTGACTAAAACAAAGGAGATGATTGTAGATTTTAAGAGAAACCTGAATAAGTCAAACACTATTTCCATCATGGGAGAAGAAGTGGAGGTGGTGGAGGAGTATAAATACCTCGGTGTTCACCTGGACAACAGACTGAAGTGGAGCTGCAACTATGAAGCCGTCTACAAGAAGGGCCAGAGCAGACTGTACTTCTTGAGGAAGCTTAGGACCTTTGGTGTTTACAGCAAGATGCTGCATATCTCCTATAACTCTGTTGTGGAGAGTGTGATCTCCTCTGCCATCATCTGCTGGGGAAGCAGCATCAGAGGCAGGGACTTAAAAAAGCTCAACAAGCTGATAAAGAAGGCTGGCTCTGTTCTGGGGACTCCTCTAGAACCTCTGGAGATCACTGAACCTAGGTTTCCCTTTTTTCATCTCCGGAACATTGCCAAAATTAGAAATATCCTCTCCAGGAGTGACGCTGAAAAACTAGTCCATGCATTTGTTACTTCAAGGCTGGACTATTGTAATTCTTTACTATCAGGATGTCCACAAAATGCATTTAAAAGCCTTCAGCTGATTCAAAATGCTGCAGCAAGAGTTCTGATGAAAATTAAAAAGAGAGATCATATTTATACTATTTTAGCTTCCCTTCATTGGCTCCCTGTTAAATCCAGAATAGAATTTAAAATTGTCCTCCTCACATATAAAGCCCTTAATGATTTAGCTCCATCATACATCAGAGATCTGATTGTTCCATATGTTCCTAACAGAGCACTTTGTCCTCAGACTGCAGGTTTACTGGTGGTTCCTAGAGTCTCTAGAAGTAGAATGGGAGGCAGATCCTTTAGTTATCAGGCTCCTCTCCTGTGGAACCAGCTCCCAGTTTTAGTCAGTGAGACGGACACCCTGTCTACTTTTAAGACTAGGCTTAAAACTTTCCTTTTTGATAAAGCTTATAGTTAGAGTGGCTTAAGTTATCCCGAGCTACCTCTGTAGTTATGCTGCTATAGGCTTAGGCTGCTGGAGGACATATTAACCACTTTCACTCTCTCTGTTACATTCTCATACTACTCTCCAATTTTGTATTATTTGCTGTTATCTCAGCTTTTAACTTTATGTTCTCTCTCTTTTCTCTTCCTAGAAGCTACACCTGGCCTGACTCTGTGTCTACCTGTGACACCTTTCTGGAGAGGGGCATCGTCCGAGCTTCTGCTGGCAACAACTTAATGTTCACCCTCTACCAATGATCCACATGGCCCTGTCTTTCAGTGTTTAACCCTTTCTCTCTCCTAGAGAGGCTGGTTCATCAGACTGTTGTACAACAGTAGTATTTTAGTCAGATAAGGTCATTCAGACTGCTGGCTGCTGCAGGTAAGATACTGATGGCTAAGAACGTCAGAGAACCGCTTCTTAAAACTAATCTGAACTTTAAATGATACGTTCAATGTTTTAACATTCTTCTGTTTGCGCTACTATTTTACTGCCCAATACCTAAGGGCTTACAAGGTCAAGGCAGTATATGAGAAAAAAAGCAGGTTTTGGGGAAAATAAGGGAAAAAATAGGCACTTTATGATGCCATCTTGAACATCTGTTTATCTTCCTAAATTTCTCTATCCATTCCTGTCATTATTTGACATCTTAGACTCAAGTGTTTCTCTCTCTCTATGGTTAAGGTTAAGGGCCAACATTCATTCTCTGTGGTATTGAGCCAGCTGTAAGCAGTACAGCCATATTTCATCGCTTTCTATGGAAATGTTTTAGGCAGATGTGAAAAACTGCTGTAAACAAAGAATGCTTTCAGAAATATAAATGATTGTTTTTTTTTATCAATTTACTAAATGCTAAGTGAGCAAACCCAAACATGCGACCAAAGTCATTAAGAACTATCCTCAGTGTAAAGAAGAACAAGAATTACTGCAAGTGATGGTCTGCCCCCACAGAGCCCTGATCTCAACATCACTGAGTTTTGTCTGGGATTACATGAAGAGACAGAAGGATGTGAGAAAGCCTACATCCACAGAAGACCTGTGGTTAGTTCTCCAAGATGTTTGGAACAACCTACCAGCCGAGTTGCAAGTGTAGCTAGATGAACTGATGCTGTTTTGAAGGCAAAGGGGTGGACACACCAGATATTGATTTGATTTAGAGTTCTCTTTTGCTCATTCTCTGCATTTTGTTGGTTGATGAAAATTAATGATTTAACACTTTCATTTTCGAAAGAATTCTTTGTTTACAGCATTTTTGCACACCTGCCTAAAACTTTTGCACAGTACTGTAAGTTGAACAACATTACAGACAATGTAGTTAGCAGACTGTAAAATGCTTTCAAAAAATACATTTGGAAAAAATTGGAAAAGCTCAAAAAAAAAAAAATATATACATTAATAAAAACTCTGGACAACAGTAATCAAATCACTGTATACATAGAAGTAGGATGTAAATGAGGTGAATAAGTATTTTCTGTATTGTACATGATGATGTCAGCAGCCTAAACCTAAATGGTCTTCTACAACGCTCCCCGTCTGTGGAGAAGTTCTCTAGTGTGCTGCTATCTCCTCTCTAGCTTCTGAATGCAGCAGGTACCAGCAGGTACCAGCAGGTACCAGAGCTGCTCACATTCCAGGCTGGTGCTGAAAGCAGAGGGAACGATGCATTGACCTGCTCGGGAATGCCTGTTTGTTCCCATCGTGATCCCAGGACCAAACCTACCCTTCAACACTCCTCTCTTCTCCTCCAGCAGCAGGCTCTGCTCCTCTGTTCAGTTCGGTTTTCTCCACCTTTTTTTCTCCATTTTGTTTTGGTCATTTTACCAAAACTAAACCTCATCATACAAGAAGGAGATCACAGTAAAATGCTGAATTTTAATATTAATATGAAATAGATGAAGTATAAAAACGACCAGCATGACAAGTAAACTTAATAATAAGCAAATCAAAATAATGATGAGCATTTAAATAAGCTATATTCAAACATGTTGATGCTGTCTGACAATTAATGAACTTTTATCATCATGATTTAAACTTTTTTGAATCCAGTCTAAATTCCATCATCGGTTCGTTTCACTCCATTGATTACTAGGAGTGCGTTTAGTTTTAAATTTTTTGGTACAACCAATCACAGCTCTTAGAAGACAGCGTCACACCTAGCGACGGGGTCAACCATACCTCCTCACTAAGATGGGAATCACTGTCGTCTCCTCGCTCAGAGTCGCTCTCAGCAGCGAGCAGAACCAGTCTTAAGCTAGGAGCCCTTTCCAGGGATATTTAGGCTAAGATAAGAGCTCTCTGAGAGGACTACGGACAGATTCTAATGCCAGCTGACAATTTTCTTTGTTAGACTGGTCTACTTACAAAAGGATCAGACAGGATGCATGTGAGCTCCAGATCTGAGCAGCGCCTAAGGCAAAGGGTTTTCTTTCTTATCAGCTCAACGTTTATTGACAATACAACTAGTGATTGTAGAATTTGAAGATGTCCCTCTCAGATTTATGAATTTATAGAATAGTTTAGGTGCAAAATCCCAAACCTTCAAATGCCAAACATAGAAGATAGAGTATTTCAGGGCCTATTCAGTTACTGTACCTAGTAAGGCCTGTGGTATG
Source organism: Crenichthys baileyi (assembly GCA_036173005.1). Classification (NCBI taxonomy): domain Eukaryota; kingdom Metazoa; phylum Chordata; class Actinopteri; order Cyprinodontiformes; family Goodeidae; genus Crenichthys; species Crenichthys baileyi. Next base: position 296,837 of record JAHHUM010001168.1, read on the forward strand.
TATGTGTGTGTGTGTGTGTGTGTGTGTGTAGGGTTTAAAGGACTCAGGTCTGACCCTGTGTTCAGAGAGCCAGCTGTAGCTAAGCTGTTGAGCGCTGGATCCACCCGCTCCACCACCACGTATTTCTCTGAAGAAGCCAGCCTCTCTTCATCACTGAAACAGACAGGCACAAACATTAAGAAGGGATGCCTACCATGCACCTTGACCACAGAAACAAACAGACCACTGAGATGTGAAACTGTATGCATGCTGAAGTGACAGAACACAGTAAAGCAAAGGATGATGGCATGGAAACGGATAGAGTCGAGGAACATTGAAATGTACAGCAAATGGAGAAAGTCAATTGTTTTTAAATGTTTAATTTTGTTACTCTGTTCACTTTTGAAGCTCCAGAGCAAGCAAACAGCACACATGGAGATTGATTTCTGACACAGATTAGGCCAAAACCGATTGGATCAGCCGTCGGTCTTGCTTTATCTCAGAGAACCACCAAAATTCTTGATGAGGACTCAATCAAAGCAAAACACCAACTAACATCTAAATATAATACAACACTAGAGGTAAAACAAAACCAGTGCTTGGCAGGTTCAGCAACAAGCTTTCAGGCTGTGAAAACATTTCTTTGAATGTCCAGGATAAAACTGCACATTAAAGCAGAAATGTTCTATAGTTTAGGGATGGGCCAAAAGGGTTCATTTGTCTAAAAGAAAGGAAAAAACTGCTACTTCAAGTGATAGACCCTTGAGTTAAATGTATATGTCTTTTCTCCTCTAACCTGAATGTATCATATGGTGACATGTTACAATCACTGTAAGCTGTTGGTAGATACTGCTGACCTACTGCCAGCCTGAGATCTGATACCAATATACGATTTATACCAATAGTGTACAAAAATTATTTCTAAAAACTAAATTTACGGCTCACAGCTAACTTCAAACTTTGCAATGACTCTTATTTATTTAACGGGATGGTTACACAAAAAGGAATCTTTTGTGTCTGGCAACCAGATTTTCCCCTCATGTTTTCACATCTGGACTCACTGATCGTCAGCAGATAAGCAAGCCCATATTTGCCTTTCTAACTTATTGAGTCACAGAATCAGGATGGATTTAATAGCTGTAGATAGTAAACCAAAACCAACGCAGGAAAAACTAACAGAAGATGAATATATACAAACATTTTAAAGGCCTTTGACTTTCAAGCTCTTAACTATGAGGAAAACCGCTATTTGTTCCATTTGAATTTGGTGCCGCTGCTGGCCTCAGCGGTTGAGGGAAAAGCCAACTAAAAACATGGAACCAAAACCAACTAAACAAAGTGCACTTTGGTAGAAACACATGCAGAATGGAGATAATGAAAACAGTTCAAATCAAAAATAAATACTGGGAAAGACAAATTGGTGGTTGACGTGACAACAAGACTACATTACGGCTGCAGGCTCATCTCTGATTGGCTGTACATACCGATAAGATTTCTCTCTCCTAGACATGGCTACTGACTGAGCTTTTACTGTGACTAACTCTATGTGCTCTCTTTCAGACTCTAAACTCGAAAACTGGCTCAGAGTTTATCTGTTCTTTCTTTCTAGGTGAAACGACTGAAGGAGCTACATCCATTAACATTTACTTTTCCTTCCCATAGAAAGTACTTCTGGATCAGTGCTTCTTTGTTCTCTTTGTGTCTCTGCTCTGTTCTCTCTAACCCCCAGTCGGTCGTGGCAGATGGCCGCTCACACTGAGCCTGGTTCTGCTGGAGGTTTCTTCCTGTTAAAAGGGAGTTTTTCCTCTCCACTGTCGCTACATGCATGCTCAGTATGAGGGATTGCTGCAAAGTCAACGCCAGTGACTGTCCACTGTCTCTACATGCTCATCCGGGAGGAGTGAATAATGCAAGTCACTGACTGGATGCAATCTGCTGGGTTTCCTTAGATAGAAAAACTTTTTATCCAATTTGAATAAATAACTAACTCTGACTGCACTGTTCAATGATTAGGACTAATTGGAATGTATGTACCTGACTTTTGTGAAGTGCCTTGAGACAACATGTGTTGTGAACTGGCGCTATATAAATAAAACTGAATTGAATTGTGCAAAGAAAGATTCTTCATAAAATGAAGAACATTATGGAGAACCTGAGCATCCTCTTCATCAGACTGTTGTACAACAGTAGTATTTTAGTCAGATAAGGTCATTCAGACTGCTGGCTGCTGCAGGTAAGATACTGACGGCTAAGAACGTCAGAGAACCGCTTCTTAAAACTAATCTGAACTTTAAATGATACGTTCAATGTTTTAACATTCTTCTGTTTGCGCTACTATTTTACTGCCCAATACCTAAGGGCTTACAAGGTCAAGGCAGTATATGAGAAAAAAAGCAGGTTTTGGGAAAATAAGGGAAAAAATAGGCACTTTATGATGCCATCTTGAACATCTGTTTATCTTCCTAAATTTCTCTATCCATTCCTGTCATTATTTGACATCTTAGACTCAAGTGTTTCTCTCTCTCTATGGTTAAGGTTAAGGGCCAACATTCATTCTCTGTGGTATTGAGCCAGCTGTAAGCAGTACAGCCATATTTCATCGCTTTCTATGGAAATGTTTTAGGCAGATGTGAAAAACTGCTGTAAACAAAGAATGCTTTCAGAAATATAAATGATTGTTTTTTTTTTATCAATTTACTAAATGCTAAGTGAGCAAACCCAAACATGCGACCAAAGTCATTAAGAACTATCCTCAGTGTAAAGAAGAACAAGAATTACTGCAAGTGATGGTCTGCCCCCACAGAGCCCTGATCTCAACATCACTGAGTTTTGTCTGGGATTACATGAAGAGACAGAAGGATGTGAGAAAGCCTACATCCACAGAAGACCTGTGGTTAGTTCTCCAAGATGTTTGGAACAACCTACCAGCCGAGTTGCAAGTGTAGCTAGATGAACTGATGCTGTTTTGAAGGCAAAGGGTGGACACACCAGATATTGATTTGATTTAGAGTTCTCTTTTGCTCATTCTCTGCATTTTGTTGGTTGATGAAAATTAATGATTTAACACTTTCATTTTCGAAAGAATTCTTTGTTTACAGCATTTTTGCACACCTGCCTAAAACTTTTGCACAGTACTGTAAGTTGAACAACATTACAGACAATGTAGTTAGCAGACTGTAAAATGCTTTCAAAAAATACATTTGGAAAAAAATTGGAAAAACTCAAAAAAAAAATATATATATACATTAATAAAAACTCTGGACAACAGTAATCAAATCACTGTATACATAGAAGTAGGATGTAAATGAGGTGAATAAGTATTTTCTGTATTGTACATGATGATGTCAGCAGCCTAAACCTAAATGGTCATCTACAACGCTCCCCGTCTGTGGAGAAGTTCTCTAGTGTGCTGCTATCTCCTCTCTAGCTTCTGAATGCAGCAGGTACCAGCAGGTACCAGAGCTGCTCACATTCCAGGCTGGTGCTGAAAGCAGAGGGAACGATGCATTGACCTGCTCGGGAATGCCTGTTTGTTCCCATCGTGATCCCAGGACCAAACCTACCCTTCAACACTCCTCTCTTCTCCTCCAGCAGCAGGCTCTGCTCCTCTGTTCAGTTCGGTTTTCTCCACCTTTTTTTCTCCATTTCGTTTTGGTCATTTTACCAAACTAAACCTCATCATACAAGAAGGAGATCACAGTAAAATGCTGAATTTTAATATTAATATGAAATAGATGAAGTATAAAAACGACCAGCATGACAAGTAAACTTAATAATAAGCAAATCAAAATAATGATGAGAATTTAAATAAGCTATATTCAAACATGTTGATGCTGTCTGACAATTAATGAACTTTTATCATCATGATTTAAACTTTTTTGAATCCAGTCTAAATTCCATCATCGGTTCGTTTCACTCCATTGATTACTAGGAGTGCGTTTAGTTTTAAATTTTTTGGTACAACCAATCACAGCTCTTAGAAGACAGCGTCACACCTAGCGACGGGGTCAACCATACCTCCTCACTAAGATGGGAATCACTGTCGTCTCCTCGCTCAGAGTCGCTCTCAGCAGCGAGCAGAACCAGTCTTAAGCTAGGAGCCCTTTCCAGGGATATTTAGGCTAAGATAAGAGCTCTCTGAGAGGACTACGGACAGATTCTAATGCCAGCTGACAATTTTCTTTGTTAGACTGGTCTACTTACAAAAGGATCAGACAGGATGCATGTGAGCTCCAGATCTGAGCAGCGCCTAAGGCAAAGGGTTTTCTTTCTTATCAGCTCAACGTTTATTGACAATACAACTAGTGATTGTAGAATTTGAAGATGTCCCTCTCAGATTTATGAATTTATAGAATAGTTTAGGTGCAAAATCCCAAACCTTCAAATGCCAAACATAGAAGATAGAGTATTTCAGGGCCTATTCAGTTACTGTACCTAGTAAGGCCTGTGGTATGTATGTATGTATGTGTGTGTGTGTGTGTGTGTGTGTGTAGGGTTTAAAGGACTCAGGTCTGACCCTGTGTTCAGAGAGCCAGCTGTAGCTAAGCTGTTGAGCGCTGGATCCACCCGCTCCACCACCACGTATTTCTCTGAAGAAGCCAGCCTCTCTTCATCACTGAAACAGACAGGCACAAACATTAAGAAGGGATGCCTACCATGCACCTTGACCACAGAAACAAACAGACCACTGAGATGTGAAACTGTATGCATGCTGAAGTGACAGAACACAGTAAAGCAAAGGATGATGGCATGGAAACGGATAGAGTCGAGGAACATTGAAATGTACAGCAAATGGAGAAAGTCAATTGTTTTTAAATGTTTAATTTTGTTACTCTGTTCACTTTTGAAGCTCCAGAGCAAGCAAACAGCACACATGGAGATTGATTTCTGACACAGATTAGGCCAAAACCGATTGGATCAGCCGTCGGTCTTGCTTTATCTCAGAGAACCACCAAAATTCTTGATGAGGACTCAATCAAAGCAAAACACCAACTAACATCTAAATATAATACAACACTAGAGGTAAAACAAAACCAGTGCTTGGCAGGTTCAGCAACAAGCTTTCAGGCTGTGAAAACATTTCTTTGAATGTCCAGGATAAAACTGCACATTAAAGCAGAAATGTTCTATAGTTTAGGGATGGGCCAAAAGGGTTCATTTGTCTAAAAGAAAGGAAAAAACTGCTACTTCAAGTGATAGACCCTTGAGTTAAATGTATATGTCTTTTCCTCTAACCTGAATGTATCATATGGTGACATGTTACAATCACTGTAAGCTGTTGGTAGATACTGCTGACCTACTGCCAGCCTGAGATCTGATACCAATATACGATTTATACCAATAGTGTACAAAAATTATTTCTAAAAACTAAATTTACGGCTCACAGCTAACTTCAAACTTTGCAATGACTCTTATTTATTTAACGGGATGGTTACACAAAAAGGAATCTTTTGTGTCTGGCAACCAGATTTTCCCCTCATGTTTTCACATCTGGACTCACTGATCGTCAGCAGATAAGCAAGCCCATATTTGCCTTTCTAACTTATTGAGTCACGGCATCAGGATGGATTTAATAGCTGTAGATAGTAAACCAAAACCAACGCAGGAAAAACTAACAGAAGATGAATATATACAAACATTTTAAAGGCCTTTGACTTTCAAGCTCTTAACTATTTGAGGAAAACCGCTATTTGTTCCATTTGAATTTGGTGCCGCTGCTGGCCTCAGCGGTTGAGGGAAAAGCCAACTAAAAACATGGAACCAAAACCAACTAAACAAAGTGCACTTTGGTAGAAACACATGCAGAATGGAGATAATGAAAACAGTTCAAATCAAAAATAAATACTGGGAAAGACAAGTTGGTGGTTGACGTGACAACAAGACTACATTACGGCTGCAGGCTCATCTCTGATTGGCTGTACATACCGATAAGATTTCAACACTCTGAAGACCACACCCACAACGCACAGCAAAAGAGAGAGGGGAAGCTCAGACTGTGAGTGTTGTTCATTAAAGTACATTACACTGTGGTTTACTGAGACAGATAAGACAGCAAAATGCAGCATCAACAACAGGACAGTGGGACAGAGGACTACCAACCAAAACAAGGCTTTTCACAATTTCTGGCTTTTCCACTATGAAGATTAACAACTGGCCCTCATATGTGTTGAAAAGGGTTTACTGTACCATAGTTTGTTTAAAACGCATCTTCAGATTCTAATTACTAGAGATGCACCCAGAAATCAGCTGGTGATCAGAATCTGACAATTTGCCCTGATTGGAAATTGGCATGGACACCCCACAGCTAAGCTCCAACTGGTTGCAGCAACAAATGTACTCTTCAGTGTGGATGGTGTTACTGAGGGAAGAAGACTTAGCTATTTGCAGTATCGGTGAGATGTTTAACAGGTTCAGAGGAAGCACAAAAGTGGTTAGAATAGAAAAGAATTTTCTGTGTGCAGAAACAGTTGATAAAACCAAACTATAAATCCATCTACCCTAACCCTACATGAGCAGTATTAGTGCATTGTAGTGGATCAATATATTTCAAAGCTCAGAGAGCTTGATTTTCAACACTGATGAGGAGACTCATAATAGTCAGACACGATACCACATCAGTTTAGTTCCTACCACCAGAGAAAGGGATCTGAACTCAAAAGTTGCAGTAAAATTACAAAAAAAATGTTTTCAAAAATGAAGTGTCCACTATATTTCTTTAAGCTGCTACGAGCTAGATTTCAGCAGACTAAAACACATAAACAGTGGTTAACCCTTCTTACAACAGACGTTAAACCCTAAAGAGTAGACACTTAACTGTTGAAAATGTTGCAAGTACTTAGGAGAATGTAACAGTATTGAGTGTAGATGTGGTAGGCGAACCTCTTGAAAACAGCCGTCTCAGTCTTGGCATCAACAGTGAGACTGACAGTTTCCTTCATGGAGCCGTTGATGACGGTCTCTGTAATGCTCCGCTGCTCTGAACACGAGGTTTCTTCCACTGCCGTAGATCTCTCACAGTCTTCAGGAGCAGAGGACGAGGGACAAACTACGTCGCCACCCATCCAACCATCACATTCTGAAACATAATAAGCTTGGTTGGTTACAATATCGTAGCATATCACACAGGATATCAAGAAATAGCAAAGCATATCCAACATTATTGTGGTTTTGATGGTGTGACCAATAACAAGGATATGCCTGTGTACACAACTCACCATCAGGACGCACTGGTGCATTAACCCCCAGAGGGTCTATAGTCTCTAAGCTGGTTTCCATAGCAACAGGAGAGTTGCATCTTAAAGGGTCTTTGGGACTGGAAAATAGAAATTTCTATTTCAAAAACAGCCCTTAGACTTTTGTAGGTAATAACAGTAAGAGCTGCAGCCAAATTCTGGATCAAAGCTATCAGGGAGTCATACCAGACAGGAGAAAAACTGGAGAAATCTGCCCAGCCTGTCTCAGAGTTTGATGGTGCTGCAGGAGGAGAAGAGTTCCATGCTGCCTCTGAGGGAACTGCTGTGGTAGAAGACAAAGGAGAGGATGCATCAGGGTTGCTGGGGCTGGAGACAGGAGCTGCTGGTGTACCCGTATCCATAGGCACGTCATCAAAGTTGGCAGTCCACACTGGTGCTTCAAACAAAAACAAATTTAGTCAAAAAAATTACTATTTAGAGTCTATAATCAACAAAGAAAAGCCCCAAAGGAAAACAAAGCTAAACAACCTTCGTATGTGTATCTGCACCAACCTGTGTCCACCTCCATGCGATCGTCAGCGCTAGGGTTGCAGGGTTCAAAAGGATCTCTCTTTGTGTCCTCTTCCTCTGAATCAGTGCTTTCCTCGCTGTCGGTGCTGCCTGAACTCCTGAAAGAGACACACAGATGCTGAGTTCCACTTCATCACACAGCGCCATTGTTAGAAAAGATGCTGCACAGACCCACTACAGAAAGGGATTAAAGCTTGTGTTTGCTGTGTTGCTTCTTCAGGCCCTGGCACCTGAAGAACTTAGGCTATTGATACGTCACCGGGTGACAGGTTTAGAGCTGGCTTGGCAGTCAAAGAGGAATTACTCCTCCTGCGTAGGGATGGGTACAGAATTCTGTACTTTTATAGGTACCGAGCGAATTCAGTCAGTACTTTTGAGTACCGTTTCACGTAACATCAAACTGTACCATATTTTGGTGCCTAAACGCATCATTGTGACACTGGAGTGGAAGAGTGGGTGATTTTCCATGCCGGACATAAACACAGCATTGCACGCACAAGAGAGTAATGATGGCAGTAGTCCGTGGTACCGTCAACGAAGCAAGCATGGCTGATAGAAAGCGCTCCAAAGTACGGCTCCACTTTTCAAAATGAGGTGCAGATTACGCTCGCTGCAATATTTGTGATGCAATGTGCAAGAACAGCGGCAGGAAAACTTCTAATTTGAGGAAGCTCCTGCAGCGTTGCCCCACCACTATTCAAGGGGGGTGCCCCACGTTGTCACTACTCCACTTTCTATGGCCAAAAGTAACAAAAGCTGGAGGAAAACACACTCCTCATACTCTGAGTCACCAATGGTGACGCTGACACATCGAGTTACGTGCACTCGCACGCAGGTGAACACAAGCTCCTGACAGCAGACAGAAAAACGTGCCGCTAAAACCTAGAAAACGGCAAGGATATCTGCAGTTTTAAAAAGCACCGAATTTAGTTTTGATGGCAGAACTTCCTCTCCAGCGTGCAGCAGCAGAGCTAACTCTTCTACTCCTGGTACAAATGGCGAAGGTAGAAGTACACACAATAGCCCAAGTGTTTCATGCCCTGCCTCTGACACGCAGCTAAAGTCCAGTCACCTCCTGATAAAAGGTTCTGACATGGCTTGGCTGTCGGAGGTGAAATAATCCCCCTGGATCTAGAAGACTGAGCCTGGTAATTAAATACATGCATGATAGAGAAAAGAAAGAAAGATGGAAAGAGACAAACAGATAAAAGATGTGATAAAAAGACAAAGATGGAGAAATAAGAAAGATGGCGAGACAGCTAGAGATAAAGGAAAAAAAAAGATATAGACATAATATATCAATACAGTAGATAGAAGATAAATAAACATTTCAGGTTTTTTTCCTGTAAGAATGTTCTGTCGAATATGAAGACAGCTTAAACAGGCTGCTGTCAGAGGAAACCATGGACAGTTTTCATCAGCCTCGGATCTACGGCTACAACTGCTGCATCTGTTAGCGACTCGTCGTCTGCAGCCAGCAACATGGCTGGGTTTTAATTTGTGCATTTCACTGCGTAGTCAGTTAAGTTTGATATGTTCATTAAAGTTTATTTATTGAGAAATAAATATGTTAAATTGAAAAAGTACCGAAAACTGGTACCTTGGCTGAAATACTCTGCTGTCTTCTATGTTTGGGATTTTGCACCTAAATTATTCTATAAATCATAAATCTGAAAGGGACAGCCTAAAAACTCCTGGAAAGGGCTCCTAGCTTAAGAGTGATTCTGCTCGCTGCTGAGCGAGGAGACGACAGTGATTCCCATCTTAGTGAGGAGGTATGGTTGACCCCGTCGCTAGGTGTGACGCTGTCTTCTAAGAGCTGTGATTGGTTGTACCAAAAAATTCAAAAACAAATGCGGTCCTAGTAATCAATGGAGTGAAACGAACCGATGATGGAATTTAGACTGGATTCAAAAAAGTTTAAATCATGATGATAAAACTTAGCGAGATTGAATTAATTTTCACACAGCATCAACATGTTTAAACGTAGCTTATTTACATGCTTGACATTGTTTTGCTTTGCTTTTGATTATGTTAACTCGTTATTATGTTACACAGGCGCCACCGAGCCCTTAAAAGCAACACAAAAAAATCATTTCTCCTTTAGGTGTTTGAGTAAGTTAGTGCAGTTATTTCTAGGGGTAACACTGGAATGTAAAAGGTAAAAGTACTGTTTAATCCACCCACATTTTATCAACCCCCCATACAATTCAACAGCAGCGGTTGGACAGGTTAAAGTAAGGCTGTGTGTTTCCTCAGCTCACCTTGGATGTCTCTGTGCCTCTGGAGCAAAGGTGACATCTTTTTCATTCCATATATCCTCCTCGTCTGAACCAGCATCTTCAAACTGCTGAATTTTTTCCTTACAGCGGGCCTCAAACAAGGCTATGTTTGCCTGGAAGGGAAACCCAGACACATGCCATAGGGTTAGGAAAAGTAAATGCGTTTATAAGCCAAGGCTCAGAGGAGAAAACGAGCAGAAAAGCATCAGTGCTGGGCTTCAAAACAATTCCTTTTACTGACCTGCCATTTTTAAACGGCTGTACTTGAAAATACTTAGAAAAACTAAAGCTTTAGTTTTCATTTCAGACTGCTTTCATTCACTGGAACAAACAAGATACAGCACAGGTAATCTTTCAAATATCAACACTAAATATCTGACATGAATATACTTCCTGTGAATGAGACTACTGTAGTTTTTATTTTATTATTTTTTAATCTTTTTTATTTTGGAGTTTTACATGCTGTGCAGCACTTGAACATGGTATAGTAAAATTATGCCAAGCTCCATAAATGGGGTTTGCTGAAATGAGGTAAGACTAAATTGGAAGAGAACTGACTGTAGTAACAGGAAGTAGAGGCTGTGATGGACGTGATGCACATGTGAGCAGCATTTCCATTTGTCAGGCTTGTTTTGCTGGTTGTTTACATCTGATCTGGCTGCTTTCTGCCTCCTCCAGCGTAATGGTGCGTTCAGACCGACCGCGATCTCAGCCAATTTTTCGCGTCATTCGTGTGCGGTTGCTCGCCTGACACTTTGCCACCGATTCGCGTGGCCAACAGCCAACAATGCTCCACTTCCTTCACCGAGTCATCAAATAGGAGGAGCTTCTATCTGCTGCTTGCCGGTTTCAACTCACCATGGCAGACCTTGATTTTACAGAGCGAGTCATGGCGTTTATTTAAGGAAGGCCGAACAACTCCGCCCTCATGGACGTCCCTGGGTTCACCAGATTCTCCAGAGACTGAACCGGTTTGGAGAGTACCACCGCGTTAGGGGGCGAATCAGCCTCTGGAACACCAACTACAGGCGTTGTATCCCTGGTGCAGAATGCCTCTCCATCGGTCTTCAGTCAGGACATAAATCTCAGCTCAATAGAAAGCTGTGTGTGAAGGCCACATGTGTGCTTCACAACTTCATGTGTGCCTTCTTATGACTACCTTTCCACAGCTCTTTTCTTTTAAGCCAACCACAAACTTCTCAGAGCAAACCTTCCTTCATTCTATGTGTACATAAATGTTGCTGTCTTTTTTATCTATGTGATGTTTCCAGATTGTAGGTCTTGTTTTCCCATATTTCGTTGCAGGGAATGCACCGACTGATTTGTGACGCAAGTTGACAGAAAACTTCTGATTTTTCATCTCCAGTAATATTCGCTTCATGTCCTTCGCATGGCTTTGCTCCTGAACGCACCTCTACATAGGGTTAACATGTCAATCACTCGCTCCTATCGCATCATTCTCGGTCGGTCTGAACGCACCATAAAACTGATTCCGTCTTCCACAATCATGTCAAAGTTGGATGAAATGCAACATGAATGACAGATACAGGATCTGAGTGTCTGAGTTAGGAACGTAAAGAAAAAATGACCAAGCTTTGATTTAAAAAAACAATTATTTCTGAAAATTGTATTTTTGTTGTTCAGCCCATCCAAACCAGTTTACCTGGAGTGTAAACGTTGCCTGAGACACCTCTCATTATAGACTCAATAGGGTCGATATTTAAAAAGGTACTTACACTTTCATTTGTATTCAGGGAAAAGTTGATGTCTGATATTCTATCAAAGGGAATACTGTAATGTGAAGAAAAAACAAGTTTAGTTATAGTCTATAGATGTTGCTATGGCAACACAATGCAAAGAGTGAATAACAGAACTTGAGGTTTAACATATCAGGATAAACTTATTCATGTCACATGCAGAATACCAACTACAGAAGACAGACAACTAACTGCTTAGAAAACATTTCCTAAAATGCAGCCGTGACTGAACCTGTCCAGACAGAAGGCAGAGCATTACATCCAACACTCGGTGTCAGCTCCCAGGCTGCTGAGCACATGGTTTAGGTTCTCATTATCATTACTACTACTACGACTACTACGAATACCTAGAACTACATGTAGAACAGGAACATGAACAAGAATCATTTATCAGACATACACAGACACAAGCACCTCTGCCTTGCCAACAGTGGAAGGGAACAAGAAAAACATCACTTTCCATGCAGATCTAAATAATACTACTTCTAATAACAATAATAATAAAGAATGGAGCTGCAAGTAATGGCAAATAAATGGCTTGCAATGACTCCATAATCAAAGCAGGGTTGCATGAGTTAGGGGTCAAATTAGAGCAAAGTTTGTTTCCTGATTTGAGTCGCTGTGGTTAGCATAGTGACTCTGTGCCAGTCTGCAAAGTTACGACTCATTTCAACACTGGAACTGTGGAAAAAAACTCGACTAGAATACAGTGTTGACTATGAAACAAATCAACATGAGTCAGACAGGAAATCACTTATTAATAAATGCTTTTAATTCAGTAACATTTTCCATGGCATCAACACACACAGGCACACTGATAGTGAGGAGGTCAGTTGATTTTTTGATTCTCAGCAGAAAAAGATAAGTTTAAAACATAAAAACATTGTAACAACATGTTGAATTCCTTAAAGGATGTAGAACAATAATGGGATATTAATGCACTGTATGGAATTTTAAATGTGGACAGAGCACGGTTTTATTTAAAATTCCTCCACACTTTGTACTGCTGGCTGTTCGTTTTCACTTGAACTGGATCTTTAGACGTCCTTTGCTAATAAATAAAAATATTCACATGTTTGGCTACTTGCAAATATATTGAACAATGTTTTCAATAAAAAAGTCACAAGAACAGAACTTTGTTTCTGACATTTTTCTAATGATTTTTTCACCAAACCCTTATCGTTTATTCCACTAATTAACTTTGTTGATTGTGGATCGTTGATTTTGCTGAGCGGAAGAAAGAAATAGGTTGCAGATGCTACCAGTCTGAAGTGAAGCAGGTCTTCCTAAACCACCAATCAACTGCCAGCCCTCCCCAACAAGCCTTTTCACCACTGCATAGGATTACACTGACCCAAACCAACGCACCTTGATACAGCAAAAACAAGCTACAGACAGCAAAAGACAACACAAGAGGTGGATATGATCGCTTTTCCACAGACACACCAGGGACTGTAGCAGCCATATTACAGTGGAAATCAACACCTTACAGAGGAATGGACGCATTTTTAATCTTAAGTTTTCTGATCTGAAAACAAGTTATAATATTTTATACTAAAACAAAGTAATGTAACACTAAATGAACTGACCTTATCCACCAGCTTTATGATGTCTTTAGTGTCAGTGATAGAGTTTAATATTAATGCAGGATGCATACTTACTCCACAACATCATCCTGGTCAGCAAACTCTTCATCATTGAAGCCGAACTGCTCAATAAAATTGGACGTCATTTGTTGCATCTGATAATCAGAAAAGGCCTGGCAAGACCCAGGACCAACGATAATGATATAGTCTTGGCTCTACACACAGCTAGTCATTACTTGCAGTACAAAACTTTACACATGTATCACAATTGTTAAAACAGATTATTCTGTGATTCACAATTATTCTGAGTGAAAAGTAACTAGAAAGTAAATGTAATGCTTGGAAATCATTTCAAGAACCTCCAAGCTGTTTTATGTTGGTTTCTCAGAAATGTAACAACTTAGTAGTGGTTTCGAACCTGACTGAAGGATTCAGAGAAATGTCTGTGTTCATGTAAAGACTGACTTCAATAACAGCTTTGATGTTTGGGACTTCAGGCTGCATGATGCTACCAAAAGGCTTTACAGCTGAGATCCCTGACATTTCCAAATGTCAAAAGGTCAGCAGCTTGTCCTGCTCCTGTGCACATTTAGGATGGACTGGAGCAAAGCTAACCCCTGCGGTCTTTAGAAGTCAATAACACTTCTCATTTTCAGGTGTTTAGATGCTTTCACATGTCAGAGAACGTCACATTACTTTTGACATTACACACTTGTCCCCAACAGGGGTGGGCAAATGACAATCCACACAGTGAACAACTGAAGAACCTCCTGTTGCAGCAACAGCTTAGCATGGGGCTGGATGACATCACATAAACATATTTATATACACTTGGGCTCCATCTCAATATATTTTAAATACTGTAATATTTGAATCCCTTCCTAATTCATTTCAACAGTGGAAATGACTTTTAACCACTCTGAAACAAAAGCTAAGCTTGACTTTAGCTTTATAAGTAACTTGGAAACATTAGATTAGCCTGGTGAACAGATTAGGAAAAATCAACCAGTAACCAATGTTTTGGGAAAAACACAGATCTCTGTGAGCAACTATCTGACCAAAGAGCAGGACCACTGACAGTTCACCAATGCACAAACATATTAATGACTGAAAAGGAAAAAAAAAAACTAATAAAAAGAGTGAGCTGACAGATATAGGCTGAGAATGACGCCTCAGCCCTATGTTCAGTGAGCAGCCAATCAAACAGACACAGCATATGGTTTTAGGTTATAATAATACAGTAAAATGTGGCTGGAGTCATAACTGTTTGAGATGATTTGGAGCACAGCCTAAACTACAGCAGCAAAGAGATCAGCATAAAAGCTGCTTTACAAATCAGCCAAATAACTCAAAAGCACTACTGTTGACAAAGATCATCATCCGTCCTATTTGTCCATTCATTATTTCTTTTTCATAAAACTCAAGACCAAGTCTGCTCCCTAATTTCTGGGCCCCACAGCTGTGGGCTTACAACCCACAACCTCCTCAGTCCAACTTTTCTTTCACCTTCTGTAGGAAGGTGAGTGAACTGTAGCCTTTATAAAACCCCTACCTGTAGTAAAACACTCACTGCGCCGTCCTTCAGGAAGACTGAAAAAGTCCTGATTGTTTACCTGCTGGTTTTTTTTCTTTGTTTCTGTAATGTACATCTGAACACTTGGATATTCATGGTGGGCTAGCTGTAGGTGCTAGGCAGCATCATGCCATCCTAATGTTGCCTCTGAACAAGCGAGGCAGTGATGCGTTCAGGGGATTCCCAAGTTAGATGTAGATGGGATTTCTATGGGAAATTTTAACATCTCACCCAGTCCTGTGTCAGCACCATCGTGGGAAGAAAACACAAGCCAGTAAACAAGCTAAGTAGAACTTGTTGTTTTAAAAGGATAAAAAATGTTTTAGACATTTCTTTAATCGAATGATTTACTACCTACACTACTGGTCAAAAGTTTTAGCATGCCTTTATCATTTAATGGTTTTCTTTATGTTTCTGACTATTTCCATTATATGTAGATTCTCAATGAAGGCTTCAAAACTGTGAATGAACACAAATGGAATTATGTAGCTAAAGAAAAATTGTTAAAGAACTTCAATTATGTTATATATTTCTGATTCCTCAAAGTAGCCGCCCTTTGCTGTAATGACAGAAATATTAACCTCTGGTCCACTCTCATTGAACCTCTGGGAAGTTCTTTCAAGACTCTTTGGAAAACCATTTCAGGTGACCTCATGAAGCTCATGGAGAGAACGCCAAGAGACCAAAGCAGTCGTCAGAGCGAATGGTGGCTATTTGGAAGAAATGAAAATCTAAAAATGTTTCACACATTTTGTTTACTACATAACTCCATGTGTGTTCATTCATAGTTTTGATGCCTTTGGTGACAGTCTACAATAGTCATGAAAATAAAGAGACCCATTAAGTGAGAAAGTGTATCTAAAACCTTGGACCCGTAGTGTACATGTTATAGTATGCTGTCTCAAGGCTCAAAGAAGTTGCTTTTGTTTTTTAGATTAGAGGTAAGGTCCATAAGAGAACTGCTTGACCCAATATGATGCCTTCACTCATGTAAAACTGATTACTGCAATGAGGGCTCTAGCTATTGTCATGTCTATTATGACGGTCCAGCCAATCGGCTCCAAAGTGAAGCAGTCTGATTGGCTGGCTGGCTGTCTGCAGGCATTGTCACTGGCCCACCCTAGCTCTAACTCTTTTCAGAAATCCTTTCCATTTAACTAAAGTGGTCAAACTCATTCGTTTAGTGTTAGCTTGGTTTCCTTATATTCTAACTAATGGTCAGATAAATGAAGTTAGTGTTGATAAAAAACGTTTTGTTCTAAATTACTTTCAACTGCATATGAAAGATTTAAACACGAGTCTGCATTATAAGTACATTTGAGTGTGTCTTACTTGTTGAAGTGAAGAGTCCTGGTGAAAGCCACCATCTTTAAAGTCCACCTCATCATCACTGGAAGAATGGATGTGATGAGTGTTCACCTGCCAAAAACCAAAAAAATTAGGGTTAGCACAAAGGGTCTGGGACTTTACAGGACTGAAAACTGTGCTTCATTAGCTACATCAGATTAGCACGTTAAACCCCATGGTTAAGGTAAAATCACTGAACACCAAGATGATGCCACTAATTGCTACAGTTTGACTTTGCATGCCAGCATTTATCGAGCAACTCACCAGGTCAACAGTGTTTCTTTTGTTTGTGTCAGCAAGCTGCCCAGAAATAAATGCCTCCCAGTTCTCTCTGTCCTCTGTGGGTAGCTCTGTCACACACACACACACACACGCACAATGCCAATCATAAGAAATACTCTGATATCAATGTTGGTTACTTCCCCAGACAACAATGACGTGATGCAATCCAATTATTTCCCTCAGGAACCATCAACAAGGGCGGTCAAGATTAATTTATTGTGGGGAGATTTCAGATTATTCTTCTCATCTTTGGTGTTTAGACCTGTTTTTAACAAGGTCAACCCAAACAATATTTACTGTGATTCACATTTTGTAAAACCACATTATTGATCTCTAATCTTGATCTAATATAACAGCTGTTTAAATAACTTACAGGCCCTTTTGTACTACAAGAACCTTGCCATAGTTCTTAGAACCTTTTGACGAGGTTCTCTTGCAGAAATTGTGGCTGTATTGAAGTTCTTTTAAATGATCTTCTTCAGCTCCTACTTGAGAATAAAAGCTTGTTCAAATTCAACATGAACCTGGGTGGCACAAAGGAATGTCAGGGGTCCAGCTGTAAGCCAAACGTGCTTCAAAGATTGTTTCTTGAGTTGAAATTCTATTAAATTAAGTGCAAGATAACGTCCTAGTCAAAGTGCAGCCCCATGTAAGTTTCAGCTGGATAAAGACTCACCAGAGATGAGCCTCTGTATCTGCGGCCCATTAGGACCTTTGTCACTATTATGAACTATAGAATTGGCTATTCTGGTCAGATGACCCATGTAGCCTCGTCGCCGACCACCCTCTGCTCTGAAAACACACAAAGATCAACAGAATTATGAAGAATTACTGGCCGAGGTGGTAGATTTAACACGAAAACAGCTCGTCTAGAGTCTCATAAACAAGAAAACTTACTGTTCTTTCTCATTGGAGAGCCAGGCGTCTACGATTCTTTGGATGAGCTGACAGGCTTCAAACAGCTGGTGGAGGAAAAACAAACATGAATGAAAAAGAAATTATATACAACACACATTTGTAACATTTGTTGGTTTTTTAAAGCCCAACAAGCATCAAAACCAAGACGTCTTTAACCAGGACTGATGTTATATTCTAAGGCTACGTTCACACTGCAGCCTGAAGTGACCCAAATCTGATTTTTTGGCCCGTATGCGACCTGTATCCAAACTTTTCGTGACAGTCTGAACGACACAGATCCGATTCTTTCAAATGTGACCCAGGCCACCTGGATATGTGGTCCTAAATCCGATAGTATCTGATCTTTTCAAATGCGACCTGTGTCTGTACGGCCAGGTCGCATTCATCCGACCTGAACGTCATTGATACTCGACAAACGTCACTATTCTGGGTCCTGCTACGCGGAAGCGGGAAGAAAAATATGCACATAAAGATTGCCTTTGTCATTCGAAAATTATGAATAAAGTCCGTATCATTAAAGCCGCTCACATCACTGTCCCATGCGTTCACATGGGAGATCACTACAAGTCACATATATTTGGAAATGTGAACGACCGCTCAAAAAAAAAAAACTCGTATTTGACCAAAAAATCGGAACTGAGCATTAAGACCTGCAGCGTGAACGTAGCCTAATTCAAAGTCACACTTTATAATGAAGTTGTTTAAATGGTCCGGAGAACTAGCTCTGCTAGTTTGGTCCTAGTGCCAGACCATTTCACCACAATGTGGTGAATTTAGCAGTGCTTCTAAATCATCAAAGCATAACAACATGAGGAGTAAATTATTTATGTGTCAACACATACAAGTAGGCAATTAACCTATTTTAAATGTGATGTTTCAGCGCTTGGCTAAATAACAGGCAGGCCTATTTACAACATGCCTCCTAATATTTTTATGTCGATCCTAAATAATGAAACAACACAGTTTAACAGGCCTGAAGGACCAGGGCTAACAAACATCTACAGCAGATCAGATGTTTGTTGGAACCTTTATTTTATGCATTTTATGAATCTCAATTGTAACAGGTTTAACTGCATCTAGTCTGAACTTTCCCATTATTCTGGTAGAACGTGCCTAAAGAGCCTTACATGTTTGATGAGGGCGCTCTCTGGTACGTTTCCCTGCTCCCCGTCTAGCTGGCTGTCTGTTGGAGCTGGGGGCATAGCCAGAATCATTGCAGTGCAGATTTCCACCTGAATATGGAGGAAGTTGTTCCAGATGTATTTGAAATACATATCCTGTTAAAACGAAAAAAAAAAAAAACCACAAGCAGTTAACCCTTTAAAACCGATGACACTTTTGGACAGTGCAATTTACGAAAATCCCAACGGTCTCTGAAAGCTGTGGAGTTGCGTCTCACAGCCAACATGTAGTTATTACGGTAATTTCACTCCGGCTGTTGCAGGAAGCCTGTGAAACATGCTATTTGTCTCCTCCCTCCCACACACACAGACGGAGCAAAAGTTGTGGGTGGAGATACGGAGCAGAGAGAAATATTTAACAACAAAAATGTGTACAAAATGTTCCTGCCGGGTTGCTTTTTTTTTGAGACTGAAGGAGTGGATGATGGAGGAACCTCTGACGAAAAAAGGTAAAGTTAGACCTGTGCACGTCCAGGTTGTATTTATGGATGGTCGAAGCTTGATAGGATCTCCTTTTTACTATGTATAAATTACTGTTGGTGTAAATTGAGATTTTTATTCTGTGGTAACTTCGGTAGGACAGTGTGCCAACTCACTGTGTACAATGCAAGTCTATTTGTACTTTGCGTTAGTAAATGTACGCATTGCGTACTCTCAAAAATATAATCTCTTTGCTGATATTTAGTATACCGTTCGTAGCTTTATTAGAGTGTTTAACTACATTTGTATGTGTATGTATAATGTTTGCAAAGTGTAGCATGCCTTGTTTGTTCTATATAGTTTGTTCAAGAGACTAGCTGAATATTTTCTCCACTTTCAGCTTCTCCTCAAGAGGAGCAGAGAAGTGTGTTTCTGCTCCACCATCCAACCAGTGTACAGTGGGGAACAATGCAGCACTTCACTGGGAAGCCCACCCCTGTTTTGCAGCATGTCGGCAACCAAAGCACTGCATGGTAGTGGGAGGACTGTGATGTGGGCCTGCGTTTGCTGCCAGACAGGAAATGTCACTGGCAGAACCACCAGGACTCTGGCATGTAAAAGGACTGAGTCTACAAATAAAGAGGAGAAATTGCAGACAAATGCTCACACAAATTGTTTAATATTGGCCTGTTTTTGCACACTGAAAGACAAATACTCCATTATTTTTTTATAAATATGTCCCTTACTGTTCAAATGTTATATTTAAAATCAAAATCATTTCTTTATGTACATCTGCAGTGTTTTTCTTTCCTCTAAATTCAAATTCAGTTTTTTGTTTTGTTTTTTTAACTTTAAAACTGTTAATACACGCTTTTACCGTACAGTAAATTGTATATAACTGCCAAATGTTGAAAGTTCCATGTCTTCTGGAAGAATAGATGAAAGCATTAAATAACAGGACATTTCCTGTCCTAATTGCAGTAAATATAGGCAAAAAAGACCAGGTGGACATTTTATGGCTGTTGTGTTAAAAGGTAAAACAGTGGTTCATTTCATTTGCTGCTGAAGAACTGATGTGATGCTCAGTCTACTGAAGACAAAGACATGTGCCCTTGGTAGGACCTCAAACATTGGCTGCACTCTGCAGCCAAATGTCAAAAATATTCTACATGGAATGCTTTTTATAACAATGACGACATTATAAATAAACTAACAATTAATGGCCTGATGTAAAGCTAATACTCACTAGTATGACTCCCAGGGTGTTGAGTTTTATGAGTTCTGCGTTGATGCTGTGAGTGTTGCACTGCAATAGACTTGCAACCAGTCTGACCACATTGAGCCTCGTGTTGCCCACTGGTGGGTCCAGAACCCCCCAAGTTGTCTTCAGAACATTCTTCTAATGGTGGACAGCAAACAGTATTCAGCATATACAACGTATGACACTCAACATTATTTATTACTTGAAGTTATTACATGACTATGATTGGTCAATAACTGGAGCAGAAGATCAACCTGACACGGCAAACCAGTAAGTCTTAGAAAAATGTTTGTAGGGATTTTTACCTTTGGGGGTTCAAGCAGCAGCTGGTGAAAATCTTTGAGCCGGGGTCTCACAGCCTCAAGGATGCTGTGGTTGACTGAGAATGAAGGGTGAGACATCCCAGGAGGGCATTCCATGTGACCCTCGAACCTACAATGTGCAAAGGCCGAATTTAACTGCCTGAAACACAATTTGCACCTACATAAGTCAACTTGAATATATAAATAAAAAAGTAAAAAAAATAGAACATACGCTGGTCTCCTGGTCTCAAACAATGTGAGCAGGATCTGGATCACACTGACTATAGCAGACTCATTTTTGTCCTTCTCAAAAATATTTGAGAGCAGCTGCTCGACCGTTTCCTGCCTGAGAAAGAAGAGGATAAAAATGGAGATGTAAGAGGTAGAAATATCACAGGGAATTAGCAGTAAACTTTAACG
Source organism: Crenichthys baileyi (assembly GCA_036173005.1). NCBI lineage: Eukaryota > Metazoa > Chordata > Actinopteri > Cyprinodontiformes > Goodeidae > Crenichthys > Crenichthys baileyi. The sequence continues at coordinate 317,908 of JAHHUM010001168.1, forward strand.
CCCCCCTTATTTCTGATGCTTATAAACATATTTTGTTTAAAATGTTCTGTTTTATTAATCTTTTAATTTTATTCTTGTTTAGTAATCAGCCATTTAAAATGTTAAAAATAATTTTTATGTTCATAGATGTAAAAATACACCGTAAATAAAGTACATTGATGACAAATACCATTTGTTTATTTGTAAAACTTTTTACAACTTAAACACTGACATTAACTTTCTGAACCAAGTGTAAATTGATTTCTTTGTAGAGCATGTTAATAACTAAACCAAACATTAACATTAGATATAATCTGACCTAACTTCCACTCATTGGGCAAAGTCAGCGGGAGTTTAAAAACCGGCTGGTCAGCTGACAGCTGGCGAAGCGAGCCGGCTGTTAGTGCAGAGGGAGCGGATGACTCCAAACACATCGGAGCACTTTTGCAATTAGGTGATATCTTGGTGAACAGAGCAGATATTTCAGGTTTACACAGCAATATTTTCGCCCAAAAACATTGTAAAAGTTAATTTTGTTTCACAGAAAGCGCCCTTGCAACTTTCGTTTGAACAATCCACCTCAACCTGCAATGACTAATGGGACAGGATGGGCAAGAAAAAAATCTAATCTGGGGAAAAGGACACATTTGTCAGCTGCATTTTGAGGAGCCTTCGAATTTGGACAGCCTTCGCTGCCTCGCTGAGATGTAATCGGTCTACAAATGCGGCCTTCGAAGGAGGCAGCCCCTGACAATGGGTTACAGATTTTGGTGTAACACCGTACCGCTGCAGGTCGTTTCCGTTGTGGCTTTTATATTTGTGTTGTGGCTTTTGTATTTGACCCGAGACCTCTGGGCCACCGTATTTTCCCCATGGTTCCACAATAAACATTCAACTACTAGCCCCCCCCCACCCCACCCAACCTGGGGGTCAGGGGCTTTCAGATGAATGTGATGTGTTATAAATACGTGTAGATCATGGAACGAATGGCTGATCTAAAAGGTGCTTCAGTGTTTAAATGTTTAGGAAAGAGTGAGTCTTAATATTTCCAGGTGGTGTTAATAAATCCCGCCCTAAGTGTTGTGTTTAGCTTTTCAGCACTGCTGGTGCAGATTAAAACGTTCATAAACACTGCTTGTTTCTTAAAACAGCATAACAGCAATATTTAGATAGCTGTGTGCAGGACTACTTGGATAAAAGAGGATTTTTGGTGTTAAACTGTATCCAGGCGCTAGGACTGAAACAAAGACAAAACAGAGGGACAATTTCACATTTACTGGATGAGACACTAGTGATGTAATAATATGGATCTAAGTTGCATCTCAGGTTGTGCAAATTCAAACCAGTTCCTTGATAGAACCAGTCAAGAACTAAAGCCTATTTCACAAGTTGTTACAAGGCAGACTAAACTAAAAAGTCTCACAGCAGCTAAAATCCTGAAGTTCAAGTTTAGCCTGCACTAGGTTGGCTGCATGGTAATCATTCGACCAGATGTAATTAGGGATGAAACTATCACATGATCTAGATACATCTGCTTTCTTCATGAATACTACCTTCTCACAGGTACTAGTACATCCCATTATATCCCAGCCTAAAATTTAACGACAGGTCAGTAATCCTGAAAAATCTTTACACATTGTACCTGTTCTTAGCACTGTGGAAAATGCTCTGTAAGAAACCTTGTTTCAGATTTTATACATACGGGTCATGATAACATTTAAAACATTTTTGAAGGGTTGTGTTCTAAAATATTGGATAATAGTTTGCAACCAACAGTTGTTTCTATTGTAAGATGGTTAAAGCATCCTACAATAGAAATCTTGAAAAATTAGATCGCAGTGGGTTCACCTGTTTAACTAAAGGTTACGAGTGTATGAAATGTAATATTTGGTATTTATCATTTTCAGCTTTTCTTACTCACATGTGTTTATGACATTTGTTCATGATGATTCAGGACCATCCATCTACCTGTAGCACCAACAAAAGAATTAATGGTGTCTGCAGGTAGGCCGTTTCAGGGGCTTCCACATTGGATGTGGCACCAACTCTGCTGGCTCTAAAATTCATTCATTTCTATTGCTGCTCAAGTGGAGAGTAGCAGAGGATAGGTGCCGCTTTGGCTGCACTCCGGTCACAGATGAAATATGTTGAGCTTTGACCGTTTGCTTTGACAGATACTTGGGTAGCCAACATAGACAGGATAGCTAACAAATCATTCCAGACCGAGCAGAAAGCAGCCAATCAATGCAGAAGCTGGACCCGCTCTTAATCACCGGTTGTCAATCAGTTGCTCTGTTTTTCTCTTCCTCTCTATCTCACTTAGCAAGGTTTAGTTCTATTGATGGTTTTAACACAAGAATAATTGCAGCCTTCAGATGACATTGTTATTTTAAAAACCTTGCATCCTTTGCCCAGTACTCCGCTTCGGATGAACAGAGCTCAGTGCCATTGTTGGTTTCAGTTTAGCTTGACAGACTCAAACAGATAGCTAAACGAATGCTGATTTTCGGTGTGATAGCCCTTCACATATACATCTGTCAAACAAAGTTTTTGTGCTGTTAGGCTAAGTGTTGTGCCCTAGCCATAGAATGAAAACATGGACAGAACTGTACATAATGAAACAGGCTGGTAGGAAACTTTGCATCCAAGATTACACACATGAACCTATTTTTAGTCCAGCCCAGGAAGAAAGGAGTCACATCATGGAATCCCCATGATGTCATAGAATCCCTGAACAAAAGTCCCTCAGCCTCATCTCATTCTCTATCCTGCTGCCTAACAGCTATGAAAGAGGCAATGAACAACAAAACTGAAGGTCTTTGAAACTCGCTGGGGAGGAAGACTCTACTAATTCTTCAAACTTGGATTCAGAGTAGACTTATCTGGTGTTTGTGTAACCGCTGGTTGCAGAACAATCACAAGTTAAGTAATGACATGCTGTTCTAGCATCCAGTGTTCATGCTAAATGGGCAATCAAGACAATCTTCTCTTAAACCTTTAATACCGACGGAATGCTGGCACTTCCATTTGCATATCTATTTTTAAATGCCTGTAGAATTGCAAACAAATAAGATAGAGCAATATTTTTTTTGCAAATGAAACGAGAGAGTTAAATATTCTACTCACAATGTGTCCCAGAGCACTAGCTTTTTCCTCCAGAAACTTTTGCAGAAATCCAGTTAACAGCGCAAAAAGCAAACATTTTAATCCAGAGCGTTGTGTGCTTCCTACATCAGAATTTGCTTGATGACATCGGTGGATAAACGTGGTTTCACGTGGTTTTCTTGCACGCCAATGACCGCAACAACCGGAAATGTTGTCATTTCCTGGGTTTTTCCCCCCCGGGAGTTTTTTTTCTGCAGCACACAAATCTCTTAACTACTAAATATTACTCATTTCTGAGTTAGAGAACGCTAAGCAAAATATATGATTGAAGGAATTTTACCGTGTTATGCATCATTGCTATATTATTCACGTTATGGACACATCTAACACACACTGTAAAGTTTTGTTGATGATGAGGAGCAGGAAGAAAGCTCCTGCCCCCCTGAGACACCCAGTGGTCTGGAGACAGGCAGCGGCAGAGGGAGAGAAAGAAGTCCGCCTTTGGGAAATAGGAGCTGCAGCAGTCGTTCCACTGGCAAGCAGGTAATCGTGGACAGGAACTGTCACAAGGCCTATCACAGCTTCACTGGCAAAATTGAAGGCTAATCTTTGACTCTGTGCCTGTGACTATTTACTATTGTAAATAGTAGTTTGTAATTATTTTTTTAACATTCATGTTGTCTTTTTGCATTCTGCTTTTTTGTATCTTGATTAAAAATATTTGAATTGTGTTAATCTGTTGTAAACTTTCAACACAGTAAACACCGATTATATTTTTGGTTGTTTTTAGGACTTTTTATTGTATGAGCTGACACTCACCGTCCACTTTATTAGGTACACCTGTCCAACTGCTCGTTTACGCAAATTTCTAATCGGTCAATCACATGGCAGCAACTCAATGCCTTTAGGCATGTAGACATGGTCAAGACGATCTGCTGCAGTTCAAACTGAGCATCAGAATGGGGAAGAAAAGTGATTTAAGTGACTTTGAACGTGGCATGATTGTTAGTGCCAGACGGGCTGGTCTGAGTATTTCAGAAACTGCTGATCTACTGGGATTTTCACGCACTACCATCTCTGGGGTCTACAGAGAATGGTCCAAAAAAGAGGAAATATCCAGTGAGCGGCAGTTCTGTGGGCGCAAATGCCTTGTTGATCCCAGAGGTCAGAGGTGAATGGCCAGACTGGTTCGAGCTGATAGAAAGGCAACCTTGAGGCGGATGGGCTCTTCTTTCTAGGAATCTGGCCGAATTTATTGGTTCTCCAAAACTCTGACAACCCAGGGTTCAGACCAGGAAGCAGGGTCGTAGTTTAACACTCCTCTCTGCAGCTTCTGTACTGCTACCCACCCATTACCCTATTAAGACAGTGTCTCGCCCACAGCCAAAGTTGAATAGATTAAAAAATAATCTAAAAAGAGGAAATCAGGAAAATCTAATAAAAATAAACAACTCAAACTAAAAAGAAAAATAAAACAATTAAATGTGGCTTACTGAACATAAGATCTCTCTCTTCAAATACTTTGCTAGTTAATGACCTGATTTGTGACAATCAGATTGATTTATTTTGCCTCACAGAAACCTGGCAGCAGCAAGAGGATTATGTTACTATAAATGAGTCAACTCCTACTAATTATTTAAATTTTCACATTCCTCGAAATACCGGGCGAGGAGGAGTAGCAACCATCTTTCAGTCCGATTTAATGATTAATACCAGACCAATCAATAGCTACAACTCTCTAAACATTAACAAACCTACCCACCTTTGTCTTCATTCTCTGGACCTTGTGGTGACATATGGCATTGAGTGTAAAGACATAACAATATTTTCTCACAACCCTGTGCTGTCTGACCATTTTTTAATAACCTTTGAGTTTAATTTAACAGAGTACTCCACACCTGAAAGAAAATTTCATTATAGAAGATCATTATCAGACAATGCAGTAACAACCTTTAAAGAATCTGTTCCACTTTTAATTTCCTCATTATTACAGAAAAACACAGCGGAGGGCAATAATTTTGTTTCTTCCCCTTCACAAATTGATTCTCTTGTTCAGAGTGTTACTTCATCATTGCGTGGTGCATTAGACAATGCAGCCCCCTTGAAAAAGAAGGAAATTGTTCATAGGAGGCAGGCTCCCTGGTTTAATTCAGAGCTGCGTACTTTAAAGCACAATGTTAGAAAATTGGAGCGAAAATGGCGCTCTACACAGATAGAGGATTCCCACTTAATCTGGAAAAATAGCCTACTGTTGTAAAAAAAAGACACTTCGCCAAGCTAGAACAGCTTATTTCTCATCATTAATAGAAGAGAACAAGAATAATCCTAGGTTTCTCTTTAGTACAGTTGCTAAACTTACACAGAGTCATAGCTCTGTTGAGCCATCCGTTCCCTTAGCTCTCAACAGTCATGACTTTATGGGATTCTTCTTAAATAAAATTGATTCTATTAAAAATAAAATCTTTGACATACTCCCGAAGATGATTACTTCATCCTCAGCAAGTGAGACAACACTGGAAATAACTGTAGAACCTGATCTGTGTTTGGACTGCTTTGATCCTGTAGAGCTTCCTGAGTTATCAGAAATATTAGCTTCATCTAAACCTTTAACTTGTATGTTAGACCCAATTCCAACCAAATTATTTAAGGAAGTGTTCCCTCTGATTACCAGCCCCATTTTAGATATGATTAATCTATCTTTAGTAAATGGATATGTACCACAGGCTTTTAAGGTAGCTGTAATTAAACCTTTACTTAAGAAACCTTCACTTGATCGAGATGACTTGAAAAATTACAGACCTATATCCAATCTTTCATTCTTATCTAAAATTCTTGAGAAAATAGTTGCTAATCAAATGTGTGAGCATTTACACAGCAATGACCTGTTTGAAGAGTTTCAGTCAGGTTTCAGAGCTCATCATTGCACTGAAACAGCTCTGCTGAGAGTCACTAATGATATTCTTCTAGCCTCAGATAATGGACTTGTGTCTGTACTGGTTCTGTTAGATCTCAGTGCTGCATTTGATACAGTCGATCACAATATTCTCTTAGAAAGGCTGGAATATGCTGTAGGGATCAGGGGAACAGCGCTAGGCTGGTTTAAATCTTATTTGTCTGACAGATTCCAGTTTGTTCATGTAAATGATAAATCATCTTTAAACTCCAGGGTTAATTGTGGAGTACCACAGGGTTCAGTACTTGGGCCAATTCTCTTTACTATATATATGCTTCCAATAGGTCAAACTATCAGGCAGCATAGGATAAAATTTCACTGTTACGCTGATGATACTCAGCTTTATTTATCCATAAATCCTGATGAACCCAACCAGTTAGATAGACTACAAGCATGTCTTGAAGACATAAAAACTTGGATGACTTTAAATTTTCTGCTTCTAAATTCAGACAAGACAGAAGTTGTTGTCTTTGGACCGGAGTCTTTAAAAAGAAGCTGCTTAGTCAATCACTTAACCTGGATGGCATTAAATTTACCTCCGGTAATAAAGTAAAAAACCTTGGTGTTACTTTTGACCAGGACATGTCATTTAAATCCCATATTAAACAGGTTTCTAGGATTTCCTTCTTTCACCTCCGGAACATTGCCAAAATTAGAAATATCCTCTCCAGGAGTGACGCTGAAAAACTAGTCCATGCATTTGTTACTTCAAGGCTGGACTATTTTAATTCTTTACTATCAGGATGTCCACAAAATGCAGTTAAAGGCTGATTCAAAATGCTGCAGCAAGAGTTCTGATGAAAATTAAAAAGAGAGATCATATTTCTCCTACTATACCTTCCCTTCATTGGCTCCCTGTTAAATCCAGAATAGAATTTAAAATTCTCCTCCTCACATATAAAGCCCTTAATGATCTAGCTCCATCATACATCAGAGATCGGATTGTTCCATATGTTCCTAACAGGGCACTTCGTTCTCAGACTGCAGGTTTACAGGTGGTTCCTAGAGTTTCTAGAAGTAGAATGGGAGGCAGATCCTTTAGTTAACAGGCTCCTCTCCTGTGGAGCCAGCTCCCAGTTTTAGTCCGTGAGGCGGACACCCTGTCTACTTTTAAGGCTAGGCTTAAAACTTTCCTTTTTGATAAAGCTTATAGTTAGAGTGGCTTAGGCTCCCTCCCTGTTGGATGGAGTAAGGGGGAGTCAGGTTTAGCCTAAACCGGCTCAGTTATGGTTGAGGTGCAAACACACCCTTCATTTCTGCTACCTGTATGACCCCTTCTCTTTTCCAATGGTTATAATCAGTCTGACAGAGAGAGGTATCCCAATCCTTGTGGTTTTTAGTATAACAATGACCATCAGTGGGACCCTTTGTGGGGTGCCTTGAGACGACATTGTTGTAAATAAGCGCCGTCTAACTAAATAATCTGAACTGAAACTATCTGTGTAGTTATGCAGCTATAGGCTTAGGCTGCTGGAGGACATAATAACCACTTTCACCCTCTTCGCTATATTCTCACACTACTCTCCAATTTAGCATTATTTGCTGTTATTTCAGCTTTTAACTTTGTTCTCTCTTTTCTCTTCCTAAAAGCTACACCTGGCCTGGCTCTGTGTCTACCTGTGACACCTTTCTGGTGAGGGGAATCCTCCAAGCTTCTGCTGGCAACAACTTAATGCTCACCCTCTACCGATGTTCCAGATGGCTCTGTCTTTCAGTGTTTAACCCTTTCTCTCTCCTAGACATGGCTACTGGCTGAGCTTTTATTGTGACTAACTATGTGCTCTCTTTCAGACTCTAACCTTGAAAACTGGCTCAGAGTTCATCTGTTCTTTCTTTCTAGATGAAACGACTAAAGGAGCTACATCCATTAACATTTACTTTTCCTTCCCATAGAAAGTATTCCTGGATCAGTGCTTCTGTGTTCTTTTTGTGACTCTCCTCTGTTCTCTCTAACCCCCAGTCGGTCGTGGCAGATGGCCGCTCACACTGAGCCTGGTTCTGCTAGAGGTTTCTTCCTGTTAAAAGGGAGTTTTTCCTCTCCACTGTCGCTACATGCATGCTCAGTATGAGGGATTGCTGCAAAGTCAACGCCAGTGACTGTCCACTGTCTCTACATCCTCATCCGGGAGGAGGGAATGCTGCAAGTCACTGACTGGATGCAATCTGCTTGGTTTCCTTAGACAGAAAAACTTTTTATCCAATTTGAATAAATAACTGAATCTGACTGCACTGTTCAATGATTAGGATTAATTGTAATGTATGTACCTGAGTTTTGTGAAGTGTCTTGAGACAACATGTGTTGTGAATTGGCGCTATATAAATAAACTGAATTGAACTGAATGGGCTACAGCAGCAGAAAATCACACCTGGTGCCACTCCTGTCAGGCTCACCAAAATTGGACAATAGAAGATTGGAAAAACGTTGCCTGGTCTGATGAGTCTCGATTTCTACGGATGGTAGGGTCCGAATTTGGCGTCAACAACATGAAAGCATGGATGCATCCTGCCTTGTATCAATGTTTCAGGCTGGTGGTGGTGGTGTAATGGTGTGGGGGATATTTTCTTGGCACGCTTTGGGCCCCTTAGTACCAATTGAGCATCATGTCAACACCACAGCCTTCCTGAGTATTGTTGCTGACCATGTCCACCCATTTATGACCACAGTGTACCCATCGTCTGATGGTTACTTCCAGCAGGATAACGCACCATGTCATAAAGCACGAATCATCTCAGACTGGTTTCTTGAACATGACAATGAGTTCACTGTACTCAAATGCCCTCCACAGTCACCAGATCTCAATCCAAATGAGCAGCTTTGGGATGTGGTGGAACGGGAGATTCGCATCATGGATGTACAGCCGACAAATCTGCAGCATCTGTGTGATGCTATCATGTCAATATGGACCAAACTCTTAAAGGAATGTTTCCAGTACCTTGTTGAATCTATGCCACGGAGGATTAAGGCAGTTCTGAAGGCAAAAGGGGGGTCCAACCCAGTACCAGCAAGGTGTACCTAATAAAGTTGCCGGTGAGTGTATATGTGTCCTCATAGGTATCTGGCACCCTTAGAGATTTGATTGCACTAGTGTAAATAGTTTATTTTAAATGTACATATTATCTTTTCTTAAATTGCTCACAATGTACATTTTATTTTCATTTTTGTCTCCGTTCATAAAAAAACTGTGTATTTCAAAAATGAAGTTCTGGAAATACTCCAAATATATTTTCTGCCGTTTAAAGAGTTTTGTTCAACTTTTTTACATTACAATTTTTGAGCAATATAGCTATGATATAACTGTATTTAGGGAAACATACTTAATATAAAAAACATTTTTCATTTTTCTGTTGGTTCATTGTACTTTATAGCTATTTATTTATATGGACTTATTAAATACAAATGATGAAAATCTGGAATGTAAGCGTTGTATTGATGTCTAGCAAATTAAAATGAAATGTTCCAAAAAATGGCTCTATAGCATGTAAAATGTAAATATGCTCTGGCAAACTTGTTCCATGGTAGGTCATAAAGGGTTAAACCTTTCTTTCTGAGCTGCTGCAGAAAAGGAATCTGAACCAGAGATTAATCGAAGCAGTTTTCCCTACAGCCTGAAGAAGAAGGCATCGAAACCGCAGCTGTTCATGCCTGATGCGTGTCGATCCAGCATAAATTACCCCAGCTGCTACTGAGAGCAGGCAGTTCTTTGTTCACCGTCTGCCAAATAACTCATCGCCCATCGGACCCGAGGTCCCCACGTAAGAGGTTGGTGTTGACAGCTTTGCTTACAACAGAGCTTGTTTCAGTCGCTCCATAATCCTTAGATAATGTACCACCAGTGCTCTATACACCTCATTTGTATTAATGGTGTTTAAAGCACATATGAAACTAAAAGGGTTGCTAAATAAGCGACTTTCTTTGTTAGCTAAAACCGCTAATGCTAGCCCCAGGAAGGTCAATTGTTTACATATGGCTCGTACCCATCTATTGAGAATACATTAACATTCCTCTCTGCCATATTAGTAGTCCATTACTCCATGTGATGGCCAGTTAAAATAACATAAGGATTGCCCAAAAAGGTTGTTGTCAGCAAATATTTCCTTAAATATTATTTTACCAAGATAATGGAGGGTAATTAAAACATTAGGAATCATTTATCCAAAAACATTACCGACTTCTAGTTTGCCAAATCATTCTTTAATTAAAACATTGTTTTACTCAAAAATGTTTTATACCTTCTGATTTTGCATTGTGACTGGTTGTTTGAACACATGCCAATTGCTGTCCTTAGTTAGTTTCAAAAGTCATTACACCTTTTTTCCAAATTCCTCAAGTTAAACCTTCGATCGTATAAACATAAATATCCACATTGAACTGTCATATCATTGCATCAATTCCATTGGTTCCCTTGTTCCTTTATTTGTACATTTTTTTCACATTTGTTTTCTTTATTCTTTCATTTTGATAGGTAGTTTTAGTTGAATTGTTTTAGCCTAATAAAGGGTTGGTTAATTGAAATATTTTAAATTGGAGTTGAATTGTTTTTGTTTATAAATTCTTATATTTTGGAGAGAAATCGTTTTGAATTTATTGCATATGTGTGGAGAGTTTGCTGTTCAGTAATGCCAGTGCTCGAATCACTCTTTCATCTATTGTTATAATACCACCGCCATATTGGGCTGGTATTCACTGTACAATACTTGAAAGACCAAAGGGTATTTAATAAAATATTAAATAACTTACTATGATTACACAACATAAGCCGACTGTTAACTTTAGAGGATGCTTTATTCCTCTATGAGACGTTTTGGGTCTTTCCCTCAGATTTTCGCTCACTATCTCCAATTTCTCAGGAGCAGTTGATGTAAACAGAAGCATGTCGCGCAACTGCTATAACCATCCACTGTTCAACCATGTTACTGTGTCACATGGTTGAAAAGTATGAAGGTATATGAAATAAACAAAGAATCGAGGCAAGAGATTTCAACTCAAGAATTCTTTTGAGTAATCATTCCAGGAATAATCATTCCAGACCCATATGTCATATTTATAGATTTATAGTGAGTTTAACTAAACAAATCTCCCAACTATGTGAATCAACAAAACAAACAAGCTTAGCTGTATAAAATACAAATGGCAAAGTTCCTATTGAAGAGCAAAAGGCATACTTCTCAAGTGTAGCCAGAAGTGGATCAGGCTCTGAGCAGCCCTGGACCTGAAACATCTGGTCTCTGCTCAATCTGATGATTTCACATAAAGACTGGGAGGCATTGGAGTGTCTCTGTGTCAAAAACAAAAAATCTGGTAAATGGACGAAAGAGGTTCGGTATTAATGTGACACTGGTTTCGTAACACTCACGTCTTCATCTTGAGAAGGCTGTACCATGTCAACCAACCTCTGAATCACTTTCTCTTCATTCAGCCACTGCAAGACACAAGATGGCAAGAATGTTGCAATCTGATTTTTTAATTAATACTGCATCAAAACAAACGGTTTTAAAACATCTGAAAAATGTTAAGGACATGCAGTTAAGGTTAACATTATTCCTACTCCTCGAACATTGAAATATGAAGTATTTGAACTTGATAAACATATTTCTTCTGACTGGACCAAATATGGATGTGTAGAAAGATATGATACTATGTGCCACAGATTTCAGTCCAAAAACAAACAACTTCTACATTTAAGTTACATTTTTTGTAAATAATATGTCTAAAATTAGACATAGCAACTGCAGATTGTTAGGAGTTTTTTGGAAAGATTTAAGGTTTTATACCATTCTAAATAGTCCATGCAGTTCTAAAGCATCCTAATTACCCTGATTAATGGCAAACAGCTGCTTTAAATCAACCCAGCAGGTGAAAATCGGCAGCTCTCTGCAGTCGGTTTGGGACAAGTAATCTATAAGGTCCAATTCGTTGATGGACCCACCAAATTGAAACTTTAACTATTCTGTAAACATCTTCCACAAGGTTTAGGAGTGTGTTCAGGGTTAGATGAGAAAAGCAGAACTGCAGCCTCCACTCTAATTCATCACAAAGGTGTTCAAGAAGGTTGAGGTCGGGGTTCTGTGCAGTACAGACACATTTCTTCACATCTGCAGCCACGGAAGTGATTGAAACACCAGAATTCATTGATTTGGTGGTGGGACCCAATACTTTTGGCGATAGAGCATAGATTCTAAAAAGCTGCTATTCTTTTTCCAAACAGTTGTTTTCCAATAAAACGGCTTCACTGGAGTCTATAAGTGCATGACAGAAAGTTATCTTTGGTGAAATGAATTATACATTCTAACTTCATCAATAAAGTGTACATTTTGGATGTTCGTTTCCATATTTAAGACCTAATGTGATTGTCTACACATCTGAATGAGAAAAAACAGACTGAAGACAAATTTTAGCAAGGCTTAGTAATTACTGTGCTGTTACCCACATTAAGTACATCATGTCGTAGCTGCTGGGGTTCAATGCATGTGAGCATTCTCAGCAGCAGGTCCATGATGGCAGATGTCCCGATGTGTTTGATCATCAGATCAACAAAGTCCTCCCGCTTTCTTAGAAAATTCACTATCTGTTAAAACAGAAAAAAAATGACACAAATATTATCAGCACAAAGAGCAGACTCACCACTCCTAACACTGGAAACAGAAAAAAAAAAAAGTAATATTCTGAGAACTTCAGTTTAGTAATAGTGTCGATTATATTGTAATGTTGGTTCTAAAATAGTAACTGCTGTAACTATGTACTTTTATTTTATTTCATGAATTATATTACTGGTTCAGAGCTCATCTGTTTTGCTGCGTTTCTCTAGTAGAGGAACTGGTGCTGAATGTTTTACTCTTTCTTTGATATAGAAAGTACTCCTGGACCAGTGTTTTTCTGTCTATGCTCTGCCCCCTTGAATGCCCAGTCTAAGGTTGCAACTAACTTATTTCTTTGCTAATTGATGAATCTGTTGACAATTTTTTTTCAATTATCAGATTACTATTCAGATAGCAAAAGGTGCATATTTACAGACAAAGATGGTTTCTCATCTTAAATGGAAAAAGTATATATTTTTATTCAATTTTGGCCTAATTACTGCTCTAAGTGGGTTGTTTTTGAGCAAATGGCATGTTGTAGAGTCTGTATACTCCAGTTAACGATTAATCAATTAGAAATCCGAATAATTATTTCTGCCCTAGGTTAGTCAGTTTTGACAGATGGCCTTTCACACAGACCCTGGTTCTGCTGGAGGCCTCTTTCTCTTAAAAATGACCATTCTTTCTACCATCGCCACATGCTTGCTCAGTATAAGGGATCATTGCATAGGCAATGACTCGACGCAATCAACTGAGCTTCCTTAGACAGAAAACTTGTTACCAATTGGCATTAAATCATGAAGAGACTTGAATCTAACTGAATTTCATTCCCTCTATATAATTGGACTGACTATATACACAACATTGGCAAAAGTATTTGTCTACTTTAACCTGTACATAAACTTCGATGACATCCTATTCTTAATCTATACAGTCCAATGTAATGATGAACCCACTACAGTGACAGCAAATTTAAACATCTTCCACAAGGTTTAGCACTGTGTTCAAATGTTAGATGAGAAAACCAGATTTGCAGCCTCTGCTAGGGCTGGGCAATAAATCGATTTTATCAATTAATTCGAATTTGCAATTTATGAAGATTACATTTTTTTGGGAAATTGGGATTTTGTTTCCCCCGCACCAATTAACTCCTCAGGCCTCTGTAGTTGAGTGATGTCAGCAGGCCCATCTCTCACAGAAACGCAGGAAAATAACTGCTAGGAAGACAGACCTTGTTCCCAAAAAAGGCACGACTACATGTACATGGAACTGGTTTGGTTTCGCCACCACGGACTTGGAGCAACACACAGCACATTGTAACTAAAAGGTGGAAGCACTATGAATTTATTTCAACATGTGAAACAGAAGCACTCATTGGAGTGGGAGAAATGCTCCTCACTGCGAACACCCCAGGACAGCAACAGACCAGAAAACCCTGCCAAGAGACAACCCATCTTAAGGGAATCATTTTCACACTGTGTTCCCTATAAAAAGACGGGGGCCCGGTGGAAAGCCATCACGGATGCCGTCTCATTCTTTATTGCCAAAGATACTGTGTCTATTTATACAGTGGAAAAGTCTGGCTTCATTCACCCGCTGAAAACTTTAAATGTCAGGTATGTACTACCTAGCAGGAAATATTTTGCTGAAGTTGCCTTGTCCCAAATGTACAACTGCACGCGTGAAAGGATTGCAAAAGAGCTGTCAGCTGTAAGTTTTTACTCTGCCACAGCAGACTTGTGGTCCAGTTGGACAATGGAGCCATTTATGAGTTTGACTGAGCATTTTGTCGATTATCACTAGGCTCTACGAAGTGTCTGACTGCAAACAGCTTACTCTCCCGATGATCACAAAAGCGAGGTCATTGCCGAGGGGTTAAAAGACACTGAACTCCTGGAACCGTTTCAAAGACCAAATCATCTGTATGACAACAGACAGCAGCACCAACATTATTAAAGCTCTGAAAGACATCGGGTGGCCAAACCTCCAGTGCTTTGGACATAAACTACATAATGCCATACGTAAGAATCGGTAAGAAGAATCTATATATATAGTAAATCTTAGTTTGTATTTTATATGCATGTCATACATAGCATCTTTTTGTCATTTGATATGCATTCATGACCATTTTCCAACAGAAAATACGCAATCACAGTACACTTAATGCATGAGCAATTAATGTATCTTAATCAAATACATACTTATACAAAATGTACACACACACCATCAAGATTCATCATGATGGTACATCTACCATGTGAGTGTGTGTGTCTGTGTCCCTACATCTGTAAAATATCTGAGAAACAGTAAAAATTGACTAGATGTTAATTGTAGCTCATAACAGTAAACCTGATGCTTCTGTGTTTTCATTATTATACAGAGAATGGTGTGAAGGACCCACAGACTGAATCCAAAAAGGGGTTTGTAAAAAGGCTACTGCTGCCTTTTCTTACAGTTGGAAAAAACGAAGAGAGATGAGTAAAGTACAGGCTGAGCTTAGTCTACCCCTGCATCAACTAATAACCATTTAGTCCCCAACTAAATCAGGTTTGCATCAAAAAATGATAGAGATGTCTGGAACAGGAAAAAGCGGCATGTTTCCAACATTAAACTGGTTCTCCATTTGTTTAAAACCAGTCTCCTACAGCCAGTAGAGGAAGACACTGAGCTCACTAAACCAATAAAAAGAAAAAGGCTGCAGGCTGCATACAGCAGTACCTTAATGATAAATACAGCAATATGTGCGGACTGAACTTAGACATGGCCTCACTAATGGATCCTAGATTCCGGAAAACCTACATTGACCCAGGCAGGGTGGAACACATCAAAAAAGGGCGGTCACTGAACTGATGTCTCTGCCTGCTCAAACAATATGGAGCTAAATTGGGGCCATAAAGTTTGTTCAAAAGAAAAACATTTGAACCCGAGAAATGATTTTGAACCTCCCCCCCAAAAAATGTGAAAACTGGAAAAAACGTTTTGCAACTATTTTTGTCACAATGGTGACACAAAGTCTACTGATAATCACTGAGGGAGGGCACAGTTGCATTGGAGTGCCAGATATAAAACTATATGTGACCTTCTATCGGGGCTCTTCTTCATCCTTACACAGGCGGCGACGGTCCGAGACGGGAGCCTCAACGCTGATCTCTGTAATCATTCCTCTGCCTAATTTAGATTAAAGGAGCTGAAAGTTTGAGAGTCATTCCTTTAAGAGTCAGTGTTAGATAGAGTGTGATCGCTTCTGGGGACCAAGGACTGGAGGAACTCCGAGAGGTCTGACAGCCAACAGGGTGCGGCAGCTCGGACAAACCTCTCCTCTGCTCCAGTCAGGCAGATCAGCTCTGCTGCGTGCTGGTGAACAGCTGATCTGTAACACATGAACATGCGCTGCAGGGCGGCCAGCTGAGCTGACAATGAAGAGCAGAGATCAGGTGGTTCACTTCACAGGCTAAGGTGAACCACCGTCCCACTAAGCCAGCGGTCCACCGGGGATTTCCCCGGTTGCCCCGTATGCCAGTTTGCCCCTGGCTGTGAGTCACTTCACTAAATGAAGACCAAACAGATCAAAAATGTACCAGAAACCGAAACCCGAGTCCAGTCCATGTGGAAACAAGTCCAGGCTTAATTATGCAAGGATATTCAGAAAATACAGACTCGTTTTGCATCTGGTTTCATTCCCGCGGTTCCTTTGCTTTGTGTTGAGAGCATGGGAAATCTCCAACACGGGCTTAAAATGCTGTGCAAATCTGTCAAGATCATATTTTCTCCTCTGAGATGTGCGTCGTGTATTCACGTCAGCTGCCTCTATCAGTGAAGCATGTTATCTTTCAAAACCAATCACATATATATAGAATATCGATGATGTATCACAGATAATTCCAGTTTCCACGGTCCCTAAATGCAACAGCTGGGAATATGTTGTTCAGCTGCTGTGTTGAGCTGTCAGTCATGATTCCGTACCCTCGTGATCTGAGGCCCCGCCCCCCACGCCAAAACAGGGTCAAGAGTTTGAAGCCGAAAAAAAGCAAGTTAAAAAAAAAAAAAAAACATGAATCTGAAAAGTAGTTTTGAACTTTTTTTTTCCAGTTTCACATCTGGTTTTTTTCAGTTGCAAAACTTTTTTCCAGTTTTCACATTTTATTTGGGGCAGGTTCAAAAGTTTTTCTTTTGAACAAACTTTATGGCCCCAATTTAGCTCCATAAAACAAGTGCATCACACCAGCTAAGTGGTGCAGCTGTGCATATGTGCAAAGAACAGGCTCCGCCCAATTAGAAAATGACTTTAGGTGCCTTTTTCAAAAAAAAAAAGTGAAAGTGCCACCTCACCATGAATCAGAGACTGTGAAAACAGAAACTGAGCAGGCAACCTACCTGTTGACCCCTGCGGCCGACCCAGACGCCGATCCACTTCAGTGGTGGAAGCGCCACGAACCAAACTTTCCAAGGCTCAGTAAACTGGCCAAGAAATATCTTTCTGCCCCTTCTACAAGGGCCCCATCAGAGAGGGTTTTTAGTGTGGGAGGGGACATTGTTACATGCTACAGGGCATGCCTGAAGCCAGATGACTATGCAATGAATAATTGTTTGAAAAGTAACTTTTTCATTTTTTTTTTTTTTTTTTACATACAGTCATGATAAAAAAATATTTGACCACCCTTGTTTTCTTTTTCTAAATGTATATTTCTTGAAGAAAACAACAAGAAAACAGGGGTGGTCTAATAATTTTTCCCATGACTATCAGGGATTAATTGAAATAATGTTTTGTATACATAAGCTACATTTTCTTAAAACTAATGCAACTTTGTTTTGCACTATATCAAGTCTCAAAAGGGTTGTGTTGTCTTTCTGCTTAAGAAAATGTATTGTCAAAATACTTTTTCCCCCCAAGACAAGGCACTTTTATTCATCCATTTGTTTCTTAAAGGTAGCTTTTGAAGTTATACAAGTGTAGTTAGGCCTGTTTTGAGACATATACTAAAAACAGAGAAACTAGCTAATGTGTAATATCGCAGACATTTTTTATTATATTTTCAGTGTTAACAATTGCAGGGCCTGCAATCTCGTTCTACAACCATGTTTCGCGGCTGGTATTAAGATGGGGTTTAAATTCAAGTCAACTTCCAGATAGATTAATAAAATAAGAGCAAGTTTCTGAAAGTAATTTCTCCAATTTGTTTTCATGAAATGAAAGAGGAAAATAAATCAGTTAATAGGATTTGGCATAAAGAGAGATTTTATTTTAATCGCCTAGCCTCCGCTCTAATTCATCCCAAAGGTGTACAAGAAGGTTGAGGTTAGGACGGTCCAGTTTCTCCACACCAAACTTTACACCAGAATTCATTGATTTGTTGGTGTGACACAGTACTTTTGGCAATAAAGTGTGTTTCTGTATATAAATTGGATCTGTTTGTCTGGTAAGGTTCCTAGAGATGACATTAGCTGTGACCTGGCATTATATAAATGAAATAAACGGAATAATCCGGTGCACTGACTATTCTTCCAGACTTACCTGTTCAGGCTTGCGTCCTATAAGAATAGACAGGACTTTGGAGAAAAAGCTGGCTAGAAGCGGGTTCAGAGGTGGTTCGTTCTTGAGGAAACCATACAGTTTCATCAGCAGCTTTTCATCTTCGCCCAGTCTGTCGTTGATCTGGCTCACATCTGACGTCAGCAGCTCACATGATATGTTGGGATACCTATAAGACATAAGTGTTGCCCTTTAGATTCGAGAAATAGTTTTCTTCATTGATTGATTGATTTATTCACCCTGACCCCATTTAACTCCAAGAAAAATCATCCTAAAATCTCTGTTGATGGGTTAATTTGGAGTTGTTTGAAATGGATGTAATAAAATGCTCCTTTTTTCTGTTTTAACTTTTCAATGTTTCCCCCAGTTATGATTTATAAAACATCAACATTGTTGCTCCCTATAGACATCTGACCTATTACTCGAAGGCACCTGTAAAGAATTGTCTTACTTGTATTTAACCTTTTCCTCAACATCAGCACTAGGCTCCTGTGTGATAAAGGTCACAAGATCCTCCATGCATTGTGGTCTCAGTAGGAAGTCAACCAGCTTGTGGTTCTGAGCCTTGCACTCCTGCAGGACGTCATCCTCATCCATCACCTCTGTAAGGGTTACATCCTCCTTCTCCAGGAGTGTGTCAATGTGGGATGTGGTGTGGAGATCAAATTTCCAAAACATGGTGGACCTAAAAATAAACAAATGAAAAGAAAATTAACAGAAAATAAACAAGTCTTCAGTCCTGCTAACATACACTACTCAAAAACTTAGTGATATTAGGCCTTCAAGTTAACTTGATGGAAAATGTAAAAAGTTCACGCTACAGTGCTACAGGACATTTAAATAGAAGATGCAGCGGTTATTTCCTCATTTTAAACAATTTATTTAAACAAAAGCCAACAACAGTGGTGGATGTACCACAACAAAACGTCTTTATAACATGTCATGTGACATTGAGCATGAATTACAGCTTGACAACGACATCTCATGCTGTTCAAAGGTAGACTTATTATCTCCTGGGCAAGGCTACCCTCCTTTAAGGGTGACTCTCAGGTCATTGTGGTTCTGGGGTACAGAGTTACCACCCTCTAGATGGCAACTCAACTGATCCCATGAGGTTTCTATGGGTCTCAGGTCTGGACAAAGTGCAGGATTCTAAATTTGAGGTACCCCAGTTTCCAGCATCTGTTCCCTAATGCTGCAACCTGGATGAGCTGGAGCATTGTTGCTGGAGCATCGTTCTATATCTCTGTTGCAACCTGCTGATGACTCTGTGACCCTCTAAGCTCAGTGGTGCCTTCCATCCGAGAACATCCTGTTTGAAGCTTACACTGGCAAGGTACTGTTGATCAATTGTTAGGAGTTGTCACGGTCCCATGATGTCAAAATGTGAACAGCATGATGAGGAGGACTGTGGTTCACTCAGGCTGGTCTATTCATGGATCAAACGTTCGGCTCCTTGTTAGAGAACAGCAAGTTGTGTAAAAAGTACTGAAACACTGAACAGTTGGTCATGTGCATTCAAAGGTTTAGAGGCGGCTGCATTAGGTTCACCTGTAAAGGTTATAGAGCATTTTAGGTTCATCCTGAAATTTCACCCAAAAGCCACATATCTTGGACTGCAACTATCAATTCTTTTGCTAACTGATTCATCTGGCGACTATTTTATAACGATTAATTGATTAATGATCAGATATAGGGCTGAAACGATTCCTAGACTAACTTGTGTACCTCGATTTATAAAATTCCTCAAGGCAAATTATCTGCATCGAGGCTTCGTTAAATTATCTTTTACTATTCATAATGTGTCCCACCCGGATAGATATTTGTGTTGCGCAGTTCTCTGACTTCCGCCAATGAGCTGTTGACCATAGCTGACGCATGGACGCGAAGGGATACTAGCAGCTATGGAGAGGATGGATCTGGCATGTCATACCAGGAGCATTTGTTTCCAGCGCACAGTCGAAATGACATTTTGCAAACACTAGACCAGGATAATAATAATAATAATAATAATAATATAGTCTTAATTAAAACATGAATAAACATTTGATATGTACAATAACTCAACAAAATTCAGTTCTTTGTAGCCAAATTTCTAAACTCAAACCTATTTACTTACCTAATTGCTAAGATTACAAAGATCACATTTACTTTTGTAATCTGTAGATTCTTTAGATTTAGATTCTTTTGTAATGCTAAAATGCTTGAATTTAATGCAACCTTGAACCTCACATGTATACTTAAATAAAAACAAATAATTGAGGCTTAAAATGCATTAATCACTTATTTACTTTTACTGCAGTAGGGTCATCAGTAGAGGTAAACTACCCCTTCACAAAATTAAATTAATGTTTTTTCATGCTTCAGACTGAAAGTCTACTGTAATATCTGTTAAAGGCAGTCAGTGTTTACTAATGTCTCAATGATTTTTAAGTTAATGTGAAGTGTTTTATTTCTCATCTGTTTTGGCACTTTAGAAAATATACAAGATTTTTTCATATTTCAGACTTAAAACTAAAAGGTGATGTTTGAATCTTATTGCATTTTAAGCAATAATATTTTATTTAAAAACCATCTGAATTTTTACTTGCACTTTCCTCTTTCATATATTTCTACTAACTAGAATTTTTATTCGATTAATTGTCAGAATAATCCATAGAATATTTGACTACTAAAAGAATTGCTTACAACAGCCCTAATCGGATAGCAGTATGTGCTTAGCAGGAGAATTAGAACCAGGTGAAGCTAAAGCTATGCCACCTGAAGAGTTCTGGATAGAGCACATTTACAGACAACGAAGGTGTTTATCTTAAATGCAAAATGTAGATATTTTTATTTAATTTTGGCCTAATTACTCCTCTGAGTGGGTTGTTCTTTCAGCAAATGGCATGTTTTACAGTCTGTATAGTCCAGTTAACGATTATTTCAATAATCAATTAATCACGAGTAATCACATTCATTGTTTCAGCCCTACCAATATCCCTAACTTTTTGTCAGTAGTGTACTCTGACATGCACTTAAAGTAAAAAATAAATTAAAAAAAAAGATTTCATTCCAAAAAAGACCAATAGCACTGGACAGAGTTTTGAAGAATCAGAGTGGCTAAGATGTCGGATGTTTGCAGAAATCCTAAACAGATTTATTAGGGTTCCAAGACAGCAGAGCGAGCGAAGTTCACCAGAGCAGGGAACCCTACAGTAATTGTTCTGTTTTATTCTTCTTCTTTGCTAAAAGTCATTAGCAGAGAAGAACCAGAAAATGTTGAAAAAAACTCTGATATAGCAGACTAGTAGAAAAAAACGACAGCTACTCGCACACAAAGCATCAGACTCCAACTAGTTGTAGAGACTAAATCTCTTTTCCTGCATGTTCTTCAAGTTATTCTTGATTATAGAGTTATGCTAATTAGCACAAATATTATGAAATATGAGTATCCTATTTTCAATAACTCCTCCCAAGAGTCCAGACCAATCAAGTGGAAACTGTTCAAAAGAATGGTTAATGACCAGGACTGTGCAAAACTTGCTGACATTTTGACTCAGTTGTGCTGGAACAGGGCTGCATTCGAGAGTTGCGGGACAGTGGGCCTCAATGACCCCTGATTAAAACATTCTTTCATCCTTCTCCTGAGCACATTTATTTCCCACTGATTCTGAAAGGAAGCCGGGGAGGCTGTCACAACATTGCATGTACTCTATGATGGAAAATGACATCTACACTCCTTTAAAGGGATGCAATACCCAACTTCCTCAGAGACAAGTGACAGCTGAATCTGCATTATGACCCCCAATTTGAAGTCTGTACTCCAATCAGCAGACAATGTTTAATTGCAGAAGTCTGCTCATTGGTTTCCTTGTAAAGAGTCATTATGTCCAAAGGAATTCAGTTGAAACAGCCAACATTTCACTGTTTGTACAAAGTTGCGTCTGTACTTCACAGTTTTTAATTCTTACAAAGATTGCACATGTACAAAGTGATCACATGGAATCCTGACAGGCTGTGTGCCTTAAAAACCTTATGGTATCAGCTAATCCAGTTCAGAATTTCTGAAAAAAAGAATATTGCTGCTTTAAGTTGTTACATGTGATAAATATAACAAAAAAAGCTTTGTACAGTTATAGTATATATATTTTATGGTCTATATGAAAGGCCATTTCCTGCATGGCCTCTGCCATTCTCAGCCTTAGAACCACACACATGAAAAGCTGCATGTCTGGATGCTCTCTGTGCACGCATATAACATGTTCTGTTTTTCAGATGGAAAGGTATTGCTACAGATAATACTGTCTTCAGTGAGAATTACCACTTACACAACTATATGTAGGCCCAAATCTGACCACAAGCGTGGTTTAAAGGTTTATGAAATACCAGAAATCTGCTTTAATCTTGGTTACATTTACCTTCAACCTCCAAGTAAAGCATCCAGACGCTGTTGTTCATCCTAAATGATTTAAAACAATTAGAATTTCACTGAAGCAATCCCTTTAACTACAGTTTCAATATGTGCTGCTGTTTGTCAGGTTAAAAAAGCAGATATAAAACTACTGGTAGTCCCAAGTTATAAACTCTTATGTATTGTCACTATATTGATGCACAATTGTTTATGTCTACACTGAGTTGCATCTCAGACTGAGTCATTTCAGTGTCTTAGTTTCACACAGTTGCTACTCAACATCAATATAAAGTTGTGCTCCAACCTTTGACTATGTGAAACACACAAGATATTACATATCATCTTGACTATACCATCCCACATCTACCAATGCAATGATAATAAATAAACCTCAGCACGTAACGAGTGTCTGCACCATAGTAAGCTACTAGGTCGCATGGTAACAACAGGACATTGTGGTGTGGAAGCTGTAACTGCAGAAGGACGACTTGAAAGTTAGCCATCTTCAGGATCAGGTTGAAAATGCAGGCAGGTGAAGCAGAGATAGAAGAGGCTGATTAAAAGACAATTCTATGTTCTACAACATGTTAAGACACGGCTTACATGTCACAGAAAATAGTTATTATAACAGTTTCCTGTCCTGGTGTCTTTCTGCATGGAGTTTGCATGTTCTCTGCCTGCATGCATAGGTTCTCCAGCTTCCTCCCACAGTCCAGAAAGACTGGTAGGTAACTGGCCACTCTAAATTGCTTTTAGATGCGAGTGTGTCCATGACTGTTTGTCTATCCTGTGTGGCCCTGTGATCCACTGGAAACCTGTCCAGTGTGAGCCCACCTCTCCCTCAACGACTGCTGGAGATAGGCACCAGGTCAAGTGTGTCATGGAACATGCTAGATTTGAAGGTGTTGGCAGCATTTTGGCGATCTTTAACTTAAGGTAAGGATCTACAGGCAATACACAGAGACTGCTGTTTATTTTAATACTAGCCACGCTATTCCCCAACATGAGATGCTACACGCAGTTTAAAACAGCAACTCCATAATCATTTCCTCTTGGTTTTAAAAGTAAGAGCAAAAACCTGTTGAACAGTGACTGCCTTTCACACACACACGCACACACACACACACACACACACAGACACATAACCTCTCAAAAAAGGAAAAACAACACTGACTGCGGTTTTTATATCTTCCTAATTGTAACTAAAGTGATATCAGAATTAGCTTAAGCTGCTATCTTCATCTCAAAGCTTTACAATAATAGGAAGTTACTGTATGCTACTGATTCTGTTCTTTTCTGGCACTTTGAGATTTTCTCTGAAAACGTAAAGTGCAACACAAATAAAATGCAATATTATTATTAATATTTAATAAATAAACAAATTGGCGACAAAAGTCTGACTGGTGCATTTCTAAAAGGAGCGTTAACTAATAAGATCACTGAGCGGTAAACAGTTCTGCCTACCTGTAAATATATCAGAGTCCAGACTGTGGAGCTCAGGTTAAAAAGAGATTTTTCCTAGTCTTTGGAAGTTGTGGCCCATTCCAGGAGAGCCAGATGGACAGGCAGAAAGACAAAGATGCTGGGCTGGCCAACCAAAAGCAAACATAAAACAATTCAGAGCACACCTGTGAAACAAGGTATAGAATCAGAGTCAGATGACAGATTTCTTTTTTTTTTTAAAACATTAAATTGCATTCTATGTTGTATATACAACTAGTTATTTAATAACTCAAGGAAATGTATTTGATCATTTTTTCCCGCTACATCTCCAAATCTAAAAAAATCAAGGATACATCTCCAGTCTTTAAAAACATCTTCACCATCAATACAACATCCTACATTTTCTAAACCCACACAGCTTTAAACAAAGCAACAGAAAACCACATGACTAAAACAAATTCAATATATATTGCACTTTTAAATTCTACCCGACGTGTTAACCTTGGGATCAGTACAATAAAAGATTCTACCGGGCCCGGTGCAACTAACATAACCTTACAAGACAATGCTGTTAATAGCTTTATAAATTGAACCAATGGTGGCACTGGCAAACCCAGATTTCATGGCCGTGTTCTAAATTACCAAATTTTTGCCAGACTTGTTTACCGGTGTACATGTTCGCAATTTGACTTGTAGTGAACAACATCCGCTTTACGTTAATTACCTACACCTAAACGGATCATCTTATTTCCCTTTCCAACCCTGAATCAAAGAATCAGACGGATGATTACCATTATCTCTCTATGCAAGCAACAGCAGTCAAAATTGAAGATTTTTACTTGCCCTGTCGTTACCGCTAACTCAGCAGGAAGAGCTGCCTGTTATAGAATAGGTTGGCTTACACTTAGAAATGATTTACATATGGACAGATCCAAAAGGCAAAGACTTGCTTGTTAAAAAACCAAAACAACCCCGTCGTTACTGTAAAAGTAACACCGGCTCTGGCTAATGAAACTGAGTACAGTATGCTAACCTCTCTTAAATAAGGTGGAGGGAGAATGCCCAGTTAGCCGATGTCAGTGAGCTTTGGGACTTCCAAGGTAACCCGGTTCATCTAAATACGTATTCCGTATACACGATAACACCATCAGATTGTGATGACGATGTTCCCTCATTAGCTAGAGCAGTAAAATGTCATCTAATCACACATACGGTGACAAGACTCCAATATATGTTTTGTGCTAGCCAGCCAACGGTAGCCGGTTATATGAAGCCTGCTGGCTAATCGTCTGTAAGGCAGTAAGTATACCTACCGATTGGCAGCTGGAAACGACAACTCTGGAGCGTTTAGCTTATCCCGCCATTAGCCCTAGGCCTTAACAACACGAATCTGGAAACGATATTAAATTCCAAAAAGGAAAATGTGTTCAAAACTGATTCTGGCAGGCGCGAAAAGGTAGATCATCGGACAGTACTTTTCAAGATGGCGGTTCCGCCAACTTCAACGACCCCCTCCCCCACTACAGCTGCAACGTCTGTCAGCATGTCACCTACACAATGAGCCTATTGGTCACATCCCCATCGCTCAACCAAGGCTCCGAGGTTTTATTGGACATGATATCGGTGCTTCCGGGAGTCATTTTATCACAGTATTAGGATTCGGCGGCCATGAAAATCAGGTTGGAAGCTACTGTTTCGCCAGTTTTGTGAATAGCAGAAGTAAACAAAGAGCAAATAAAGTAAAATAATAAACTATTTGGAAAAGTAGGTTAATCTAAATAATGACTCCGCCCATAGGCTTGTTTTGAATTCGAAGCTTCACAGCTAGATAAGAAGCCCCCAACAATTGCAATCAGGGATATAAAAACGATTCTTACACTGTCAGCCATTAAATGTATTTATAATATAATATAATATAATATAATATAATATAATATAATATACAACATTCTGCAGACAGTATGAATGTGAATGGAGATCAATTGAGATATGAAAATGGACGTAGACCGTTCCGAACCTGAGTTTTGACAATTCTTTCAAGGAAAATATGAAACGTCAAAAGAAAAGTTGGATGAAGCGTGTAAAATCATTTACAAGAAAGGGCAAAGGCTATCTTTGCAAGACATATTCATTTTACAATATCAAGTGTTAACGTTAACTTGATATTTCGTATTGTTTGTGTTTTTCAAAATATGTACAATAACTGTTTTATTACTGTGAAAATTGTATATGTTTTGAAAATGATAGAAAATGATAAGAAATACATAAGAAAAACAGGTATTTTAAGGCCAACATGACGCATCAACAAATGTATAACTACAACTGATGTATGATAAATAAATCTTTTCATTTTAGTTGGATCATCAGAAGCTGCTAAGGTTTGTTGTTTTCGTTTTTCCCAGGGACATTAAACGCAACACGGAATTTAAGCAAATCCTATTCCGTCTAATCGTCTGTAGTCGGCTCTAATAAGGGGATACAGACATCATGCTTTCATTGGTCAGCGGCGACAGCCTGTAGGGTGGAATATAACCTTCAGCCTGACAGACCCAGCCAGACTGCATCCTTCTCTGACGGCGGAACCAAGACAAAGCACGGGGGCAGTTCTCCACATCCCAGCACCGTCATGGATTTACGTGTTATTATTGAGCAAATGGAGGCGGGAGAGCAAGATAGGGTCCTGGCGGTGTTACAGAGCTTCAACAAAGAGGTAAACACAAGTGCAGTTGGCAGAAAGGTTATCAGCTGTTGTGCTGCTGTCGTTAAGGAACATTAATAAAAGTTGGAGATGCAAAGAGAGATGGAGCATTAACCTGGAAGTGAGAACCCCTCTGCTGAGCTGAAATGTTATACACTCTCTGAAGAAAAGTTAAGCTCCAGAATGACTGGTCAGATTCAGATGTTCAGCAGACCAGTGGTGAGCAAATACAGAAAATGATTTGTTGAGCACAGGCACTTGGAAGTATAAGGGGAGGAACACCATAAGTAGTACAAGCAGTTGCCATTTAGTCTACAGAGGATCCCTCACTTGATGGAGTTACATGAGGGCTTGTTGTTAGGTTTGCATCAGGCTCGGTGGTCGTATAATAAAATTAATTCCTTAAATCTCAGATGTGTGGGTTACCCTTACGAAACATTTTTTGTTATACCCTTTGCTGCTTGTTTTAGACATTCCAAGCCCTTGCAAACAGAATCATGTATATCTTTGCATGTGCACCAAATTACATTGAAACCAGACCTTTCCTTCTGGATGCTTAACTTAATTCTAAACCATGTACATGCTGTGAACCTTTTTGGCAGTGTGTCATTATGCTGTTGTTATTAATTTAATTAATTCAGCTTCTTCCTACAAAGAGCAAAGCATACATCAATTAGATCAGATGAAGGTCACACAAATCCTTATATAAATATGTAAAAGAAATCCATCTTTTTTATTAATTTAACCATCCTATATATTTGTATTATCCCATTTATAGGTGACATACTTTAAATGTGGAAAAAAATCTGCTCACAGACTTTAAAATGCATTTTAAAATACATAATTTCATAAATTAATAATATAATTTACGCTGAATATTTATCAAAGATTAGACAAGATTTCAAACAGTGCAAACACTGATGTAGTTCTACAGATTTGGAATGCCATGTGAGAACTGTTCATTTTGTAGCAGTCCTGGATCTCACTGTGACTGGGAGCCTTGATTGAAGCATTCCGCTTGGAAAATGTTTCTTTATGTAAATAAGAGCATTAAAGCATGAGCCAACCCGCCTTTATTTGAAAAATGAGAGTGTGTTGCTTTTTTAATGTTTTTTTGAGTATTTACTTCAAGTTATTTTATGTGTGATATTTTTATAAGGTTTTAAAAGATTTCTCTAAAACTTCGCTCTAAAAAGGTCCATCCAACCATTTTCTATGGGTTATCCTTTCATAGACGCAGGGGGTGGGCTTGTCCCCTTCTCTTCAGGGGGTCAATGAGCGAGAGGTGCGGCCCACATCAGACAGGTCACCAGTCTATCACAGGGCAAAACAGAGACACATAGGACAATTTAAAGTGGCCATATACCCTACAAGAGAAAGGTGGAGTACCTTATGCATGCCCAGGGACAATGTGCAAACTTCTGCAAAAAGACCCTATGCCAGGATTCATACTTAGGACCTTCTGTTTGCAAGGCAGCAGCGCTAACAATTATTTGTACCAATGTGCCAAATATCGTAACATGTCGTAGAAAATACAATAGTCTGTTAATCAGCTTCTTAGCTCTCTGCATCATCTGCCTGCATTTTAAACAGGACAAACAATCAATGCATGGACACACTCACTCACACCAGAGCAGATGTTTTCTTTGTAGTCAAAAGTAAGCAGAATATTAGTTGCGGTGGGTTACATGGTCCAAGTACAGGGGTTGGACAATGAAAATGAAACACCTGTCATTTTAGTGTGGGAGGTTTCATGGCTAAATTGGACCAGCCTGGTAGCCAGTCTTCATTGATTGCACATTGCACCAGTAAGAGCAGAGTGTGAAGGTTCAATTAGCAGGGTAAGAGCACAGTTTTGCTCAAAATATTGAAATGCACACAACATTATGGGTGACGTACCAGAGTTCAAAAGAGGACAAATTGTTGGTGCACGTCTTGCTGGCGCATCTGTGACCAAGACAGCAAGTCTTTGTGATGTATCAAGAGCCACGGTATCCAGGGTAATGTCAGCATACCACCAAGAAGGACGAACCACATCCAACAGGATTAACTGTAGATGCAAGAGGAAACTGTCTGAAAGGGATGTTCGGGTGCTAACCCGGATTGTATCCAAAAAACATAAAACCACGGCTGCCCAAATCACGGCGGAATTAAATGTGCACCTCAACTCTCCTGTTTCCACCAGAACTGTCCGTCGGGAGCTCCACAGGGTCAATATACACGGCCAGGCTGCTATAGCCAAACCTTTGGTCACTCATGCCAATGCCAAACGTTGGTTTCAATGGTGCAAGGAGTGCAAATCTTGGGCTGTGGACAATGTGAAACATGTGTTGTTCTCTGATGAGTCCAGCTTTACTGTTTTCCCCACATCCGGGAGAGTTACGGTGTGGAGAAGCCCCAAAGAAGCGTACCACCCAGACTGTTGCATGCCCAGAGTGAAGCATGGGGGTGGATCAGTGATGGTTTGGGCTGCCATATCATGGCATTCCCTTGGCCCAATACTTGTGCTAGATGGGCGCGTCACTGCCAAGGACTACCGAACTATTCTTGAAGACCATGTGCATCCAATGGTTCAAACATTGTATCCTGAAGGCGGTGCCGTGTATCAGGATGACAATGCACCAATACACACAGCAAGACTGGTGAAAGATTGGTTTGATGAACATGAAAGTGAAGTTGAACATCTCCCATGGCCTGCACAGTCACCAGATCTCAATATTATTGAGCCATTTTGGGGTGTTTTGGAGGAGCGAGTCAGGAAACGTTTTCCTCCACCAGTATCACGTAGTGACCTGGCCACTACCCTGCAAGAAGAATGGCTTAAAATCCCTCTGACCACTGTGCAGGACTTGTATATGTCATTCCCAAGACGAATTGACGCTGTATTGGCCGCAAAAGGAGGCCCTACACCATACTAATAAATTATTGTGGTCTAAAACTAGGTGTTTCAGTTTCATTGTCCAACCCCTGTATATGCTTCCAATAGGTAAAATTATCAGGCCGCATAGAATAAATTTTCACTGTTACGCTGATGACACTCAGCTTTACTTATCCATAAATCCTGATGAGCCCAACCAGTTAGATAGACTACAAGCATGTCTTGAAGACATAAAAACTTGGATGACTTTAAATTTTCTGCTTCTAAATTCAGACAAGACAGAAGTTGTCGTCTTTGGACCGGAGTCTTTAAAAAAGAAACTGCTTAGTCAATCACTTAACCTGGATGGCATTAAATTGACTTGCACTAAATCTTATAGTTTGGTTGGAACAAGTTGGTACACACTCCACTTGATTTGTGCTGCTGATCAACCTAGGAGAGCTGGTGTGGTTCTATAAGCCAGAGCCTGTGTGGGAGTTGATCTTGAGAGCAATTGGATTAGACTCTTAGTTACACAAATAGAGTCACACAGCCAAACCAAATCCCACTCCAATAAGGAGCTCTTTTAGGTTTGAGGGGCTTAAAGGTAAAGGAGCCTCTGACAAATTAGTTGAGTCATCTGTTATTTCTACTTTAGGTTCAGTTTTCCTCTGTTTCCTTCAGATTGCATTTTCTAATGGGCCCAGTGATTGAAGGCAGTTTAAAGCACATTAGTGCAAAGAAATACCTTTTAAACATTACATTGATATAACAGAATTGCATAAAATAGACATATAAAAAGACAAATCATTTAAATGTAAAACAGATAGATAACTAACATCAGATAAAATAAAATTTAATGAAACATGCACGTTCTAAATGTGGCTCATCCACATAGGTACAGTTAAAGAAATACAAAACCCCTAAATTTGAACTCAAATTAACAAGTAGTAATTAATAATATTTAAGGCTCAAGAGATATTGGAGCCTCTTTTTAAAATGTATTGTCCTTTGCTTTCTGTTTCTGTTTATCTTCCTCCATCAGTGGTTAATTGTCCTTTGTGCCTTTAGCTCTATTTCTTTTTTGCAGATGAGCCAGTGCTTCACATTTAGCAGAGAAGAAGCACAGGAAAGAGAGGTACTGGTAACATTTTCAATACAAAGCATTGTATATATTTATTTGTTTTTAGATAAAAAAATTCCAACTTAGATTAAATGTTTTATGTATGTAATCTAATATAGAACACATCTGAAAACCTGATAACCTTTGTGTTATTTGTATTATTTGTATTTTTTCTTTCTTGTTTGCTTATGTGTTGCATTAGGAAGCAAAGGTACAAAAGGTATTAAGCAGCAGATTAAAATCTTGATAAGCTTAGAAACACACAACCTATAGGTTACCTACAAATCTTTAACCTCAATGTATTTTATTGACATTTTATGTGATAGACCAACCACACATAACTGTAAATAGATAGGAAAAGGATACTCTTTTTAATGAAACTGAAAACTGTTGGATGGAGATGTATTCAGAACCCTTTTTTTTTAAACATGTACATAAAATCAGGGGCAACAATGACCTTCACCTAGTCACCTACAGTGGGGAGAACAAGTATTTGATACACTGCAGATTTTGCAGGTTTTTCCACTTGCAAATCATGTAGAAGTCTTTAATTTTTATCATAGGTACTCTTCAACTGTGAGTGACAGAATCTAAAACAAAAATCCTGAAAATTACATTGTGTGATTTTTAAGTAATTAATTTGCATTTTATTGCATGACATCAGTATTTAATACATCAGAAGAAAAAAAACAAAATTTAATTAAATTTAATTTGATATAGAAACCTTTCTTTACAATTACAGATATTAGACGTTTCAGGTAGTTCTTGACGAGGTTTGCAGCAGGGATTTTGGACCATTCCTCCATGCAGATCTTCTCCAGATCAGTGCTGTTGCTGGGCAACACTGACCTTCAGCTCCCTTCAAAGGTTTTCGATTGGGTTCAGGTCTGGAGACTGGCTAGGCCACTCCAAGACCTCGAGCTGCTTACGGAGCCACTCCTTGGCTGCCCTGGCTGTGTGCTTCAGGTTGTTGTCATGCTGGAAGACCCAGCCACGACCCATCTTCAATGCCCGTACTGAGCGCGTATCGAGGCTTGTGTTTATGTGGTGATGTTCGAGGCCTTGAGAACAGGCCGTACTATGACTGAATCAGTCATAGTACGGGCGTCTTTGTTTTGCTTTGGAATTAACAAGAAAGGGGATAATTGGAACGGATAGAAGCATGTTAATGACAGTATAAATTTGCTGTTGCTGTTAACGCTCATCAGCTTCATCTGTGCCCTGTTAATGGGTATTGTCTAAAGCAGGTTTTACATTTATTGTTCACTTGATGGCACAGTAGAGCAAATGAAGCATCTTGATTCCTCGGCTCACGAGTCAAGCAATTGGATGGAAAGCCTCAGTGCTTCAAGAAGCTTCAAATTGCATCACTATTGTATGTTGAAATTGTTATGGATGTATGATTCTGTGGCCTTTTCTAATCATCTCTTTGCTGCCCTAATTAAATATATCTGCCCTTGTTGCTCATCTGCCGCACCGCTCACTGCTACAGCTTACACAACATAACTGTTGATAACACATAAGATGCAACACATAGTCAAAGATAAACTGATACAAGAGGGTGACGCCTTTTAGGAGGGTTGAGAACAGGCATAGATAAAAGCAGGACTCAGGCTCCATTCTTTGCTCCTCTCGGTTCATCCCTAAGATGGGCTGAGGGGGGCCCGGTACCGAAGGTGAATGTCACTCTGTATCTGTTCAATTGTATACTCTGTACACTGATCAATTTTGGCATTAAATCTTGATTTTATACTTAACCATTTCTCATTATTTCACAAGGTAAATACTTTGCTGGTTTTACTGGTTGGGTCTCGGAACTAGAGAGAAACGGACCCGGTGGTGCACAGGGAGGAAAGAGAGTAAAACTCCCATTTTACAACAAAAGTCTAATCTCTCATCGCTTCCAAGTGTGTAGCGTAGCCTTTGATAGCGTGGGGGCTATTCGTTAAGGTTAAGGCAGAAACACAACATCGGGGATAAAGGTTGGCTTTAAAACTCAATAAGACAGACAATGAGTGTACATGGAGAAGAGACTGCAGCCTGACGTTCACAACTTCATGGTTTTTCACATTAATATATTGCTTGGTGAGAAGGTGTAATTGTTTTGTAGTTTATAGCTGATTTTGGAAACAAATGTCAGATTATAACAGTGTTTAGTTTTTTTCAGTTTATATTACATATAAACAAGATTGTTAATTTGAGAAAAAATTTTGTGATAATATTATTCTCCATATTCACCAGCTTGTGATTAGATAAGTGTGACTAGAACTGAATCAATCTGTAAGGGGCCAAATACTTTTCCACTTCACTGTAGCATTTTTATAGCTTTTTTTTTCCTTTTTGAACATTTAGATCTGTTTGAAGTTTTACTTTATAATGAGGATTATTTTTTCTTATATGCTTTTGAACTACAAGAATGAAATGTATGTGGCCAATTGCTGCTTCTTAAATAAAATTTTATTTATTGTTTTCGTGAAACAGCATCTGGGGGAGCTGGTGCTCAGTTTCCTTAGCAGGGAGTTGCAACCTTCTTGTCTACTGGCATGTCTAGAGACCGTTCGAATCTTGACCAGAGACAAACATTGTATGGATCCATTCATCAGCCGCTCAGCTATGCTCACTCTTGCCCGCTACGCAGGCATTGCCATTGCCCATCCTGCTGCACCTGCCCGAGACTTGTTGGAGGAGAGCGAAGGTAACTAGTGTGATTCCAGTCTCACATTTACAGAACATGAGGAGAAAACTTGCAATATTTTTAAGTTTAACCTGGCAAATTTCCTTCATAAAAACCTTTTCTTCCCTCCCAGTGTCCTTAAATGTAACATACTCTTGTACAACCTTGAGATAAACGTCAGGAATCACATTAAAGCCCCCTGAGTCTCTCTTCAACGAAACAC
The DNA here is from genome assembly GCA_036173005.1 of Crenichthys baileyi. Classification (NCBI taxonomy): domain Eukaryota; kingdom Metazoa; phylum Chordata; class Actinopteri; order Cyprinodontiformes; family Goodeidae; genus Crenichthys; species Crenichthys baileyi. Next base: position 351,462 of record JAHHUM010001168.1, read on the forward strand.
TCAAGTTTTTGATTGGAAGCATTCAACATTTTTACCAAGTACAACGTTGAAACACATCAATTTTTCATGGATTTTTGTCTTGTTTTTAAGGTTTTAAATGGGCTTGGCCCTCCGCCATTCACTAATTTTATTCATAGAAAATAGAAAGAGACAATAAAAACTAGTGCGGTGGTTGTATGTCTTTGAGGCACACACTCATGGAATAAATTACCAGTGTTTTGAGGGAGATAAACCCCTACATACCTGTTAAAAATAACTAAAGCAGTGGTTAAAAACAAATATATAGGTGCCTATAAATTTATATCTGTTTTCTTCTCTTTCAGACAGTAGACTCACCTTTTATTTTTAATTAGTCTACAGTACAGGGTTTGTGTTAACTTTATATTTTTTTTGTTAACTTTGTATGTAAAAGAAAATTTTATGAGTGTTTTACATATTGCTTTGAGAAAGTGTGTGTGGGATTAATGTAAATGTGGTTTACGTTTTTAGTTCCTGCAAAAGGGCAAGGCTTTTTAAAGACTTAGCTGTTGTGTTAATTATGGCAAATTTACACTGAGGCATATTTCTAATTTGTGTTTAATATGGTGAGCTTTCCTAACCTAAACCTAAGTTAAATTCCCAGATGGCCAGTTGATCCATAAATATGAAAAAGCAAATGAAAATAATGTAAACAAGATGGTGAAGTCTACGTAAAAGTAACGAGCTGCACCCTGACTCAGTGAACCACTGTGAATTCCACACTCTTTATCCCAATATACAATTGTGAAGTGGAACGAAAATTGTACATCATTTCTTGCAGTGTGCAAAAGTATTCAGCCCGCCTGAGTCAATACTTTGTGGAACCATCTTTTGTTGCAATTACAGCTGCAAGTCTTTTAGGGTATGCCTCTACCAGCTTTGGACATCTACTGACTGACATTTTTGCCCATTCTTCTTTGCAAAACAGCTCAAGCTCAGTCAGATTAGATGGAGAGCATTGGTGAATAGCAGTTTTCAGATCTTGCCACAGATTCTTGGTTGGGTTTAGGTCTGGACTTTGACTGGGCCATTCTAACACATTAATATGTTTTGTTTTAAACCATTCTATTGTAGCTCTGGCTTTATGTTTAGGGTCGTTGTCCTGCTGGAAGGTGAACCTCCACCCCAGTCTCAAGTCTTTTGCAGACTCCAACAGGTTTTCTTCCAAGATTCCAAGATATTTGGCTCCATCCATCTTCCCATCAACTCTGACCACCTTCCCTGTCCCTGCTGAAGAGAAGCACCCCCAGAACATGATGCTCCCACCACCATATTTGGCAGTGGGGATGGTGTGTTCAGAGTGATGTGCAGTGTTAGTTCTCCACCACACATAGCCTTTTGCATTTTGGCCAAAAAGTTCAACTTTGGTCTCGTCTGACCAAAGCACCTTCCACATGTTTGTTGTGTCTCCAACATGGCTTCTGGCAAACTGCAAACAGGACGTATTATGGTTTTCTTTTAACAATGGCTTTCTTTTTGCCACTCTTCCATAAAGACCACATTTGTGCAAAGCACGACTAATAGTTTTCCTGTGGACAGATTTCTCCACCTGAGCTGTGGATCTCTTCAGTTCATCCAGAGTCACCATGGGCCTCTTGGCTGCATCTCTGATCAGTGCTCTCCTTGTTTGGCCTGTAAGTTTAGGTGGACTGGCTTGTCTTGGTAGGTTTCCAGTTGTGCCATACTCTTTCCATTTCCAGATGATGGATTGAACAGTGCTCCATGAGATGTTCAAAGCTTGGGAAATCTTTTTATAGCCTAAGCCTGATTTAAACTTCTACACAACTTTATCCCTGACCTGTCTGGTGTGTTCCTTGGACTTCATGATGCTGTTCGCTCCCCAATATTCTCTTAACCAACCTCTGAGTCCATCACAGAGCAGCTGTATTTGGGGGGGGGGGGGTAGACCTAGACACCCCTCTTTCTAGCAACACTCCAACATTTCAAAGTATATTCGGGCCAGAAGGAAATTAAAGTCCTACCAGCAAATTCTGGGCCTGCCCAAGGGGCTCCTCTCCTAAAGGATGCACACAGGAGGCATCCTGATCAGATGCCTGAACCAACTCAAATAACTCTGGCCTGAGCACCATTTTCTCCCCCTATCTCTAAAGCTGAGTTCAGTCACCCTCTTTCAGAGGCTCGTTTCATTTGCTAGTACCCAGGATCTCTCTCTTTCAGCCATGATCTTTCTCAGATAAGGGTCAGAACAAAGATGGAGTTGTATAATGAGAGCTTTGCTTTTTGGCTTCACTCTTTCTTCACTACGACAGACCATAGCTGCACCTACACTATTGCAGACAAACCCAAAATCTATCTATCCATCTCCCACTACATCCCACAATCACTCATGGACAAGACATTGAGATTCTTGACCTTCTTTGCTTGAGGCAAAGACTGACCCTTGACACAGAGGTGGCAGTGTAGCTTCCTCTGTTCAGAACAATGGCCACCGATTTTGAAGAATTTCTTCCTATTTTTATTGAAAATTATATAATTAAAATGATTTAAAAAATGTCTGAACATGGTGGGTAGTCAACAAAACCGTAAAAGAAGACTCTCATTTTCTGAAATAGACTAAATGAAACAATAAGCACATCGTCTTTGCCTGCGTCGTAACTGAGATGTGACCAAGGCAATGGCGCAAGCAGCTGTTTAAGAAGGAGGACATGCATTTTGTCAACTGAACCACACAAACATATCACACAAAAAACTTTAGTATAGCATTTAAGAAAACTTGGATTATCCGTGTGTTAAACTGCAAAAGGATTTCATGGACAAAATTATTGTTCTTTAAAGCTAAAGAAATTATGATTAAAATTAGAACAAAAATGTGATAGTCTGGTAAAGAACATGTACGTTTTTTATGTACGTTTTTTATGGTAACTTTGCTCTTTTCATTTAACTGTTTTTCTCCTCAAGTGGGTGTTGTGAAGAAGGATGGGAAAGAGGCAGCAGAAGACTCAAGTGTTGTGCTAAAGGAATCCCTCCCTCCTTCAGAAAATACTGATCACGAAGTGATTGTTGAGGCTCTCAAGTCCATCTGTAACATCCTGCTCCACAATGAGACAGGACAGGTCAGTCTGTCTTTATTTCTTGGACTAAGAAAATTCTTTATAATTTATTTTAATCTTTGAAAGTGGCTACCTCCTTTGTTGATTGGACGACAGGCTGTAGCAGCTGATCTGCACCTTATTAATGGTGTAGCAGAGAGACTGAAGCAATCTAATCATCCCACCTGGAACCATGAGGTAGGGCAAATAATTAATTAACACAGGTTTTACTTTAGTGTTAAATGTTTAGAATTTTCTTTACTGCTTTGATCATGTTAAAGGTATAAAATGTTGACCCAGCAGTACATCTGTTTCTGATGTTACAACCACATACATGTACATTCTTTTTCATAACTGCATAAAATATCTTGTCAATAAATCCAGAATACGACATTTAGTGCCTATTTAGGACATTTGATGAAACTGGCATGCCACTTTTGAAAGTGGCATGCCAGATACCACTTTTCGCTCCTGCTCTCTCTTCAAATATGTGACATTTGCCTTAAAGTTAATACCACATTATTACACTATATTCTAAATATTTTTTTCATTTTCACATCCAGCTCTATTCTATGAAGAAAAAAGGGTTTAGTGAGTTGTCTTTGTCTATCCAGGTCTGTTTCTTTGATCTGCGACTTACCTTCCTGCTGACTGCCCTGAGGGTGGATGTAAGGGCACAGCTGGCCCACGAGCTTCATGGAATCAAACTCCTAGGTAACTTTCCTGTTCTCCACGGTAGCTTTTGCAAACAGGTCTATCTATTGTTCTTGAATTCAGATACTTTCATCCAAACACCTACTTTTTTCTACTGTTACCTATAGGGATGGGTACTTTTCACATTTGTACCGATATGGTACCGATACCCGGTACCTGGAAATCTATACTGGTACTCAACGGTAACAGTTTTAGGTACTTTTGTGTCCGTTTATGTGGTAATAAAAAAGTTGTTTCAAACATTTCTTCAACATGAAAACCCGTAATTGACTACGCAGTGTTTTTTCTTAATAATGTACAAATTAAAACCCAGCCTTGTTGCTGGCTGCAGACGACGAGTCGCTAACAGATGCAGGCGGGCTAACGGTGCCGAATGCAGGAGTTGTAGTGGGAGATCTGAGGCTGATGAAAACTGTGCACTCTTTAGTCTTGAGAAAAATCTTGTGCTTAACCAGGTGTTCCCTTATATTAGGAGTATTTCCGCCGCTGGCCTTGTACTTCACGTCACAAATATTGCAGCGAGCGTAATCTGCATCCCACTTTCAAAAGTGGAGCCATACTTCCACTCTCTCAGTGTCACAGTGATACGTTTAGATACTGAAACATAGTACCGTTTGAGTTTACATGAACAGGTACTCGGTAGTACCAAAGGAGTTCAGTCAGTACCTATAAAAGTACCGAATTTGGTACCCATCCCTAGTTACCTACACCAATTTAAGTGACTCCAGGAGTTAAGTTGCTGTTTCAGTATAATTATGGAAATTGTATCTGAACAAATTCCAGGTACACTTAAAAGTATGAGATGCCTCTCCTGTGTTTGGTCAAATGGCTATAAATGGCCATAACTGTTTATGAGAAGCTCCTGGGTACAGTTGAGGCGAAAGATGAAGCAATGTGATCTGATCTTTAACAAAAACGTTCTGCTGTGCACACTTCATGGCTTTGGGTTTTGTGCTAATGTTGTTAGATTATTGTGGAGATTCATATTAACTCACTGCAAGCTTTACTAGCTTAAAAAGTTTACTTTGTAACAAAACAAATTCACGCTAATCTTCCCTGACAAAAGATTATCAGCTGACTTTATTACAATAAAGTCATGTTAAGAGCATAGGTGGAAGCCAACCTATTATGCACTTAAAAAGCAGTTGATTTTCTTCTTGGGTTAGCAATGGTTACCTCAATGGAAACGTTTGCAGCCATCATCAATTTACACCAAAACTCACATGCGGGAAATTGCTGCTGAGAATAGCTAAAAATACCAGTTTTTAAATTCTCAAGAACTTCAAGATGAGAGGTTCGGCTGCAGGGAGGTCACTTCTGGATGTCCCAAATGTCCAGCGTGCTCCATGAAGTAGCATAGCTTCAGCAAATAAAAATCCCTTTTATCCAAGAAAAACATCAATATCTGAAAAAAATTATGGCAAGTACAAGAATGGACAGCAGAAGATTGGTGTTCATCCTACGTTAATTTTACAGATGAATTATGTTTCTCATTGTTTGGAACATCTAAAACATCGCTGGTCTTGAGAAGAAAATGTGAATACTACCATAAATCCTAGGCTACTTATATAAATACAGTCCATATTTGGGGTGACAGAAGCTTTCGTCTTATACCATTATTCCATACAGACCACAAATAATAATTTAGAATTGCTACATTTTTGGATCCATGAGGATTCTTTGAATTTTACAAATGTTCTGGACCAATTTGTGACACCCTAGGATTCAGTCACAACACAGGTGTGATTGATAAAGATAAATTGTGATTTACACAAATATTGTTAAGAATTCAGTACAATTTACAAGAATCTATTAAGAATACTGCACGTTGAACATTAGGAATCAGTTAATAATGGGCCCAACACATCTAAAAACCCGGCACAATTACATTTGAAATTGTTACTATTCTTGATAATTTGTGACATTTTCCATCAAGCTATAATAAAAAGGCCCCCACCGCTACTTGGGCATCAGTTCTAAAATAAATTAACAATAAAGAGCAGCTGTAATATTGGTTCTAGAACTGGAGTATCAACACCAACTGCTTATCACTAGAAGAAGACTGCTTTTGTGAGGAAGGAGAAGAGAACCCAGAAACCCAGATGATGGGTTAGACCGTGGCTGACACCAGCTAGAAGGCTAGAATATGATCACTACAACAGACTGATGCAGGAGCTGAGGATGGAAGATGAGAATGCCTTAGTTTCATGGTCAAGACACTGCTTTACGAATCCCAATTAGGAATTGGTTACAATACCTAAGAATGAACTATGAATTTATTAAGAATGAACTGAGATTTTTTGGATTCAGTTGGTTCATAATTTGAAACAGCTCAAAACTTTTGCCACAAATTCCATAGCAATTTTATGGCTCAAGAATTTCAAGAACAGACTAAGAATAAAATATGAATCAGTTACAAATTCTGGAACTTACAATTCTTAATAAAGTCCTAGTTCATTTAATTATAACCGATTCCTAAATGAGCTCTGGCATTACTGAACAGCAAAACTCTGGACACACATGAAATGAATTCACCGAATTTCTTCAAAAATACAAGAATTTATTAGCAAAAATAAGTCAACTCAAAGGCAAGGCAAGTTTATTTATATAGCACATTTCAGTAGCAAGACAATTCATGAAAAAAATGAAAAAGAGACATAATAAGAATATGTTTGAGAACTAAGTATTATCTTGAAGAATTTGGAAATGTGGTTAAGTTAGTCTTGGAACTAACTTAGACAATAATTGTTATACCTTCAAACAACCATTCACAATGCAAGATCAGATAAAACATTATTTTAATAAAATAATATTTCAAAAAAAGATTTACTGAGTAAAGCCAGCCTTCTGGATAATTAATTCTCACTGGTGTTTAATTAGCTGCCTTTACTTAGTAAAAATAAATTGTGTAAATACTATTAAGGAAATATTTCAATAATATTTAAGAAAATATTAATTTTAATAAGGACCAACAACCTCTCTGCATAAATAATTCTCAATGATTGTTAATTAGCTGTCTTTATTTAGTACAATAATATTTAAGGAATTATTATTAAGGAAATATTAAAATAATATTTATGGAAATATTATTTTGAATAAGAACCAAACCTTTCTGGATAAATTAGTTTTAATTGTGTTTAATTAGCTATCACCTTTAGTAAAAAATATTTTGGGAAATAGTATTTCCTAGATTGAAAACTAACAACCTTTCTGGTTAAATGATCTTTAACTGGCCCTCACCTGGTGATCACAAAGCCTATGCATAAGATGGCGGCGAGTCACGTGCTTAGCCTTACAAGGGAAACTTATAGCTTGGCTTGTTATCACTCCTTTAAAGACAAACATATACCTTTAAAATACCATTGCTTAAAGGATAAAAATGCATAAGCGTCGACGGCACATTATGGTCGATCTGTGTTTAAAAACCACCCTTTAAATAAAGTTTGTCCTAACTTTAAAACACAACATAGAGCACACTGCTAGCACTTAGATAGCTGAGTTTCTCAACACTGACAAAAGCAAACGTCATGAAAGAAACATTATTCCGATTATTTTATCTTACACTAATTGTCTCTGCTCAAACACTACCTCTTACGTGAACCTTGCGGAAGAAAAGTCCTGGGCGACGGGTTGAAGGAAGTGAAACTGTTGCAGTAATCCACGTGTGGGCATTAAGAAAGGGGCTAACATTGCAGCTACTCTCCGTAGCTGCCGTGTGTTGGGACAATTAGCGACTTCGTCCCTTGGGTGCTTCTGTAGCTTCTGCAGGCCTCAAAGAGATGTCAAGCCATGCTTGTCTTATTACTTCCCCTTTATGAATGAATACTGGATACTCTTTAACAGCAAAATCATTACTTAACCTTGTTGCACACGATCGGCGTGATTGTAGTCGCTGTTAGATCCAAGAATTCTTAGAAGACTTACTCGCTCCTGAGTTTCTAGGCCTTGAGCTGACACGCGGCCTGGCCTCTCCATTACCTGCGGTGTATGCAGCCAAATTGAGGGCAAGCAGAGGGGGTAAGGTGTCTTTGGGTCAACGATTCCAGCTCTGACAGGAAGCAGGTTAATGTGATTTATTTTGAAAGTTCCAGAAAAGTTTATACCGGCCTTTAATATTGTAACCTATGGCTGGGGTCCCAACAGGGGATTCGTGAAGCATTGTCTTGACCACTCAGAGCCATTGTACTCCCTAACACTGCCCAAATCTCTCGTCTGCCCTTTGAAAACAATGAAAAACAAAGAAACTAGGAAAATAATTAATAGAAAAAGTAAAAAACCTAAACAAAAAACCAAAATAATGAAAAGATTTGAAAATAAATAAGAAATATAAGACAAAGTATATTTATTTTTTTTGTTTATTACATTTATGTCCAAAAACATTCACTTTAGTTTTTACATTTTATTGGCAAAAACAATCACTTTACATAAATCATTTTAATTTCTAAATATCAACAGCCATCACTTAAATAACATTCACTCCTGCTAGTCCCTCATCACTTTTTATTATATCTTGAAGGAATTTAAGTTTAATCATATCTGATTCTTAGTTGCTTTTGGCATATTGTTCACTGATTCCTAACAGATTACTAATGTTTGTGCAGTATTCCTAATAGATTCTTGTAAATTGTACTGAATTCTTGACAAAATTCTTGCGAATCAAGCCGTATCTCATGGTTTATCTGTATCTATCATACCTGTGTCGTAACTGTAAGGATGTGCCGGTCTGTTGTGGTGAAGAGAAAGCTGAGTCGAAAAGCAAAGCTCTTGATTTACCGGTCAGTCTACGTTCCTACCCTCACCTATGGCCATGAACTTTGGGTCATGACCGAAAGAATGAGATCCCGGATACAAGCGGCTGAAATGAGTTTCCTCCGTAGGGTTGCCGGGCACTCCCTTAGAGATAGGGTGAGGAGCTCGGCCATCCAGGAGGGGCTCGGAGTAGAGCCGCTGCTCCTCCACATCAAAAGGAGCCAGTTGAGGTGGCTCGGGCATCTATATCGGATGCCTCCTGGACGCCTTCCTTGGGAGGTGTTCCAGGCACGTCCCAACAGGAGGAGGCCCAGGGGACAGCCCAGGACACGCTGTAGGGACTATGTCTCTCGGCTGGCCTGGGAACGCCTTGGGCTCCCCTCGGAGGAGCTGGAGGAGGTGTCTGGGGAGAGGGACGTCTGGGCGTCTCTGCTGAGTCTGCTGCCCCCGCGACCCGGTCCCAGATAAAGCGGAAGATGACAAGTACGAGTACAGTCAGTCAGTCAGTCAGTCAGTCAGTCAAAATTTTTTATTTCTTAACCAAAAATCATAACTTACGAATCGAAATCAGAGATGTCCTCTGGTGTTGTAATTATGGCTCAAGGCCCTTAATGATAACAATTATTAAATTCTCAGTAATAATTGATAGCTATTACTAGATGGACCTTGTTTTGACAGCTGAATCACTCTTGCTCAAAATAAACACAAACGCTTTCTCTTTATCTACGTGAATATTTAGTAAATCAACAGCCCTGGTACACCTCGCTATTCTGATTCAAAAATCTTCACCTAATCAAGCATGCAAAAATTCTACACAAAAGGGGTAAAATAACTAACTAAACAAGATAAAACAACATTGATTGTGTATGAAAGTCAAACAGCAGTTATAGCAAAAACAAGAGAAAATATGGTACTGGGCGAAGCCTTGGGAGCGGCCTCCACCGCTTTTATGACTGCAGTCATAAAAGCCCCAAAGTTGGAGCTCAGTGAAACACAAAGGGTTATAAAACTTTTAGGCGGCAACCAGTGGAAAAACACAAAGAGTGAAGACAAAGGAATAGTGAGTATTCCACCATGAGGTTCTAGCTGTCCAACTTTAAGTTCATCTGAGTCTGCGCTCAGGTGTTCAAACACAGTGAGACACACACAGCTTCAAAGCGCGGTGGCTTTCAGAGTCCAACAGCGATCAAAGTTCCAATAAGACATTGCATGCACATACAACTTAGAACACATTGGACTATAAGTGACGATTCTAAATCGCCCTAAAATCCTACTCTATCCTGCCCAAGCTATTTCTAATAGAAATAAAACAAAACGGGATTACTTGGTGTCGTCTTCTCTGGAGCAGGGGAGAGGGGGGAGTTTGTTACGCGTCCGTAACAAACTCAAAGACGGCCGGCCTTCCTCCTTTGGCAAAAGGGCTGTCAGCAGTCGACTGGAACAAAAACAAAGAGGAAAATTTCGTCTCCTTGGAAAACCTCCGTGGGTTTTCTTGGGTTACGTGTTAAATCCACGCCTTCAATCGGTAAAGTAAAGTCTTCTTATTCCAGAAAACTCTTCTCATGAGTTTGGCCAGTGAGGAGAACTAATGAAAACCCACGTGTGGCTTCTTCTCCAGAATGATGCGCCTCCGTTGCGTGGTAACCGCGTCTCGGTTTCCAGCGGGAGAAAAATCAATGGTGGGGCATCTCCCGTGTCCTTATATAGCCCACTGTGACATCAGAGCTGTGATACCCCTTCCTATCAGCTGCAATGCCTGCTGGGAGTTGTAGTAGCAGACCATACTGGGGTATATAGTAGCAGATGACACTGGGAGGTACAGTAGCGAACAAATGGTTCAACATAACTGACTCTTAGACCTTCGCAAATTTGACCAGAAAATTAGCAAAATTCCAAGAATCCTCACAAATTCAAAAAATTCTTGAATTCTTGCCGATTCATATTATTTGTGGTCTGTATGGAATAGTAGTTTAATAAAAGCCTACTAAAGCCTGTGAAATGTTTTAATTATCTCCAGAAAATTGTAAAAGATAATATATATCTAATAATCCTGAAGCCGGAAGACGCCTGTTGCTAATAATGCTTTCAGTCACGGCTGTATTGCTGAGAATTATTTTCAAATACAACAATTTTATTAGGTAAAAGTGAACCGTTTTCTTTCCTTTTTGTGTCCTAGGCAACCAGTTGGAAGCCACCCTGGATCTGTGTTGGCCAGATCCCCTGGTGACAGCGAGAGCAGGGTTTGAAGGTGTTCCACCTCAAGAACTGCCCCCACTGAGCAGGCAGCAGACAGAATGTTCTATGGAAATACTGAAAATACTTTTCAACATCACATTTGACACAAACCGACGCAAGGTTGATGAGGTAAGAAGGAAGTGACACAATGAAGCGTTTCAGTTTGCTGTTAATTGGATACTAATAATCCCAGGAGGAGCCCTAGAGAAGAGGTTAGGAAGAGTCTCAGACTTCCTGTTCCTCCTGTTTGTCCTTGCTTCTCCGATCAGTTGCTGGCCAGAAAAGGAAATGTTCGCCACAATTCTTCATTGTAATCTTGGATTGTGCTAAGCATGGCTACCATAAAACAGCCTTCTGTTCTTGTAGACACTAAGCCTAAGAAGATGAGTGCACTCTTCAGAAACGTTAACAAACTTTGTGCAATGTGTGTGTGTGTGTGTGTGCGTGTAGGAAGAAGCAGCGGAGTACAGACACTTGAGCGCTCTCCTGAGACACTGTATGACAAGCCAAGCAGATGGTGAGGAGAGAACCGATGAATTCCACAGGTTTGATAAACAGTCTTCATTCATACACTAATCGCTTACCTTTGAGGCCTACCTCTTATTGCAGTTCTCCTTTTGTTCTCAGCCATACTGTGAATTTACTGGGGAATCTGCCCATTCCGTGTTTGGATGCACTGTTGCTGCCCAAGGTGGAACACGGCTCCATCGAGTACATGGGAGTCAACATGGATGCTGTCAACATGCTTCTGGAATTCATGGAGAAAAGACTGGACCGTGTAGGAAAACACTGCAGATATAGAATTTATTGCTCTCAGTGCTGTAACCCATCTCCCTGTCCTTAGATGCAACTGTTTCAGAGGGTTGCAGGATACTAAGGCTTATCTCAGTTAACACAAAGAACCATGTACACTAATACTAATACAAGGACCATTTATATAGTATGTCTTCACAAAGTAGAGATTAGCTGCAGTAACAACAGAAATACACAATTTTTTTGGACTACCTTTCTTCAAGTACAGAAGGATAATTAATCTGTTTACCTTAATATGCTCCAGCATGCTCTAATACTTGTTAAAATGCCTATTTTATCATGATAGTATTAGGCTTTTTCTGAACAGCCATCACACCATCAATGAGTCCCTTAATTGCGTAGCTTGGGTGTGTATTCCTGGTATGTGCCACATGTTTTAGCACTGTGGATTTTTCCATGTTGCTTGGGAAGCTTATGTAGAAATATGAAGATAATTTGTGTAATGAAGGAAAGAGGCCAGCAAAGTTTTTAAATCATGGCATGACCATGACCCCACTCCTCACCAGTTCCCATAATGTGAGATGAGAAGCACCAATCATATTTATTTACCTACCTAGAAGGAATGGTCTGATCTGGGTGTGCATGACGCTGGGTAGTGACATTGTTCAAATGCCCGGCATGTGGAATGTGTGGAATACTTTTTACAACATGGTTCAGGCAGGCACTAAATGTACAGATTTCCTAATATACAACGTCTGGCCACTGTGACATCTTTAACCCCCATGTTCAGAACAGAACATGACTACCTGCCCTCAATCATACCTACAGTATAACACAGCTCCCACCAGAAGCTGTTAAGCGCTGGTAACTGTCAAATGGGTCCAAAAAAATCCTCTGTCCCTGGTGACCTTCCCTGTTCTGGCTGACTGTTGGAAGTTCCAGGCACTGCCTGATAACACTATCACTTCATTTACTCACTTCAAGGATTATGACTTTAGTCATCTGTTGCCTGTAGGCAACCTGGCTCATTGTACATAGAATCATTCAAATCCCCATCACTGTTCAGCATGAGTGTAAATATGTTTCAACCCAAACTTTTTTTCTGGTTACTTAACTCTGTGCTTTTCTGTTTTTGTCAGTGTGTGTACATAGTGACACTGACGAAGCCACATCTAGTCAGAAGAGAAACAAATATGTACTTAAAAATAAAAAATAAGTAGTGCATTTGTTTGCAGTAACAGGTAACAGGCTGGAGATAATTTCTGTTACATGTACTTTTGTTACAACTCAGATTGACTGCTGATTAAAAGCTAATTGTTTGTCTTTTTGCCAGGGCCATAAGCTGAAAGAGACTCTTCTCCCAGCTCTAAACTTACTGACTGAGAGTTCCCGCATCCATCGTGAGACCAGAAAATTCCTCAGGTCAAAAGTTCGTACGGGGCTGAGCCAAAAAGCTGATTGATGAACATGTTTCCTGTTGATGGCTTGGAAATTTTTTTCTGCTTTTGCTTTCTTAAGGTGCTGCCCCCTCTTCGCGATGTGAAAAACAGGCCAGAAGTGGGCAATGCTCTGAGGAATAAATTAGTTCGTCTCATGACACACATTGACACCGATGTCAAGGACTGTGCTGCTGAATTCCTCTTTGTGCTCTGCAAAGACAGTGGTGAGAAATATCTATTGGCTGCAATGATTCATAGCTATCTGTCTGATGGTTAAACAAATCAAATTCTGCACGATGTTAAAAACTATAACCAAATACAAGCTGACCCAGAGGGACTTTATATGGGTCAAGGAGTAATTGACAAAAAACTTAACATTACGCAGAGCAGGTGATCCTCAGCAACTAAGGCTACATTCACACTGCAGGTCTAAATGCTCAATTCCGATTTTTTGCTGAAATCAAATTTTCTTTGCATGGTCTTTCAAACTACTAATGAAATGCGACCGCCATCAAACTTCAGCCTGAATGGTTCATGACCCCAAAGCAACCTGCATTCGCAGAAGAAGAATATTGAAATTGCACAGCAGCCCACTGTTTATGGACGTAATAATGGATGTGGTCATCTCTGTGTTAGTATTCAGTTGTTGAGCAATAGGGGCCAACAATATTATGACCACATCATAACAAGACGAAGAAATGTAAAAAAGAGGGCGCAACTCTTAACAATGGCCTTTAATGGAGCAGTGACTGCTACGGCTGTAGAGAGGTCTGTGTGGATGTCTTGTTGGTGCCAGGACAATAACGTAAAAGTCGGATGAAATGCAACATGACCATTCTGACTGCGGACACTTTAAAAACTATTGGATATGTATACTGTACAGTTTAGCGCCACACATGAAAGTGGCGCAATTCAGATTATTTTGAGATGAAAAGATCATATTTGGGCCATTCTGACTGCTGTAAAAAAAGTCAGATATGGGTCACCTATGGGCAATAAAGTTGGATTTAGGCCGCATTTGCTTGCTGTGTGAACATAGTCTAAGAATGGGTGTGCAGAAAGCAAGACTGATTGAAATGAAGTAACAGGTTTTACAGAGTAACCCAAAAAGGTTGATGTGATAAACCAAGACACCAACAGAAAATTTAGAACCTGAACAAAAAACCCACCAATGACACTAGGATATGGACGCAGCTATAGGCTAAAGCTGGTGACAAACTACACTATGTTCCCAGTCTTGACAGATTTGAAGACTAGGTGTTCACACTAACACACTGGTTTTTGTTTTATGACTAACAGACTGTGGATCACACTCTTAACAACACTTAACTTGATCTGCTGAGTTATCACAAACTATAGGAATTTTTAGACCAACTAAAGGCAGCTGTGCACATTAAGCTCTCGTGGAAAATCTCTAAAGGGTGACTGTTTGAAGGAACAAACATACCACTAGGTATAGAAGATACCTTCAAAATTTGTATGGGTTATATTAATATTTCATTCCCACATAAAATGAATGAGGTGCAATTTAAAATATGCTAAGTGTAACCCATAAGTGAATATGATATGGATAGAGTTGACTGTATTCTTTGTTATACTCTTAAATGGTGAATGTTTGGAACATGTATTTGACGTTGTGAGGTTGTTTGTGGGTTTGGAATGTCTGTAAATGTTGGCTGTAGTCTAAACATGTTTATTATTTATTATTAACAGACAATAATATCATGTTTGGGCTGGATTGTCAAAATAAACATTAAGGATTTATGATAATTAATTTTTTGTGGAAAATATTTTATTCAGAAAGGTAAATTCGTTTATCTGCAATATGTGAATTTTTGGTTTATTTCAATAAGGCGCTTCATTATTTACTGTGTTTTATTCCTTGAATTTTGAGTACATCTGTTGTGTTTTCTTGGGTTACCAAGCCGACGGAAAGACTAAAGGGCATGCTACCTGTGGAGCAGAGAACGCTGTTGTTTTTGTACTGTTTTTTATTCTTCTCCCTTTTCTCTGCTAAAAGCAGAGGCAGGAAAACTGCAAATACTGGAATGAGTTAAATATGCCAATGTCATAGAAAAACCTCCCAACTGCTACTCAGATACAAAAATTCAGGGCAGTTCATCTATAGGGGGACGCTGTGGTAAAAAAAATTGCGTTTTAACTTATCACTCCTAGAATCACAGTGGCAAAAGTGTTATGGGCAAACATTTCTTAAAAGATTCTGCAAGAGATCAGCTACCCCATGCCATCTTCCGCCTAGAATTTGTTCTTGCTACAGCGCGCTAAAACGAGCTCAAACCCAAACCAACCTCAGGTTCAGGCCCAGCCGGCCTAGAAATGGGCACACATTTTTTTAGAGAGGAAAACAAAAAAGTTATCATAGCTGATTTTTAAATTTTTGTCGCATTGGAAAGTTATGCGTAAAGAAAGATTGTTAGGGAGATAGCCACAAATTTTAATTAGCCATAACTCTGAAATCTTATAAAATTTCTAAATGAGCTTCAGACTACTAACTACTAACTTGATTGTGAGAATTTTTACCGGCTTTGGCCAACATCCACCACTAGGGGCTACTAAGAGTTTTAAAGGTTTACTACGCATAAACGGCTGATTGGATTTTCACAAAACTTTGCAGATACCTTTAAGGGGATGCCCAGAGAATCTCTCTTGAAAATGGTTATGATACATGGAAATGGGCAAGGCTTATTAACAAAAAAAAAATGACCCAAATTTTGAAAAAAATCACCTAAAATCACCTCATTGTCTTAATGTGCTCAGAGTTTCAGGATATATTCCTTGGATTATTCTAAACATTTCATGGAAAGCATGTCATGTAGGAATATTTTGAGAATTTTCAGGCGCAATATGGATTTTTAGTAAATTTATTATGTTTCAGTTAAATGCTGTGTTCGCTCACGAAATGGGAATTAACATTTTCCTTTTCAAAAATTAATCAGTCTAAGGACATGGCTTTCATATACTACTTCTGTCATGAAATGCTTCTTCTAGCAATATGTTGAGAATTTAAGGACAAACTTTAGATTTTTCCCTGTTTTTTTTATTTTCTTACAATGCGGTCAAGTAGCCATAATGCATTTTAAGGGCTAAGCCTTTAAAGCCTGAGTGCTTCTGCAAGCGTGGTTTAATCTCACCCTAAGATAAACGTGGTAATACTGAATGGTTGTTTGCAGTTATATTGGGTACAAGTTCACACTACTCAACTGCTTCCAGATCTGCCTTAGAAAATTCAAACATGTTTGTTTGTTTGACTGCAACCGAGGTTGAACTGGACCGGTTCCCTTGACACACTTGCAGACTGCAGTCTTCACCCCATCTCACCCTCATAGATTTTTGTGCCGACTCGTTCTGCCGACTGACCCCAGCTAGAGCAGACTGAGGCAGACTTTCCCTGACTATTAATTAGGGGTATAATCGGGATAAGCATTGTGTGGTGGCCCCACCTCAAGTCAGTACTGATATCTTCTCTTTCATCAGGATGAAATGCAACCATTTAATCCTAATATTTCTCTGTCCAGTTTCAAGGTTCATCAAGTACACAGGATATGGTAACGCTGCAGGTCTGCTGGCTGCCAGGGGACTGCTCAGGGGGGGCAGAGACTCTGGGATCTACTCTGAAGATGAAGACTCTGAGACTGAAGAATACAGAGAGGCAAAGCCCCAGTCAGTACCATTCATACACTATGACAGTGTAGCTGTGAGTGAGAAGAGGTGCTTATTACACCAGCAGCAAACACCTTAGATACATTAAGAATCAGACATGAACCACTGCAGAACTGCAACACATCAGATAGTATCTGACTTTAAAGGTAAAAGAGTGCTTTGTGTTTAAGGTGTGAAGGTCTTCTTCACTGCACAGCTGCTCCAGGTCCTATCAACCTTGGATACTTATTGGCTCAAACAAGAGTCAAAAACCCTGATCCTGTAGACTAGTATTCACGGACAGAAACATGGTCACTGTTAATGATGCTTTTTCAAAAAGAATACAGCACTTTATAGGATTTCCAAAGGTCAATAAGAAAACTTTTGTTTTTTGCAAACATCTTTTTGAAGATACACAACAAAAACTGTATGTGAAATTCCTCACTCAAAGGTTTTCACATTATATGAGTTTTAACTTAAACCCAGCTTTGTTTCTCAGAGTAAGTGGTTGGTGACACATTAATGTTCAATCAGCTGGCATAAAGATTATTTTCTTTCTAACTAAAGTAGCTTAGAGTGAAAATATGAAATCCTGTTCTTAAATTGAATGTATGTTCTTGAATAGACTGACATGTCTCTCGATAAATCACTGTTGGAGATGGGCACCAGCCCTTCCATAACCCTAAACAGGATTGAGTAAATGCAGAAAATACTTGGATGGGTTAATTTTTATACTCGTTAGGTGCTCTATTTTTAAATGATAGTTGCAAATATTTTTCCTTCAATACCTCTCATTTCGTGTTGTTTCCAGTATTAACCTGATCACAGGTGTTGTAGAAGATGAGCAGCCCAACCCCCTGGAGGGAATGACCGAGGAGCAGAAGGAGTACGAGGCCATGAAGCTGGTCAACATGTTTGACAGACTGTCAAGGTCTCACACTGCTACTCTTTAGCAGATTTTAAGTTACCACATACAGTTACTGTTCACTTTATTTAGTACACCTTGCTAGTTCCTGCTGGGACCCCCTTTGCCTTCAAAACTGCCTTCATTTGTTTGTGGCATTAGTTCATTCATAGATTTGTCAGCTGTATATTCATGATATGAATCTCCACTTCTACCTGATTTTAAAGGTGTTCAGTTGGATTGGGATCAGTTTACAGTGAAGGCCATTGGAGCACAGTAAACTCATTGTCATGTTCAAGAAACCAGTTTGAGACGAGTTGAACTTTGTCACTTGGTTTATTAGCCTGCTGGAAGTAGCCATCATAAGCTGGGTGTACAGTGGTCATACAGCGATGGACATAGTCGGCAACAATACGCAAGTATTCTGTGATATTTAAACAATGCTCTTTGGTACTAAGGGACCCAAGGCTTGCCAAGAATATATCCACCACACCATTACATCACCACTACACTGATACTGGATACTGGAAAGAATGGATCCATGTTTTAATTTGTTTACACCAAATTCTGACCTCACCATCTGCCGTTGTCCGGTTTTCGTAAGTGTGCGTAAAGTGCGGCCTCAGTTTCCTGTTCTTGGGTGACAGCAGGGACGGCGACTTAAGTTTGAGACTGTATGGAACCGCAACCTTGTATGGAAGAAGCGGGTATAGAAAATGCATGGATAGGTATTGGATGGATGGATAAATGGATATTTTTCCAATATTATTAAAAATTCTCCAGCTCAGAATGGGAAGAAACCCCAAACCCTATTCAGTGCAATATAAAATGGTGGATAATATGAATGCAGGGATAAACAGGTGTTAACTTAGTCATTACAAAAAGCATTTTGTTTGATTCATTCACCAATTCAATATTAACAGGCTTGAACCCCTTTCTATTATTTTTCTTACTGCATAAATGCCTATGAATATTTCTAAAAGGGTAAATATTGTATTTATATAAAAAATGATATTAATCTGCCAATTGTTGGATGATAAATTAAATGTTAAATGATTCAAAGTTAGCTGTTAAAAGATTGAAAGATAAGTACATGTTCATGTGGTAATTTAGGCCTAAGGACAAACAGTACAGGTTTGGAACCCTATTCTACCACAATGCAGGGTTAGAGGTGACCTAGATGTCATCGATTTGATTAGAAAATGTTTATTTCAGTCATTAGAGACTAGACGCTTGACTCTGAATTTAGGCGAAAGACTTTAGGCTTGACTTGGAAACATGACTTGTGAACATCTTTGGGTGACAGGGGTTGCACTCTGTGAGGTCTTCTGCTGCTGTAGCCCATCTGCATTAAATGGTATTCTGAATACCCTGGTTGTAGCAACCTGTTATTTGAGCGGCTGTTGCCTTTCTATCATCTCAAGCAGTCTGGCCATTATCCTATGTCCCATACATCAACTAAATACTATTTTCCACTCAGGTACTGCTCACTGCATATTTTCTCTTCTTCAGATCATTCTCTGCAAACCTCAGAGATGGTTGTGTGTAACAATCCTAGGCGATCAACAGTTTCTGAAATCTTCAGACTAGCCTGTTAGGCACCAACAACCATGCCATGTTCAAAGTCACTTAAATCCCATTTCTTTTCCAGTCTGAAAATTGCTTTAAACTTCAGAAAGTTGTCTTCACCTTGCCTAGATGCCTAAATGCATTGAGCAACTGTTATGTAATTGGCTGAAACACCAGTTGTGTCAACAAACAATTATTCAGGTGGGCCTAATAAAGTGAAGGGTGAGTTTATAGGGAGTGTTATCCTATTTATAGCTATCAAGCATTTACATTAGAAAGGATAAGTAAAAAAGACCAAAACATGGAGAAACGTCCTTCAACATCTGCCATTTTTTAATGATTACAGTATTTAATGTGCAGTCTATGCTAACACACTGTTCCTGCTTTGTGTAGGACCAATTTGATCCAGCCCATGCAACTTGATTCGGATGGGAAAATGAGAGAGATGACCACGGAGGATCTGAATAAAATGGTTACCAATCCGTTGTTTCAGTCAGAAGAGCCTGCTGATCCAGACAGTGAGGACGAAACCTAATTAACCCCCAAGCATGACAGCAGAAGCTGATTCAACCTTTGTGACGACACTGCATACTATAATGATATCATGTAAGTTGTACCATTCTGGCCCACTGTGTTTCTTCTGATTGGACGAGAGGTAAAAACATTTTGGGATTAGTTTAGCAGATGTGAGAATGCAGCATTGAAGGCATAGAAGGAGACTGAAAGAAGCATTTATTCGTTTCACATCACATTAACCAATGATAACTGATCATTTACCCAATAGCACTGGTGTTCTAAAGGTACTGTTACTCTGTCTTACAAATTTGACTTAATTTCATCATCAGTTGAGTTCAAGCTTAAAACCTTCACTGACTGTTTTTTGCAGAATAAGCGTTCCAGTGACTGTAAATCAGAAGAATCCACGGAGCTGTTTTCTGGAGATATCTTTGGTCTCGATTGAAACTTTTTTTATCTGGTATTCACAGAGAAGCATTTTACAGAATGTAGAGCTTTTTATGACACCACGTACGATCTTACTTTTAGAGAGAATGTCTTTAAAAAAAACAACATGGTTTCGTTTTTGATTTGAGAATCAACTTTTATTTTTGAAATGGAATTTAATAAAAATGGATATTATTTTTCATTTCACTTCACAAATGTTTTATTTTAACAAGTGAAAGACACTTTACTGATGGATCTGTTTCGGTGTTAGTTGTAACATGACATAAAATACTATAAATAAGAAAGAAAAAGAAAATTCCTTGTTTGCACCTTTGTATTGTAACTGAATGGCTGTTTCAAACAGTAAAGTACACTTGTATCTAAATAAATTCACTATTTGTGGTCTCTGTTTATTTGAAGATTGAGGGTCCTGCAGAACATAGGAGATGATGCTGATAAAGAAGAAACTGCTTGTTTTACCCTGAGACACTCATTAGTTGTCTGAGAGAGAAGAAGGTATACAAAGAGGACATGTTGATTGATGTGTGAAGGATCCTCTAGCCTCAGCTTGGCAGAAACGTTATGGATGGAAATGTACGGATAAAATTAGCACAAAATGTAAGGAGTTCTTGTTTGGTTGATTTTTTTTTTCTTTCTTTTTTCTCACGTGTCCTATTGTGGTATTTCAGGCACCATATAGAGAAGCTTGTTGCCTACATGTGCCAGGGCAGATTTACTCTACAAAAAGGATATCTTAATTTGGAATCCTAATTGCGTGATTGACTTTATTAAATCAAAGCTGTATTCAGCATTAAAGTAGGTCTGATGTAATAGTAACCTGTGGTAACGTGTGACCTTCAACCATTTGGATTATTTGTGAGTCATGTGGGAGTGTGTGTGTTTGGCTGGATGAGCGTATATGTAGAAATAGGTGTGTTTGCACTGAGTGGGTGTGCATGAGCGATGTTGTCATCTGCAGGTGTACAGTTGAAAGAGTGGCGAGAGCAGTTGGAGACCTGCAACACACAGCACCCAAGAGCAGCAAAGGACAGTTGGACTTGGCCCTGGAAGGCTACCGCAGCCCCAGGCAGACTTCCCCAAACCTCACCCCAAGCAGGGGTAGTGCTAGCCATTTGGGTGCCCTTAGCGCCCTAAGTCACAGTAAAAGCTCAGTCAGTAGCTATGTCTAGGAGAAAAATAGGGTTAAACACTGAAAGACAGGGCCAAGTGTATCATCGGTAGAAGGTGAGCATTAAGTTGTTGGCAGCAGAAGCTTGGACGATGCCCCCCTCCAGGAAGGTGTCACAGGTAGATACAGAGTCAGGCCAGGTGTAGCTTCTAGGAAGAGAAAAGAGAGAGAACAAAGTTAAAAGCTGAAATAACAGCAAATAATGCAAAATTGGAGAGTAGTATGAGAATGTAGCAGAGAGAGTGGAAGTGGTCATTATGTCCTCCAGCAGCCTAAGCCTATAGCAGCATAACTACAGAGATAGCTCAGGAAAGCTAAGCCACTCTAACTATAAGCTTTATCAAAAATGAAAGTTTTAAGCCTAGCCTTGAGCTTACCTTCTCAGGGAAGAAGAGAGATACGTTTGATACGTTTCGATCTTCATCAGCTACACCAAACAGAATTAATAAGGTGAATGAAACAGTTCTTAACCTTATATTTCAAAAACATTAATACATTAATGGCTTTTAATCTGACTGCTGTAAGTAAGAACTGCTCACTCCATAAATATATATTGCAAATAACTTCACATTCTGACATATAGAGGTTCAATGTCTAGAGTGAAAATTAACAGTCAGAAATATGTCCTTTTTTAAATATTTTATCAGTCTCAAACCAAAATTAGTTCCCCAGCCTCAAAATAATGGCAGTAAATAACAGAATAATAAGAAGACACAAATTAGGACACAAATCAAGACATTTTTAATAACTGATAACAGGTATAGGTATCGATTTACACTCTGTTCATACTCATTTGATTTATACAGTTTAGTAAATATTCTGTGCGTGCAAGTTAAAGAGAAACATGACAGTTTAGAAAAATCACACAACCGCCCTGAGAGTTTCAAAGACTAAATCCCAATGTTGTGTTGCTATCTCACATAGCATCAGATGACACATACAGACCTGGTGACCTACTGAGCTGGTGGAAAATTCTGCCACATAAAGTAATGACAATATGATAAAATCACACCTGGCATGAGCAGAATCTAAGTAGAATACCAACAGATTTACTGCATCCTCTTTGTGCTGCTAATCCAATCAGAAATTGCAAGCACACGTCAAAACTGCCCAATCTAACCAATCATTGTTCTCAATAGTCATGCGTCATCTGATCCCCTAAATCCGACCATCCCAATGTGAAGTTATGTAGCTGATCAGTTACATTGAGACTTATGTTGCCTACTGACAGGTGTATGAAAAGTGTTGGTATCCAAGAAATGGTGACAGTATGCAATGCAGGAAATGTAGAAGTTTCAGCACTGTGTTCCAGTGATTACCATCAAACTTCGAGCACTTCTTTATACAGTGCGAATCCATTGTGTAAAGTGCAGGAGTGTAATTGAATTTGTGAGTTGTGTGCTCAAGTGCTCAAATGTTTTAAAAATAGTTTGGTTTGCATGAAACAATGTTTTGTAAGTGTTTGCCTTAACTTAGCACAAGGGGACAATTCAGTTATTAGTCCTGCTGTGATTTTACAGGCAGTCACTATCCTACCTGCAAGAAGATAACTCTCTTAATGTCTCCACTTTATTGAAACAAAGATTCATTTCAGAGCTAAAAGCTAAAAAACAGGAGCCAAAAATCTGAAGTTTAAAACAACTCCATCCTTTATAATGTCATAGCAGTTCATGTGAGGATTTTTTTTAACAGGCTCCACATTCACATTAGATATAGCGTGTTCTGTGCAAACATGTTCCCATGAGCTCATTTAATATTTTGGAGATCTTTGAACTTAATAATGCTGTTTTCCTACTAAGATGAACATGAATTGAGAGCATATCTCTCTTTGCTATATTAAACCTAATTAGAGAAAACACATATTTAGAACAAACCTTTGATACTCGATATAGAAAAGAGTTGCAACATTCTCGCACTTAGGTTGTTGCACAACACATTTCTGTCTTTAACGGAAGCCATGATTGCTAATGTCTTGAAATAAGTGAGCACCTCTATTTTATTTAATGTTTTGGAGTTGTTAACAAGGCAATGTTTCATCTAAGAAATCCTAGGGGAATTATCTACTGCAACTAATATACTGATGGGTCATGATCACAAAACCCTGAACTGTCCCACTGAAAAAAAAATTAGCTGTTCTTCACCACTTTTGTTTTTATAGATTGACTGAAATGCAGCTGGTACAAACTGCTACTTTACCAGAAGGCTAAAACCCAAAACTCAATAAACAAAATATAACCATCAAGTTCATCATAGGCCTCGAAGCTTACTTTTAAATGTATATAACAAGACAGTGTGGGTAAAACATGTAAATAAATGTGTTTTGACATCATATGTTAAAACATAAATATGTTAAATGAGTCTTTCAGAACAGTACAAAAACCCATATTTAATGTTGTTAAAGTCAGGTTACATAAAACCCAACATGCTAGTGGTTAAAAACTGTGAGTCTAAAAACCAAGTAAGAGGATAACATTATTTTGTTTTCCTATGTCAGAAGAAGACCTCTCAGCATGCACCAACATATTTAACAGATACACTGTCGGTGCATGCATCTAGTTAGCTCCAGCTAACAGTTTGGCCTTTTGGTGTAAACAAGCAAAGACTGCTAAATCAAATCAATCCAAAAACAGAAATTAACCAAATCTACATTATAATTATCCCTCTGTCAGAAAGTGTGTAAAACGTTTATTCACACCAAAAGGTCACTGTGAAGCTTGCCTAGCACACATTATGATGGAAACACAACTGAGCTGTTGAAAAAAAGTAGGACATTGACACTACATGAAAATCATTCTCTACTGCTTCCTGATGTCAGTGATGTGGCAGAGCTCTTCCAGGTAAGACTGTTTCTGTGAGTCAGTCAAACAGACAGGGCTCAGTTCTGTCCTCTGCTGGCTCAGCCATCTTTGTGTGCTGCGGAGAAAGTGCCTCTCCTCTCTTTTGTGTGTTATTACCCTGATCCAATGCAACTATGCTGTTCTTCTGGGAAAAGGGGCTTAGATGGGTTAACTCTATGGATTTAGAGCCAACTGGCATTGTGGTGGGGGCCTTTTCTTGCAATGGTGAGGACGCTGAGATTCTGGTGGGGCTCTTTCTCTGAGGTGCAAGGTTCACAGGTGACTTTCCCACTTTTCTAGGTGGTTCGGGAGGTCTCTCCATTCCAGTGAATGTCTTGTCAAATGTAGTTGAACTGAGAAGTCTAATGGTAGAGGGACACCCTGATTTAGGTACTTCTGCTGCTCGTAAAAGTAGTTGCTTGGTTGGAGGCAATGTACCTCCACAGTTTGCTTTTCCTCTCTCGGCCTTCTGTTCATCCATCTGGTCCCTTGCCTTCTTTTCATCATCTGATTGTTTTTCTGTGGTGCAGACTGGGTGGATGAAGAACAGATATACAGATGAAAACCTTAAGTGACTAATGTTAAGAAAAAGCTTAAAAAAGATAGGACCACTTTCACTGTCAATACCTTGTGCTTCATCTTCATTGCAGGAGGGCAGGTCCCAGCGGTTGCCCTGGAAACGGATCGGTGACTTCTGTAAAACAGCCTTGAGTTCTAAAAGAAACCAAAACTCAAAGCTAATTGATGATGTAACTGCCTTAGCATATAAAATAAGGAACAGTGGTGTTAAACCTATGAAAACAATAACTCTACCTTGTGTCACGGCCAGTGCATCCTCATGGACAGACACAGTTCTGCGCTGTGGGAGGGGCTTTAGGTGCTGGCGTAGCTTAGGAAGACTCTCTGGAAGAATGCAAAAACACATAGCATGCAAACACATTGGAAAATCAACATATCTGTGACTGACCTAAGTAACCCATACAAAGAAATCAAAACAAATGAGTCCATAATGGCATAGAAAGCCAAACCTGCAGAAATCTTTCAGTATTTAGAAAAAATTCTTACTGCTATGTGTAAATCAAAATCACCTGATTTAATATTAACCAACAGCCTGTAAAAGGGTTTTTCAGTACCAATGCATTGCAAAAAGTGGTACAAATATCAAAAGCAGAGACATTAGCCCCTTTTCCATTACTTGTGGCCATCTGTTTGTGGCAGCTGAAAGTGAGTATAAAGCGTTTAGTAGGTATGTGGTGAATAACTGCAAACACCAGAAAATAAAACAGAATATTTGTTGCCGGAAATTTGTGACATCATTAAGTTATTGTTGGCATTAATTATAAACTATTCTCCCACAGTTCTGTAAGACAAATGTTTAATGCACTGCTGATGCACTGCTGATGATCAGAGCAGCAATACACATTTCCCTAAGATTGTCTTTTCATGTAAACCTAACATAGTGGAGTATGAATTCTTATTTTTATTTATCTCCTATATATATTTGTTTATATAATACTTTATATTTTTCATAGTTTATGCAGACGGCTTTGCAGGAGGAGAGACCACAGTTCCAGGTTTGGATGCAGTTTCCCAGAAGCTCAGTGACCCTCTTCATGTCCGGCCATCCTCTGCTCTAGTCTGTGCATCTTCCACTTTATATAAATAGGTGCTTATGATTAGACAGTCAATTCCCTGTATTGATTATCATTTTTTTATTCTAATAAATACATATTTTACTAAAAACATTTTCTGTAGTTATCTAATATACCTGATGATAAAAGAGAAATAAGTGTGTTAATCAGTGTTTAGTAGTTATTGTAAATGAATTATGCAGTTGTAAAGCAAGAACTCTGGCCAGATGAAGGTTGGTAAAAAATTTAATGTAAAATAATGATTTAAACTTTCCTGTTATGGATCCAGTGCAACTTAAGGAATAACGAAAGCTAACGCTGTTCGTCATCTATTATTTATCAGTTGAAACAACAAAAAAAATTATTAGCTAATCTTAAATATAGTAAAGGAGTAATGCCATCTGCAGCAATGAAGGTGTATTGCTGTTTTCTTCACAACTACCCCATACGCCATATGCTGATTTAAATAAATGCTCCGTGGCAATATAAAAAGAACATACAAAGTTCCTTGGGATTCCTATAATAATAATCAAAAGAGTTGTCCATGAGCCAAGGAACACTCACAGAGAACTTCAGAAGGACCTGGAAATAACAGGTAGAGATTTTACAATGAAAACAATAATTAATGCACTCAATGGCCTTTATGCACATTCACTGCCCAAGACTCCACTGCTGAAGAAAAAGCATGTTGAAACACATTTAAACTTTGCTGCAGAAGATTTGGACAAGTCACTGAAATGCTAGGAGAATATAGTGTTGTCAGATGAGGCCAAAGCTGACATCTTCGGATGTCATTGTCACAAACACAAAGTCAAGGAAACCTCTGTTTGGTTTCAAAGAACGAAAGAAAAAAAAAGCTAGAATGGATCAATCAATCACCTGACTTGTATCCAATTGGAAATCTATGGAAAGAACTGAAGATCAGAGTGCATAGAAAGGACCTCCAGAACCTTCAAGATCTGATGAGAATTTGTGTGGAAGAATGGGTCAATATCACATCAGAGCAAAACATGGGCCTAGTTTCTTCATACAGACAATGTCTTGAAGTTGTCATTATTCAGAAAGATTTTTCAAAGTATTTAATACATTTCTGTAAGTGTTTTAAATACTTATTCCGTCCGTCATTCCAGGGTTCTACCTGTAACTTTATTTGTGGACTGTTTTGATTTCTTTGGATGTATTGATTACTTTGGTCGTTGGTGACATCTGGTGTACATTTCATATCAACAAAAACGTTACTAATATATATATTTATATATAATATATATATTTATATATAATATATATATTTATAAAACATTGACATTTTGAAAAACTTATTTTAACCTGTTTATATGTGTACAAGAGCATACCCTCAGTGACTGATTGTACTTTCTCGCTGCGGTCTGGTGCACCGTCGCCTCTCCAAGATTTTGTGACTAAAGAATGGAGTTCTTTCATGGGAGACAGAGGGGGGATTTCACGTTGCACGCTATCCTGGCTGCCATTCTAGAGATGAGAATCAGGATCAGTGGACTGTAATACACTTAGACAATGGATTCAATAGTGCTGGGCAATAAAACAATTCCAATAATTTATCAATATACATCAATAACAATGAGAAGGCTTTAAAATTCAATAAGACATGTACATGTACACAATACATTTGGCCTAACAGGCAGATGCATTACTCAAACATTTGGATGCATCTAGATGGAGAGGAGAGGAGATTGCAACCAACAGTGTGAACTAGATTTTCATTATTTTCTGGTAGTTGTTCCAAAAAAGGTAAAAAAAAAACCAAAACAGCAAGACTTCATTTCTTGTAGTTGAAGTCATCATCCAAAGGGCATCCTCAAAGCAGGTGAGAGAGCAGTTCCGAGCTTTCAAAGTTTTATACTAACAATATCTCGGAAGACACCATATTGTTAGGGGAACGTAACCTGCATGTGAATTTAGATGTTCAGAACGACACATCCCAAACAGCTTAAAGGCGTGGAGCCTCTCCCTCTCAAGCTTTGAACTAAGAAAGCTCTACTGATGAAAAGTGAAATGTCTACAAGAACTGATGTCCAGTTGTTTTGTTTTTTTAACCTTATTGGATCGACCATGTCCTGGTTGACTGAGAATCTTCACCAGCATTCTGGTAGTTGTCTTGTTAGCACTTCTAAATAGAACTGCAAATAGGATTTATACAACAATACATTGCTTGTTGAGGAGTCTTTATAAAGTCCTGCGATTCTTAATGGAATTTAGTTTTTGCATTTTTTATAAATAACTCTTATTAAAGTTCTATTACTTATTCTAATTTATTATTTAAGTTTGTAATGGAGAAGATACTATCTTAGAAACTAGACTGTTAATTTGAAACCATCCAATTCATGCATCCATTGTCTTCCCCTTATCCGGGATCGGGTCGCAGGGGCAGCAGCCTAAGCAGAGAGACCCAGACCTCCCTCTCCCCAGGCACTTGGGCCAGCTCGTCCAGGGGAATCCCAAGGCGTTCCCAAGCCAGCCGAGAAACATAGTCCCTCCAGCGTGTCCTGGGTCTTCCTCTGGGCCCGGTGGGACGTGCCCGGAACACCTCACCAGGGAGGCGTCCAGGAGACATCCTAACAGAAGCCCGAGCCACCTCAACTGGCTCCTCTCGATGTGGAGAAGCAGCGGCTCTACTCTGAGTCCCTCCCGGATGACCGAGTTCTCACCCTATCTCTAAGGGAGAGCCCAGACACCATGCGGAGGAAACTCATTTCAGCCGCTTGTATCCGTGATCTCGTTCTTTTGGTCATGACCCAAAGCTCATGACCATAGATGAGGGTAGAACGTAGAGTGACCGGTAAATCTAGAGCTTAACTTTTTGACTCTGCTCTCTTCACCACGACAGACCAGTACAGCGCCTGCATCACTGCTGACGTAGCACCAATCCCTCTGTCGATCTCCCGCTCCATTTTTCCCTCATTCGTGAACAAGACCCCAAGATACTTGAACTCCTCCAATTGAGGCAGGACCTACCCCCGACCCAGAGAA
Organism: Crenichthys baileyi; assembly: GCA_036173005.1. Lineage (NCBI taxonomy): Eukaryota > Metazoa > Chordata > Actinopteri > Cyprinodontiformes > Goodeidae > Crenichthys > Crenichthys baileyi. The sequence goes on from JAHHUM010001168.1 coordinate 380,158, forward strand.
GGCACTCTACCCTTTTCCGGGTTTTAAAGACCCATGGCCCTTGGACTTGGTGGCACCTTTTTCTCACCCCAGCCGCTTCACACTTGGCTGGGGAAATGCTCCAGTGAGAGAGTAGATCACGAGCTTATGAAGCCAATAGGACCAAACATATCCGAAAAAAAGAAAGAGCCACAATCCTACAGCCCCCAAAAACCGGCCCCCTAAACACCTTGGCTGCGCCAAAAAAAATTCTGTCCATAAACGGTTTAAACAGAATCAGTGACAAAGGGCAACCCTTTGGGGGTCCAACCCTCACTGGAAACAAGTCCGAATTACTGCCGGCAATGTGGACCAAGCTCTGACACCAATCATAGGGACCTAACAGCCCGTATCAAAGAGCCTGGTACCTCACACTCCCGGAGCACCCCCCACAAGATTGCCTGAGGGACACGGTCGAACGCCTTCTCCAAGTCCACAAAACAAATAGCTGGTTTTTTGGGGGGTGTAGAAATGGGCCAGTGTTCCCCCCGGGGGACCAAAAACCACCCCCGGGCCCCACAGCCGGAAAAATCCGAGGTTTGACTTTCCGAACGGACCTCCCCTCCCGGAAACCCCCGAAAAGACCTTACCGGGGAGGCTTTAAGAATGTGACTCCCCTAAAGTTGGAACCCCCCCTACGGTCCCCCTTTCTGAATAGGGGGACCACCCCCCCGGGTCTACCAAACCAGTGGAAAAAACCCCCAAAGTCCACGCGATGCTGCAGAGGGGTTAAAAAACCAACCCCACCCAAAATCCCGAGCCTTAAGGGGTACTCTGGGGGAAATCTCATCCACTCCCGGGGCCTACCACCGAGGGGGTTTTTAATCCCCTCGGTGACCTTCAGCACCAGAGATTGGGAGAGCCCCCCCTAAGGTCCCCAGGCTCCCCCTTCCTCAAAATGGAAGATGTGCCGGTGGGATTGAGGGGGGTTCTTTTTGGGGGTACCCCCCCAACCCCAGACCCACAACATCCCGAGTTGGGGTCAGCAGCACACCTCCCCCGTAAAACAGTTTTGGGGGTGTACCTCTTCCCCCGGGGAAAGGGGGGAATCGCCCGAAGCCTAAGGAAGTCGTTTTCGATGGCCTCTCCGAAATCCTCCCCAAGCCCCAGTTTTTGCCTCAGCCACCACCCGAGACCCATGCCGCTTTGGACTGCCAGTACCCATCAGCTGCTTCCGGGGTTCCACAGGCCAAAAAAACCCCGATAGGAAATCCCTTTTTTCAGCCTGACAGCATCCCCACCACCCCGGTGTCCCCCCAGCGGGTTCGAGGATTTGCCACCACAACAGGCAACCCAAAAAACCCGTGAAACCACAGCTCCGGTAAGCCACCTCGGCAATGGGGGCTTTTTGGAACATGGCCCACTCTGACTCAATGTCCCCCCCTCCCCCCGGAACGTGGTTTTTTAAGCTCCGCCTCACGGGAGAATCCCCAGATGTTCCCAGCAGACCCCAAGATTTTTTTGGGTTTTGCCAGGTCTGACCAGCATCCTGTCCCACCTCCCGGAGCAAGGCTCAACCCCCAGGCAGGGGGCGTGGGAAAGGGTCCGCCCCCCTTTACCCGAGTGTCCAAAAGACATGTGGCTTGCAGACCAGATGAAGGACAAAAATAAAGTCGATCCCCTTCGAACTGCGGCCCGGGGGGCCCGGTGCCAAGAACCCATATGGACCACCCTTATGCTTGAACATGGTGTTAGTTATGGACAATCCATGACGAGCACAGAAGTCCAATAACAAAACACCACTCGGGTTCAGAACGGGAGGGCCATTCCTCCCAACCACACCCCTCCAGGTCTCACTGTCATTGCCAACGTGAGCATTGAAGTCCCCCAGCAGAACAAGGGAGTCCCCTTGGGTCTCCAACACCCCCTCCAAGTACTCCAAAAAGGGTGGGTAGTCTGAACTGCCGCTTGGTGCATAAGCACAAACTACAGTCAGAACCTGTAGGCGGAGGGAGGCTACCCTCTTGTTCACTGGGGTGAACCCCAATGTACAGGCTCCAAGATAGGGGGCAACAAGTATGCCCACCCCAGCTCGGCATCTCTCACCAAGGGCAACTCCAGAGTGGAAGAGTGTCCAACCCCTCTCAAGGAGACTGGTTCCAGAGCCAGAGCCGTGCGTCGAGGTGAGCCCGACTATTTTTAGCCGGAACCTCTCTACCTCGCACACCAAGACAGGCTCTTTCCAAGAGCCGTGGATCAGACCGCCAAGGTCTCCGCCTTCGGCCGCCACCCAATTTAACCGACCCCTTTGGCCCCTCCCTCGGGTGGTGAGCCCATCGAAGGGGGGACCCGCGTTTCCTCTTCGGGCTGTGCCCGGCCGGGCTCCACGGGTGAAAGCCCCGGCCACCAGGCGCTTGCCAGCGTGCTCCACCTCCAGGCCTGGCTCCAGACTGGGGCCCCGGTGACCCGCTTTCGGGCGAGGGAACACTGTTTCCATTTATTGTAATCGTCATAAGGGGTCTGTGGGCTGCGCTTTGTCTGATTTTGAATTTGAAACCATATCATAATTATCAAAACCCCTTTTCTGATAATTTTTTGCCAGCATCGCCCAGCTCTAGGTTCAAGTAGAAGAGGTGTGATTATATTTTGAGTTAGAGACAATAGTTTTAGTAGAGTGAATTTTGCCCTTAATCCTAAAAAATCTGTTGCAGTTTCAATTTCATTCAACCTACATTTATGATGCACTGCAAAAGTATTCATACTACTTCAACTTCTCACATATTGTCATGTTAAAGCCACAAAAGTCAAGGTATATTATTGGGATTTTATGTGAGAGACCAACACAAAGCAGTGCATGATTGTAAAGTGGAAGGAAAATGAAAACTGGTTTTCAAATAAGAATCTGAAGAGGTGGCTTGCATATATGTTCAGCTCTTTTAATGATTATACTCCAAAATAAAATCCAGTGCAACCAATTCAGTTGAAAAAATGAATCCCAAATTGTAGTAACTCGTGTTAATCAGGTTTCTTCAGAGTGTCATTATAGATGGTGACATATTATAGCACAGATTTACAACAAATGTCTCATTGCACTTTACAAAATAAATAGATCCAATCTATATACAATATATGATTATATATAGTTTGGTGAGTCTCTGCCAGGCCCAACCTGCTCATTCTGCTTTTGAATCTAATTTATTTATAGGATTGGATGATTTGAAGGTTGAAGAAACAAGACATATTGGCAATTTGACAGTTTATTTATTTAACAAACAGGGGAGAACTGGAGACAGCTAAAACAGCAGGGCATATACTCCTCATGCTGGTCACCAGCTCAGTCAATTGATTAAATACTGCTGTGGGATAGTGTCCCATTCTTCAATCAGCAGTTAAGGAATGCTTGACGGCAAGTCAGGGCTGGCCACCCCATCCTCTCTACTCCCAAATTCAGATAAACCCCGCTCTGTGGGGAAGAGTTTTGACATCTTGGAGGATTGAGTTTGGCTACCTAAGTGTAAAAGTGATTGCCACTGGTTGCAGGATTTCATCTTGATATCTCTTTGCATTCCAGATTGACTCCAAAGATCACTTAGGAAGACCAGTCCTGCCATAATTAAGAATAAAATCAAAAATAAATAAATAAATAGCTTAATAAATGATCTACTCACCCAAAAAGATTTATTGACGATCAAATGATCAAAATATCAGACATAAATTGATCATCTTTAGCTATTATATCTATGTGCTATTGGTTTTGATTGAAGTGAATTTATTGAAATATTATTTTTCCCAGCCCTTTTATTTTTGTCATATTTATTCCCCTGCAAATATATTTATAAAATATTTATACTTATAAATATTTATTTTTTTATATTAATTTTTGGTCATTTTAATTCTTAAACATAGATATTTTTTCTCCTCTTTTATTTCCCTGGCACTTAGAGGTGTATGTCACAAACTGCAGTCAAACCTTGTCTCTACATTTATGGTTTTCCCAGTCTAGCCATTCATTCTTTCATCAACATCAATTCAAACAACAACCACAATGTGTAAAAACAAATAAATAAGGATAAGGAACAGTATGTACAAGTGTGTGTGTATATATAAGATGGAATGCTGGTTGTGACATTGCAAATATGCGTATTTGTTACCAGCAGTCATTTGTGTCTCCCTCTCCCACCTATCTGCATCTAGTATGTGAGCTATATTTAAAAGCTCTGCCTAATTTAGAATCTGTTTGAGAGCAAAAACATTTTTTCTTGTAATTGTAAAAAAGATCAGACAGTGAGGGTTAGAATGTGGGTAATGCATGTAAAACAAATGCTAAATTAAACTAGCAAAAGCAATGTTTAAATAACTAATAACTCAATCACACTACTGGTACAGAATCATCTTTTTACACGTATAAAACTGTGACATGCACATTCTGGTCCCCAGCTTAGCTAGGCAAACATAATTATACAAGTGCTGCTCAAATGTTGTAGCAAGGAACCAATATTACTTAATCTCCTGTGATGTTATGCAGACTATCTGTCTTCACTTATGATATAAAGATAGGTGAGTATATCAAAAGATATACTCACCTCTGTATGCCAAATTCTTGAAATAGCTGCAACTGACAGTAGTGCAACCTATTTTCAAGTTAAGTCAACTAATAAATTATTCATTATTTGACTGCTAGGGCCCCCACTCATGTACTGTATAAAAGGTATTGCACATTCACCATGCAGTCACACGACATGAAGTATTCATCATTTGCTGTATGATCTTTCAGTCTATTACAACACATAAAGTAACTTTATATGTGAAGAGCTACCTGCTCTGTTGTTTCCATTGGCCTGCCATCATGTGTGTGAGCTGTGAGCTGGACTTGCTCTGATGAGGTGGTGAAAGCAGGAGCAGAGGAGGGGCGAGGAGCTGGGATAGGTGGGGGTGGTTTGACTGCTATTGAAGGTTTGGGTAGCAGAGGGCCCACGATGCGTTCAGGAAGGGCAGGCTTGGGGTAAAGCAGAATTTGTTGGTTGAGGTCTTGCACTCTCAGAGGATGCCTGGGCTCAGCTTTAAACAAAAGTTGAGAGTGACAGGACATTAACTACAGAATCACTGCATAAATAAATGAATCACTGTAAATGCAAAAATACATTAGTAAACCTACTCAGGATTTTTACATTGCCCTTCAGTGCAACAATAAAAGTCTCCAAACAGACTAAAAGGGCCTGATTCACTAAGACTGGACATTCTCCTGCTACCACCATCTTGTCTGTCTCAGTGTCTAATTCACAGAGCTAGCTGCACTAATGATATAAGACTAATACATCCATCAAAACATGATCTCTGTAAACTCCAAACAGATCAAGTACAGACTGACTCACCCAAGCTCCAATGAACTGAGATAAAAAATTTACAAATATTCCATATGGAATATCCAAATACATACTGTATGCCAAGTTTTATTTGTGATGCATTTTATCTGAATTATTTGCTCTGTTTGTATTTATTGTATCATTACCACATTATCCCACACCTGCCCTTTACTGGAGGAAACTTTGGTTTATACATTCTGTTAGGTTGTATGCGAAACAGTAGATGAGGCTGCTTCCCTGCTTTTTTCTTTGCTCCAGTGTCTCAACCAGTTTTTTTTTTATTTGTAGAGGACTAATGCAACACAAAGAGCTTTACAGAGGATGAAAACAGGAGAAAAAAAACTAAGTGCAACAGTGTGTGGATTTTTGCTTTCTTCATTTTATACAACAAAGGTCATTTTAGACTTGCTGGTTATGTCTCTGCACAGATAAAAGGTGTTAGACAGGGGAAGAAACCATTTGTACCTGATGAAGGAGACATTGTTCTGGACTTGATGTCTTTGGGAGGTAGTTCAGGTTTGTTTAGGATAGCACCTTAGCGACAAAAAGAGAAAACAAAACACTAAGGGACAATGTATTCCGACTCTAAATCCGATATTGAGAAATAACAGTTTTTAAATAAATCTTTACATTTCTATATAACCAAGAGTTGGAAACCTCTAGAGAAGAAATATGCTCCTTCGGTTCTTATTTTCTCACTTAATCTGCACATTATGTACACAATTTTACTTCCCACACTTATCACTGAAAACTTTCCAAATTATAAGAGACTGAGGAAATGTTATCATCTGAAGCTTTTCATTCTCCCAGCAGTCTACAGTAGTTTAGACCCCGCATCTCGGAATATTTCTCAAATTTCATTTAATGAAAAAATAAAACAAGACCTTAAAAAAATGTTAAACCATGACAGAAGTATGTAGTAAAATACATTGCTTCATTAGATGCTTTTTAAATCCTTTAAAGAAAATAGACCTTTTTGAGAAAGATTAAAACCACCTAAAAAGGAATCAAGAGAAATCTTTTGAAAAGAGAAGTAAAATATGTTTGGAAATAAAATTACAATTTGTAGATAAAATATATGGGTAGATTAAAATGAGCTTTGTGGTTAAACTGGCATGATGGAAAAGCCTTTTATAGAATTGTGTAATGAAGAGGAAGAAGCCTGCTGGGGCAGGAGCACTTAGAAACAATCATGGTTTTGTGGCCTACAAACAAAACCCTCATATTTACAGACAGTAAGACAGCAATATAAAGGGTGGACAGATTAAAACAATGAATGAGGCCTGCTATTACAATCTGTAGGGTAATAGAAGTGGAGCTGTTAAATTTGTCCAGTTTCAACCACATTGAAAGCAAATGTGATACTACTGGACCTCAAATTCAATGATTTACAGACGTCTTTTCCACAAAAAATGGCTACTTTATTTGTTTCATTAAAATGTTGCATATTTAGTTTATTGTTGATGAGTAAATAAAAAATGTTTATTTACTCATTAAAAAAAAATGTAAAAAATTGTGTGGCACATGGGCACTTTCAACTGGATGATTTTGTCCACTGTGACAAAAAATTTGGACACCACATATTTAAATGATCACTTTTATTGCAGCTGGGAACTGTTTTGTTTTTTTGACTCACATGTCCTGTTTTATACTTGCAATGCAGCCCCAGAAAAGAAGGGCTTAATAAATGAACATTTTGTCACATTATAACTTTATTATGTATTATGTCTGTCAGGACTTGCGAGATAGAGGACCCCAGAATGCAGACTAGAAGGCAGCATGTCGGTAAATGCAAAAAAAAAGATTTATTTAACAAAAATTCACTCTCAGTAAGAGGCAGGAACAAAATAACAAACGGGCAGGCAAGATAGGCAAGGCATGATCCGAACAACAAGGCTAGATTAGGAAATGACTCCGCGATGACTAACTGAACAGGTGTGTATATATGGAGAGAAAACCAGGTCGAGCAAGGAGACAGATTAACTTAGAGCAGGTGAACAGAATAACAATAATTGACAGACAGAACAGAACGTGGCTGGAGCAAGAACAGAGACTCATGAATACAAACAAAAACTAAAGCATGACCAGAACCAAAAACCAAACTTGACAAAACATGAACAAGACTAAAACATGACCAGAAAAATAATAAACAGAAGCATGATTCAAAAACTGTGAGAGAAATATAAGAAGAACCCAGAAACCAAAAACCAAACCAAACCAAATCATAACAATGTCATAGGCTAAGTACAGATAACAACCCTAAAATTACAAGAACTACAATGTATGGCAGTGGCAATGGTATTGATCTGTGGTTCTCAACCCTGGTCCTCAGTATCCACTGTCCTGCATGTTTTAAGTGTTTCCCTGCTTCCACACATCTGACATAAATTAGCTGTGGTTCACAGGGTTCTGCAACACTTGATGGCAGCTGAAGAGGGAATATAATCATTTGAATCAGGTGTGCTAGAGCAGAGACACATCTAAAGCTCAAAATTATTCATACTGCTGACGGATTTATTTTTAACTTAATCTTTTAATTTTACCAACAAGTTTCTTCTGACTGGAAATACCATCAATGTTTTGGATGTTTTGGCAAAGAATCTGGAATCCAATCTTAGAAAATCTGTGGACGGCACTAAAGATTAGGGTGATGGCAAGGTGGCCTTCCAGCCATTGACTTTGGAGCTCATCATCAATAAGAAACTGTCAAAATTTCATTTAAAAAATGCAAAAAGTTGCTCCGCAATTATAACAAGGGTTTGATTACTGTCAGAAAGGTTTTACTTGTGTCTAGTTTAATTATTGTAGTTTCATTAGTTCATGTATATCTCTACATTGTAGTGAAGCACTGTGGGATTGGTGTGTATTGACATAGCAACTGGGTCAAAGAGCCGCTGTTAAGTATTTCTGTTCAGATGAGTTTTTGCTTAAGTTTTCTTCGGTTAAAGCGCTGAGCTGCGCTTTCCGCCACTGCCATGAACGTGGCAGTGGTGAAAAAGACTCAGGACACACTGGGAAAAGTGATAAACCCCAGCTGACGGAGAAACTGATGATCAGGCTGCCGTTTCTTCATGACATCTTCAACGAGACCACACGCTTCCTGATTCACCTGTAGGTTTATTACCAGCTTTGTCCAACTCATCATTAAAGTCAGCTGAAAGGTCTCTCTATGCCCATACTCTCTGACCAGAGTCGATGTCCTAAGATACTATCAGATCAGCAAATAACTCCAGAGTTCCCACTCTTATCACAATTACTGAAATGTCAAATAAAGATTTTTCCATTGATGGTCGAGAAGGGTATGAATACGACATATTACGACACATTTTGACATGCCATTTTATGAAAAAATGGCATGTCAAAATGTATAAATTACTATTTGAAACTAATACTCGCTTTACATTCTTACTTTCTACAAATTTTTTAAGAGAAACGTGTCTCATTTCCCATCAGAAACAAAATCAGCCAGTGGTATGAATATTTTTGAACTCAGCTGTATGCACACCACATCTTTCATCATGAAAAAACAAGAAAATGTTCAAAAAGCAGGAAAACATTGGCATGCCACTCAAATTGATTTAGTTTGGTAGGGGTTTGCACAAGAGGCGTCATCATAAATAGGACATTGCTACAGCTAGTTGGAGCATATATCTTCAAGTCAAAGCAGCCAGTTTAGATCAGAGTAGACAACATAAAAAGCCTATTACACCCTTTAGACAGCATTACCAGTGCTTGATGCCATTTGAGAGAGATTGGATTTTAGGTTTGGGTTAGGCTGAATGGTTTTATCTTGAAAAGGCTGATATGATCAGATATTGACGTTGATCCGATGTTGTAACCAATGTGTACATGTGGGCACTCAGACACATCAGGGGCATAAGCGATAGCATGATAAGTAGAGGAAAATGTTAAGGTTAGGATGTCTAGCATCTGTCTACCTCACATAGCAGGCAATTTGGTTAACTCCATTCATACATGCTCAAAATGCTGCTTCTATTAAACTAACACTATACTTATAATGCCACCACTTATGCTATCTGGTGCCTAGTCTAAATGTTTCGACTTCATAGGAACAACATAGGAACAATGGACCATTACATCAGTTGACAGGCTAATTTCTTATGTATTTAAATCACAAACCATTTCATTCTCTGTTATAAAATATGTCCTTCTATATCAGTCTCAAAGTTCTATCACACATTCGTCTGGGCGTAGCGACAGTGGTGCAGGGGTTAAGCGCACGCCCCATGTACGGAGGCCTTACCTGTTAATGTTTTCTGCATGTCCTACCCCTCTCTTCACCCCATTTCTTGTCTACTCACTTTCGAAAAATGTGAAAAATAAAGGGCACTAGTGCCTAAAAAAATAAATAAAAAAACAAACAAATGAGGGGCTGCACGGTGGCGCAGTGGGTAGCATTGTTGCCTTGCAGCAAGATGGTCCTGGGTTCGATTCCCGGCCAGGGGTCTTTCTGCATCGAGTTTGCATGTTCTCCCCGTGAATGCGTGGGTTCTCACCGGGTACTCCGGCTTCCTCCCACAGTCCAAAGACATGCCGGTTAGGTTAATTGGTCACTTTAAATTGCCCTTAGGTGTATGAATGAGTGTGTGCATGGTTGTTTGTGTGTTGCCCTGCGATGGATTGGCGACCTGTCCAGGGTGTACCCCGCCTCTCGCCCATAGACTGCTGGAGATAGGCACCAGCTTCCCTGTGACCCGCTATGGAATAGCCGGTAGAAAATGACTGACTGACAATCAAATGAGTTAAAAATTGTAATTTCTCCTATTTAATTAGTGAGCCCTAATTGCATTATTAAAAAGAATTAGATTAATATATTTATTCTGAGGATCACAATGTTGAGGCTTTAAATGGAATTGAATGAATATATTCCATCTAGTCAGTAGCTGAAACAAATGTGTCCTTATTAGTAATAATACTAATATACATTAATGATTATTAACTAAAAAACAAGAACATAAAATAAGCAGACATGATATTTAACTAGTTAAAGAGAAGCTCCAAAGCAAACTGAGAATATTTAACTTTATCAAAATGTATCTGTCTGTCTGAAAATTCAGTTCTCGGCCCTCTCTTTCTTTATTCGTTTCAGCTCCAACAGCTGTTCTGTATACCTCTGGATTTTACGCTGAGGCTGGAAGGCTGTTGGTTCTGTGACACAGCCTCGCTGTCTTGGTGGTTCCTCTCTTTTGAATCTAGAACTGAATTAGAAAATTTAGACAAACACTACCTTGCAGGAACTTGAAAAATAACACGATGAATAAAAACTGAATTTTAAAACAACTGGATCAATCTTGTTTTATTTCCCACCAGGCTCTCCTCTTGGCTCTGACTCTCTGTTTCTGAGTTTGGCAGCCTATCCTTCTCTCCACCTGCCTTAACACTGACACTAACCAGAACACAAAGGTTGTCCCATTATGATGTCACCAGGCGCTGATCACAGAAGTTTAGTACATGTGTGTTCAGGGTACATTACCAAGGCTCAAAAATAATCTATCCATCCAATTGATGTCTTTTTAGGTTTCAGAAGAGATGGTCCTATAAAACTAGATAACACTAACTGGAAGCTTTAGTCCAACTCAAGGTTACCAACAAGGAAGACAAGAATGTGTTCATTTAAAAACCTCACTGAGTTTCTTAACTATCTTAACTAGCAGAAAAAATAAAAGATAAAAAGCATTATTTTACACACATGCATTCACATATGCATCCAGCTAACAGTTTGTTGTTATAACAGTTAATAAATTGTATTTGGAGATTGCTTAACAATCTAATAATCAACATCTACGAGATAAAAGATCATTTCAGGTATCATGATGAAGAGCAGAAGTCTCTGTCCGACTGTGATAGGTAAGTATGTGTGAATGTGTATGCTGTGAGTGAAAAACTGTATGTAACTGTATGTAAAACTGTATACCTGTCCCTTTACACTAAATCATTTACACACCCATCAGTCCGCATATAGAAAAGATTGTGTCCAAATGAGGCAAATTCTTCTGGATATTTCACTGTTTTGCATATCATATTGGCAAATTAGAGTTCAGAGTGTGTATTAAAGGGTTATAGATATACTGTAAACCTACCTTCAGAGGCGGCTTTTCTCAGCTCCTCATCTTTATTCTGTAAAAGACACATTAAACAACATTAAACTACAGCATTTCAACGATGGGACTACTCTCCAGCATATTATCACCAGATCCCTTGTCATCTGTCAGACTTTTTTCACTGTAGAGCTGCAGGAGCTGATGAAGGAATCTTGTTTTTTTCACTGTGCAGGATTAGCTTAAAGCATTAAGCATTTTTCAAGGCCATGTGAACCAGAACTTTTAATCAAGCAATCAGTTGTTCCGCCTCAAGGGTCCAAAATAATTACTCCTCACACAGGAACGGTGTAATGAGGGTGTTTCCGTACAACTTTAAGAACTGACAGCTCGTCTCAACTATTATATGACAAATCTTAGGGAAATAATGACATGCACAATACAAAAAATGTGTAATAATCAGCGTTATATATAAATTTGAAACCATTTTTTTTTTAGCTAAATGAAGCTTTGGAATGATGTGGCTGAAGAAAAAAAGGAAAATGTTTTCATACAAACACACTGACACACACTTCTACCCTGTCTACCTGGCACATCCTTGTATCAGCAGGGGGAGTTTTGGCCGCTTCCATTCTGTGCAGCATCACCTGAAGCCTCTGTTCAAAGCCAGGTGCACTCTCAGATGCATGTTTCTGAAAAACAGTGATCACAGAGGTTTTAATATAAATGCAAGTTAAACAAAAATTGGATAATTTACTATAGTTGCTATTAAACAGACCCATTATGAACCACATTTTTAAAATCACATCATTTCCAACTGTTGTGTGACTGAAGTCTTTATTTTGCACAAACCAATTAAAAAACAGAAAGGAATTAGTTTTATTAGTTTTATTTATCAATGTGTTCTGTTATTTGGCAGGGATATTTGAAAATGAAGTTATCAAATATGCTGACGATCAGTTAATTTGTGTGTGTAAATCGCAGCACCTGGTTGCTACCCAGCTATTCCTTTAGAAGCAGCAAAAATGGACTAACTTCAAATGTATTGTATAAACTCCCAGGTTTCCCTGTTCTTTGAAACAAACATCAACATCAGCATTCTCACAGGATTCCATATTTCAATGCACTAGACAATCTAATCTGCACAGAGCGCCATGCATCAGAAAGGTGCCCAGCCTGCAGGGACTATAAGATACACAGTAGAATAAGTTCACAGTAAGGCAGAAGGCTCAATATAAAACATGAACCATGTCCCTCTGTAGACATAGTCCAGCAAATGGCTAATACATAGCAAACACATCACAGTTTTACAGTGATACTCAAGGTTAAATATATACATTTAGTGATTAGCAATGGCTTAATATCTTTGTTATAAACTTTGTACTTGTACTTCCCTCTATTGAAAAACAATTAGCCAAACTGCACTTTAAAGAACTCATTGGTGATTTTGCAAAAATGAAGACTGAAATAAAATGAAAATGAAAACCAAGATCCAAGATGGCGCCGCTGATGGCAGCCTCAGAGCTTTGCTCTCTCGTATTTTTGTGGTGCTTTCTGCCACCATTCGGTGGTCTCTTTCAGCAGAGAGGAACTTCTAAACATCAGACAGTCTTCTCTTGGCATTTTTTCACCATCATTCATTGCCAAAAGCTTCACAGAGGTCCTGGCCAGTGGAGCAGCAGCTCTCTATGGGCTATACCGCCGGAGACGGTGGAGATGGAAGAAAGCTGGCACACTCGTGAAGCTCACACAGCGGTGACTACACTCACCCTTGCCTTCACTCTGTGGATCTGCCGCTCTCTGCTTTACCAAAACCAGGCTAAGTGAGAACACCCCGGACTGCGCACTTACCGGGCTTTTAGCTGTTTAGAGCGGACCGCAACACGGACTTATTGGGGAAAAAGCAAGGAGGCTAAATCTGCTTTTATATAAACGAAGGTTGGTGCCGAGATATCAGTGTTGAAGAAGACATATAGATCTGACCTGGAGTCAATTCTCAAAAAAAATGTAAACCGTTTTATTCACCGAGGGAGTTCTCCTTTGTCTGTACTGGTTGGCGCTTACATATTTTCTCAAGGCTCCACATCAGGTGCTAAAAAACAACTGGCAAAAAAAACATCCAGATTCTCTCATCATTTTTCCTGGGGATTTAAGAGTGCAAACCTCTCCAATGAACTCCCCAAATACAGACAGCACATTAATTGTTCCTCCAGGGATAAAACACTCTGGACCACTCCTACACAATTTTGAAGGATGAAGTGGACTGATGAGTCAAAGTGGATGTTACAGGCCTGCTTTGACAGCACAGATTGGACTGTTTTTGAAACTTCAGCCACTGATTTAAACCAACTTACTGAGGTGGTGACATCATACATTAGTTTCTGTGAGGACATGTGAGTGCAGACCTTGACGTTCTGCACATATAATTACGATAAATCTTGGTTCACTTCTCATCTGAGACAGCTGCGCAGAGATAAGGAGGAGGCTCACAGCATTGTGGACCGTTCCCTGTATAAGCAGGCCAGGAACAAACTGACCAAGGAGATCAAAACAGCAAAGAGAAGCTACAGTGAGAAGCTTCTCACATGGAGACACTTCTGCTGTTTGGAATGGTTTGCAAAACCCGACTATCTACAGGAGCCCTTTCCCCAACCCTGAGCAGAATCCTCGCCTGGCAAATCAGTTGAATGGCTTCTACTGCAGGTATGAAAAGCAGCTGTTCACACCTCAACCCAACTCCTCCACATCCCATTCAGACAAAAATTCTTGCCATACACCAACCACCCCCCTACCTTTGGACCCTCCGCCTGCACTAAGGATCTCCGTCAGGCCACGGAGCTGAGCGCAGGTTGGTTGTGCAGATTAGTGTGTGTTTCTCCATCTCTCCTACAGGGTGTGACAGGCAGGTGCAGCTCTGCAGCTGTTCTGCATCAAGGTGTAATCAAGGAGCGTACATAAACTGCTGGAACCTGTGAGGAGGTGTCAAAGTGTTGATTTACCTAGTGTGGTAAACCCAACCGGATGACCTTGCTCAATGTTTTTTCCTATGATCACTTTTGCCTTGTATTTAATTTTGCTGTGTCTCCTTCTTCAAGGTTCTTCACCTGTGAAGTCCTGTCCTGGCTTGTCCTGTAAGGATTACCCTTCGTGGTTTGCCTCCCACTGAGAACACGTTAACTTGGACCCCTGAGGCTGAAAAACCTTAAAGAGTGGTTCTTCTCAGCTCCGATCCTGACCTATCCTGATCCCAAGGTCCAATTCATGTTACAGGTGGATGTATCCAACACCGGTGTGGGGGCAGTTCTCTTCCAAAAGACAGCCGGTGACAGTAAACTTCATCTTCTCGACGATTCACTCCAACCGAGACAAAGTATGACGTTGGAGACCGAGAACTATTTGCCATAAAACTGGCTGGAGGGCACACTACAACTCATCATGGACATCGAGCCCGAGTCACTCTCCAGGCAGTTCTCCTCCGATGACAAAGACGATCCTGAACCCGTGACCATCATTCCTCAAACCTGTGTTATCAGTTCTCTCACTTGGAACATTGGGGAACGAGTTAAAAGAGCCCAAGATCAGGAACCTGATCCTGGCGGAGGTCCCCCAGGGCGCATCTATGTTCTTTCTTCCATGAGATCCCAAGTCATTCATCGGGCCCACGCATTGGTCTTCTCCGGACACCCAGGTTTAAGTTGTTCCATTCCTTCATCCTCAGATATTTTGATGGCCCACATTAAACAAAGACGTGGTAGATTACGTTAGTGCATGTTCCATCTGCGCCCGAAGTAAGAACTCCCATCTATCTCCTGCTGGTCTTCTACAACCACTCTCCATTCTAGCTCGTCCCTGGTCTCATATTGCTGGGGACTTTGTCACAGGTTTGCCAGCATCACACCACAAAACTGTCACACTCCATCGTAGATCGCTTTCCTAAAGCCTGTCTTCTCATTTCTCTCACTAAACGTCCTTCTGCTGCTGCCACTGCTAAACTGCTGATCAATTATATTTTCAGAATCTACAGACTTCCAGTTGAAATCACCTCAAGTATGGAAGGACTTTTGATCTATCTTTGGGGCTCAAACTAGGCTTTCCTCTGGCTTCCATCCTCAAACCAACGGCCAGTGTGAGAGGTTAAATCAGGAAATGGAAAACTCTTATATACCTCTGCACCAACAACCCACAGTCCTTTAGCCAACACTTCATCTGGGCAGAATACGCACACAACTCTCACTTCTCCCCAGCTACTGGTATGTCACCATTCAAGTCTTCAATGGGTTACCAACCACCTCTTCTTCCTTCTTCCTGTCCAGATACCCTTCTTCCTTCAGTCCGTGCTCACTTCATCCACTGCAAAAGAATTTGGAATCAGACCAAAATAGCTCTTCAACATTCATCCACCATCACTAAAAGGTACGCAGAGAGCAGAACGTCACCAGCACCCACTTATTCAGCCGGACAAAAAGTTTAGCTCTCATCCAGGAACTTTCTGTTGAGGGCCTACTCACGAAAACTGCCTACTCACGAAAACTGCCTACTCATGAAAACTGGCACCCAGATTCCTCGGTCCCTTCTAAATCGAATCCATCATTAGTCCATCCGCAGTACGCCTCAAACTCCCATCACATATCCGTGTTCAGGAGACATTCCATGTCTCCTAGATCAAACCTGTTCTTGCCAGTAAGGAGGATTTTTGCTCACACAGCACAGCGGCCTGCCAATCTCAGTCTTTGTGGTTTGCTCACTCCTCCTGGAACATTACTCACCTGATTCAAGTAAGATCTCATCTACTTCATACCTGTTAAATTGCTTGTCCTCCTACTCACCTCTATCTTTTCCTCCAGAATGACAACCAGCCACAACCAGAACCTCTGGATCCTGCTGCTTTCACATTATTCAATGAACTGTTTAACCTTTACTCAGTCTCTGTTGTTGTGCCTGCTCTAGAGTCTCCCTGTACTGGTCATGACAATCTCAGAGCAAGTTGTAAATAGAATATTTTAGTGCCTAAAAACAAAGAAGGCCTCAAGACCTGATAATGTCTCCCCATCATGCCTGAGAGCCTGCGCAGACCAACTGGCACCCATCTTCACTGAGATCTTCAACAAGTCACTGGAGTTGTGTGAAGTTCCCTCCTGCTTTAAACACTCCACAATCATCCCAGTACCCAAGAAACCCACCATCACAGAATTAAATGACTACAGGTCTGTCATCCTGATGTCTGTGGTCATGAAATCCTTTGAGCGACTGGTGTTGAAGCACCTGAAAGACATCACAGGCCCCCTGCTGGACCCCCTGCAGTTTGCGTACTGGGCAAACTGGTCGGCAGATAATGCAGTCAACTTGGGACTACGTTTCATCACACTTCATCCTTCAATGCCCCGACCACCCAGGGATGTACACCAGGATCCTGTTTGTGGACTTCAGCTATCTCCACTCACCAGAGGAGAGTGGAGATAGCAGGCAGATTTCAACTGAATGGATTGTGAGCAGTTAGTGAGGTAAGGTTTAAACAAATCCAGAGGTGTGTCTGATATTCCAATACATTGCAGTCGTTCCAGTAGGATGTTGTGGGAGATAGTGTCGAAAGCTGCACCGAGGTCGAGTAGGATGAGAATGCTTAATAGCCCAGAGTCTGCTGTCATCAGGAGGTAACTGGAGATTATTATGAGGTCAGTTTCTGTGTTGTGGCGAGGGCAGAAACCAGATTGGAACCGTTCATAGAGGTTGTTTGAGAGATGGGCATGAACCTGTGATGCAACTGCTTTTTCCAGTTCTTTGATGAATGGGAGGCTGGAGATAGGACGAAGGTTATTGAATTTGTTAGGATCCAAACCAGGTTTTTTGAGTATAGGTGTTACTGCAGCTGATTTGAAAGATGATGGAACAGTCCCAGCGGTGAGGGAGGAGTGTATGACGGCAGTGATCAGAGTCAAGAGAGATGGCAGGCAGGTTTTAACCAGAGAAGTAGGCAAAGGTTCCAGTAAGCAGGTAGATGGTTTAGATTTCAAGATCAGATCCGAAATATCAGCAACAGAAGGAAGTTGGAAGGATGATAGTTGTTGGATGGGGGGGGCTGAGGAGTACTGGAGGAGGTGATCTGCAGAAGGTCTGTGGGGTCAGCTGTTCGTGGATTTTGGCTATTTTCTTAGTAAAAAATGTTAGAATTGAATTGCAGTGATCAGAGGAGTGGAAGTAGGAGGTGAGAGGTACTGGAGAACGCAATGTGTTGTTAACCAATGAAAACAGCGTTTTAGTAGTTCCAGCCCCAGCAATGATGAGATCTTTTTAATACTGGGATTTAACTGAGCAGAGGGTGGCTTTGTAATGACAAATGTGGGAGTGATACAGCCGTTTGTGAACAGCAAGACCAGTTTTCCTGTAGAGCCGCTCGATTTGATGCCCCTCAGCTTTAAGTTGATGTATGTAGCTGAGGAGAAAACCATGGAGCGGAGTGGGAAAAAGAGGCAGTTCGGGTTTTTAAAGGAGCAAGTGAATCCAGCAGAGTATGAAGACTACTGTTGTAATGTGCAACCACTGATGTGAGCGCTGCTAAGTTAATATTTATGAGATTGTGGAAGGAGATGACAGGTAGTTGTTCACCTGTTGACAGAGTTAGATAATGTAACTCTAATATATTATCCTAATATATTAAGATAATATGACTCTGATATATTGTCTATGTGCGGAAGAAAGCCCCACAGAGACTTCCTGAGGCAACTCAAGAAGTACAGCCTTCCACAGGAGCTACTGGTCATTTTCTACACTGCCATAATTCAGTCTGTCCTGTCTTCGTCCATCTCAGTGTGGTTTGGCTCATCCACAAAACAGGGACAGGTCCAGACTGCAATGAACAATCAGGTCTGCAGAGAGAATCATTAGGGTTGACCTTCCCTCCATCCAAGACTTATACAGGTCTAGGGTCAGGAAAAGGGCAGCTAAAATCTCTGCAGACCCCACACACTCTGCACACAAACTGTTTAGGCTTTTACCTTCAGGTGGCGCTACAGAGTGCTGTCTGCTGAAACCAGCCGCCACAGAGAAGGTTTCTTCCCCCAGGCTGTTTCTCTGATAAACACTTGACAGTCAGAGTTCCAGAACAACACCATGCATACTTAGACTGATCTCACATTATATTCTATTGTAAAGTAATTTGTGTATATATGTACATTTAAAAAGATGTTCTTTATTATTGAGAGCAGAGTGTACCGGAGTCAAATTCCTTGTTTGTCTGAACAAACTTGGCAATAAAGCTGATTCTGATTCTAATTCTAAACTAAAACAGTGTTTTGTTCACAATACATTTGTGCAAACAAACTTCTACGGTAGCTAATGGTCTTGTTTTTGTGAAAATAAAAATTAAGGTTCAGTAAAGTCCCATTATTTGACATTTATTATGATGGCCATTAGGCATTATCTCAATATAGTGGTTAATATGTATCACATTTATCTATCCTATTTATTATCATTGTCTTCTACATTAGAAATTTATGTGCGTGGTACCTGTGAAGTGAGCATGGGGGCCTCACCAGGACTATTAGGTTTATGCATTGCATAGGGCCCAGAATTTCCCAGAATTTCATGCACCTGCCTCTATGTCACTGATTTTAAAGGTCTGGATATCCAGTCCAGATGGACACACCACAGATGAGATCAGATGAGATGAAAAAGACACAGACACTGACACAAACACTACAAGTGCCACTGGTGATTAAAAGCATGATTAAAAGCTACAAAACTGCCCATTTGACATAAATAAGAACCATAAAATATGATGAAAGACTAAATACTGTCAGGATCTGCCATTTTGGACTTTGTTGTGGTTTTGTGTTTGTTTACTTTTCCGCTAGGTGTTTTTTTCCTTTGGGTTTAGTAGTTATGTTTGTTTAGTCCTTCTGTTTCCGGATAGTTTTGTTCTCTCTTTCCTGCCTCCAAGTAGTTCTTTCTCCCCTCGCCCATAGTTCCCTTGGTGGTTGCTTCCTCATTTATTTATTACTAAGAATGATTTTCTCCTCTGATTATTATTATTATTACAGTTCTCTTTGCTTCTTTGGGTTTTCTAGTTTGGTTTTCACTTAGTGTTTCTGTGCTTGTTTATTGTCAGGTTATTTGTTCTTGCTGCACTCTTCTAGTTTATTAGTTTCTTTTTCCTGTTCCTCCTCTTGTCAGTAATTCCCCTTCAGTTATTGTTTACTCAGTGTTTGTTTCCCTTCATATTTGTAGTTCTTATATCTATCCCTAGTTTATATCTATATATCTATCTATCTATCTATATATATATATATATATATATATATATATATTCAATTCAATTCAGTTTATTTATATAGCGCCAATTTACAACACATGTTGTCTCAAGGCACTTCACAAAAGTCAGGTACATACATTCCACTTAATCTTAATCATTGAACAGTGCAGTCAGATTCTGTTATTTATTCAAATTGGATAAAAAGTTTTTCTATCCCTCATCCCTAGTTTAGTTCCCCGTGTTAGTCTCTATTGTTTCAGTTCTTTCTGATAGGTTAGCTTTTAGTTATTGTTTGCCGTTATACCTAGTTCCACTTATTGTTTACGTTTTGATTTGCATTTTTTTCTACGCCATTGCTTTCTCTGCTTCCCTTCCAGTTAGTTCAGTTGGTATTTGTTTGGGTTTATTTACTTCTCAGTTAGGTCTTCCTCCATGTCTTGTGATTACCTTGTTGGTTCTTATTTCCCAGGTTGTTATAGTTTTCTTAGATCTGTTTCTCTGAGTTTGTTATTTAGTCCCCTCTCCCATGGTTTAGTTTTGTATTAGGTTCACCTGCCTCTCAGTCTCCTACTCTGTCCACACCTGTGTCTGTTTTCCCTGATTACCTGCTCTATTGTTTCATGTCACTTTCGTCTGTATTTAAGTCTGTCTTTGTCCTTTGCTCCACGCGATGTCCTTAGTCTAATTTGGTTTGAACTAAGTTGGTCTTGCTAAACTTCTTTGGAGTTTTGTCTGCGATCCTGAAACCAGGACTTTTTTCATGAACTTTGTTACCTGGGTCGCCTGATAAGCCTGCACCGGCGTCTGTAAGTTGGCTCAACTCATTAAAACTGTGAACATCTCACCAGTTGTCTCTGCTCGTGCTGCACCTCTGGTCCACCACCAAATTGAAACATGACAAATATATTTATACACTAGGTTGCATGTCTAAATATGCGCTCAGACCGACCGGGATTTCAGGGAAATTTTCAACTCATTGGTGTGCTGTCTCTCGCCAGACATTTTGCCAGCAATTCGTGCGGCCAACAGGTGACAACTCGCTCCACTCCTTTCACTGTGTCATCAAATAGGAGGAGCTTCTATCTGCTGCTTGCCGGTTTCAACTCAACATGGAGCAAGTCACGGTGTTTTATTTATGGAAGGCCGAACAACATTGCTTGCGTCACTGGGTTCACAAGAGACGAAACCAGTTTGGACAGTACCACCACCTACTCCAGGAGCAGCATCTGGATCACGTTTGCTTTCAGCTGTACTTCCGTCTATCCAGGACCCAGTTTGTCCAGTCTTTCCATCTGTCTTCGGTGAGTGAATAAATCTCAGCTCAATAGATAAACAGCCAGATTGTACTGTCCACATCTTCTAAATATAATAAACATTTTTGTGCCTAAACATATAGAGGAGGACCGGCAAAATACAATAGGCAAGAGCTGATATGACAACAGAATGTAGCATGGTAGCGTATTGAATGATTATGTATAAACGGCTGATCGGTGACCTAGAAATCAGGCTTGCTGACATATGCATCTGAAAATTATATACTTATGAATAAAATATCATTTCCTACATTCAATTCAATTCAGTTTTGTTTATATAGCGCCAATTCACAACACATGTTGTCTCAAGGCACTTCACAAAAGTCAGGTACATACATTCCAATTAATCCTAATCATTGAACAGTGCAGTCAGAGTCAGTTATTTATTCAAATTGGATAAAAAGTTTTTCTGTCTAAGGAAACCCAGCAGATTGCATCCAGTCAGTGACTTGCAGCATTCACTCCTCCCGGATGAGCATGTAGCGACAGTGGAGAGGAAAAACTCCCTTTTAATAGGAAGAAACCTCCAGCAGAACCAGGCTCAGTGTGAGCGGCCATCTGCCACGACCAACTGGGGGTTAGAGAGAACAGAGCAGAGACACAAAGAGAACAAAGAAGCACTGATCCAGGAGTACTTTCTATGGCAAGGAAAAGTAAATGTTAATGGATGTAGCTCCTTTAGTCGTTTCACCTAGAAAGAAAGAACTTATAAACTCTGAGCCAGTTTTCAAGGATAGAGTCTGAAAGAGAGGACATAAAGTTAGTCACAGTAAAAGCTCAGTCAATCCCCATGTCTAGGAGAGAGAAAGGGTTAAACACTAAAAGACAGGGCCATGTGGATCATCGGTAAAGGGTGAGCATTAAATTGTTGCCAGCAGAAGCTCGGACGATGCACCTCTCCAGAAAGGTGCCACAGGTAGACACAGAGTCAGGCAAGGTGTAGCTTCTAGGAAGAGAAAAGAGAGAGAACAAAGTTTAAAACTGAAATAACAGCAAATAATGCAAAATTGGAGAGTAGTGTGAGAATGTAGCGAAGAGGGTGAAAGTGGTCATTATGTCCTCCAGCAGCCTAAGCCTATAGCACCATAACTACACAGAAAGTTTCAGTTCAGATTATTTAGTTAAAAGGCGCTTATTTTCAACAATGTCGTCTCAAGGCACCCCACAAAGGGTCCCACTGATGGTCATTGTTATACTAAAAACCACAAGGATTGGGATATCTCTCTCTGTCAGACTGATTATAACCATTGGAAAAGAGAAGGGGTCATACAGGTAGCAGAAATGGAGGGTGTGTTTGCACCTCAACCATAACTGAGCCGGTTTAGGCTAAACCTGACTCCCCCTTACTCCATCCAACAGGGAGGGAGGAAGGCTCCCTCCCTGATAAACTAAGCTACTCTAACTATAAGCTTTATCAAAAAGGAAAGTTTTAAGCCTAGCCTTAAAAGTAGACAGGGTGTCCGCCTCACGGATTAAAACTGGGAGCTGGTTCCACAGGAGAGGAGCCTGATAACTAAAGGATCTGCCTCCCATTCTACTTCTAGAGACTTTAGGAACCACCAGTAAACCTGCAGTCTGAGAACGAAGTGCCCTGTTAGGAACATATGGAACAATCAGATCTCTGATGTATGATGGAGCTAGATCATTAAGGGCTTTATATGTGAGGAGGAGAATTTTAAATTCTGGATTTAACAGGGAGCCATTGAAGGGAAGCTAAAATAGGAGAAATATGATCGCTCTTTTTAATTTTCATCAGAACTCTTGCTGCAGCATTTTGATCAACTGAAGGATTTTAACTGCATTTTATGGACATCCTGATAGTAAAGAATTACAATAGTCCAGCCTTGAAGTAACAAATGCATGGACTAGTTTTTCAGCATCAATCCTGGAGAGGATATTTCTAATTTTGGCAATGTTCTATGTTTATCTACATAAACATACAGGGGTTGGACAATGAAACTGAAACACCTGTCATTGTAGTGTGGGAGGTTTCATGGCTAAATTGGACCAGCCTGGTAGCCAGTCTTCATTGATTGCACATTGCACCAGTAAGAGCAGAGTGTGAAGGTTCAATTAGCAGGGTAAGAGCACAGTTTTGCTCAAAATATTGAAATGCACACAATATTATGGGTGACATACCAGAGTTCAAAAGAGGACAAATTGTTGGTGCACGTCTTGCTGGCGCATCTGTGACCAACACAGCAAGTCTTTGTGATGTATCAAGAGCCACGGTATCCAGGGTAATCTCAGCATACCACCAAGAAGGATGAACCACATCCAACAGGATTAACTGTGGACGCAAGAGGAAGCTATCTGAAAGGGATGTTTGGGTGCTAACCCGGATTGTATCCAAAAAACATAAAACCACGGCTGCCCAAATCACGGCAGAATTAAATGTGCACTTCAACTCTCCTGTTTCCACCAGAACTGTCCGTCGGGAGCTCCACAGGGTCAATATACACGGCCGGGCTGCTATAGCCAAACCTTTGGTCACTCATGGCAATGCCAAACGTCGGTTTCAATGGTGCAAGGAGCGCAAATCTTGGGCTGTGGACAATGTGAAGCATGTATTGTTCTCTGATGAGTTCACCTTTACCGTTTTCCTCACATCCGGGAGAGTTACGGTGTGAAGAAGCCCCAAAGAAGCGTACCACCCAGACTGTTGCATGCCCAGAGTGAAGCATGGGGGTGGATCAGTGATGGTTTGGGCTGGCATATCATGGCATTCCCTTGGCCCAATACTTGTGCTAGATGGGCGTGTCACTGCCAAGGACTACCGAACCATACTAATAAATTATTGTGGTCTAAAACCAAGTGTTTCAGTTTCATTGTCCAACCCCTGTAGATGTGCCCTGAGCAATTGCTGTGCTTTTATACTTGTATGACAACTGTTGTGCTGAAAAGAGGGCTATAGAGGTGATGCGAATTAACAGAAAAGGTTAGATTTTTCGACCCCAGTGAAATTCGCTGCGCGTCCATTGTAGGTTTCGCTTTGCTCTTGCTTCGCTTTATTCGCCTTAATCACACCGTTCGCATCGCATTTTTTGCGTCCTTCGCCTTGCCTGATCACTCTTTACATAGGCTTAACATGTAAATAGCTTGCTCCTGTCGTGTCATTCATGTTCGGTGTGAACGCACCCAGTGTGACTTAAAATATCTGACTGTTGCAGACACAAAGGACCAAGGACCATCTCAGTTGTTCATTTGATCTTGAGGCTTCACAGACTGTTCGCTAAATTATAAAAAATAGATCTTTAAAAGTTTTTCTGTTTTCCAAAAACTCTATTTGCATGTGGGGATGAGAGCAAACACAGCATTACATGCTGTTTTTTACACTAACTGCTTTTTTAATTCACCTCTTATTCTGTTGACAGAATCGTGACAGCGCTGTACATCATGAGTTTCCTTCCTTCCTTTTACCTCTTAGTGTATGTACTTTATTGTAAAATCAGGTAAGAATTTTCTTTTAAATTCAGCTCTGATGTGATTCAAATATTAGAAAAGACAAATGTGTTCTTGTTTGTTAATGAACCTTTAACATAGGGCCTGTAAGGACTTATTGATTATAAATATTTATCAAAATTATAACTAAAAATCTTAATTCAGAAGTAATGCATTCTAGGAAAAAATTATTTCTTACAAATAGATATCAGAGATACACTCTAGTGGTTTGATTATTGGGCTCACAGCCTTTCATAATTCCAATTAGTTAATTATCATTAATAATAGAGCATTACTAACCAAAAGCACGTTAAATGTCACGGTGTCCTCAACCGTAATATTGAATGGTGTAGAACACTAACCTTAGTTA
Source organism: Crenichthys baileyi (assembly GCA_036173005.1). Classification (NCBI taxonomy): domain Eukaryota; kingdom Metazoa; phylum Chordata; class Actinopteri; order Cyprinodontiformes; family Goodeidae; genus Crenichthys; species Crenichthys baileyi. Next base: position 404,910 of record JAHHUM010001168.1, read on the forward strand.
AGAAAACACAGATTCCCAAAAAATATGATTAGGAAAATTGATTTATTGACTGTAATAGTTATTAAAATAGTTTTTAGTATACAAAGACATAATACAGAAAAAATGGAATGCAGCCCTATACCTCACCTCATCCTCAAGTCAAGATTTCAGTTGCAAGGGTTTCTACTTATGACATCTTTTGTAATTCATCTTCTGACATTTTTTTGCAATTAACCAGTTAATCTAAAATATTTTTGCTTCCAAAAAAAAACATGTTTATTATATTTGTTTGTCCTAATTACCCTTTGATCATTGAATATCCTCAAAAAAATATAGACAAAGATTTAAACTTTAAAGTATGAATTTTATGAAGCAACCTCCTTCATGACAACAATAAATCAAGTGAAGCCCCTATTAGTTCTTTATGTTAAAGAAATCTGATCAGATTTGAAGGGACAGAACTGTTAGACCAGGGACAGATCTGGAATATGCAGAACATTGGCTTTCCAGAACTGGAGTTTCACACCCCTGCTTTAGACCATTCCCATTTCTGATGAGTGTAAATTTTTTTACAAGCCAACTCAAACATATGTTAAATCTGTCATGTTTGTTGATGAGTGAAACCGAACAACATTAAGATACAGTGGGGAGTATTTGATACACTGCTGATTTTGCAGGTTATCCCACTTGCAAAGCATGTCTTTAATTTTTATCATAGGTACTCTTCAACTGTTAGTGATGGAATCTAAAACAAAAACCCAGAAAATCACATTGTGTGATTTTTAAGTAATTAGTTATCATTTTATTGCATGACATAAGTATTTGATCCATCAATAAAACAAAACTTAATATTTGGTACAGAAACCATTGTTTGCAATTACAAATATCAGACGTGTAGTTCAAGACGGGGTCTGCACACACTGCAGCAGGGATTTTGGACCACTCCTCCATACAGATCTTCTTCAGATCATTCAGGTTTTGGGGCTGTCTTCGGGCAATACAGACTTTCAGCTCCCTCCAAAGATTTTCGATTGGGTTCAAGTCTGGAGACTGGCTAGGCCACTCCAGAACCTTAAGATGCTTCTTACGGAGCCACTCCTTAGTTGCCCTGGCTGAGTGCTTCGTAATTGAGTGTGTGGACAGGTGTCTTTTAAAAGATAACAAGTTCAAACAGGTGCAGTTAATACAGGTAATCTGTCATGATTTGTGGGTGTTTTTTTTTCTTCTTCTTCTTCTTCTTATTATTATTATTATTATTGATAGGTTTTGAATCATGCTTCTGTTATATTCCTGGTCATGCTTTAGTTTTTGTCTTCTAGTTCATGTTTTGTGAAGTTAGGTTTTTGGATCTGGTTATGCTTTAGTTTCATGTTTTTCTAGTTATGTTTCTATTAGTGTGTACCCTTGAATTTCTGTTAGGCTCACGTTGTGTTCTCTCCTGTCTGTCAATTAACTTCATTTGGTTAACCTTGTTTCACCTGGTTCTTGTTCTATATATGCACATCTGTTCTGTTCATTCCTCGCGGAAATATTATGGATCACTTCACTCTGTTGTTGTTTCGACTCATGTCAAGTTTATGCCAAGCCTGTCTTGCCTGCCTGTCCATGTCTGTTTTTGCCACTACCTGCTGAAGTAAGTTTCATTTATTAAATCAGTTTATTTACCTACCGTCATGCTGCCTGTCCGTCTGCATTCTGGGGTCCTCCGCTACACTACCTCTGACATAATCAGTGGAGAACAGGAGGGCTTCTTAAAGAAGAACTATTAGGCCTGTGAGAGCTGGGATTCTTACTGGTTGTTAGGTGATCAAATACAAAAAAAATGTCATTAATTACTTAACAATCACACAACTGGATTTTCTGGATTTTTGTTTTAGATTCTGTCACTCACAGTTCCAGAGTACCTATGATAAAAATTAAAGACTTCTACATGCTTGCAACTGAGAAAACCTGCGAAATCAGCAGTGTATCAAATACTTGTTCTCCCCACTGTATGCAGTTTATGCACACACTCACAGACACACACTCAAAGACACACATGTACCACAGCCAGATTCTCCACACACAGTAATATGGAAAAAACTGCTGCTACTTTTGGTAAAAAGCCTAGAAATATAAAAATGATTCATAAAGATTATTCACTGACGTTGACATAAAATTCAAACCTTATTTTTAACTTATTTAAATTAGCCATGCTGTTCTACCAATGTGTTCCTGCTATTAATGTGAATCATCTCTTTATCGGAATATGCTTCAATTAACATTCCTGAATTTGGTGAGGTCAGTGTGTTGTCAGACTGACCTTATTGGGTGTATTATCCTTGTCCTCCGGCTCTAATCCAGTCAGCAGTATGAGACTCTGGCTCTTGTTTTCTCTCAGTCTTTTGGTCACCCTGAGTCTCCTTTCCCCACATGACAGACCTCCCGTCGGCATCTCCGGCTCAGCTGGTTTTGTAACGACTGCAGGAGTGGGGCTGCGGCGTGGTGGTACAGGACCTGCTGCTTCCCCCAGTTCAGAAAGAACAGAGGTGGTGAATTCAGGGCTTGTTGTGATGGTGGGGTAGGGAGGAGTCATCCCACTGGATTGTGTTGTACTTAATGACTTAGCGGGGAGTTCTGTTTCCCTCACTACGTCGGCAAGATGGCAGCTGGGGGCGACAGTTCCTTCTGTAGTAGTGGCATCATTACAAATATTAGCATCCTCCTCTGACCCCTTCCCCCTCTCCTTCTGCCTGTCCCTTTCCCTATCCCTATCCCTGTCTCTGTCTTTGGCCTCCCGCAGGGGTCGAATGAGATCTGCAATGGCGGTCCTTTTGACCTTGACCCCTTCAGCTCCTTGTCCTCCATCTCCACTGCCTGTCTTGGCAGATCGGCCTGCTCGGGCTCTCTTGAAAGCGAAGAAATCACCAAACTTTTTCTTTATATTTTTTGTAGGAATTGTAGCGGTGGTGGAGCAAGTTGTGGAGGGGAAGGTGGTAGATGAGGAAAGGGAGTGAACATCAAGGGATGGAAAGGAAGTGTCAGTAGATGCAGCAGAGGGAGAGGTGATGGTGGCAGTGGTGGTAGATAGAATAATGTCAGATGAAGAGGAAAAGGGGGTGGATCTTGACTCTGAGGGAAGGACTTGGGCAGGGTTTGACTCCTCCCATCGGCCTTTTCTGCAGTGGGGAGACAGCAGAAAGAGCAACAAAAGAAAGAGACACTCAGTACTACAGCTACTGGTTAGAGAACCAAGTCGCATGCTCGACTCAGGTTCACAAAACTAACATTCATGCAGATGGCAAGACAAAGCAAAATCAACTCTCAGAGATTAAGATTTTTTGGCCCAGAAAAGGCAAGGCTTGCAGTGGGTCCTACGTCTTTGGTGAGATGCAGTAGACAAGAAGACACACAGCAGGCCATTTGGACCCATTAGTTATTGCTGTTGGTGTCGGGTGTAAGAACTTCAAATCTACTTGCTGTCTCAGATAAAGCCAACTCTACATGACCACAGCAAGTACACATTAAGGGAAGGACCAAATCCTAAATGTAGATCCAAGTGATGTATGGTATAATCATGAATAAGAATATTCTGACTAGGTTTTGTTTAGAGATGCACTGAGAAATTGGGTGGTGATTGGTATTGGATGATTTTCAGCTGATTGGCCCTGACTGATGGTCGGCCAGTTAGAAACAGAAGAATCCAACTTCTGTTCGATCATGAAACTCACCATATCAAAACTCTACCACATAAAGCTGAAGTGTTGATGCTGTTGCTGAAAGATGAAGACTCAAACTTTCTGTTTTCAGCATCTTGGAGGTGTTCAAAGATTATATTAAAACAAGCACAGATTTATGGAGGTAATAAACAGAACACTGTATTTTCGTGTCAAGACATTCCTGATGTTCATTCAGGCTATGAGGGAGTGAAAGACAGCAAGACTTGCAGTAAATAACAGGAAGGCTGATTGGAGTACAGCGAAATTCCTGTATATCACTTTTGAGCTTCAAACCTCTGTCTGTCACGGAACATACTGTATTGTCATTCAACAAACCTGAATCAATTAATGAGGTCATTAGCTGGACTATCTTGACTGCAGGCTGATGAGCCAATTTAGTTGTTTAATTCAGGTGTGGTAAAGAAGAGACACATCTTAACTTTGCAAGACACCAGGCCTGGAGGAATGGAGTTTGAGCCTGTGTTCCACATCCCCAGGGAATACTTACAGAATGGGCTATTTAGTTAAGCTAGCTGCCTTAACAGCGCTAAACACCAGTTCAAGAGGTTAGGTCGTGTATCAGTCTGTCTTGAAAAGGGTAAAACTCTGTTTTACACCCGTGGCATGACGTCTCCTCTGCTCCTAACATCAATACTTAATAACTGCTTATGACAGAATGGCTAGTAATTAAATCAAGAAATAATTTAAAATGCTGTATCTTTTTATGCTGTATTTCATAAAGAAAAATCTGAATCAGCTGACACTGAAACAAAAACTGGAGATTGGAAATTGGCCTAAACAATCTGTGCATCTCTAGGTTTGTTATCTAAAAATCTGATAAAGGTGTCTCTTATCTTATTAAGGAAATCTGTCAATATCATATCCATTTCCAATATTCATTAGTGCAAAACTGTTAATTTTTCTAGGCTTTTGTATCATTAATGTATGCTGACTTGAACAGCACTGCCATGCTACACTTTACTTTATGACATCATGACACCACTTTTAATACTCTTAAAGAACTTAAATTATAATTCCTTTACCAAAAGGACCATCACATAGCAAACATCAAATGTGATCAATTATTGTAATCAATCACAAAGTCGTCTGAGAGGAGATTAGAGGGTAGTGACCAGGGGTTAGGGTTAGAGGATGGCAGAAGGACAATGGGGGACAACAAGCACCTGTCAAATGTTCACCTCAAACATCCTTATAGGTAATGACGATAATATTAACATTTAAAAACTCCCAAATATCCCACCAAGGAGGTAGCTGGGCCAGTGATGAGATTATTTTGGAATTTATCATGCTAACTTGACTAACACAGATGGAGTGTCAACTGGAAATTAGAGCAAGTAAATTATTGCATTAGCACTTAAAAAAACAAACCAGTTTAGTACATGTTACACTGAATAATGAAAAGCAGCTGACCCCTTAAAATCTGCAGTAATGGTCAAAGCTTTTAGGTTGGCTGCAAAATATTTGGACTTTTTCTTCTAAAGAACAATTTGATACATCTTTAGTTTTAGAGGTTTTTTTAACAAACAGATTCATGTGAGAAGTCAGTATTTACAATGCTGATCATTTCTCTGACTTGAAGGATATTAACTTCTGTACCAAAGCCTGACTGATGGTGACCAATCAGTGTCTTAATGGTGCTTGGAATTGATCCCAGTCTCTGGGATTCTGTTTCCCCACCTTCTTTTGGAGAACTGACTTAGGGTTCTCAATAGATTTAGAAACAGTGTTCTAGTCACTTTTGCCTAATTACAAAATGCTGAAAAATGAACAGATCATAAACAAATTTAGTCTGGATTGTTGGAAAAAATGTTTTGATCATATTCTTTATTGAGGGCAAAGGGTACCCACTGCTTGGATGAAGAGCAATCCCACGCATTGGTTGTATCAGGATACATCATTGTTAGGATCACACATCAATCATAGTATCTCAGTTTTTCTTCCACCAGTAATAGATTTTCCTCATGTCCTAAACAATCAAAGTGAAGATTCTTCAGAGAAAATAACCAGCTTTCTGCTATCCATCTTGTACTTCCTGCAGACTGGCCCTGGTGGTTTGTTCTGGAAAAAAGTGCTTTCTTTGCTGCCCTGCTTTCCCTTTGTCAAAGGTCTACCTGTACCTCGCTGTAGGTGCAGATGCACTCACGCCCACCAGCTGCCATGTTGAGCAAGCTCTGTCCTGGTGGCAGTACGATTCTATTTCACACTCTTCAGGAGGAGACAATCCTGGCACAGTCTGTGCAAAATTTCATTCAAAGAGGCTAATAAAGCTATTGCAAGAAATTAATATGCACCTGATGTTTATGCAAAATGATCTAAAATGAAACAAAAATAAAAACTGAAGTCACAAGGTTTGCAAAACACAATATTTGTGTCACAGCAAAACCTTTAACAATGCATGCCCTTCTGAAATAATGTAGCCCCTGTCCTGTTTAATGCAGTATTACAGTCAACTGAGTTGGGAAAGAACATTTGTATTTGTGTGAGGATGCAGTGGCATGCACAGGGGGAATTAGAAACAATAAAAACAAATAGAATACACCTTTGCTTGAAAAATCCAATCATACAATTATGCAAAGTTTAAGATTGTAAAATAAAATAAAAATATTTCAAGTAAATGAGGCTCATTACTTCCAAGAAGCATCTAGATGCTTAGATTAACAGCAAAAAATCCAGATAGTTTGGTTCTTGTGCAAAAAGAAAAGCACAGGAACCAGTTAGTGAGATGTAGAGCTTGGACAGTGAAGATTTAGTCCACTGCACAACAGCATCTGTTTAGAACTAAACCATGGTTTCTTAACTTCGTGGCCCCCCACGATTTATATTTTCTTGACAAAGTAATAAGTTATGGCAATGCTACAATTGATAAAGATGTAGAATTGAAAATTGGAGGCAGCTTATACAGTCTGAAAAAAATTAGGAGAGACCATTAAATGTTCAGTTTTTTCAAAACTAATATTCATATCTCAGTATCTAATATTTTGTTTTCTCTGAAAAAGAAAGTGATTCACTAAAGGTAAACACCAAAATTAACCTTGTTTTACTGACTGAAAAAAGAGATATATACAAAAATGTGTTTTTTGAAAAGGTTGGGACACCCTATCCCTAATAGCTAATCTTACCCCCTTTCAGTGAACAAAACAGTGAGATGCTTTTTTTGACCATCCACCAGTCTGTGACATTTGTCTGAGGATACTGACCAATTACTCACTTTGAGCTGCAAGATGTTTGGAAGTTTTTTGCATGTTTAGCCTGTTTTAAGTCACCTCAATGTATTTCAATGAGATCAAGATCTTTCACTCAGCTCAGTACTTTCCATCTCTTAATTCTCAGCCAATCCTTGGTGGATTTACTGGTATGTTTTGACTCATTGTCCTGTTGCAGGGTCCAGGTCTGCTTCAGCTTTAATTATTTTATTTACAGGTCTATGATGGTGAGCTGGCCACATCCTGCTGTAGCAAACGCATCCCCAAACCATGACATTTCCTGTCTATGCTTCACAATTGGTGAAAAGTAATTTTCTTGGAATGCTTTACTTGATTAATGCCAAACAGGTGCTCTGTTCTGGTATCCCAATAATTTCATTTTAGACCCATAAGTTCACAGAACATTATTCCAGAGTCCTGTCCTTTAACTATATTTTCTGGCAAATTTCTGTCTGGCCTTCATGTGTTTCTTAGAGAGCAAATGTTCACTTCCTGCACATCTTTCAAGAAAGTTAAGCTTGTACTGTGTAGTTCTAAATCTACAGATATGTCCACTTGTAGACTATTTTCTGTGCAGTGAAATGGGTGATTTCAAATTCTTTGAATTCTTTAAGGGTGTATTCACACCAGGATCACCCGTCGGAGAATGCGTGTTGCAAGCTGAAGGAGATGCTCTTGAGTATACTCAAACTTTAGTAGTCTAACTTCACTGCTCTGGATTATTTTTTCTGGTTTTTATCACAGCAGCTCCTGTAATTCTTTCTTATTGTTATGTCACTTGTTAAAGGTTTCAGATTTTCATTTGTATGAAACTGTTGCTTTAAATTAAATTTTAATAATAATAGTGTGTTTGTCTGCTATTACATTGTTAACTCACAATGCATAGTCAGGGATAATTTTCTTTGTGAAGAACTCCTCTACTCCTTCATCCACTCTGTCCATTGCCTCATTTTCCTTCTTCTTTTCCTCGGACACTGGCTCCTGTACAGAAAAAAAATCACATAAACAGTGAGAAAATCTGTGTTGTTAGTGTGTACTGTACTGAAGTTTAAATGATGTATTTGTATTTCTGGGTGTTTCCATCTCAATATACCTTTTGTAGGCTTGGCACCGTGCCACACTTCTTTGTAAACATGTTCATTTAGTGTTTAAATGAATAAGGTGCAGATATATAAACTGTTATTGACTTGTATTGCTACCAGGGGTTAGCCAGATCACTGAGAAAAACATTGGTTTTCAAACTTGCACCTAGAACACAGTTAATTTGGTTTTGACAGTATTCCCATCTCGGTAGCGAAATACAATGAAGCAAAATATTTCTAGATCAAGGCATTTGAAACACGCCATTTCTCAGTTACTAGTCAACAGCCAAGCGTAACACCTGTGCCTGATCTGTGGGTGTCCCAGAGAGCGCTGTGATGTCCCCACTATATGCCACTATAAACACTAAACTAAAATGAGGGACAAAAATTAATACCAGTGTCTGAATGCTCAAACATGCTAACATACTAATGTTTTTAGGTTCACAAATGTAGTATTCTAGGATTTTGTTGCATTTCCATTTTTCTTCAGTGCCCAGTGAAACAACCGTGCTTCTGTAATTTTGCTTCATGCCTCCTGTCTAACAGCCACCTGTCTCTGTGCCTCATGCCAACATGCTTCTTTGTCACACCCCTGCCTCGCTTCATTTTGCTCTCTCTCACACATATAATTACATGAATACATTTGGTACCCTTTCAAATGTCCATATTTTAACATAAGGATAATTAATATAAACTTCAACAATACAAAGAAATGCAAGTAATATAAATAAACAATAAAGCTAAAGAAAAGACTAATTAAATATGCAATTTGTGGTGAGGAATAAAATAGAACACCCCCACCTTCATTCGCATTTAAAATGGCTAGCATTAGACAGGCATATCTCATCAGGTGCACATGATAAGAACATCATTACTCTGCATTCTGAAGGAGATTTTCCCTTTTTAAACCTTAGACATTTAGGCTATGTAGTTTGCAAAGCATCCTCAGTCTGAATGGTTATGCCGCATTTCATCCAACTTTAACGTCACTGACCTGGCTCCAACTACGCATCCACACTCTCTACAGCAGTAGCATCACTGCTCCACTAAACGCCAGTGTTAATAGATGTGCTCTCTTCTTTCCACACCTTTCTAGGTTTTGTTAGGATGTGGTCATAATATTGTCGGCTCTCATTGCGTAACAAGTGAATAATAGCACAGAAACACCGATATCCATTATTACTACAAAAACAGTGTGCTGCTGTGTGACGTCAATATTGTAGTTTAAACAACCATGCAGGAAAAAAATATTATATTGGATTTCAGCAAAAAAATCGGAATTGAGCTTCAAGACCTGCACTATTTGTTGGATTCTTAGTTTAGTGGTCCTGAGTCTTGTAGCAAGAGTAAACAATGAGGTCTTAAAGTACATTAAAAACAACTTCAAAGCGAGTCTATACTAGGAGAGACCAGAAGATGCTCAAAGAAGTCTCCAAAAAACCGTCATCAACCTATAGCAGGCTTCTGTTACTGCTGATATAAGAGTGCATGCTTGTACAATCAGAAAGACATGTAGGAAACCTGAGCTCTCTAAGAAACACATGAAGGCCAGACAGTTTTCAGAATGCAGACAAAGTTCAAGACTTCAGAACAGAACAGGTTGTATTGTAAAAAGCGTTGATATACTGACATCCATCTTTTTAGCTTACAGAGAAGAAGATGTCTGAAAAAGAGAAAAATATCCAGTAAGGGGCATACACGTGGATGAAAAAGGCTTTTTCAGAGGTCAGAGGAGAATGAGGGGACTGGAGCCACGTGGGTTGGATTTACTGGTTGAATGGCACTGGGAATTCCACAGTTCTTGTCCTTGTATTAAACACATTTTTCTTTACCCTTAACAAGGCCTGGTTGAATAGCTGCTGTCTCATTATACACAAAGTAAACAGAATCCATACAACTCAAAAGGAAATATTATGGGTTGTATGGATTCTGTTTACTTTGTGTACACACCGTAACTCTCCTGGATGTGGGGAAAACACTAAAGGTGGACTCATCAGAGAACAATACATGTTTCACATTGTCCACAGCCCAAGATCTGCGCTCCTTGCACCATTGAAACCGACGTTTGGCATTGGCATGAGTGACCAAAGGTTTGGCTATAGCAGCCCGGCCGTGTATATTGACCCTGTGGAGCTCCCGATGGACAGTTCTGGTGGAAACAGGAGAGTTGAGGTGCACATTTAATTCTGCCGTGATTTGGGCAGCCGTGGTTTTACGTTTTTTGGATACAATCCGGGTTAACACCCGAACATCCCTTTCAGACAGCTTCCTCTTGCGTCCACAGTTAATCCTGTTGGATGTGGTTCGTCCTTCTTGGTGGTATGCTGACATTACCCTGGATACCGTGGCTCTTGATACATCACAAAGACTTGCTGTCTTGGTCACAGATGCGCCAGCAAGACGAGCACCAACAATTTGTCCTCTTTTGAACTCTGGTATGTCACCCATAATGTTGTGTGCATTTCAATATTTTGAGCAAAACTGTGCTCTTACCCCTGCTAATTGAACCTTCACACTCTGCTCTTACTGGTCAATGTGCAATCAATGAAGGCTGGCTACCAGGCTGGTCCAATTTAGCCATGAAACCTCCCACACTAAAATGACAGGTGTTTCAGTTTCATTGTCCAACCCCTGTATATATTGCATATACTGGACTTTACCATGCACTTTACTAGCATTCCTTCCCCAAAACCCCTCCCACTTGTGTTGTATCCGTGGGAGCAAAGAACAAACAAAGGTTTATTTAATCCTAGAATGCCCAAACTCTTCTGTTGCCTTGTATGTGGGCAAATTTAAAAGATCCTCTGCTTGGTGAGATTTAGGGAAAGATACAAATAATCTAAATGGAGAGAGAACGCTACTCCTAACACGTATGAGAATGTTCTTAATACAGGCAAACACCTACGCATGCGCACACACACACACACACACACACACACACACACACACACACACACACAAGCACAATCATACAGTTCACTCACAGTACATAGAACAAGATAAAAGACAGACAGACAGACAGACAGACAGACAGACAGACAGACAGACAGATAGATAGACATTTGTTTATCATCACACTCATGTACTTGTATTTTTTTGGTATGTGTGTATGTATGCCTGTGATCTTACCTGAGGCCTTGAGGAGGGGGGTTGAGTGTGTGTGCGTCGTGGTCGTGGTCGGGAGGCAGTGTAGTGCCTCAGAGTCTGTCCCTGGCTTGGTAGAGGCTCCATGGGAGAAACAGAGAATCCAGAGCCAGGGTGAGGGCATAGGCAGGGGCTGCAGCCAGAGAAGAGATCCTGTCGTCCGTTCAGGCCTCCACGGCCAGCTGCCTTCTCTTTTGAAGCTCGATTACAGATGGAGTAGATAGCGGGGACGATGGAAGGAGGGGTGAACGATGCTCCACTATCTCTTGATATTGCTTCTGCAGCATCCACTGATGCCACCTCCCCCTCCATCCACCTCCTCCCCCTCTGTGGTGGGGGGGAGGGGGACAAGGAAGTAGAAGGGGAAGGGGAGGGACTTGAGGTTGAGAGTGGCAACTGTGGGAGCGCACACCTTCCTCCTCCATCATCCTCTCTGGCAGCTCCTCCCCCCTTTCTCTCTGTTCTTCTTTCCCTGGTGTGTTGCTCACAATCTGCATCCAGGAGACCTGAAAATGAAGCAATATCACTGAGGAGAGAAGAGGCACACAGAGGTATAGGCGTAGGATGGAGGGAAGAAAAGACTGCCCTTTAGCCTAGGCAGTAAGCATATCTTATTTAATATTCTACATATATATTTAAACCTGAAAGAAGTGAACACTGAAGGAGTGACAAGAAAAAACAAAAAATCGAGGAAGACGGTTTAGCACGGAGATAGAGGGGGTGGGAAGAAGAGTGTGGGGAGCTATGAACAGAAAGGGAGGAAACAGAGCAGCAGATGGATGCCGTGGTCACACTGTACTGAAGAGAGCAACACAGCTCTAACATGGAACCAAGAGAGAATATTTCAGGTTCTTAATGCTATTATTCCTTTACTTCCACAGTGTTAGTCTAAACAACTCAAGAATCATCAAACACATTTAATCCAGTTTATTAGCTAAATCTGTCAAATGATGAATATTATTCTTAAAATCAATATATTAATGAGCTGCACTTTAAAAACTTTCACTGTAATGATGCTTTCACAAAACAGAAGTGGGAGTTGAGAGTAATGTCCAATATCTGCCTGTTTCCTTCGCTTCCCTTAATCTCTCCCTCCTCCATTTACTGGCCTTTCCTTTGTCTCCCCTGCTGAAACTCAGTGGTGTGAAAGTAAGTAAGCAAGCTATGCTCCAATTAACCAGACAATGCTGAGTGTCAGCCACAGATTGGCTTACCATGGAAAAAAACGTATGAAGACAACAACAGGCAACCATAAACTAACATGATAACATAGCTGAGATCAGATTCTATCATGGTGGTTTTGATACTAAAATGACTTGAAATGTTTAGTTGACTTAAAATCCCATTGATGAGTAAAACTTTTGATTATATTAAACTGGCAGAGAGGATATCATGGGACCATCCCACATACTCAAATCTGCTGCTCAACCCACATCTGCATTTTCCTTACAAATGTGGTATCCTTTAAGCGGTTGCAAATATATATGGCCAGAAATATATGAACTTGCTTTCAGAACATAACCATTAAAACAAGAAAAAACATTGTTTTTAAACAACGTTGAGCCTAAATGGCCGCCAGCTTCTCTTCTTTTGATTGACACCTATTTCGTTCAATTGTGTTGGTCTATGCCCTCTCCAGAATCTATTATAATCAGAATCTGTTATATCCATTGTGTGTCAGATCCGGTAATATGAATCCCACCTACTCTTACACCTACAGCTCTGACCTGTCAGCTCTGATGCTGACTCTGATGCAGTAGGCATTTAGCTAAAACAATTCCTGTCACAGCTATGTAAGGCATATGTGGCTGGACTCAAAATATTCTTCAAAAAACACAAGAGTAAACAGGGTTTAGTTCTGCTGCCTAATAGCATATATAACATTACTGGATGATTTTTTAAGTGTTTTACCTAAGCCAAATCATTCCAAAAGGTTTTGTTAAAAGTAGCTAAATTCCTGATGTGGTTGGCTGGGCTGGACTAGTAATTGGGCATCCAGGGCATTAGGCCAGTGGGCAGGTGCACTATTGGGCTGATATATTTTTTATGTTAACCGACCGGCCCAAAATTGTCTCATTCAATCATTTTCTGATGTTGAGCTGGCCCAACCTCAGCCAAAAATGCCTGCGTCAGATTTTTGTCCCAGTCTAGCCCTAGTTGGTAGAGTTGGTGGTAAGCGATGGGGAAATTAAATTCTTTTACTGATAAGAGTTACGGTTAGACGGCACGGGCGAGTCACTCCCCAAACTGAAAGAGGTATGGGGGCTATTTGAGTTGTTGACCCCTATTTAAAAGAGAAAAATTATATTATAAAGTGACAGATCAACAACTCCTAATGAAAAAGACATTATTTTTTTCTGAATGACACAAAAAATAAAGTATGCAAAAACAAAACAAGCATTAGTCCATCTCTCTAGTAATAATGTTTGTAATACCTCTGGTTTACAAATTAAATAAAAATTAATAATGTCAATAGTAAGACACTGAAAGGGCAGAAATCAGTGAAATTAGTGAGGTCACTGCTGCAGAAGCAAGATGAAGTCAAGGCAGTTATTTTTACTTGGAGCAAACAGTAGAACTTGTTAGACATTTTTTACTCAGTTCACTTTGGGATGCCAAGGTAACATGAACAGAAATGGAAATGTCAGTGAGTTGCTGATTCGTTGTGCTGGATGGAGTTACCAAGTGTGCAATACTTCTATTCTATGACTGGTGCTACGCTACTGAGTTGATGAGTCATTGGATCTGTGGCTGCTTCTAATTAATTCAAAATCAAGATCTCTACCTCTCTGGTGATGCTTTCAGAAAGTTTGTGAAATGAGAAAAAAATTCTTCCAAGTGCAGCAGTCAGATCTAAAATGATTGCTTGGCCTGGTTTTTAAGGCTTTCCTTCTGGGCGCAAGCCAGAGTCTCCCCCTGTCTGTGCACAACACTGCAGAAGAGATTCAAGGAATCCTTCAAGATTTACTGAAGGATTCCTCGTTGTGGTGCAGTTGGTTCCTAATAAGCTTCTGTTATTGTGACCAGCCGAAGAACAAATACTTTTCTACATACTGCCAAATACGGGCGATACATATCACTCTGCTGTCACAGCCTTAAAAGGACATTTTGTACCCAAGGTGAATGACGTTGCCGTGCACCACAAGTTCCGCCAATGAGCACAGTGACCAGATGACATGGTAAATTAATACCTTGATTCACTACAAGAGTTAGCTGCTGATTGTGATTTTGGTGACACGGAGGACCGAATGCTACGCGATCAGCTAATTGAGCATGTTGGTAATACTCGTATACGAGCCAGACCTTTACTAGAACCAGACCTTACGCTTGCTAAGACTACTACAATGGCGTTGCAAATTGCAAGTACATTGTGACATGCGACCACTCTGTGACCACTGATACTAATGTTACAGCCGCTACTGCTTCTTCGGTTCAGGCTATACACAGGCAGCCGTCAAAAGGAGACAAAGAAAGCTTTTTCAGCTCCTGCCCCTGCCAAGGGCCCCTCCACAAGTAACAACCGCAGTTCTTGTTTTTGTTGTGGATCTGCTAACCATCTCACTAACAAGACGGCATGCCTGGCTGCAAAAGTAAAGTGCAACAGCTGTGGAAAAGTAGGACATTTTTCAAAAGTTGTGCCGATAATCTCATAAGGAGGTGCGTGAAATAGTCATAAATGAGCTCACAATGCTTTACATGAACGATGCAGTGTGAGACAAAATAGTCTGCACTGTATAAATGAGTGTTGATGGACGTTACAGGGACATTAATTGTAGATACAGGCTCATCTGTTTCCATTATTCCTGAAAGCATGTATCACACTGTTACCAGAATGTGCTATTACTGAGCCTAAATTTACCCTTCTTACCTATGCGAAAGAGAACATCCCTATCACAGGATGTTTACAAGTGAATATTAGCTATGATGAACGTTCTGCTGAAGGTACTTTACTTGTGGTAAAGTCAGGTGCAGCTCTTCTGGGCCTGGATTTCTTTAAGACCTTAAACATCAAACTTGAAGGAAAGACCATTGTTACTGCTTCCACCTGACAGCTGTGCCATTAATTCCTATTATGGAGATGGGATGTGCTAAGAAGTTTATTTACAAAGTCCAGGTAAAGACAGAAGATAGTCCAGTGGAACAGAAGACTTCCATTTTCAGTGAGACAAGCTGTTCCAGAGGAACTTAGATACCTTCAGGAAACAGGCATCATAGAACGTATAAATGCTTCCCCTTGGGTCTCAACATTGTTGTGACACATGGGAGAGATGGAGCGAGACCACGTATGTATGTCGATCGGAGAGAGCCAAATAAAGTTGCAGACTCTTACCCATTACCTAACATGGATGAACTGATCTCAAACCTACGAGGTGCTACAGTTTTTTCAACTATTAACCTTGCCTCTGCCTATCATCAAATGCAATTACACCCTGAGAGTAGGGATATTAAGGCATTCATTTCTCATGAAGGACTCTTTCATTTCTGCAGGGTTCCGTTTGGCTCAACCTCAGCTCCTTCTGCTTTTGAAAATATGCAGTCAATTATACTTGCAGGTTTGCCAGGTATCCAGGCATACCTGGATGACATTATCTGCTTTGGTGCTACACAAAGGGCACAAGATGACTACTTAAGAGCAGTGCTACATGCCTTGAACAGAGCAGGGCTAAAGTTAAATATGCACAAACACAAGTTCAACCAGTCGTCTCTGAGCTACTTGGGCCACACCATATCAGAAGACGAACTTCATCCTGACCAGGACAGCGTCAGTGCAGTAATTAATGCTTCTGCTCCACACAATACATCATCTCTGAGCATCACTCAGAGAGTCCACCAACACTCACTTTAAATGGACAAGGGAAACTGAATCCAGTTTTACAGTATTTAAGGGACTTACAGTTAATAGCTTCGCTTTAGCATTGTATGACCCAGATTTGCTTACCTATGTGACTACAGATGCTTCTTATAATGGACTGGCTGCAGTGCTGACACAATTGCATTCAGGGAAGTGCTTGCCTGCATCTGGGCTGTGGAAAGGTGGAGAACCTATCTCTGGGGACCATTTTGTTCAACACACAGACCAACAGGCACTTACAACTGTTGTAATTATAGATTATTGATTAATTGAATATTTATCAAGAATTATAATTAAAATCATTATCCGATAAAATTAACTCCTTAACCAAAATCCTCGTTTATGAATTGAAACCAGAGCTGTCCTCTGGTGTTGTAATTATGGCTCAAGGCCTCTGATAATTACAAGTATTAAATGTCACTGCTTAATCGACCGTTTCTGCCGAAACGTGGGGAACTTTGCCTTATTTTGACTGACGAATCACTCTTGCACAAAAAACACAAAACCCTTCTCTTTATCTACGTTTAAAATTTATTAAATCAATCAGCCCTTATACAATCAACTCCCCGATTCAATAATTTTTCACCTACTCAAAACATGCAAAGTTCTACACAAAAGGTAAAATATCTAACTAACAAAATAAAGCAAAACAGCAGTGTGTGTGTATTGAATCAAAACCAGCAGTTATGGCAAAAGTGGTAATATGACAAACGGATGTGGTGTGTTGAACGGGGTTTGAACAGTCCGCCAGAAGGCGTAGCCCAGCGGGACACCCGGGCTGTCATAAAACCCCCACAGCAAAGTTGTAAAACTCAGCTTAGACAAAGAGTCATAAACCTTTTGGCGGCAAGTTAGCAAGCAGTAAAGTGGAACAAAGAAAAAGGTGAAATTTCACCATGAGGTTACTGTCGTAGTCCAGTACCGGCGCTCCGGTGTTCGCCCTGGTAAGACAACTTGTGAGACGCGGCGGCCTCAGGACTCAATACAATGTTGCATGCAAATACAATTTTATAACATCAGACTATATATTGCGATTCTGATCGCACTAAAATCCTATCTCTCTCTACCCTGCCCCAGACTACTTCTAATAAAGAAATCAAAAGAAATAATAAAAGATGGGTTGTTACTTTGTGGAGCAATTCTTCAGGGCTGCCCGCGTGGGGGGGGAGAGGAGGGGGAAAGTTGGAAGTTAACGTGCGTCCACGGTTAACTTCGGGAAGAGCGGTCAATCTTCGTCCTTTGGCCTCCTTGGCGAAGGGAAAAATATGATCTGACCGTCAGCAGTCGACTAGAACAAAAAAACAAGGTGGCGATCCGTCTCCTTGAAACTCCGTTTTTTTTGGTTACGTGTTTAAACTAACACTTTCGTCGGTAAAGTTTGAAATTTCTGGCCTTCTTATTCCAGGAATTTCTGTCATGAACGTTCTTTCATGGCCAACGAAGGAGAATAAATGAAGACTCCACGTGGGACCTCTTCTTCTCCAGAGGATGCTTCAGTTGCGTGGTAATCTGTCGAGATCTCCAGCTGAAAAGCAAGGTTTTAAAGCTCCCGCCTTCCATATATAATCTCGTGTGACGTCAGACTTCTTGTGACGTCAGACTTGGGACGTCCCCGTCCTACCAGCCGCAGTGCCCACTGGGATTTGTAGTGGCGGACAATACTGGATACAAAATGGCCGATGATGTCGGAAGGCCTGGTGGTGTCCAGCAATGTGTAAATGGTCCAATATTCAGCAAACAAGTGGTCCAACATTCCCCCCTAGGTTCAAAGGGTGAGATGAATCGCAGTCTTTGAAGCTACTGGGACCATCCTGTCCTTTGCTGAACAATCCGTGATCCGTGGCGAAGCAGAACAAAACAAAACTGTCTCTGTGTTCCTCAAAACCTATGACTGGGCAGAGTAGAGGTTAGCCTGGGCAGGACTAAACTCTGACTAACTCATACCTTTCTACGTTGTTCAATGAGAAATACAAAACAATACATTCATATCATCATTACATTCTTTGGTCATTAGCTTTGGTAGCCCTGAGACAAATTGAAACAACGAATAGAAGATACAGTACACATATATGTATATATATATATGAAAAAAAAAGAATAATAATAATAATAAAACAAGATCATGGTTCATAGCTCATGCGTCCAACTTCCATTAGGCACTGGAACCTGACTGTGGTGGTGCTATGAACCGTGGGGGAATGAATGTGAGGGAATCAATCCTGACTTGTAAACGGTTAACCTGCCTGTATGCGGTGTGTTATCTTTAACAAAACCAACGTTTAAAACAGGTTTAGGCTTAAACCATTAGCTCTTCCAAATGGTGATGGGGTTTAATATAACTCCTGTCTCTAAACTATCTAGATGCGAAAAGAGGGAGAAAAATAATAATTGAATTGCAGTACTCAGGCTATAAGCCAGGTGTGTTTGTGGAGGTTGCAAGGTGTCTGCTGGGGTGGATTTAGGATTTTCTCTACTAAGTTCAGCAGAACTAGGCCAGTAGGTATCTGTGCCTCGGTGGGACTGTCTACAGATGAACCAACCTCCTTTAATAAGATTTTGCATGAAATCTCTGGCAATGTGTGTGTCCATTACATCATTCTTAACCACTTCTGTGAGGGTCTGCAGTGCATGCAGAGTGTTATGGAAAATTATCGTGCCAACTTATAGTTTAACACTGTGTCCTAGAAGGTAGTTATATTTTTAACTGTTTCTGTTGAAGAAAGTTGTTAGTGATTAGTGCATGTTAGTGTGAGTTTATGAAACATGCACCTATTTAACTAGTCCTACGCACTGGTCTCTCCTTTCCCGGACATGGAGACAAGCTCTGTTCTTGGGGAGGAGACTTCAAGAACCTCATCTAGAATATCGAGGCACATGACGTCCCCCGGGTAGGGCGGACCCGGGGTCCCCCCCTGGAGCCGGGCCGGGGGGTCGGGACCCCCGGAGAGGCCTGGGGGCCGGGTTTGTCCTGCGGGCCCGGCCGGGCCCAAAGCCTGAATGAGAGACGCGGGGCCATCCCGGGGCCCACCCCCGAGGGGGAACCGTGAGGGACCGGTGCAAAGGGGTTTGGGGGGCGGACAAAGGGGAGACCTTGGCGGCCGACCCCCGGATGGGACTGGAATGTTACCTCGCTGGGGGGGAAGGAGCCTGAGTTTGGCGGGAGGTCGAGAGATATCGACTAGAAATAGTCGGGCTCACCTCCACGCACAGCGTGGGGTCGGGAACCCATCTCCGGAGGGGGGTGGACTCTCTTCTACTCTGGAGTGGCCCCGGGGGAGGGGGGGGCTGGTGGGTTTTTTGTGTTCCCCCCCAGCTCAGCCTTTTGTGTTGGGGGTTTCCCCAGTGGATGACAGGGTCGCATCCCTGCGGCTTCGGGTTGGGGATGGGGTCTCTGACTGTCGTTTGCGGCCAAAGGGGGCCGAGCGGTATGGGGGAAAAACCCGGCCTTCTTGGTGTCCCTGTCGGAGGTGCTGGATAGTCCCTTCCCGGGGACTCCATTATTCTGCTGGGGGACTTCAACCCCACGGGGGAAACGAAAGTGACACCTGGAGAGGCTTTGATGGGGAGGAATGGCCCCCCCCCTTTTGAATCCGAGTGGTGTTTTTTTTATTGGACTTCTGTGCTAGTCACGGATTGTCCAATGAACACCTGTTCAAGCATAAGGGTGTCCATCAGTGCACTTGGCACCAGGACACCCTAGGCAGGAGGTCAATGATCGACTTTGTTGTCGTATCATCAGACCTTCGGCCACATGTTTTGGACACTTGGGTGAAGAGGAGGGGCTGAGCTGTCCACTGATCACCACCTGGTGGTGAGTTGGATCCGCTGGAGGAGGAGAAAGCCGACAGACTTGGCAGGCCCAAGCGCATAGTGAGGGTCTGCTGGGAACGGCTGGTGGAGCCCTCGGCCAGGGATGTATTCAACTCCGGGAGAGCTTCGGCCAGATTCCGGGGGATGTTGGAGACATAGAGTCCGAGTGGACCATGTTCTCCGCATCTATTGTCGAGGCTGCTGCCCGTAGCTGCGGCCGTAAGGTCTGCGGTGCCTGTCGCGGCGGCAATCCCAAAACCCGGTGGTGGACAGCGGCAGTAAGGGATGCTGTCAAGCTGAAGAAGGAGTCTTATCAGCTGTGGTTGGCTTGTGGGACTCCTGAGGCATCTGACGGGTAGGGTACCATGAGGCCAAGCGTGCTGAGGCCCGGGCTGTGGCAGAGGCAAAAACTCGGGCCTGGGAGGAGTTTGGTGAGGCCATGGAGAAGGACTACCGGTTGGCCTCGAAGCGATTCTGGCAAACCGTCCAGCGCCTCAGGAGGGAGAAGCAGTGCTTCGCCAACACTGTTTATAGAGGGGGTGGGAGGCTGCTGACCTCGACTGGGGACATTATCGGGCGGTGGAAGGAATACTTCGAGGATCTCCTCAATCCTGCCATCATGCACTCCCTGGTGGAAACAGGGTTTCAGGCTGGGGACTCGGGGTTGGACTCTTTTATCACCCAGACTGAAGTCACCGAGGTGGTTAAAAAGCTCCGCAGTGGAAAGGCTTCGGGGGTGGATGAGATCCGCCCTGAGTACCTCAAATCTCTGGATGTTGTGGGGCTGTCATGGTTGACACGGCTCTTCAACATTGCGTGGCGGTCAGGGACAGTGCCTCTGGACTGGCAGACTGGGGTGGTGGTCCCCCTTCATAAGAAGGCGGCAATCCCCCTTCATAAGAAGGGGGACCGGAGGGTGTGTTCCAACTTCAGGGGGATCACACTCCTCAGGCTCCCTGGTAAGGCCTACGCCAGAGTCCGGCCAATAGTCGAACCTCGGCTTCAAGAGGAGCAGTGTGGTTTTCGTCCCGACTGTGGAGCACTGGACCAGCTCAATACCCTCTACAGGGTACTCGAGGGTTCATGGGAGTTTGCCCAACCGGTTCAGATGTGTTTTGTGGACCTGGAGAAAGCATTAGACTGTGTCCCTCGTGATGCCTTGTGGGAGGTGCTTCAGGAGTATGGAATCGGGGGCCCTTTATTAGGGGCTATCCGGTCCTTGTACGAGCGGAGCAGGAGTTTGGTCCGCATTGCCGGCACTAAGTCGGACCTGTTCCCGGTGCATGTTGGACTCCGGCAGGGCTGCCCTTTATCACCGGTACTGTTCATAACTTTTATGGACAGGATTTCTAGACGCCACCAAGGGCTGGAGGGGGTCTGGTTTCGGGACCAGTGGATTTCGTCTCTTCTTTTTGCAGATGACGTGGTCCTGCTGGCCTCCTCTAGCCAAGACCTACAGCATGCGCTGGGGCGGTTCGCAGCTGAGTGTGAAGCGGCTGGGATGAAGATCAGCTCCTCCAAGTCAGAGGCCATGGTACTCGACCGGAAAAGGGTGGCTTGTCCTCTTCAGGTTGGAGGGGAGTTCCTGCCTCAAGTGGAGGAATTCAAGTATCTTGGGGTCTTGTTCACGAGTGAGGGAAGAATGGAGCGGGAGATGGACAGACAGATCGGTGCGGCTGCCGCAGTAATGGGGGAGCTGTGCCGGTCCGTTGTGGTGAAGAGAGAGCTGAGCCGAAAAGCGAAGCTCTCAATTTACCAGTCGGTCTACGTTCCTACCCTCACCTATGGCCATGAACTTTGGGTCATGACCGAAAAAACGAGATCCCGGATACAAGCGGCTGAAATGAGCTTCCTCCGTAGGGTGGCCGGGCACTCCCTTAGAGATAGGGTGAGGAGCTCGACCATTCGGGAGGGGCTCGCAGTAGAGGCGCTGCTCCTCCACATCGAGAGGAGCCAGTTGAGGTGGCTCGGGCATCTATACCGGATGCCTCCTGGACGCCTTCCTCGGGAGGTGCTCCAGGCACGTCCCACCGGGAGGAGGCCCAGGGGACGGCCCAGGACACGCAGGAGGGACTATGTCTCTCGGCTGGCCTGGGAGCGCCTTGGGCTCCCCCCGGAAGAGCTGGAGGAGGTGCCCCCGCGACCCGGTCCCGGATAAAGCGGAAGATGACGACGAAGAAAAACGAGAATCAACAGAGGAAGGTTTATTTGTACTTATTAACATATTTTGGAATTTGTTTTCCCTCACTTTTTATCCGTGCCTTAATTTTATTCAAAGTGTCCATTAACTAAGCAAATTCTGTGACTTTTCACAATTTTTAGGAAAGCGAACTGGCTATTCTGCGGCGAACTGGCTATTCTGCAAGCTGTGGTTAAACTGCTTTTAGTGTAAGAGCTGTGCCGAGAGCAGCTGAAATACTGGCCTTTAAACTTTATGAGCCCCAAAGCAAAGCCCTAAGTTTATGAAACAGCGAAGCAACATTTTCTGTAGGTTGTGTCTGCATACGATTAACTGGAACCATATCTATTTTTAAAATGTTACAAAATGGGTCTTTAGTAAGTCACATTACAACAGAGAGTAATCATTTTAAGTTTAGCATAACACTTTAGCAAAGCACCTCAAAAGCAAGATGTGAGTCTATTTTAAACTGTAGCTGGGGTTACCACTCTTGGTTGCCAGGCCTATTTCTGCCTCTACTAGGGTGACAACAATAAGTATATTATAAGTAATAAGTATTTCAGTTCATTTTTTTATATTTAAAGTCATTTGCAACCGATAAATAGCCCAGTCAATTAATCAATCAAACACAATGTGCTTTACACATGGGAGACACACAAAATCAAATGATCAAAATGATTAAATCCAGTAAATTGACAGATAAAACATATATGTATATGTATGTATATGAATATTTTATAAAGAGAAAGACCACACAACAAAATTAACAAATGATCAAATGTAGAATAGTAAAGAACAATATTCTGTAACACAGTACTTGCCATAATTATTAATGACCTAAAGAGCAACAAAATTGTAAAATATAAATAGGTAATATAAAAGTTGCTAAAATCAAAAAAAAAAATTAGCATTGACATAATAGCTATAAACGTCAACTAAAAGCCAAGCTGAACACTCAAGTCTGCCCTCAGGTCTTCAGGAAGGTTGTTCCACATCTGAGGGCCACAATAAAAAAAAGATGCCTCACCATATGTATTAGTTCTCAGAGGTACCAACAGAAGACCCTTTCCAGAAGACCTGAGGGGCCTGGAAGGGCTTTAAATAATTTTTTTAAGACCTTTAACTTTGCATCCAGCACAAGCACCTCTGAAAGATTATTTTATCCTCTGCAGCAGAACTGAGCAAACTCTATTCAAGATACCCCTAGATCACAAACGCTCTCTGCAAAACTCGAAAATCTCACAGTAAAACGTCTAGTTAAATGCCACGGATATCACAATTGTTTAATTCTGTGCAACAGTGATGTGATGTCTGTCTTTTTAAGGCCCGTCTAGGAACGCCAAATCTGTTGTAATTATAGATTATTGATTAATTGAATATTTATCAAGAATTATAATTAAAATCATAATCCGATAAAATTAACTCCTTAACCAAAATCCTCGTTTATGAATTGAAACCAGAGCTGTCCTCTGGTGTTGTAATTATGGCTCAAGGCCTCTGATAATTACAATTATTAAATGTCACTGTTTAATCAACCGTTTCTGCCGAAACGTGGGGAACTTTGCCTTATTTTGACTGACGAATCACTCTTGCACAAAATAAACACAAAACGCCTTCTCTTTATCTACGTGAAAATTTATTAAATCAACTCCCCGAAAAAGTGGTAATATGACAAAGGGGTGTGGTGTTTTGAACGGGGTTTGAACAGTCCGCCAGAAGCGTAGCCCAGCGGGACACGGGCTGTCATAAAACCCCCACAGCAAAGTTGTAAACTCAGCTTAGACAAAGAGTCATAAACCTTTTGGCGGCAAGTTAACAAGCAGTAAAGTTGGAACAAAGAAAATGGTGAATTTCACCATGAGGTTACTGTCCTAGTCCAGTACAGGCGCTCCGGTGTTCGCCTGGTAAGACAACTTGTGAGACGCAGCCGCCTCGGGTCTCAATACAGTGTTGCATGCAAATACAATTTCATAACATCAGACTATAAATTGCGATTCTGATCGCACTAAAAATCCTATCTCTCTCTACCCTACCCAGACTACTTCTAATAAAGAAATCAAAGAAAATAATAAAAGATGGGTATTACTTTGTGGAGCAATTCTTCAGGGCTGCCAGCGTGAGGGGGAGAGAAGGAGGGGGAAAGTTGGAAGTTATCGTGCGTCCATGATTAACTTCGGGAAGAGCGGTCAATCTTCGTCCTTTGGCCTCCTTGGCGAAAGGGAAAAAATATGATCTGACCGTCAGCAGTCGACTAGAACAAAAAACAAGGTGGCGATCCGTCTCCTTGAAACTCCGTGGTTTTTTGGTTACGTGTTAAACTAACACCTTCGATCAGTAAAGTTGAAATTTCTGGCCTTCTTATTCCAGGAATTTCTGTCATGAACGTTCTTTTCGTGGCCAACCAAGGAGAATAAATGAAGACTCCACGTGGGACCTCTTCTTCTCCAGAGGATGCTTCAGTTGCGTGGTAATCTGTCGAGATCTCCAGCTGAAAAGCAAGGTTTTAAAGCTCCCGCCTTCCATATATAATCTCGTGTGACGTCAGACTTGGGACGTCCCCGTCCTACCAGCCGCAGTGCCCACTGGGATTTGTAGTGGTGGACAATACTGGATACAAAATGGCCGATGATGTCTGAAGGCCTGGTGGTGTCCAGCAATGTGTAAATGGTCCAATATTAAGCAAACAAGTGGTCCAACAAGGAAATATAATTAAAAATGTAAACGTTTACTCTAACATGCATTTAACATTTGTATTTTGAGTCCAATCAAAACTTTGAGCCAAAACAGATAAATGAGCTCTCCATGTTCTCACACAAAACTGTTTTATCGGCACATTTGGAACTCACCGTTTTTCACCGTGAGGTATTAAGTTGGCTTTAGGTTCTGATACCTTAAAATCTCAGCTCAAGCAGCTCCGGATGACATCATCTTTGTGCTATATGGCCCAAACCCTTACTTAATGCGCGGTATCAACACTGCCAACACTATCATCACTTTAAACTCTCCTCATCGTCTCACTCAAAACTTATTTTATAATATATGTCAAGCAAAAAAGATACAAGTATTCTTCCTTTAATTTTAGCCATGCAGTTTGATTAGTTTATGTTTGAATATGCGCTGAAGTTACCTTGTTTTATTTCATATATTTTGTTATATTACCATTTCTTTAAGAGCATGACGTAGAAAGTTCATGACATGTTCATGTTCATGACATGTTTTTTTTCTAAAAAAAAGAATATATGGTGAAGACAGAAAAACTACACACGTTGTACTCTCGAACCATGGATTTTGTTCTAATAAAGTTGCACAAAAATGAAGACCTGCGTGGAATCTCCTTAAGTTGTTTTAAGGGTGCAACACACTCATGCGTTGTGATAAAATCAGATTACACGAGAATACCAATTGGAAACGATTCCCCATACAGTCTGCGATTTGTGTAGTGCCGACAATTAGTCCTTGCACACCTGCCATTTTTCACTGGCAAAAAAAAATCAATCAGCTGCATCAGGGGGGCTCATTTTCATCATCACTTCATTGACTTTCTCCACAGCTAAATTTTCTTTACAACCCCTAGTCATCCAGCTGGAGGCCAGTCAGATGATAACAAGTCTTAATGAGCTTGCCTGTGCATGCGCCTCTTTTTTTCCTTTAGCCTTGTTAGCTTACATTTAGTTAAGAAGCTCATGTTGCTGACAAAAGCAGTCCCAGTAATGCTCTTGCTAGGTGAGGCACATATGACTCTGTGTTTGATCCTGACAGCTCCGAAGCACAATCATCACACAGGCGCTTAGAAGAACAAATCAGGTGACAACATGAGCACCGTGCTGAGATTTCAGGTTGATTCAGCAGTTTTAATATTTAACGATAGCATGAATAAAGTTATTGATGGAAGGCATGAAGCTGCAAAAACGGTTCTACATAATTTAAAAAACTTGTATGTGATAAGCAATTGGAAACACGTTTTGTTTGAATCTGAATTAAATCTAATAATTATTAAATCACATTGCTAACATTAGAATTTGATTTATCCCAGTGTCTAATCTATTGATCTAACCTCCAATGCTGGCATGCAGAACACAGTTGGATGTCAAAAATGACACCAACCTAACAGCACATCCACCAAATATGGTACATTTAAGCAAGACAAAAATATAGCAATCATATGGTTCTTTAATGTAATAACTGTATCTCTTACAATTACTGCATAGTGGCACATTTGTTTGCATTCTTGCCTTGCAGCAAGAAGATCCTGGGCTCGGGTCCCACCAAGGCCTATCTGTGTCTAATTTCTATCTTATGCTCAGTTACCATAGGTATGAGCATGTTCTTCCAGTAATTGCCTTTGCTGTCTCTTTGTGTGACTGGCAAATACTTGGTTGTACCCTAAATCCTTATCATTTTTTACCAATTAGTTTATAATAGGACTTCAAGGCTAATAAATAAATTGATCAATAATTATTACAGACACACTCAAATCCACAAAATTATATGGTGTCAAAAACACCTTTATTTTTTTAACTCTATTATTTCTATCTTAGTTTCTGTTAAACATGGGTCAGTAGTGGATGGTTATAATGTGGTAAACTTGACTAAACATACCACAGATTTTAGGGATCTATGGTACTAATGCAAAAATTTAAAACAAAATTGCTTATTATAATATAATTGATCTTATTTACAATTAAAAGCAATAATGAGTCTTGCTAAACTATTATAACACATTGATTATTAGCGTTCTAATAATGGATCTTTGACGGTTACTGTCATTTTGATTTGAATTGTAAGAAATAGAAATAACTAAATATGCGAATAACTGTTAAATCTTTTTACACTTTTGTGTGTACATATTGATAGTTAGTAAACTGCTGAAGCACATAAATATTTCTATTATTTATGCCCATCCTCTGGATGCAGCTCTGCCTGTCGGACAGTCGCACATCTTGACTCAGCTCTGTCCTTTTACCAATTCAAGGCTTCCTCTCTCCCTCTCTGCTGCTCTGACCTCATCCCGAGGATGTGTGATGTGATCCAACATGACATCCAAGTATGTCCCCTGGACCCTTGAATGGCTCTTAGTGCCTAAGTGTGTGCTCACTGGTTCCCACCACAATCCAACAGCAAACTGGCCTATAATCTCTCATTTTCCTAACATAGAGCTGCTCACCGGCAGGTGGAAAGGTGGAGATAAATTTCACAGAACAGAACAAACTTGTTCCTAACTATGTTTTGTAAATAAAAGAATGCTGAAGTGACTCTGTTCATCTCAAAAAAGCAGTGAAGTGTGTTAAACAATCTGTAGGGTTCAAATACCCCCATCAAAGCAACCTTGTCCTCACCCACGAGATGTGAACTGTGCTAATGGAAATCAATGAAACCACAAGTTTTTCAAATGCAGCTTGATGAGATGTGTGCAGCCGCTGAGTGAAACGCACAGATCCAGAGATTACATCGATGCAATGGGGAACTTAAACATGTCACTGACTGGTGTAGTTTAATGCTTCTCTGAGGAAGAACCTGGCACTAGTGACCTGAAGCTCACCGCCGTCCAGCTATGGTGTCAAAACCCAACACTGAGTATTACCATGGGGGATTACAGCCGCGGTTTACAGAGGAATGCTTCAGGGGTAATCACACCAATCGGAAGAAGAGACAAAGCTTCAGGACATGATACTGTGAAATGTTAGGCAGTGCTATCACTAACTGAGGAACAGATCTTAAATTGTTATGTGGGTGTTGAATGTTTTTTAGCTGGTTCCCCGGGAGAATCACGGTGAGAAATGATCTTTGCCAGAAGGATGAGTGAGAGAAACGAAGCTGCATTCCTACCTCTTCTCTAAAAAATACACAGTTCAAAGGTGATCCAGCAGCCTCCTCATCTCATCTCATTATTGTAGAGCAAACATTCCTGTTATGTCAAAACACCAAAATACAACATCTCACTGCTTGCTTCTCGTATGTTTGTCCAATATGCGAATGGAGATGTTTGTTTTCTCTGACAATACAAACTACAGGCTTCTATACTTTTCCTAAAGGCATGCTTGAATTAAACTACATTTCAGATCTCAAATAAAAATATTCTAATAAAAATGCGTTGTGATTTTACTGAACCTGTTAAATCTCTGTAGGGTGATGATATTTGCATTCATTTCTTGTTAGGAGGAGGCACTCTTATTTGTAAATTGCAGGGTATAAATAAGAGAAGTCTTGATAAGAACAAAAGAGGAGGGCTAATGGATTTTATCAGGTTAATGTGTGTTTATTTCTTGCATTTTTTAAGCACATCCAGTCTTTAATATGCTTCCCCAAGTTTTTAGCCACTGCTCTGTAGCTAAGCTTGTGTAAGGCCATGTTGACATCATTTGGCATTTCCTGTATATCTAAACACAAGAGTGCTGCAAAGGCAATTCTCTGGGTTCACTTGCCCTGTTACAAGTGACTTTGATGCTAAAGGCAAGGTAAGTTTACTTGTTTAGCACATTTCAGCAACAAGACAAGTCAAAGTGCTTCACACGAGGACAAAAACATTTTAAAAAAGTACATTGCAGTGGCATGATAAAGGAAAGTAAAGAAAGGAAAATGAATGACTTGAACTTTTTTGTAAAATCATAAGACTAAACAAACCCCCTGCAGGAAAATTAAAATTTTTAACCCATTCATTGATGCACTCTGTGCTTTTTGGTCCATATTCTTTTCACCATAAAATCAAACGTTTCTCCCTGGGGAGGAGGTGATTCCTTAGAAATCTTCTGGCCCATTAAGTTTTTGGGTAATGGGGGAATATTGCTTTAAAAATTCTGTAACGTTCGCCCTAACTATTGTTAGGAGAGCCCAGCTCAGCCACGGACAGTCGGGGAGAGGTCTTCAGCAGTGAACTGCTTCTCACTGCACACAGCCAGGTCCGCCTCGTTCAGTTCTAAGGTGAAAATTCCCAAATCACCTTTGTCCCCAGTAGAAAACTTTGTTTTAATTTTGAAAGTTTAACTTAATTAGCAGGACCTTTTAGACTTTTATCATTTAAAATCTTTTGTAATTCTTGATTTTTAGGCCTTTAGTTATATTTTGTCTTAATTTTATACACTTGATGCTTTTAAGATTATATTTTCTTAACATATAATCAAATGTTCCTCCCAGGCGAGGAGGCAACTGTTTTGACCCATCTCGATAATGGGGGAAATCCCTTTTAAAACTAGGCCAAGTCTGGACTAGGAGTCAGAGACTTCCTGGTGCTCTGTACCTCCCTCCTAACTTCTTCTAGGAGAGCCCATCTTAACCATGGTCTGTCGGGGAGGGGTAATTAGTATCTTTGAAAATTCCAATTTTTTGTTGCTGATAATATCAAAATAATTACTTTGAAATAACCTACAGTTATTTTAGGCTATTTCAAGGTAATTATATAGAGCTTGGTTAATGTGCTCAATGTTAAATGTAAACCTATTTTAATCAGTAGAATGATTAAATGTTTGAAACTTTGATTCTTCTCCCAGAAGCTCTGGCTGGCGGGGAGCTAAGCCAGATTCAGATTATGTTGGAGTAAGAAAGAACCAGCGAACCCTTTAAGAAGCCTGGCCCAACTGAATCAGAGAGGCCTGATCATCTTTTCTAATTGGTTTGCGATGGATGTTTTTATTTGTGTCATATGCTGGATTACGTCTGTCAATTTTTATGTAAAGCTTTGTAAGATTTAAATTTTCTTCCATCCATCTAGCACCAGTGTCACTTGGTAACTTTAAGTAAATCCCGCTGCATCTAAAGTAAGGAACCAACAGGACGTCCAATAAACTAGGCCAGGACTGGCAACCATCCCTTTTAGAGTGACCTTCCAGTCTAAATACCAGCTGTTTGTTCTGAGGTTTCTCCATCAGCCAGGTTGAGAGACGGGGCTGTGGGAACTGTACTTCTGGAGAAGTCCAGCTGGTTCTTTGAGTTAAACAAAAGCCCAATTTCGAGCCACAAGGCAGCCACTGGTCCAGGCGACCCTGACACTGAATTCATCCTACTTTTACTTCCCCTTCTCTGATTAAAGTACAGGCCAACTGAAAATTAAGATGAAGACCTCCTCCATTAAATTTGAAAAAGGTGACTGCAGACCTCATGACTGTAAGATCGTTAGTCAGTTTAAATAATAATTTGAATGTACAACTCCTGAATTATAAAACCTCCTCTTTTAGACTCTAGATGTAGTTGTTAAGTACAATTGGTGCTAGTATCTTTGTTTTTCTATGTTTTGCGTTTGTTTATTTCTACCTAATTAATCAATAGTAACATCCTGGTTTAAATAATTAGATTTTTGATCCTTCAGTTACTTTTTCTTATAATGTTAAGTAGAAGTAATTGACCCTAAATAAATGTTTATCCTCAGAGATAAACAGAAATTTCCTGATTAATCTTTAGATTAGATATTGCTCAATATGAAGGTCAAAAATTCATCCTTCAGATTTATTTGTTAGGTTGAGAGTGATTTAACCTTCATTTAATGTTACTGTGTCTCGCTACACTCTATGACAACCCACGAACTGGTAACCATCAGGCTTGCTGTAATAGAAAAGATAGAGCCTGATGTATTTCATATATTCCGGTTTAAAAAGGTCGGAGGGGGTTGCATGCGATGAGAAGAACAAAGCCAGCAAAGAAACTCTGAGCAGAGAGCTGTTGGTTTTGGCAGACAGGCAGGTGCTGCAGCTGCTCCCAGCAGCTTTCTACAGACTCTGACTTTGACAGGCAGGGATAAGTGGCCATTAAAATCCCATGATCACTTAATACACCTGTCATTAGCCATCAGCTGTGCATTAACACCGCTGGCTGCGGCTTACTACAGATGTAGAAATAGTCCTGCCTCAATTAAAACTGCCTGTTAATGTGCTCTGTTAAGTGCAAAAGGAATTTGAACATGAAGGACCTCCTAACTAAGTGACAGTATAATTTAGAAATATAGAAGACATTATTCTTTAGTAAATTATTAGCAAATGACGGTGGTGATATTTAAAGTAAGAATTTCACAAGAAAAAATAATCTTAATAATTCATGGGTAATACAAAGATCAATGTATGAGAAGACAAATTCTAAATATCATACATTTTGTCTTTTTTTGTAAACAGTATTTTTGGTTTGTATCAACTGTTTCAAAAGCGCTCCTAAGCACACACATAAAAGATTTGTTTAATAGTACATATAATAAATAGGGATTATTATTGAACAATTAACATACTAAAATAATTACATGTACTACACTATAATTACCAGTATACTTATTTGTGTTTTCTTATTAAATGTGCTGTATAAAACTTCAGAGCAAAATCACACAGATAAATGCCTAAACTGGCATCTACCCAACGAACAGCACAATCCTAAATCACATGCAAAGGATTTTTAATAAGTCATGTGAGCAAAATATCCAGTAGTATAAATGTATTTATGTGGACATCACACTACTAAGGAAATAATGTGTTATCTGATTCTGTAGTTTACATAGTGGCATCTTCAGCTAAAAAAACATGCTCCGTAATTTTTGGAAATGTTCAAGACTTTTTTGACATAAGCATGGCAACGTAGATATGCTCATGCCACAATATAAACAAAGCACATAAGCATTGATGAAAAACACTGACTTCAGTTCCAATCAAATGTCACAGCTAGGTCTGACTTATTTTTCTGATTCAGCTAATAATTATTTGATAAACTGTCATCCCAAGATGGTAAGGGAATAAAGAAAGTATGAGGAAATATATGAAGAAAATACAAGACAGTGATGTCACTGCAAATGTTACCTACTCAGTGCAGAAACTGCGGCAGATCATATTTTACGACTTTCATGGCAATTTACAAACAAATTAAAAATCGAAGGGTACATACTAAATGACAAACATGCTTACCAGATCTGAAGTTTAACAAAATGTGCTTAATATGTTCTTGTTTAGAACAAAAACAAATTTTTGATACTCCATGTGGCTACACTGTGAAAGCAGTTTTAAAATATACAAACACAATGATTGTAATAAGATGTAATCAACTGAGGTTTTTTGCTGATGATGTCCTAAACCGGGCTTACACGGTGCCATTCTCTGCCGTCAGAGACAACACCTTTGAAATCAAAATTTGTACAGTGTGGCTGTTGTTGCAACCTTTTATTTTAGAGTCTGAATCTGGTAATAAGAACATTAACGCCAGCCCTTTGCCTTCCAGTCATTGTAGGATTGATGTCTGTGTGGGATGTTGTGACGTGTTTTTCCTGAGGCAAGGAATCGTACAGTCTGGCATCTAATAAATCTCACACTGCACTGCCTGACATTCATTACATCAAAATTCTGTCATTTGAAACGCTCGCAATGTGACAAGTATGAGTCTTTTGCCAGTTTTGAAAGCGCACAGTGTGTGTGCCAACCATTACGCGGTAAAGCCATGTTGCTGCCCTACAAAACAAAATCTTAAATATTATATTATATTTTACTGCTGTTCAGGAGTTTAAAATGGTAATTTAATGGTATTTTTTTGCCTTATCTAACTTTGTTTTAAATACAGTTGTACTAGTTCAAACCCCAGAACTTGAAATGGGTGTGCTGTATTTTTACCATGACTGTAATGGGGCTCGCACACACATAAAAATGATTGAAAGCATTTCATTGTTTCATAATTTGCAAATGTAAATTTTAAAAGTTTCTTATTGTTCTTATTGCACAGAAGGATACCTAATAATAACAACACAGATTCATAATGAAGTTATCCAGCTGCCACAACACATACCCCACTAGAGTGAACCTTTGTGTTTTTATAGTAGGAAATCCACAAACTGGGATGGGATTTAATTTTATTGGTGCTGAAATATAAAATGTCAGTTTGGTGTGTGAATATTTAGAAAGTATAAGTGATAGGAAAATATTACATTGTTTGCAAAAATAAGGAAGTTGCTTTATAGAAGACCAGATGCAAACATCATCTACCAAGTCTCCTTGTTTTCCTGTCTTTGCTTCTTATACTTTTTAGTCTTCATCATCCACTTTGCTCCTCCCCTAACCAGAAAACTCTGCTGTCTTGTCCTTAGGATGAACTGCAGCATCCCCTTCTTTTAAGTGTTGGAGGAAAAGTTTTTTATTTTTTTTATCTCTAAAAGCACTTGGGAATGTTTTTTTCTGTTTGTTTCCATGGAGTGTCTCTCATATATCATATTTTCTAAAAGAACAAGGATAGTTTCTCTCAATAAATCTTCCTAAGCATTATTGTCATCTCTAAACTTTTATTAGAAGAGCTGAGAACACAGTGCTCGTTATTCTGACAAACTGGTCAGCGGCATAAATACAAACATCGGCTGAGTCGTCCTTTCGGAAATTTAAAATATTACATTGTAAAACAGCTGTTTTTATTTTTTATTTTTCTCTGTAAACATATGAAGCGATGTGTTCCCCTTTGTGCCCATAAAAAGCCCTAAAGTGTCTGACACAGATTGGACCTTTGCCAGTCAATGAAACATTTTCATTAATAGTGTCATTAAAAGAATAGGAAGTCTCTCTGTATAAATGGATTTTCTGGTAATTGTTTTTGTAGCCTCAGGCTTGGGATGCAGATTTGTTTTGTTGGTTTGTTTGATTCCGTCTGTATCATAGCTAAGGGTTGCCCATTTTCATCACTAGCATACAATTTAAAAAAGGTGATTGCCAGGTCATTTTAATTGGATTGAAATATCACTTTTTCCTTTCAACATTTTTAATTCTGCATAATGAATAAAAAGAAAAAGTCAAAAAGTGATATGCAAAATTCCACAGAGTTCCACCCTGCTTATTTTACTGAGTTTCTTAAGATGATTATAGCAACAAAACAAGTAGTTTTCCTATTGATTTCATGCATGTAGACTATGTATAAATGTATTAACCTTCAACAGTATATTTTATTTTTGGCAGTGGTTGAATGAGGGCTGTGATTATTATTATGTAATGATTATTACTGGAGGAAAACTAATAAATTGCCAATAATAAAGGAACATCAATAATGTTAAAACCACAGAATAAACTCATCATATTTAGCTGGAAAAAAATTACCAAAATCTCCTGATGTTTTTAAGTCAACAATTAACACTGCAGCTTTTCTAACTTCCTGTTGCGGTTAGCTATGCTGCACTGCTAATATTAGCACTAACAAACCAAAATTAGTTGAGTAGTTTGAAACTCCTAATTTATAGCATTTTACTTGTAGAATTGGGTCAGTTATAATGATCCATTATTAATCACTTGATAATCACTAATTAGGGGTTAATATCCAACTAAGATGCATGTTACTAGTCTGCTTTTTATTAACAGCGTCAGGTTCTGGTGGGCTTGAGATGATATATTCCTATATTCCCTGTCAATCCCCCAGTTCCTGAGCAAAGGCCCCTAGATAATAAAGTGCTAAATGTCCACAGCTGAAGATTTAAAGTTGGATAAATTCTTTTTCAAATTTGCTACCAATTTTTTTCTTATGATAATAAGGAGCCTATAAGATGCTGTTTTAGTGGTTAAATCACATTACCAAATCCTTAAAGTGGAAGAAAACCAACAAATGAACAAGAAACTCTCTTAGTGCTGTTGGTAATGTTAATCTTTATAATTCACTGGAAATTTAAGTAAAATACTCTGCAGTTGTATACCAACTGTGGACATCTTGGCTTTTCGTGTGTGGAGCCCTAAAGCAAAGTGTTTCTATCCAAGGCTTAAACATAACTGGCTGCTTTAAGGTCAAGTGGAGGTCATCTTTAAAAATATTGCTTTTTTTTCTTTCTTTTCACTTTTTCTTGAGGCAACTCAGTGGTTGTTTGTTGTTGTTTTATTGTTAACTTGAGCTTCAGGTTATATATTTGTGATCCACTTACTGCATCTGCTGTTTTTTGTAAATGAGGCTAATTTTGTAAATATAAACATCTATTTAGCATTAGCCATTTTCCGATGTTGTTGTCTTGCAGTCTGTGGTTGGTTAAAAATTCCTCACAGTTTATTCAAAAACAAATAAGGAATGGGAGGTGTCTTTTTTCACTCTCATGAGACGCTGAACTGAAATTGCTGTACCTGATTCCCTGTGGTTGTCACCAAGCCGAACGACACCTTAAGTGGGAGGTTCTGCGTGTGCCGCGGGTAGCATTGGCATTCAAAGTTGCTGCAGCTAGTTTGTCTTTACTCTTCCACCCTTCACCCCAACAGCCCACCCACCACCACCACCCAGCGCTGAGTGATGTCAGACATTCAGGGATGCTAGATGCTGAGGAAGAGCGCAGCGGCAGCAGGAGCCAAAGATAAGACCCCATACCTCCACAGATTAAACAGCAGGATTAACCTCTCTACTCCACCACTGCCACCATGGTGTCTTTCACCCCCTTATCTACCCCCAGCTCCCCCCTTTTCTCCTCCAACATTTGCCACCATACATTTGTGTAGTTGTCATGATGTGGGAAATTGCTTTTTAACCCTGTGTGTTTTTTTGCTGC
The DNA here is from genome assembly GCA_036173005.1 of Crenichthys baileyi. Lineage (NCBI taxonomy): Eukaryota > Metazoa > Chordata > Actinopteri > Cyprinodontiformes > Goodeidae > Crenichthys > Crenichthys baileyi. The sequence goes on from JAHHUM010001168.1 coordinate 440,322, forward strand.
TGTGCTTCTTTCCAAATTGAAACATAAGAAAAAAAGGGCAAACCTGCCAGAAATACACCGATATTTTACCTCAGGGTTGTTCAGCTCTCATCACAAGCCATACTTGAAACAGAGTTTTCACAGAAATAAATAGGAAGAGCGCTGCCACACTTTCCAACATTTTATCTCACCTTCCAAACCTTTTCTGTCACATTGGATTTAAAGTAGTAAATATCTGGTGATGGTATTCAAACCTTTCTTTCTAAGGAAAAGAAAAGCGGATAAATAGATGAGGTCTTCAGCCCCAAACCAGCACCACAAAACAAATCATATATATTTTATTTATTTTATGCTTCAGTATTCCTGTTGTACATGTGCATGACTACCCCTGTATATGTATTTCTACATATGCATGGGTAGTTTATGGAATTTCCAAAGGACCAATGGTTTTCAAGTGCAATCAAAATGTAAATCTGTTTTAAGAGACTATGAAATGTTTATTTAACTTTTTTTGTCCAACATTACTTTAAAAAGTATTAAACTAATACAACTCAAGTTAAATTTTTCTTAATTATTCTTATCTTACAGTTAGTTAATCTTTATTGTCCACATATGTGGAAATTTACTCACTTTACAACTCTTACAATCTCTGTCATAGCTGGTTGGAGCCATGTTGTTTAATTTGCTACTAAGGGTCAATCTGCCCCTTTGCCAGTTCATACTCATATTTTGTTCGAACCTTTTTCTATTTGGTACCCATAAATAAACCTTTCCGTATCCATTGCCAGAGCTTATGTGATCCACAGTCTGTGGAGTTCGAAAGTCCAAAAGAACAAAACAAAGCAGCATTCTGTATGCCAGTTAGCTTTCTTGTTGCTGGTGATGGTCTTTGTTGCTGCTCTGTCGAGATGCCTACTAAATTAGTTATTGTCGTCTTTTTTGGCTGTAAGGATAACCATTTAGAGAGAATTAAATGAGTATCGTGTCTGATATGAACAGATCACTCTAATTTTGTTGCTTTTTACACTGTTTTATTGTACATTAGACAGTAACTCTGACCATGATGCTTTGGATGTTTAATGGGCATCAACAGACCCATTTTACTGGGGCAAATGCCCCATATATAAACCAAGTATTGAAAAAGATTACCTAATAAAGTGGCCCTTGAGTGCATTTAAAAAAGAATATTTATTTATATTTAATCGTCCACCACAGTATGGCTTTGTCTAGCAACACCTATGGCATCATCTGCTCTCAGTGTTTCACACAGGAAGACCAGTGGTGCTGCACAGCCTGCTCTCTCCATTTTTCAGGCAAATAATTATCAGCGTCAGTGTTCATGAAAGTTTATAAAACAGCGTCCGCATAAGCCACAATTATTATTTTTTTGATTGGAGTAGAAAAACAACTAATTGTCAGCCTCCAAGACAGTCAAATCTGGTTTTATATTAAACAAAAAAAACGTCCACAGAGTTTTCTACTGATGACCAAACAATGCTGAGACATCCCTTTTAGACTGGATCCAGTAAGAGCCACAGAAAGACCCCAGAAAAAAATAACACAGAATGTGGATCTCAGCAGTTTTAAGATGCTTAGAATCTAAATGAATATATTTTGTCCATCATGCCTCCTTCCTTTGATCTTATTAAATGGAACATGATTTAGTGTCTGTGTGTATAGTTTATTAGTTTTACTGCACCACCAGGCTTCCATGAAAATCTCTCATTTTAAATTCCCTAACATTTACAAGAGCAGCTTTTAAATTATTATGTGCATGTTTAAAAATAACACTACAAATCATGTTATCATTTTAACTTTGTACATGTAGACTATTGTTGGGCAGCTAAATACTGTAATCTGCTTTATTAAACCTTCAGGTGAGTTCCAGCTTAGATGGAGGAAATGTTGCTCCTTTCGCTCTCCAAACCAGCCAATTAGCATAGCATCCCCATGTGTTTGGTACCAATGATAAGAGGGGCCAGTGACCAAGTGGGATATGACATTCCATTGAACCAGAAAATTGCTGCAGAGCCAGCCTTGAAATTAGTTTAAATTGCTGAATCAAAAAATTTTCTCCTGGATTCTGGCAAGGCCAGCGTAAACCTCATGCCTCTAATCCCCAAACTGATGTGAAAGTTGTAGGGGATCGTGTCGCCTGCCGCCACGATTGATGAGGGAGTTTGGATCTAGTGTGACAGAGGGAGACACTTGCAGGCAACTGGGATTTGACTTGGCTTCCACCTATGGCTACCAGGGTTGTGACTTCAAATCTACAGGCTTTGGGAATTTCCACTGCGATCCTCCACTGCTTTTGTGCTCTTCAATTTAATTACACGCCACCTCTTTGCTCTGTGACAATGTCAGATCTTCAAGCTCTCTTAGATGTGAGTTGAGTCATAAATCTAAGCTTTGACGCACAGTTGGAGAACTGGGGAGGGGGGGATAATTTCCCATCAGTAAGGTGCCTTGTTTCATGCTCTTTGGGTTACTCCCAAACAGCTGCAAATCGTGGCATTGAAGTTGCAGATTGATGGAAGGAGGGAGCTGGCAGGAAGATGTCAACTCTAAAAACCCCTTAATGTGGAAAAAGTTCTAGGAAGAGGATCACCAAAGCAAACATGAGAGGATTAAAGCACGTTTGTTCTCACTAATCACTAGTCAGTCTGAAGTCAGTGTTTGACCGAGAACAGAAACAGTAGAAATTGGAGATTGCGTTTTCGCCATTTGGACAAGAAAATGAACATTGATTGCTCACAATGACGCAAATAGCGGTGTGTCAAACTCCAAGTGAGGTTTTAATTTGAACTTTAAGAACTCAACCCACTCCTTTGTTGGCACATTGTACTTTCCACACAGTAATTAAGCTGGCTATAGACGCAGTCCTCAAAACCAATTTGCACTCCTCGATTGGCTGCAATCTGCGTCTGCCTTAGTGTACCGAAGCTCCTCATTAATAAACAGCTGAAATGTGATTTTAGTCTCGATGTGCTGTAATGTTGCTGCCCTCAGCAATGATAGTATTGTGTAAACTGCTTTTCACATAATAAACCTGCAGCTGTACATTTGGATGCAGCATTAACAGCATTAACCACTGTGGCTGCTCTACCTAGCATTAACCATCTCTTTATTTGTCTTTCATGTCCCAATTAAAAATTAATTTGTAGATTAAATAAATTTTACATTAACATAGTTTTAATTTTTACCAGTAAATTTATAATAATGCTGATAACACAGCTGTATATTTAAAGATCTGTGCAGACTAGATAGAAAAATACTTCCATCTACAACTTTTTGTCAGTTTAATTTTCATGAATCGATATTCACCGTACTTTACTAATAATCAGAAATGCACTAATCAATTGACCAGTGACTGAACAGGGTTTGTTTTTAAAATTAATCATCCAGTCAGTGAATCCCAGAGATGTTCGCAAGTCATTTTTTCCTCGTCCAAGTCAAGCCTTAACTCTTCAATGACTGAAATAATACGTTTACCTTGAATGTTTCTACCTAATCCACAAAACTGCTGTAGTGATGAATTTATTACTTTGGACACTTATTACATTTTTTCATGACATTTAATCAACATGTCAAAAACTCTTTATATTTGCTGTGAAATACTTGAAAATGGATAAGGTATAATATTGACCCCACTCAAAATCAATTTGTGTTAAAACAAACTTATATAGTTATAGGTTAAAACAAGTTATTATCAAATATCTGAATAAATCCAAAAGGAAATGCTTTTTAAAACTACTAGGTTTTGTTGAAATAATTAACACTAAATAATCCGAGAGCTCAAATTGGCCACTTCTTCTCTATGCAGGCAGTTCTTCTCTGAACTCTGTAGTCAGAACCATGTACCGAGTCTGCATTCAAAGTTTTGTTGTCAAGTCTAAACAGTAAACTTTTTCCAAACTTCAAATTAGAGATCAAAGCGTACTGACAGACGAAATATTGAATTTTAATTGCTTTTATTTTGAAAAAGCCAAAGGGTCTTTGTAATGACGCTAGCTTAACAGTGGGACAATATAAAAGTTAAGTCAGTCAATTAAGGCATAGTTCAGGTTAGGAGTAATGAATGTGGTGATCATTATGTCGCGACGGCTAGCATGAAGGGGTCGCTATGAACCAAATAATACCTCACACTCTGCACGGCCTTGGCTTGTAAATCAAACACATCCTTTAACAGGATGCTTGGTGTAAAAGCTGCTCGATGGTAGACTTAGTTAAAAGCAGACAAATTTCGAAGATGCTGTAAACTACATTTCCTGGAACGCATCGTTGAGAAATGTCAGAGAACCCATTAGCACTCTGTGTAGTGTTGCCATGACAACCAGGCATTTTGTACACTATGTTACTGGCTTTAGTTTCACCAGTAATTCCATGAGATAAAGACAGTTTGTGTGACTCAAATCACAAATCTCAAGTCTGAGTCAAGTGTGAAATCCTTGTTTTTGTGAATTAATTGTGACTCAACGATTTGAGTCTTCCTATGCAATGAACCACTGTCAGTGTTTTTTGACAGGAGGAGACTCAAACTTAGCATTTTGTAATACCACTAAGGTCTTTAAAAGAAGGAAATAAAGCAACTGAAAATACATTATGGCTGTGTCATGATGGGTTGTAGGACTAAAGTGCAAACCGGAGGGTGGAGCCAGAAGGTAGGTTGAATATTTAATTATAACCTAACTGGGAACTTACAGCAAAGAACAGAGGCAGGCAGACGTAGAGCAGGAAGACAATAGCGACATGGAGCAGGGAACTAAACACTACGAACCAGTGATGTGAACAGAAAATCAGGGAGTCTAAATACTGAGGGAGGGAGGAGAATGGATCAATGAACTAGAGGAGGTATTCAGCGAGAAAAACAGGAGCAGCTTGTGGAGAAGGTAACGAAGGGAAGGTGACTAATTAACATAGATGATCATGGAGTGCAGGGAGATAACAGAAAACATCTAAATAAACAAACAATGAGACTAACTAAACATAAAGTGGAAGGAACCCAATCTATAAGGGAATATAAACACAACACAGGAATCCAGGGAAGTAACAAAACCTCAACAGAATGAATCTAATGAACTTGAATGAACTGAAATAAAGCAAATAACATTGCAGTGCAAAGAAGGTAAACAGAACTCAAACCCAAAACCTAACACAGGCATATAATGACAAGCTGATGTTCATATGTTCTTAGGGTTTATGTGTATGTACCAGCTGTCCAGCTTCCACTGGGAGCAAAAGGCACCTCAACAGACTGGAGGGAGGCTGAATGAATTACAAAAAGTATGCTCTGTTTTATTATTATGAGTTTTCAGCCTCTGTTTTTCATTGAACATATTTGATTTAGAAATATTTGCACCTGTTGGATAAGCTCAAGCCAAGGCAAGCTATAGTTACCATGTGTTACAGTTACTGGGTGTGCTAAATGCATTATTTGCTCATATTCAATTCAATTTCAGTTCAGTTTATTTATATAGCGCCAATTCACAACACATGTTGTCTCAAGGCACTTCACAAAAGACATGTACATACATTCCAATTAATCCTAACCATTGAACAGTGCAGTCATATTCAGTTTATTATTCAAATTGGATAAGAACTTTTTCTATCTAATGAAACCCAGCAGATTGCATCCAGTCAGTGACTTGCAGCATTCACTCTTCCCGGATGAGCATGTAGAGACAGTGGACAGTCACTGGCGTTGACTTTGCAGCAATCCCTCATACTGAGCATGCATGTAGCGACAGTGGAGAGGAAAAAACTCCCTTTTAACAGGAAGAAACCTCAGCAGAACCAGGCTCAGTGTGAGCGGCCATCTGCCACGACCGACTGGGGGTTCGAGAGAACAGAGCAGAGACACAAAAAGAACACAGAAGCACTGATCCAGAAGTACTTTCTATGGGAAGGAAAAGTAAATGTTAATGGACGTAGCTCCTTTAGTCATTTCATCTAGAAAGAAAGAACATATAAACTCTGAGCCAGTTTTCAAGGTTAGAGTCTGAATGAAAGAGAGCACATAGAGTTAGTCACAGTAGAAGCTCAGTCAGTAGCTATGTCTAGGAGAGAGAAAGGGTTAAACACTGAAAGACAGTGCCAGGCCATGTGGATCATCGGTAGAGGGTGAGCATTAAGTTGTTCCCAGCAGAAGCTTGGACGATTCCCCTCTCCAGAAAGGTGTCACAGGTAGACACAGAGTCAGGCCAGGTGTAGCTTCTAGAAAGAGAAAAGAGAGAGAACATGAAGTTAGAAGCTGAAATAACACCAAATATTGCAAAATTGGAGAGTAGTGTGAGAATGTAGCGCGGAGGGTGAAAGTGGTCATTCTATCCTCCAGCAGCCTAAGTCTATAGCAGCATAACTACAGAGATAGCTCAGGATAAACTAAGCCACTCTAACTATAAGCTTTATCAAAAAGGAAAGTTTTAAGCCTAGCCTTAAAAGTAGACAGGGTGTCCGCCTCACGGACTAAAACTGGGAGCTGGTTCCACAGGAGAGGAGCTGAATAGCTAAAAGATCTGCCTCCCATTCTACTTCTAGAGACCTTAGGAACCACCAGTAAACCTGCAGTCTGAGAACGAAGTGCTCTGTTAGGAACATATGGAACAATCAGCTCTCTGATGTATGATGGAGCTAGATCATTAAGGGCATTATATGTGAGGAGGAGAATTTTAAATTCTAATCTGGATTTAACAGGGAGCCAATGAAGGGAAGCTAAAGTAGGGGAAATATGATCTCTCTTTTTAATTTTCATCAGAACTCTTGCTGGAGCATTTTGAATCAGCTGAAGGCTTTTCACTGCATTTTGTGGACATCCTGATAGTAAAGAATTACAATAGTCCAGCCTTGAAGTAACAAATGCATGGACTAGTTTTTCAGCGTCACTCCTGATAGGATATTTCTAATTTTGGCAATAATCCGGAGGTGAAAGAAGGAAATCCAAGAAATCTGTTTAATATGGGATTTAAATGACATGTCCTGGTCAAAAATAACACCAAGGTTTTTTACTAGTAAGGTGTTTATTTCACATATATATTGCAATGGTTATAAATGTGAAATAACTATTACAAATAAATAATAAAATGAAACTGGGTTTCTCTTGTCCAAAGAATATCTATTAAGTAGTGTCTTCCTTTAGATGTAAGATCAAACAGCAAGGATCACACTTGTGCCCAAGTTTGACTCCTTGGTCAGGAATGTCTGTATTTTATTTTCTTGTAAATATTTTTTCATAATTACTTACATAGTAGTTTTTTTTTTTCATCGCCATCCTTTGGTGTTTGGGTTTAGATTTTCTTTGTTTGTATATTTTGACCATTTCCTTGCTGCTTATATTCTGTAGGTTTTGTCTTCAGTTAATTTCCCTGTGCTCTTTATCGTTAGGTATTTTACTTATCGGTTCATTCTTTTGTTGTTTTAGCGTTCTTTCTACATCTGGAGTTGTTTCTTGTTAGATTTCTGTGAGGTATGTCCCTGGGTTTCTCTGCGTTTCTGCTCAGCTCTGCCCTGGTTAATAAGTCTCCCTCCTTCAGCTGCTCTGCCCTCCTCTCTGCCTGAGCTGCTACTCATTTCCTCTGATCAGCTTATCTGGTTTGCTTTTCATTTCTCCGTATATAAATTCTGTGATTGTCATTGCCATCCTGGTGCAGTTGGACTGCCTGTGCAACCTCTGTAGGGTCCCGGTATTGCCTCATGCTACCAGTAGTGGCACTGACCCTGGTCAAACGCAAAACTACTGAAAAGCATTTAAACCAAAAATGAGGAAGGGAAAAAAAGTCTATGGCCTCCACCTGTAAAACCATTCCTGGGGTCGTGTCACATTGCCCCTTTAGTGCACCTGTTGTTAATATTATTAACACCAAAACAGCTGACACTGATTAAAACACCCCTCTACTATTTAAGTGAACAGATCAATTTCCAGAAGTATAACTGGCTTGATATTATACTCTGATTAAAACGTGTTCCTTTAATTATTTAGAGCAGGGTAAAAAACTATTCCTTTCTACATTCTTCTCTGGAGTCATTTGGGGAAAAGTTCAACTCTAACTGGGTGAAGCTTTAAGTATTGTATTTAATCCCTCTTGCTTCTGACAGGAATAAGTAACTTGCCCTAAAGTCCATTCAATGGATTTTTAAGTTCATGTGTGAAAATCCAGCAGGATAAAGGAATGCCCCACTGGATACAGCAGGATTAGTATATCTATTGATTTGTGTCATCATGAGGAACACACAGTATATTACCATCACATTAGTAGACAGTATCTTTCAAGTAATGGCAAAGCAAACTTATGCTTCAAAAAGCTGCTCACGGATTCAGTGGGTGCGTTTCTTCCCGACAGGTATGCAATAATGGGTTTTCATTAGAACTCTGACATCAAAGAACAAATAAAAAACCTCTTCATATCTGCGAGCAAGGACAAGAGACTTCTGTGCTCAGGAAGAAACCTCATAAAGTTGATTCTCAAAAACGTACGTGAGATGAAGGAGGGATCGCTGCGACGACCAGTGCTCCACCTGAGCAGTCCTTACTGCTTTGTCTGCTTAAACCTACATGGGGGACAGCAAAAATCACAAGGCCTGATCGTGTGTTGAGTCTGCAGATCGTTGATAGTGTCACACCAGCACAGGTGCTGATAAAGCCAACCATAGCATGTTCAGTGTCCAGCAAAGCAAAAATCATTTCTTGCCCTCTGTCACCGCTCTGCTAAACTATAAAGTTATTTTTAGTGATTTAATGAAAGTTACAAAACTGCACATCTGCTACATCTCTCAGCTTGTTGTTTAATAAAATGTCCAGTATTCATCAGGTAAATACTTTCTGGCTAAATCATTGCAGGGTTTGTAAGACCATCAATGTTTTGGTCTAATTCTCAGTCATCCAGATCATGGTAATCCTGATAGTCTGAAAAGATGGCAGCAGTAGAGATTCACGCATCTGACAATTCCTGGCTGATACTGATTTCCAGTTTTCTTTAGGGCCTGACTTGTTGATTCAGGGGTATAAGACACAGGAAATGTGCTTTAGATTCTTTGATAGAGGTAGTAGCTTTTAATCCAACAGAAAATAAAGTAATAACAAGATCTTTGCCATTTATGCATCAAAGCATATGTCCCTAAACTTTATCCAGTTTTTATTATACTAAAATAAAGGTGTCTGCTGTTAGTTGAAACATTTATAGACCAAAAACTAGTGTGGGGTGGGGGTCAGATGTGGTTTAATTCTGAGAGTTAAATTATTGAATGGGCTTAGGAAATATTAAAAAATATAAAACAACTTTTAAAAAGCTTAAAAAAAACTAAAGAAAACAAATTATGGGTTGAAATGTAAGTTGAAGTGTAGAAAACAATGTCAGTAAAATTAGAGTGGATTATTAGTTATTGTTTGTTTTTTCATCCGGCAGACATTTTGTGTGCAATTTCAATTCAATCAAGTTTATTTTCATCAGTAAGTCAATCAAAACAGAAAAATAAATATATAGATTCAATACACACGCATTAATACTTTTCAAGGGTTTACTAATTTGGATATTTGTAAATATTGTAATTTAATAAGCAGCACCTGGCTGTATCCATATATTTACCATCAAACTGTGTTTGATAAAAGTATTCAAATTCAATAAAAAATATATGTTTTTTTGGGTGTGGACAGAGATATCTGAAAAATGCACTTCATCATTCAAGGATTTTCAGTTCAAGCCTGTGAATCACAGACTGATTTAGTATCTTTGTGACAGTGTTGATCAGAGCTGCTCATCAGCTGCTGCTTCATCTAAATACTTCAGACTCAGAAAAGGAACAAAGAAATAAATGCAGGATGTTGTTGATCACCCTCTGTGGGTCACATGGGAGTGATGCAGAAAAATTACCTAACTGGTAAATTCATCATAAGAGCTAAAGTAAGAGCTACACCATCGTGGTGTTTTATTAGATAATTGCCATACAAATTTCTGATGACATATTTTGCTTTAACCATCAAAGTTTCTAAAAACTGTTATGTTATTTCAATTCTTTGTCTTTCAATTAAAATGAATATGTGTTGTTAATTGTAAATGAGTGCCGCAACAACAATAAACTCTTTTTATGCTTCTAGCATGCTTGAATAAAAACTGTGACGCAGCAGAGATGCATTCAAATCAAAAACAGAGCTGCAAGATTGCACGATATTTAAAATTAGAGATGCATAATACTATTTCCAGCCTTCCTGCCATGAATGGTCATCAGTTACGCATTGTAAGAGCACAGGTGACTTCACACTTTGTGAAAGAGCAGTCACTGTAAAATAGGGTTTAACAGGGTTGGAGTTGACATTTTAAACCACCATGACCATTTACATTAATGATAAACGAGCTGTAAACATTTATTTCTGTTTATGTCCTAGTGAATATAGATCCCTGCCTTAACCCTTACATTTTTAAAAGGTTGTCATGATTCCCAAATCCAGCATGTAGTATGACAGACAGAGGTTGGAAGCTCAAAAGAATCACACAAACCCTTCCTTTTATCTACTGAAGTAAGCTCTGGGTCAGTTTGCTCCTTGACCAAATGTCATCAAGGCAGGTTTAAAACAATTTTCTTTTTTAAGATGGCGCTGTTTCTGACTTGAAACGACCAAAACTGCAAAGTACGAAATGGTAAGGGAGCTAAATAACTACACCCACTGAAGTCTAACTGTCTGCAGCAGCCTGTATGCACAGCCAAAATGCCTCTGGAAGCCTCTAACAGCTTTCATGCATCCTCCAACTCCTTTTTTCAGTACCACAACAATGATGCTGAAAATAACTGATTTTGAGTATTTTTCCTGCAATAGCAACTTTCACACCAAAGTGTGTTTTCAGTGCCTAGGAGCACTTAAAAATGTCTCCTTCACTGATTATAAAAAATTTATTTTTTGAGTTTCTGACTGGCTGGTCATCAGTCACTGCCGATCAGTCCTCATTTCTGGTCAGAGACCAATGTCTCGATGTCATTAAATTAACAATATCCAACAGTGGTAAATATTATTAAATAGAGACAGATTTGATCATTTTAACCATTGGATGTATACTGTATGTTATAAGCCAGACATTAAAAAGGAGATTTTAGAGACAATCAACAATTATTACTCGCTTATTGATACCAGCTGACCGATGCATTCCCCCGAGGAAGAAGTGTACAGGCGAAGTTACATTTGAGCCATATTGACACATTATCTGTCAAACTGCACGGTGTCAGAATCTCCCTTTAAGTGGGACTGGGAGCAGCAGCGTCCACCATCCAGTCACGATGCAGCAACACAAGATGAATATATTCTCCGGACTGTGAGCAAGAAGATAAAACACAGAGACAAGACACTGTCACAGTGTCCAGACTTTAATGAACCTCTGCTCTTTGGATCTAACCTGCTCAGCTTTAAATGTAATCGAAAGCTAACAGAAGATTAGACTTGGTCCAGACAACAAGCCAATCACAGCTTTGGATTTTAAAGGACAAACAATCTGGTTCCTATTAGATCTGTTGAAGTAAGTGTTAACTTCTTGATTTCAGTTTATGAATTCCAAACTTTTCATACATCACAAAAGAAAAAACCTGCTTTCCAATTTTTTTTCGCCTAAACTCAGCCCAACCCCATCAAATCTTTCAGTAGGCCTCCAGAACAGAGCAGGAATATACTTCAGCATAGCGCTTTCAAGAACCTAACGGTAAAGTGGAGGCTGATGATGATTAATATGCAGAGCAATATCAAACAAGATTGTAAAGAAACTCAAGAAGAGAATAAAAACATAATTAAAGTATTTCTTAGGTTTTCTCTGCACTTAGGGATAAATACAATCATTTTTGCAGACTTGTCACGTGGTCTTGTGAAATTAAAATTAAAGTGTTTGTCCATAATGTGTCGTCGCATTTGAGGAGGACAGGGAAACTTTCAAGCATGAGAACACCATGCTAGACATGAAGTACCGGGTGGCAGCATCATATTGTGAGGGGGTTTGGTGAAAGAGGGACTGATGCGTCTCCCAAGATACATCACATAATGAGCAAGGACCTTATGTAAACATGTTGAATTGATACCTAATGACATCACCCAGGACTTTGAAGCTTGGGCACAAAAGGTCTTCCCAATGGATAATGGCCCTGAGCATTCCACCAGACTAGTTACAAAATGGCTAAAGGACAACCACAAAAATGTTTTGTAGTGCCAATAACATAGCGATGATCCAAAGAAAATTTCTAGGCAGACCTGAAAATGTATATGTGAGCAAACCCGATCCAGTTACATCAGTTCTGTTAGGAGGAATGGACAAAAATCCCAGCAAATTATTGTCAGAAGCTTGTGGACGGATACTTTTTACAAGTCATACAGTTTAAAAGGCAGCTTTACCAAATACTATGAAAATGTATGTGTTACGTCCCCTGCCTGGTCTAGGGGATATAAGCGATGAACATAAATCTAGATAGTGAAAGAGGAGTCCAGATGGCAGTTAAGATGTTTATTTATACCAAATTGTAAAATTTCTGCTATACATACTGGTATATAGTTTCAGGGACAGCTCAGGCCAACATAACAAACAAAACAACCCTAACAGAAAAGAAAAGTCAAACTTACCCATTTCTGAAAGAAAACACAATATACAAATCTACAAACTAACCTACCAAACAACCACATAAACAGGAGAAAACTGAGATTAAAGTAAAGGCAGGTCTCTCCTACAAACACAGTCTGTCCAAAGCTTACATTAGTAAACAGAAGCCATCTAAGCCTGCACAAACAAAGAGGGTGTATGGCAGTCAAATAGCCAAAAGGCCCAGAAGTGCAGCTTTACGGGCCTTAAATAGAGCACTGCTAATGATGATTGGTTGGAGACCCAGGAAATAGCACATAATCCAGGAGGCAAAGCCTATAACAAACATAAGCATTACTTCGTTTAAGAACATCCGCTCTGGGGGATGTAATAGTATGTAAACTTCTGAATATAAAGAAAGCTTTAAATAATTATCTAAAAAGACCTTCTAATATTGTAGCATTTAGCAAGTACAAATAAGCTTGTTTGTGCTGACCTACCTGAAACAGGACATGATTAGACTGATTTAATGCCAGTGGGGTAAACAAAAAGGTAACGCTGTCATGCTTTATGAAGGACTCAAATGCAGAGCACGGCTGTGGCAAAGGGAGAAGTTTTAATAGTAAAAAGGAACTTACAAGATAGTCATGGGAGGAACAGGTCACGGAGCAAACTGGTGGAAATCGGCAAGGAAGAACAGCATATAAATGGACTATAAGGCAGCACAATGGAGAAACCAGAGAGAACCAGTGAGCATAAATACTGAGACGGGAGGAAAATGACAAATGAACCAGAAGAGCTAAACGTGGAGCAGCTGTGGCAGAGGGAAGGCAGAGCAGCTGAAGGAGAGAAAGTAATTAGTCAGAGCAGAAACAGAAAAGCAAGAAAATCCAGGTAAAATATCAAAGAGATCGAACAGAAAATAACTCTAGATGAATAAATAACAAAACAAAAAAGAGTGAACCAACAAAACAAAATTTAAAATGACACAATGAGAAAATATTTCCTAGACGGAAACAGATTTAGTGTATTTTCTAAGGGAAAAAAACAAAATAAACAAATAAATAAATAAAACAATTTCTCAAGCTGCAGTCTATTTTTGTGGTGTTTCATTTTTTATTAAAAATTTAAAAAAAAAGTCACAGCTATGATTTCTGAGCAGTAAAATCCTGAGATCATAAACTGTGAACCTGTGTTCGTGAGAGGAGGTTGTCTTTCTAATAAATAAATGAACCTAAACCAAGAACCTACATCATTAAATTGTCCATTTAAAAACAAACATACAAAATAATATTTAATTTATTCGTAAGATACCATAGATTGCCATGACTACATCAACCTTCTTATGGCAAAATGAAAAGATGAAGAATTAAACAGAATAGTTCATCCCGGAGATAAAAGTCATTGTAGTTCGACAGAGACGTACTCTAGTTTGTGTCCCAATGGAAGGCAACTAAAAGTCTCACGTCTCTGAGGAGGATGATGTGAGCTCCATTCAGATAGGCAGAATGTTTCATGTCGAGGTCAGTCATAATGACAAAAGAGGAAAAAAAGCCTACCTTTTGGTTTGTTTCAACTGAGCTGCTCCGTTGTTAAATAGTTGCTGCGCAAGGACCTCTGGGGAAATTAAAAGCATATTGTGCCACAATTTCCCTGTGACTCAGGGCCTCCCTGGGGAGAGTACTTTTACAATTTCTAATAAAGGAGACTTCAAATTACAGAGAGGGGACCTGGCATTAATTAAACTGGGGATTTCAGCAGGGTCAACTTCTCATATTTATCTGTTTATACCATTGCTTTGGTCTTCTGTAAAGACTGACTGGTGTATTGAGGCCACAGCTCCTGGGTAAAAACAAACATATGGAAGTTCTCATGAATGAGACAGAGGTGATCTATGTCTCACAATATAAAAACCACAAGGTGATGCAAAATATTTGCTGCAGGCCACCTATCAAGATTTGAAAAATTATTTGTTTTTCTTCTTTAAATTCCTAGTAATTATCAGTTTTTACTGTCGTCACCTCATTTTACAGATTAACCTTTTTAAGAGAAGGTTAGCTGAAAGTTTTTTTAACAAGCCTTGCAACATGCATTAACGTGTATCTGCCTTTATTTTTACTGTACTGTAATGATCACTCAACAGCTACCAGCAATTTTCAAGACTAAAAACGCCAGCAATTTACCGTCCTGCCACGGCCGACTGCTGTGATTCCTTTTTCTGTTACGATGCTTGAACTTGCGGCTAATGCTGTTTGCAGCCTTGACCCGACAGACGAAGGTTCAGACAAGTTGGCAGGCAATAAACAACGAGCATGTGATGTTGTTTTTCCTGAGTTTGTATTCTCTGTGGGTCTGTCTGAAGCAGAACAGCGATGAAGCATCACTAATACCACAATTAACTCTTCCAACAAATACCTACAGCAGTTAACGTGGTCTTTTATATTCCGTCGGTGAAAATGAAGCATAGACACAGTGTCTGGCAAAAAGATCTTTTTCTTTTTTATCTTTTTCATATCTTGTCACATTACAACGACTACAACTTTAATGTGTTTTATCAGGATTTTATGTGGAAGACCAACACAAAGTGGTGCTTAATGAGAAATAGTATAAATGTTTTAACCTTTCTTTCATAAAAGTGGAGCATGCATGTGTTTTCAGTCTCCCTCAGTTGGTACTTCTAGTGTGTGTTGTAGCTGGTGTGTTTACCTATTTGTCTTTGAAAAAAATAACTCAACTCAGTCAGATTAGATGGAAAACCTGTGTGAACAGCAATTTTCAAGTCTGGCCACAGATTTTCAAGTGAATCCAGTATCCAGGATGAATTGCAGTGTTAGTATTTTGCCACACATATTGTTTGCATACAGTCCAAAAAATCTAATTTGGACTTATCTGACCAGAGCACTTTCTTTCAGATGTTTGCTGTGTCCCCTATTTGGCTTTCCTGTCATAATTGCATCTTTTTCCACTCCTCTTCTTAACAGACTCTCCCACTTGAGCTAGGGATCTCTGCAACTCCTCCAGAGTCACCGTAGGCCTCTTGGCTGCTTCACTGATTTATGTTGTCCTTACCCGCCCTCTCAGTTTAGTGGATGACCGTATCTTAGTGGGTCTTTATGATAGCTGTTGTTCACTAATGTTCTCTAACAAACGCCTGAGGCCTTCACAGAACAGATGGATTTCTACTGAGATTAACCTTGACGCCGGTGAACTATGTTTACTAATTTTGTGACTTCTTAAAGCAGTTTGTTGTGCTGCATTTTATGTAGTGGTGTCAGAGTAAAGGGGTGGCAAATACATGTGCATTCCTTCTACATGAGGTGCATTACTAATGTCGTTAAATACTGGAGCTCATATTTTATTGTGTGGTTTCCAATTGGTTTGACTGACGTTTCTCAGGTCAAACTCTACCTTGGCCACTAAAGGCTAAAGCTGTCAACTTTCTTATTCAAGTTATTACGGTCCTGAGAAATTTAAAGCTACAACACGTGGCATTTCCTGACCTCCACTGTGGGATCAACTTCTTATTTAACATCTCATAACCAATTCAGTTCTTCTCTGAATCCATTCATGTGTTTATATTCGGCCTAAATGCCAGAGAGAGTATTGATGTTGGGCAATTCTTCGAAAAGCACGATTTACATTCAGTGACATTTTTAAAGCTGCTCCTGACAGTGTTTTTATATTAACGGTGAAACAAATAAATATCTGTATCCTGATAGGTGACATTTGTGTAACCAACCACAGAGTATTATCACATGACTCTGCAGGTCCTCTCAGCTCGATGAGGATTTCAGTTTCTTTTAACTTGCTCCTGTAGTTTTCTGCCCCATATCTGGCCTCATTTTGTTTGCTATCACCGCTCTTGTCACAGTTTCCAGGCTCAGCAGGGACTCTTGTTTCAGGAAAATATTACTCTGATTCACTGATTGAGGAGCCCAACACATAATAACATAACGAGATCTATAATAGGAATGAAGGAGCTGAGGAAATGATGTTGTCTTTAGGAGCTGGCAGTAATCCTGATCCACCAGAGTGAATATCCAAGTCTATACACTTCTTGTTATGCATATTGTCATAAAACAAGTTATAATTAGTTTACATGTGTAACCCCCATAAATGTGAGTGTTGTATTGTATACAATATTTTATGGTTTTGCTCTTGTTTTTTTTTGTTTGTTTGTTTGTTTCGTAACTTAATATAACAGTAAATCTGTTTGTATGTTAGTTTTAGTTTTGGTGCCATAAACCACCAGTAGGTGGCCTAAGGTGATGCACTATGCGATTTTCACACCTCTGCAGGCCTGGATTGAATGGTCTGGACCCCTGGTTTTCATCGCAGGACCTGGGACCACTGGATCCACTCCTGCCTTTGACTGGATCAGGATAAAATTGGGATTTCAAGAAACACAAGACCATTGAAATAAAATAAAAAACTAGGCTGCAATGAACAGATAGATCAACTGAACAATAATAAATCTTAAGGAAAAGAGAAAATACCACCTGGTTTAACTAGTGTGGACACTGTGTTGTAAAATTAAAGAGAACAACACTTAATTAAATAGTTTTATTTTGACATAATGTGCATAAGAAATAATCCGTTTATGTATTTATTCATTTAGTTATTTAGTATCTCATGGTTTTTGTACTAGAGTGCACCATGAAATATTGAATTTAACACATTTTGGCTCATCAAATAGATTTTAACATCTGATTCGTTAAACTGCACAGCAAATTGATTTCAGACCAATCACCTCTAACTTTATCAGTGACTTTGATGACATAGGATGACAGTTAAGAGCAATCCATAATTTGCTGCTCTATTTATTTATTTATTCTATCTATGTCTGTCTGTCTAAATATTGCAGCATATCCTGGTCATTGACATAGTTAAAGGTAATTTGTCCGAAAGCAACTTTTTGTGTTTTGAAAAGCTAAATAACATGCATACCAACACGAATTGTGATAACTGTTTTGCCAGACAGCCTTCTTTTAGATTAGAAATATCATGATGTTTTTATTTTACAAAATTCTCGCTGCACCTCTGTTATTGTCAGAACACATCCATGCATTCGTAGATTCAAAACTTGGCCTTGTCTGAACTGTAATTTCCTACAAAAAGCAAAACAATTCAGAATCTGTGTCAGAGCCGTCAGCGGAGTAACTCGGGAAGAAGGATGTGGCTACATGTGCCTCACTAGTAGTACAAACCATGGTTGCATGACTTTAATTACATTGTCAGTTTGGCGGAGTTCTGGCACATCAATCTTTTCTGCTAAACTGCATACAACAATTTCCAAACCTCTCAGCTGACATGGTGTCCACATACTAGAGCTCTGGTTTCAGTTGTGTTACTTCAAAGTCAAAAGGCCTTTTACTCAGTGATTTCAGTATTTCACCTTCTGTCTCATGCTTCCTTGAACCTAATGTAGACGTGCTGAAACAACAGATTTCATGCAGAATACTGACTTGTTTTTCTTTTGGTATGAGGCTGCTGTCTTTGTCATCCTGTTCCACATAAATTTAGCCCATTAATTCTATTCAATTCAATTCAGTTTTATTTATATAGCGCCAATTCACAACACATGTTGTCTCAAGGCACTTCACAAAAGTCAGGTACATACATTCCAATTAGTCCTAACCATTGAACAGTGCAGTCAGATTCTGTTATTTATTCAAAATGGATAAAATGTTTTTCTGTCTAAGGAAACCCAGCAGATTGCATCCAGTCAGTGACTAGCAGCATTCCCTCCTCCCGGATGAGCATGTAGAGACAGTGGACAGTCACTGGCGTTGACTTTGCAGCAATCCCTCATACTGAGCATGCATGTAGCGACAGTGGAGAGGAAAAACTCCCTTTTAACAGGAAGAAACCTCAGTGTGAGCGACCATCTGCAACGACCGACTGGGGGTTAGAGAGAACAGAGCAGAGACACAAAGAGAACAAAGAAGCACTGATCCAGGAGTACTTTCTATGGGAAGGAAAAGTAAATGTTAATGGATGTAGCTCCTTTAGTCATTTCATCTAGAAAGAAAGAAGAGATAAACTCTGAGCCAGTTTTCAAGGTTAGAGTCTGAAAGAGAGCACATAGAGTTAGTCACAGTAAAAGCTCAGTCAGTCGCCATGTCTAGGAGAGAGAAAGGGTTAAACACTAAAAGACAGGGCCATGTGGATCATCTGTAGAGGGTGAGCATTAAGTTGTTGCCAGCAGAAGCTCGGACGATGCCCCTCTGAAGAAAGGTGTCACAGGTAGACACAGAGTAAGGCCAGGTATAGCTTCTAGGAAGAGAAAAGAGAGAGAACAGAGTTAAAAGTTGAAATAACAGCAAATAACATAAAATTGGAGAGTAGTGTGAGAATCTAGCGAAGAGGGTGAAAGTGGTAATTATGTCCTCCAGCACCCAAAGCCTATAGTTAAACGCCGCTTATTTTCAACAATGTCGTTTCAAGGCACCCCACAAAGGGTCCCACTGATTGTCATTGTTATACTAAAAACCACAAGGATTGGGATACCTCTCTCTGTCAGACTGATTATAACTATTGGAAAAGAGAAGGGATCATACAGGTAGCAGAAATGGAGGGTGTGTTTGCACCTCAACCATAGCTAAGCCGGTTTAGGCTAAACCTGACTCCCCTTTACTCCATCCAACAGGGAGGGAGGAAGGCTCCCTCCCTGACAAACTAAGCCACTCTAACTATAAGCTTTATCAAAAAGGAAAGTTTTAAGCCTAGCCTTAAAAGTAGACAGGGTGTCTGCCTCACGGACTAAAACTGGGAGCTGGTTCCACAGGAGAGGAGCCTGATAACTAAAGGATCTGCCTCCCATTCTACTTCTAGAGACTCTAGAAACCACCAGTAAACCTGCAGTCTGAGAACGAAGTGCTCTGTTAGGAACATATGGAACAATCAGCTCTCTGATGTATGATGGAGCTAAATCATTAAGGGCTTTATATGTGAGGAGGAGAGTTTTAAATTCTAATCTGGATTTAACAGGGAGCCAGTGAAGGGAAGCTAAAATAGGAGAAATATGATCTCTCTTTTTAATTTTCATCAGAACTCTTGCTGCAGCATTTTGAATCAGCTGAAGGCTTTTAACTGCATTTTGTGGACATCCTGATAGTAAAGAATTACAATAGTCCAGCCTTGAAGTAACAAATGCATGGACTAGTTTTTCAGCCTCACTCCTGGATAGGATATTTCTAATTTTGGCAATATTCCGGAGGTGAAAGAAGGAAATCCTAGAAACCTGTTTAATATGGGATTTAAATGGCATGTCCTGGTCTAAAGTAACACCAAGGTTTTTTACTTTATTATCGGAGGTCAATTTAATGCCATCCAGGTTAAGTGATTGACTAAGCAGTTTCTTTTTTAAAGACTCCGGTCCAAAGACGACAACTTCCGTCTTGTCTGAATTTAGAAGCAAAAAATTTAAAGTCATCCAAGTTTTTATGTCTTCAAGACATGCTTGTAGTCTATATAACTTGTTGGGTTTATCAGGATTTATGGATAAGTAAAGCTGAGTATCATCAGCATAACAGTGAAAATTTATCCTATGCTGCCTGATAATTTGACCTATTGGAAGCATATATATAGTAAAGAGAATTGGCCAAAGTACTGAACCCTGTGGTACTCCACAAATAACCCTGGAGTTTAAAGATGATTTATCATTTACATGAACAAACTGGAATCTGTCAGACAGATAAGATTTAAACCAGCCTAGCGCTGTTCCCCTGATCCCTACAGCATATTCCAGCCTTTTTAAGAGAATATTATGGCCGACTGTATCAAATGCAGCACTGAGATCTAACAGAACCAGTATCCCAGCATCCATTATCCGAGGCCATAAGAATTTCCTTAGTGGCTTTCAGCAAAGCTGTTTCAGCGCTATGATGAGCTCTGAAGCCTGACTGAAACTCTTCAAACAGGTCATTGCTGTGTAAATGCTCACACATTTGATAGCAACTATTTTCTCAAAAATTTTAGATAAGAATGGAAGATTCTTATCTAGAGGGAACACTTCCTTAAATAATTTGGTTGGGACTGGGTCTAACATACAAGTTGAAGGTTTAGATGAAGCTAATATTTCTGATAACTCAGGAAGCTCCACAGGATCAAAACAGTCCAAACACAGATCAGGTTCTACAGTTATTTCCAATGTTGTCTTACTTGCTAAGGATGAAGTAATCATCTTCGGGAGTATGTCAAAGATTTTATTTTTAATAGAATCAATTTTATTTAAGAAGAATTCCATAAAGTCATGACTGCTAAGAGCTAAGGGAATGGATGGCTCAACAGAGCTATGAGTCTGTGTAAGTTTAGCAACTGTACTAAAGAGAAACCTAGGATTATTCTTGTTCTCTATTAATGATGAGAAATAAGCTGCTCTGGCTTGGCGAAGTGTCGTTTTGTACAACAGTAGGCTATTTTTCCAGATTAAGTAGGAATCCTCTAGGTGTGTAGAGCGCCATTTTCTCTCCAATTTTCTAACATTGTGCTTTAAAGTATGCAGCACTGAATTAAACCAGGGAGCTAGCGTCCTATGAATAATTTCCTTCTTTTTCAAGGGGGCTGCATTGTCTAATGCACCACGCAATGATGAAGTAACACTCTGAACAAGAGAATCAATTTGTGAAGGGGCAGAAACAGAATTATTGCCCTCCACTGTGCTTTTCAGTGATAATCAGGAGATTAAAAGTGGAACAGATTCTTTAAAGGTTGTTACAGCATCGTCTGATAGTGATCTACTATAATGAAATTTTCTTTCAGGTGTGGAGTACTCTGTTAAATTAAACTCAAAGGTTATTAAGAAATGGTCAGACAGGAAAATTCTGACATTTTCATCTCAAAAAATGTCTTTCTGCTCTTCTACTCACAAAGCTGACCTGTTAACTTTTTATTATTTAGAGAAAATTGTATCCTTTTCTCCTCCAAAACAACACGTCTTTCTAAAAAGTACAGTTTTGTTTATATAGAGACACCTGAAGCTGCATTGGACTCTCTTATGAGACAAAACAGATAACCATAAAGGTTAAGCACTTTATTTCCTGTAACTAGAATAATCTATTATTAATCTCAGTAAGGTTTAGAGTTAAAGGCTCACACCAGAATTTTACATATAAAGTTTCTATTAATTTCTATTTGTTAAATACCAAAATAATCAAAGAGAGAAATGTATTGATTCCATCAAAGTCAGAAGTTTAAACACAATTCCTTAGCGTGTTCTAGAATTGCCTTTTAAACTGTACCTGGGTCAAATGTTTTGGCTATCATTTTACCAGATTCTCACAAAGATTTGCTGGGATTTTGGTCCATTCCTCCTCACAGAACTGGCATAACTAAGTGTAGGCTTTGTGATGGCCACTCCAAAACATTGCCATTGTGTCCTTATGCTTCTTTATAACTCATTTAGTGGTTATTGTTGTAAAGTGTTGTGGAACGGAACCGGAATGCAGAAAAACACTTGACTGCAGCATAGTGGATATGAGGTTCTTGAGGCTTTAATAACAAAAAGATAAACTTACACGAGTTTCCAAAATGACCAGGAACAGGAACCAGCATGGGAGTAACAGGAGGACCGAGCAAGGAACAATGTAAATAACCAAACTGAGGGAGAGAGGAGTGAGAACCAATGAAAATAGGTGACAGGTAATCAACGGAACTAAGAGCAGGTGAGACAAGGAGACAGGAAAACAGAAGGAGCAGGTGAACCTAATAAAACTAAAGCATGAGGAAAAGGAATATTAAACGCGACAGTGATCAGACCAAAACAAAACTATAGACCAAGATAAATAAAGCATACGAATCAAGAATAAATATGAACTTAAGGAAACTGAGAAAAACGGAGGGGACATAACAACTTAAGAACTAGCAAAACCATAAAGGAACCCTGAGTACACAAGTACACAAACCTAAACCACACTGACTAAATAGACTGGAAGGGAAACAGAGAACATAAGGACTAGAATGTAAACAAACCAAAAATAACAATAACAAAATCTAACCTATAAGGAAGAGCGGGAAAGAGAACAAATACCAAACCATAAATAAATACAGAGATACTAACAGAGGAACTAAAACCAAAGAATCCAAGGAAGACAAGAACTATAATAATATTAAATAATAATAATAATAATAATAATAATAATAATAATAATAATAATAATATCACATAGAGTGAAAAGAAAGCAACTACTAAGAAACTAAAAACGAGAGGAGAGAAACAAAACACACACTAGGAGGCGGTAGAGGGAGAACAAAACTAACAGAATAACTGAAAGAACAAACAAACAAAACTACAAAGCCCAAAGAGTAAAGACACAAAACTGAAAAGCAAACAAACACAAAACCACCACAGAGTCCAAAAGGTGACAGATCCTGACAGTTATGATATGGTCATTGTCCATTTAAAAGACCCATCTTTGCCCAAACTTTAGCTTCCTGACTAATGTCTTGAGATACTTCTTCAATATTTTTTTAAGTGCACCACTCTCTCCCAAAAGCAAAACACCCTCAAAACATGATGCTGCCACCGCTGTGCTTGACAAATGTGATGGCGTTCTGAGGCTTGCAAGCTTCCCCCTTTTGTTGCCAAATGTAACAATGCTATTTATGGCTAGTTTAATGAAACTACCATGTCTCCAAAATGTAAGATCTTTGTCCCTGAGAGCACTTGCAAACTGTTATCTGGCATTTATCTTGCTTTTAGAATAATGGCTTCTTCCTCTCTCAGTGGCCTTTCAGTCCTTGTGGGCACAGGACTTCACACCATATTTTGCTTTTGTTCTGGGGATTATGCACAAATCTTACACCAAAACAGGTTAATCTCTGGCTGTGATAGCTGGACGTGGCACCTTCAGACCTCTGGAAATTGTACCCAAGGTCAAGTATAAAAAAAAATCCATGCTGTGACATAAGAAGGAAGTCTAACTCAGGCGTTGCCTTAAAATACGTCCAGAATATGAATATGTAGTTTTAAACAACATGTAGTTGTATACATGTCACCATTTGTCTTCTCTTATTCATTTTTTTAAAGTTCTGTATATGCTATTACATTTTCATTCAGCTAATATAATTTTTTTTAGGTAATCTTCAATGACCTTAATCAGATTTAATGTCAAACAGCAAAAAATATGTTGTGTCGTTTTTTAATACAGAGGGTGTGAATATTTGAGTTTCACTGTACATGAGAACTTCATGGGTTTCATTCAGCGTGGTTCTTAAACAAAATGGATTATATCTCACCATTATTTGTTGTCCTGGTTATGGTTATTGTTTGGGTTTTCTTAGTGGTAGGTAGACATTAGCACATTAATATTAGACATGTTATTTCTCATTATCAACTTTAATAAACTGTTCTTTTATGATTATAATTATGAGAAATTTGCTCCTTTTAAATGCAGTTAAAAACTACCTTGAAGTGCTTCATGCTTCGGTGGATTTACCTATTTAGATGTGTGATGAAACGGACCTGATGTTGAAAACCAGCAAGTTTTTCCTCTTTCTGTTAATTAATTCCACGTCAACAGTGCCCCAAATACCAGGTGAGCCGTTTCTGTTTAGCATTTCAGATTGGGCCTCGGAGATGTTTCATGAGGCTTAATTGAAGATAAGACCAACTTTATCTCCTACTCAGCAAGCAGCAGGGCAGAGCCAAGTAGGACGTGATGGATGGTCCCTCCTTGCTTCTCTTGTTGCTCGTTTCATCTCTGGCTGTGTTTAAAAATGACCCTTCAAAACGCTGTGAAGGGTTGGAAACTAGTGTTCGCTCCCACACTGAAAGGAGCCTGCCTGGGTAATTATTTACCGTGGATTTTAGAAGGGGCCTTTTTTTAGCATCCAGGCACCCCTTTCAAACATCAATATAGGGCTGTGTGTGCTGCTATCCCCTTTGGGTAAGTCCCGCTGATGGCCTTCCTTTCTTGTATGAGAGGTTTCTGACAGAGATGGACGCGCTGTGGGAATGGACTGACATTGATTTCTTCATCCCAGTGCACACACTGATGTATCGACTGCTGGGCTGATCAGTTAGAGACTTTCTGTTTGTCACTGTTTGGTGGAGCTGAAAGACCTTGAGCAGGAAGAGTCACTGGCTGCATTTGTTTTGTTTATCACTGTTCTGCCCAAAAAGATAATTGCACTTTACTCCATTTTCCTTCTGTGGAACTTTTCAAGAGGCAATTTAAGAGGAGAAACAGATTAACTCCTCCTTTTAAATGTTTAAGTTTAGGTTTTCTGTGTGCACATATTAAGGACAACACTTGATCGATGCAATAAGAACAATTTGCATGAATTCAGCTGCTCTGAAAGATTTCTCTGAAACCTAGCGATCAAGACGGGGCCAGAGATGATTTGTCTTTGATAACTGCTAATTCATGAGCCATTTTAATCATAATTTATTCACATTACTGATGTTGCTGTGTAGCACAGGAGTCAACGTCTGCAGGACGGAAGGCCTTTCATTTCCCCTACAGGTACATCCCAGAAATTAGCTACTTTAGTTAATTAATTTAGTTCAAAAAAGGAATTCCTATATTATAAAGTTTAATTGCACACAGAGTGATTTATTCCAAACATTCATGATTCTGTTAATTATGATTATGGCTTACAGCTAAACACCGTTTTTTTATAAAACTATAATATAACATATGTTTCATGTTGTGGGGTTTGTGGTAGGACCAAAGTGCAAAGAAGTCTGCCAGGACACGGATAATGAAGGTAAGAAGGCTTTTATTATCCTTACTCCCAGGATAACCTAAGGACCAGACCAGGTATGATAAACAAAAACACAAATTCAAAAACTCAGACACTGGCTGGCATGACAATAAGACCAATTAAAAAAGTAATTTTAATGTAGAAATGTTTGTTATTCAGTCATAATCAATAAATTAGAATATGTGTTCCAATGAGGCTTGTTTGTCAGATAAAAAGTAACTTTTGAAAATGACAACCTTTAAGCAGGTGTTAAATATACTTTTAATTAAGCCCACGTTTATGTATTTTGTCTTTTTATTGGTCCAATCTTAAGTGTCAAGTCATCTTCATAATTAAGAGAAACAAAGACTTGAATGATCAGTCCTTGTGTAATTGATCGATATTATGTGTTTTACTCAGCAAACTGAGTTACTGAAATGAATTAACATTTCAATAATATTCTGAATATGATTGTCGTTATATTATGACTTACACAAACACGTTAACTTGAGAGATTGACATTTGTGAACAGTAAGCCACAAAAACTCATTAGTAAAGAAGCTGAACGTTCACAGGGTGCTATATTTAAGCATATTGATAGAAAGTTGAGTGGAAGGAAACACTGTGTTAGAAAAGGTTGTGCAAGCAACAGGGAAGGTAGAACTAAGGCCATGTGACAATCATGAAAAGATGCCCATTCGAGACATTGTTGAGGAATTAACAAGAGCAAATGTTTTTTTCAAATATTCAATTTTTTGAACAAATCAAGGTCTCCCTGTCAAAAGGAATGGCAGAGACATATGGGATCCAAGCTTGAGGTCCAGGGTGAGGTTTCAACTGTAAGTGAAGATTTGGGGAGTCATGTCATCTGCTGGTATTTGCCCGCTATGTTTTATCAAGTCCAGACTCAGAGCAGCCATTAACCATTTGTTAGAGTTCATGTTTCCCTCTGCTGACAAGCTTTTATGGAGATACTCATTTCATTTTCCAGCAGAACTTAGAAAAAGTACTGATACTGATACACTATGCCTGATTGGCCAGTCCACTCACCTGACCTAATCCCCATACAGAGTATTTTCAAAATGAGATATAAAACTATGGTAGATGTTGAAGCTCTGAGTCCAGCTACCATCCAGTCCTTGTAAATCTCCCTCCAAACACTTGAATGGGCTTTGCTTCACAATCCTCCAAAGGATTAGCTGTTGCTTGTAAACCTTTTTATTCCACATGTTTTCATTCCACTTAACTTTCGATTAATATGCTTGAATACAGCACTCTGGGAACAGCCAGCTTGGTTGATGTTTGTTCTACTTGTGAAGGGTGTCAGTGACTGCTGGACAACTCTTCCCCATAATTGTTCAGGCCATAACATGCACATAACATAACATTTCTTTATTAATTGTATTTTCTTGTCAATTAATGAAATAAATAAACTTTTTCTATTCTCATTTATTAAGATGCACCATATGTTTAGGTTGTCTGTGCACAAATAGTATTATCTCTTCTTAATTAATGCTGTAAGAGCCATTTGCTTTGAATCTGCTGCTCTGAAAGGTTTATCTAAATTTGGCCTTGATGGCTTCTAATTCATTAAATATCCATGTAATCATAATTGATTCACATCTTTTGCATCGTTGTTGAACAAGAGTCACAGACTGCAGCATTTTTTCTTCAGAGGTATATTAGCAATTCGACTCAATGCAGTTTATTTATGTGACGCCAATTTAGAACAAAAGTCATCTCAGCATGCCACACAGAAAAAGTAAACAGGTCCAATTCAGCTCATAGTCCCGTCGCAGCCGAAATAAACATTGTTTGTCTCTGACATCTGTCAAAGTGAATTATAGATCTCTGGAAGAGTTGCACAAGTCAGAGTTCCTTCTTCTTCCATGTGTGCAGCTTTGTAGTCTGTTAGAAAAAGGAAAAGAGTCAGACACGTTTTTTACTTTGGGTCTAACTCAGATCTGACAGATAACACATGCTCCAGAAGCAGAATACAAGAGGAGAACACAGTGCAGCTGCTTCCCTACCTTCAGGTAATGATGCTGATTGTGTGTTTGTGTGAGTTTTTCTTCTTCTGTGTCTTTGTTTATGTGTTGGATCCAACACCAATAATCCAACAGAGCAATAACCCAGCATAGTTAGTATGATGTTGAAGATATGTTAACTCATTGTCTTAATTCGGCTGCAATTGTTCTGAAAACGGACTGGATCCCAGATACGGCGGATATTTACGGCTGCGTCATCCAAATTCAGCCTGTCACTGGGAGCACCCGGGTTGGCTTTGTGTCTTTTAAACGCAACGAAATTGCTTTGAGTTGTATTAATGGAATTCAGCCACAATTTGAGCAGCTCGAGACAAGGTCAAAGTCACGCCTAGCCCCTCTGAAATTGATTTGACACAGATTCATCCGCGTGGAGCAAATGTGCGTTAAAAAATGCATACCTCTTGATATTGTTGTATTAGAAATGTTGAAGCAATATTCACCTGTGACACGGGGAAATGGATCCATCTCGTCTCCTGCAGAGAAAGTAATATTGTATAAATGCCACTATTTGCATCACAAATGACAAATGAAACTCTTCATATGTTTCTGGAAGAGTTTTTCCTGATAAATGAGTACTTTTTTGTTCATTTAACATTAGACTTACTTCTGATCCCTTCGCTGATGCAAAATCTTTCTCATCAAGGTCCTTAGTGGCTTGCTCACTCATTAAATGTTTACTGAAAGGGTGCCATTGAAAAAAAAAAAAACACTTGTATGTTAATATTGCGCCCATTGTGTTACATTATGGTGTTAGATAATCTGCACCCCTAATGTTTAAGTACACGTTTACAGCACCTTGCAAAAGTATTAAAGTTTCTTATGTTTTGTCATATTACACCCACGCTCAGATTTGCACTCGTGCTCGTCGTTCTCGACAGTTTTGTATTTGTTAAAAATCTTGAAAATTAAAATAATTTTCAATCATTTTCCTTCTACTTCACAGTTATGCATTTCATTGTGTTGGTTCAAAACAAAAACAAAAAATCCAAATGAAATACAAAGAATTTTCCTGTTGTAACATGTAAATAAGTTCAAGGAGAGTTAATAGTTTTGCAAGGAACTGCAAATTTAAGGCTAGTTATATTAAGGGTACCACGACTGCATGGACAAAAACATGATCAGGGGAGATTTTAATAGCCTGGCCTGTCTAAAGGTTTGTTACAAAAAGACATCTGTGATGTTGTCTGTGGATTGGCACCATCTGTTGACTTCTGTTGTGGGAAAGCGTCTGTCAGTTTGTACAATGTTTGCATTAAGAAATAAATCTCATGCTGAAGTCTGTCAGAAAAACAGAGAGTATTTTTACATCCTTCCATATTCTATACTCGCTTCTCCTGTACAGGCCAGTGCCTATCTCCAGCAGTCTATGGGCAAGAGGTGGGGCACACCCTGGACAGGTCGCCAGTCCATCTAAAGGCAACACAGGGACACACAACCTGCACACCTAAGGGCAATTAAGAGAGACCAATATATCCCAACAGTCATGTTTTTGGACTGTGGGAGGAAGCCGGAGTACCCGGAGAGAACCCATGCATCCACAGGCAGAACACACAAACTCCATGCAGAAAGACCCCAGGCCTTGAGTCGAATCCAGGACCTACAAGGCAACAGTGCTACCAACTGCGCCACCGTGCAGCCAGAGAATATTTTGACGTTTAGAAATTCCATTAAACCTATAAATTCCCGCTTTTCTGGTCTAAAAATATCAAATCCATGATTGTGCTTTGCTTTGAGTATAGTAAAAATCAGGTAAAACTTACGTATATAGCAAAGAAGGCTGACTCTGTTCTGGGGACTGATCTGGAGCCTCTAAACCTGGAGAGACTTCTCCATTAAACTGTAATAGAACAAGGGAGCACCTCAGAGGCTTCTTTAGATTCACTGCAATACAGACCACTGCAGACCACTTCCCATCCACAGCCATTACCAGCTACAACGACTCTTTAAAGAAACTTGGATAGACTAAGTTACTGCAACACATAGTAATTTTTAATTGAATTTGAATTAAATACAATATGCTGCCAGGAACAAAAAGAATAATCCTGAAATCCCTTCATTTTTGGCTGATTTCAAAACTACTATTTCTATTAAGAAACCTGCTGCACTTTTTTATAGTCAGTGTTTGATATATTTAATTCTTGATTGCTGATTGTCTCTGACTGCTGATAAACATGTTTCTGTTTAAAAACATCTGCTAAACAGAAAAATTATTAAAGGTCCTACAAAAAACTTCTCACATTTTTTGTCTATGAACACATCTTCTTGCAGCATGCAATTTTCTGTACTTTTTAATAAAACATAATAATAATCAGAAGACGTTTGGGACATACAATACTGCCACAGCTTTGGGGTTACAATTCAGGTGTACCAGTCACCTCCAGGGCCACAGATGTATTAAATGAATCATCTAAGTATGAAGACAACTTCTAAAAGAAGAACAATTGATACTGACTGATCCAAACTGAATACCTAAGCATAACCCAGAAACTGGTACCAGTCCAAAAAAAAGGCTGATTGGGTCATGTCTAGCTATATTCATTTGATTCAGTTCTATACCTCACATCCTGTTTAATTTATTTAAACTGTTTTCCCACAGGCTTTTAGCTTTGTTTGCTTCCTATTTTCTCTGTCACACCAGGTTTGCCTTCTAATTAGTACCCCTGCAATGCATTTAGTCATTATCTCCTGCAGTTAATAAGTGCTTGGTTTTCAGTTATTTCTTTGGCGGATTCTTATCATGCTTCTTTTGAGTGAAAGTGTTACATAGTTCAGGCTGTTACCTAGATTTTTTTCTGCTTACCCACCGCCTGCATTGGATCCAAATTTTCACCATTGGTTGTTTTTTTTCATATAATTATACGGCTTAATTCACAAGAAAATGTTTTGGTATAAAAAAAATCATCAAGGAATATTTTTGTGTTTTACATTGTAGCAACTCTGCTGGTCTAATTTTGATGGCCTCTAATGTGTTTCAGTAATGGACCACATAATTGCAACAATCACCTCGACCCTCACAACACCTCAGTTATACAGCACCACAGACCAGATCTGAGGGGCTTTTGGCAGCAAATAACCGCAAACAACTTCAGTGAATGGACTCTGTGGAGATGAAATACACATTGACAGTTGGGGGCTGTAACCACTGGAAATCTTCCAATTATTTTGAGTTCCTATCGCGGGCGAGTTCTTTAACTGACAGTCAAAGCCGAGGAAACAGGCCTGGGATTGTCACACCGATACAACTGTGTCTAACACACATTGAGCCTTTTGGGCCTTAAAGCAGAAACTCAAATCTGTCTGGTATGTTTTTAGAGCAAGAAAATGTAGATTGGAGACAGGTGTGTCATTAACATTTAAAGAGCTAATTCAGTGACCTTGTTAGCAGGGTGGGAAACGGATGCTTAGGAAAACATCACAGTAAATGTCCACTGAGTAGGTCCAATCTTTTTCTAAAGTTTCTCTGAGCAGTCAAAGTATGACCTCCCCAAAATGTCCTAAAGCTTGCTCTGATATCTGGTAGCAAACCTAAGTAGCATATATTTTACACCTACACCTTCTCCAAGTTTCATATCCTTGCTGATCTCTGACATTTTAAAGCCAGGTCAACGGTTTAAGCTGAATTTTACATTCATCATAAAGGAAGGGTGCATCGTCCTTCTACAAGGGACATCTGGCATTAGGAAAAAAAGTTTACATTATAGATTTTACTTGGTCAGCACTGGACCTGTTTGATGTCTAGATAAATATTAGGATCCACCAGAGTTGTGCCGGTAGCAACATAACACCTCTGCCAGCATCGACCACCCTGGTGCCGTTGCTTTCTCAGACAAATGATGCATGCAGAGCCAACTATTCCCATTTCATTGTTCTACAGTCCTGTTATGATTATGATAATGTAACAATATAAACATTTTCTGTCATCATTCTTAAGTGCAAACACATGGCAGTTTAGTTAAAATCAGTTGAAAATATGCTAAAGGTATTAAATGATGCCGGAAATATTGCACTAAAAGTGGAGCCAATACCATTAACCAATTTTCCTGTGCCATATATTTACCAGAAGGTAATAATATTAGTCTTCTGTATACATTAGGCACAGTTAAGAGCACTGTTACCTTGAAGCAAGAAGGTCCCAGATTTAAATTCTGGCTTGGGCTCTTTCTGCAACGAGTTTGCATGTTCTCCTAATGCTAGGTGTGGATACTCTCCGGGTACTCTGGCTTCCTCCCACAGTCCAAAAACATGACCGTTGGGGTAAATGGGCTTTCTCAATTGCTCTTAGGTATTTATGTATGTATATATGCGTGGCTGTTTGTCCTGTGTGTCTCTGTGATGGCTTGGTGGTCCGTGCAGGGTATAGTTCACCTCTCGGCCAATGACCCTTGGAGATAGCCACCAGCCCTCCTTGCGACTCTGCAAGGATAATTGGGGGCAGATGGACAGATGGACGAATTGATAGATTGTATCTTTCTGTTTTTTCAAAATGACCAGTCAGATTACATGTATACATTTTTACTAAGATTACCAGTTGATAGCAATGCAAACAGCTTTCACACTGCTGTGTTGTTTAGCAGAGGATACTGTGAGCTATAAGGTAATCTTTTTGAAGTTCAGAGTGCAATATACAGTACTGTGCATCAGTTTTAGGAAGGTGTGAAAAAATGCTGTAACAAAGAATGCTTTCAAAAATGTAACATTTGGTGTGACCGCCCTTTGCCTTCAAAACAGCATCAATTCTTCTAGGTACACTTGCACACAGTTTTTGAAGGAACTCGGCTGGTAGGTTGTTCCAAGCATCTTGGAGAACTAACCACAGATCTTCTGTGGATGTAGGCTTTCTCACATCCTTCTGTCTCTTCATGTAATCCCAGACACACTCGATGATGTTGAAATCAGGGCTCTGTGGGGGCCATACCATCACTTCCAGTAAGTCTTGTTCTTCTTTACACCGAAGATAGTTCTCAATGACTTTGGCTGTATGTTTGGGTTCCCTCACTTAGCATTTTGTAAATTAATAAAAATAAACAATTATTTATATTTCTGAAAGCATTCTTTGTTTACAGCATTTTTTCACACCTGCCTAAAACCTTTGCAAAGTACTCTATGCTCTAAAGTCTTTTATTCTAAACGTTTGCAGGAGGTTTTGTTTTAGTTCATCTGTTTTATTGACAATTTTGACAAAATAGATGCTCATTGAACTGTTTCAGGCATAAAGCTTGGTTTTAAATGTTGGTGAGTAGACACAGGCCAAGAAATCTGACAAGCTGGTAAAGAGTTAAGCAGATAAACCAGACCATTCTGATGACCACAAACATCCAACTAGAAGTCGACTCACATCTTGTTAGCTCCAAGGCACTGGGAGGCAAAGGACTACTTGTGTCGATTGCTCTAATTTAAACATAAACAATCAAAAAGCCTTTCTTGTGCAGTTAGAAGGTATAACGTACAGCTAAATTTAAGTCTTGGTACTCGGTTGATAAAATATCTCTGATGTACTTTTGCCGTTTGTGTTGGAGTGTCTGTGATGTTTGATGGACAATTTTTGATGGAGTTTGTATTAGTGTGGTCACCAAATCCGGTTTTAATAATAATCTTCAACTGTACACAGCAGGCCGTTAGACGGATGCACATGTTCTCATCATGTAAACCTGATGTGATATGCCTGCGTCAGATTTTTGCCATTTTACGTTTAACGGAATCTGGGTGTGTCCTCATTTATTATTATTATTAGGAATATATATACATATATATATAAAGCTCCCTGATTACTTGAAATATTTTTCCACCAAAAAAATTGCCCTTGAGATTGCAAGGTATCAGAGGCACACTGGAGAATCCTGATTTGGCAGAACCCGAGTCCACATGCCAAACATCTGGGCAGGTGGCTTCCGGCCACTCTGCTAATAGAAAGCCAGATTTCCCCCTTGTCTTTGATGTGCATACAGGGATTACCG
Organism: Crenichthys baileyi; assembly: GCA_036173005.1. Taxonomy (NCBI): domain Eukaryota; kingdom Metazoa; phylum Chordata; class Actinopteri; order Cyprinodontiformes; family Goodeidae; genus Crenichthys; species Crenichthys baileyi. The sequence continues at coordinate 473,526 of JAHHUM010001168.1, forward strand.
TGGTCCTCCACTCTGGCTCTTAACTACCTGCTATTACAGAGCCATCGAAACATCCATAATCTTTATCGACCTCCATTGGCAAACGGTAGGTGTTGCAACAGCAGTGATAGATCAGGCTCAAGCACCAAGGAGAAGGGGAGATAAAGATATAAATCCACAAGAGGCTGAGGAGAAATGTCCAGTGGAGATGTTGTGTGGGATACTTATAAAACAAAGTAATTTTAGTGATTTATTCTGGGGACTGCTTAGTGTTCATAACGGCAGTTTGAGCAGGTTGCTCATCTGGACAGAGGTGTTGCCCTGCGTGTGAATGTGAGTGGGCAGTAAATGGGTTTTTTCTGTTATCCAGGAATAGAACAAGCACCTGGAAGTGAGTTTTTAAAGCCAGAAATGTTAGCACATCAGTTGTAATCATTAATTCCCAGAAATTAATCATCAGCTCCATCAGTCGCCTGCAGGTCCCCTGTGGTCCTTTTTGTTCTTGTAACTTTTTGTTTCTTCTCCTTTTATCAGTTAGACTCAAGGACGGAATCAAGGGTCCAAGGCTTTTCCTTTTTATTATTTCTGCTTGATCTGCCTGCAGTTTGTTCCCCTGCTTCATTATCTATTTTTTCAAGTCCTGAGATGTGAAATAGGTGCAATTTAAGCCTCTGGGTCTGCAAAACTCTCATGGATTTCAGCTTTGTCTCTTTTCCCTAAAATAATATCTTTCTGCAGGACAAAAACACTAATCACTTCTGTTTACTTGAATGATCTATAGTGCATGAAAAACAGGAATCCCAACACTCATAAATGTTACAAAACTGAGAAGCAAATGCCATTTCATACAGAAGGGAAAGCAGAAGTGTGTGAGTGGGTAAGTATTATTGCACCATCTTGTGAATTAAGCAAGTGTTGCATGCCATCAGAAGTCTCAGGACAATAGATCTCTCACATCATGGGGAAATAACACATCCAGTAGCAATAGATGAAGCCAGAATAATTTTCCATAAGCTGATACATTTGCACGGTTATGAATAACTTGTCATAAAATGACAAGAGCAAGCACCTGATATTTAATTTGCTTTGGCATCACTCTCCCGTTCCCGAAGGTAGCTCATATTTTAAACTGACGATTCTTGTCAAAAGATAGGGGACCCTGCTTCTCCTCTCCAGAAGTTTCATCAACTCCCAGCGTGTAAATCCAGCCCAACAGCTTTCATTTCCCCAGAGTCCATGTAAAAGAAAAACAACCAGAAGGTGTCTTGAGTTATGATGAATACTAAATAAACGGTTGGCCGGGGAGATCTGTTTGCTTTTATTTGTGGGTGTCAAGGTGGAGGTGTTTGTCTTAGAGAGTGTGAGGAGAAGAAGAAAGTGGCGTGAGATTGAGCGCTTCGGAAATGAGATCCTTTGTTAATGAGAGAGGTGGCTTAATTAAACCTGAATATCTAAATGGCTGCAGAAAAACAGAATTGACAGTCAGACAAATGCCTTAGGCGGAACAGTTTGTCGGTGCAATGCCCTGGGCGAATTTCTCCTCTACTATATGTGTGTAACATACAGCATGGCTGATCAGAAACTGTGTTTGAAGTGGAAAAATTAGCTCCTTTGCAACTTTCAGAGCACAAAACCTTTCATATGTGTCTAACCTTAAGCCTTGCAGAGGAAAGAATTCTCTGAGATTCCTAAATAAATAACTTCAAAGGAATAAATATGATGGAGGGGATCCTAATCAAATAATAGCACTAAACTTCTTCACATTTCAACTAAAAACTTCTTTGTATTTTGTTGGGATTTTATGTGACAGACCAACACAGAGTAGTTAGTAAATATGAGAGGAACGGTAAATGATACTCGGACACCCCTAAATAAAATGCAGTGCAAACAAATGTCTTCAGAAATGACTTAATTCATAGAGTCCATTTATGTGTTTAATGGCTTTATAAATCCAGCCATTCTGTGGAGAGGTTTGTTGGAGATAATTTGTTTGTGAGTGAACAGACATCATCATGAAGACAAAGGAGCACAATATACAGGGTAAGAATAAAGTTCCTGAGAACATGAAACCAGGGTTAGGTTATAAAACAACATCGCTTACTTTAAAAACCTCACAGAGAACTGATCAATCCATCAACCAACAAATGGAAAAAGTATGGCACAACTGCAGGCCTACAAGCAAACACTGGAGGAGCTGCAGAGATCCACAGAGAATCTGTTGAGATCACAACTGTCAGATGTGGACTCCATACATCTGGCCTTTATTTAAAAAAACACAGCATGTGTAAGAAGGTGCACTGATCAAAGGACACCAAAACTGAACTTTCTGGTCCATATGCAAAATGTGTGATGGAGAAGTAACACTGCACAATAAGCTATTATTTTCCTTGCTCTTTAAAATTTGTAAAACTTTGATGGTTTTGCAAGCCACGGTATATTCTAGTCCAACTGCTAATACGTACAAATAATTAGGCTCTTTTCTTATTTTGGCTATATATTTTATAGTGGTTATTGTTCCCTGGAGGGGAGGGCACAATTAATAGACACTGCTCAACTTTAAAGGTCAAGAATTAGTTTCCTGTTTTCGAGTGTCCACCAGCTCCAGGAGATGATTTGTCTCAATTACACATAGACTGATTTGGGACCTGTCCCATTGTGGTGAACCAAATAAATTATCCCCATTATGACTGTAATTTCTAATCACATTTATAAAATGCTATTATTGGCTGTGATGTTGGTGGAGAAACAAGGCTCGCAGGAAGGTTTCACATCACACAGAGTGCCGAATGTAGTGTACTCTCGCGTTTGTGAGGCTCTGTATTGTGCTGGAGAGCATGTCCATTTTCAGCCGCTGTTTCAAGAGCATCCCTTGCGCTCCATTAGTCGAGTACGCTTGGACATGTAGGGAGTACCAGAGAGTGGGGAGCTGGAGAGAAGGAGTGTCTCAAACCACTCATCTGGCTTTGGAGCAGGAAGGACAGCAAAGAAAGGGAAGAGAATGCAACACTTACTCTAATACTTGAAAAAAGATTTCCAGGTTCTTATCTGAGTGTTATTAAATAAAGAACTGCACATGCAGTTAATTTTTTAAAGTTTGGATAAGATAATCATATTGTACTGACAATCCAACGATCAAAAACACAAAACAGTTGCTGTCTTTTAGAAGACACAGATTGCATTTACATTTTAAACTACAGCATCATCGATCCAACCTCAGAGAGTGCACTGTATTTACTTTAGTTTTATGACTATATTAAATTTCCATTGGGATCTCAATACCCAGTCGTGTAATGAAGGTTGGAAATGACACACTGTAATGCTTTGAATTGCTATCCAGAGCTGTATCCTTGTGCTATGAGACAGACAGAGATGGAGGTTAATGGTGCAAAACATGCGTACCTCACATGCAGCAGCACAGCTTTGCGTCTGTGCCTTCCTTTCTGTGCTCTCCTTTTTGTGTGGGCATGGTAGGGTTATGTCAGACCTGAACTTAATATCCCTCAGCTTTGATCCCAGTCGTGTGTCTGACATTTGATTTAGGATTATTTATAATTTATGTAAGTTAACCATGCCATGTGAGGGGAATTAATGGAGAATCTGGTTCTGAAGCCTTATGTATTTAGGTTTTGTAAGCATGTTTACAAATTGCTCTCATTTTTTATTTCTAATCTGGATTTAAATATGCATAAAATCCCATTAACCTTGCTGTCTGGCTTGTCTGAATGCTTCTAAAAGTTGTGACAACAGAGAGATAATCACAGAGTGTGATATAACTTTATTTGGAAATAAACACTCTAATATGAAAGTACTTAGATATTCATTCATGTACATGCAAGAAAAGCCTTCATTTGATCAATGTGTCGTTAGGTTTTAGTTAAAATTTTGTTTTAATTAAAAATACATTCTTTTTATGAATTATGTAAACTTAAACAAATGCAGGAAACAGATGCTTCTTTGGTAAAAAAAAAAAAATTCAGTGGGACCCAACTAAAATAAAAACAAGACAGACAGCAAATTGCAGAAATAAAGTGAAGTAAAGATTGCACACCTTGTATTTATAGTTTCTGTCCAAAGGTGTAAAGGTATCCATACCCTATTACACTTTTCTGCCAACTTCAGTGTCATTTGTGGGGATTATTTGATATATCACCACAAATTGATGCATAATTGTACATGATATGATTTTCAACATTTTACAAAAAAAACATTCACCTGTCTCCAAGTCAATAGAACCAGCTTTCATTGCAGTTACAGCTGCAAGTCTATTAGTTTATGTCTCACACCCAGACATTGATTTTGTTTGCACATTTTATGTTTGCAAAATAGCTCAATCTCAGTGAGACTAGATGGAGAGCATCTATGAACAAACACTTCCAAGTCTTGTTCCAGATTCTCATTTGGTTTTTAAAATTGGGGACTTTGACGGAAATCCCGGGTTTGGGGCCTCGAAGCGATTCTGGCAAAAAAAACGGGGGCCTCGGGGGGGAAGCAGTGCTTCCCCAATACTTTTTAAGGGCCGGGGGGTGGGCTGGGGCCTCGACGGGGGGACATTATCAGGTGGGGGAAGGAGTATTTCTAGGATCTCCTAAAACCCTTTGCCATAAACGCTTTCCCCTTGGGGGGAAAACAGAAAATGGGACTGGGGGTTGGGGACTTTTCATCACCCAGGTGAAGTCCCCCGAGGGGGTTTTAAAAAAGTTTTCCGCGGTGGCCAGGGTTTGGGTGTGGATGAGATCCGCCCGGAGTACCTCGAGACTCGGGAAATTGTGGGGGTAATGGTTGAAAACCCCCTTTTTCAACATCGCGTGGGGGTGGGGGGACAGGCCTTGGACCCCCCGGGGTGGGGGGGCCCCCTTAATTAAGAAGGGGGGGACGGGAGGGTGTTTTCCCAAACAAACAGTGTGATCACACTCCTCGGGCCTCCCGGGAAAGGGCCCTACCCCCGGGGTTTATTGGAGAGGGGGAATCCCGACGATAGTAAAACCCCCGGTTTTAGGAGGAAGGCAGGTGGGGTTTTTTGTCCCGGCCGTTGGAACACTGGACCAGCCCTATGGGCCTCTACAGGGTACCGAGGGTTCATGGGAGTTTCCCCAAACCCGGGTTTCCACAGGGTTTTTTTGGGGAAACCTGGAAGAAAGCATTACTGTTTTCCCTCTGTTTTCCCCTTGGGGGGATTTGCTCCAGGGGGTAGGGAAATGGGGGGCCCTTTTTTTAGAGGCCATCCGGTTTCTGTAAAAAGCGGAGCAGGAGTTTGGTCCGACCCGCCACAAAGGGGAAACCTTTTTCCCGGTGATGTTGGACCGGCAGGGTTTTGCCCTTTGTCAGCGACCTGTTATAATTTTTTAGGGGACAGGATTTCGAGGCACACCCAAAGGGCTGGGGGGGGTTTGGTTTTGGGGCCCCAGTGGATTTCGTCTCTTTTTTTTGCAGATGACGTGGTCCTGCGGGCCCTTCCTCTGGGCCAAGCCCACAGCTTTGGGGGAGATAGACAGAGGGGTTTCGGTGCCAGCTGCCGCGTAACGGGGGCGCTTGTGCAGTCGTTGTGGTGAAAAAGGGGTGCTGAGCCCAAAAGCGAAGCTCTTGACTTAAAAAACCGGGGGGGGCTTAAGTTCCTACCTTGGCCATGAACCCTTTTGGGGAAAGACCCAAAAAAACGAGACCCCGGGTACAAAGGGAGCTGAAATGAGCTTCCTCCCAGGGGGCCGGGGACTCCCTTAGAGATAGGGTGGGAACTCCCGGGCCCTCCCCGGGAAAGGGGGTCGGAGTAGAAACCGGCTGCCCCCTCCCCCATCGAAAGGGGGCCAAGTTCAGGTTTGGTTTCCCGGAGGCATCCCATACGGATGCCTCCTGGGGCGCCCTTTCCCCGGGAGGTGTTCCAAAGGGGGGTCCCCCCCGGGGGGGAGGGGGCCCCCGGGGGGCGGGCCCCGGACACGTTGGGGGGGACTTTCCTTTTCGGGGCCCGGGGGCCTTTTTGGGGGGGCTCCCCCCAGAGGAGCTGGGGGGGGGGAAAAGGGGTTGGGTTTAGGGACATCGGATTTTCTTGGGGAGTCTGCGCCCCCCCGACCCGGTCCCGGATAAAGCAGAAGACGACGAAAAAACGAGTACGAGTAAATTTGACTGGCCCCCTTCTGACCCCATGATTTTTTATACAGCTATTCTTTTGCATCATGGTTGTTGTCCTGCTGGAAAGGGGAAACCCCTGCCCCCGACCAAGTTTTTTTCATTTCCCAACATATACTTTGTCCCTTTTTTCCCTTTCCCGTAAATTTCCCCCCCAGCATGATTCTGCCCCCACCCAAAATTACACAGTGGGATGGGGTTTTTCAGGGTTTGGGGTACGGGTTTTTCTTGTTCTGCCACATTTGAAAGCTGAATACAAATGCACACCACGGTTTTAATTTGTTGTTTTTTTTATTTTGGCCTTTATTTTGCAGCATATAGACAGAAAATGGGCAGGGAGAGAAGAAGGAAAGACATGCATTAAGGGCCCCAGGGTTGGGAAATTAACCCCTGACAGCATAAGGACTCATGGCTTTGCCCCGCCCATGTATGGCACAATTTTCAGACTTTTACTTATGACAAATTGTGAACCCTATACCCTTTTTTTCTTCTGCCTCACAGTTACTATGTGCAGGTCTGTTGCAAAAATTTTCCCGTAAAATACCCGTTAAAAATTTTTTGGGTTTTAAAAATTTCTGGGAAAAAAATTTAAGGGAATTTCCCGTAGTGGGGAAAAATTTTATTGCAATTTAAAATTTTTTCACCCTCCGTTCTTATGTAAAACCCAGACACACTCGATGATGCTGAGATCAGGGGGTCTTTGGGGGCCAAACCCCTCACCTCCAGTAAAATTTTTGTTCCCTTTTTTACACTGAAAGATAGGTTTTTTATGACTTTGGCTGTATGTTTGGGTTCGCTCACTTAGCATTTTGTAAATTGATAAAAAAATAAACAATCATCATGAAAGCATTCTTTGTTTACAGCATTTTTCACACCTGCCTAAAACTTTTGCACAGTACTGTAGATTTTTAGGTTTCTGTGTGTTTTTAAGTTGTTTAGATCAAACCCAATTTAAAGATGTGTTGCTGCTCCTAACAGTTTTTTCATGAGTTTTCTACACCTTATTTGATGTTTGGAAATTAACTCTGCTGCGAGTTTTAACTAACTGTGTTACTTCACAAAGGAAGGTTTTTTTTTTTTTTCCAGGAGCCCAAATCGATGTTTTTGAGTGCATGTCTAAAGGGAAAAAATTATACTGCAAAAATGCCTTTGCTGGGTTTCTCGTTTTACTTAAACACTGAAAATTGTGGGGTTTTTTGTTGTTGTTTCGTTTTGTTTTTGGAGACTCATTTCTCACATTCTTCTCTACTTTGTGTTCAGAGAGAGAAAATAAAACCGTACATTTTTAGACTGACTTCTGAAGCCTGTATACAACAATAGCTTACAGAGAGCTGAGTGGTCTCCCAGAGGTCTTTTTAAGTCAGCTTTGTGGCCTTAGCCTTTGACCATCAGAGTACATGTGAACATTTGCGTAAAGGTGATAAAATGTGAATTGTTTTTTTATGTCTTTTTTATCATACTGCTCCCACATGTTCTCTTGCACTTGTCAAAATAATTGCATATTGTTATAAACAAAAAACAAAAGCAATATATGAGTTTCACTTTCTGAAATAAGTGACATAAAAGATGTACCTGTAACACAATATGTTATGACACACTAAAATGCATATCTATACCAATGCACATACGGCATTTTTATATGTACATTATGGTACATTATTATCCAATATGATATGATGCAATTTGTAACAGCACAATGGTATTTGAAGGGCTAGCATATCATAAAGTACAATAGATTTCTGTATGATAACATGCAATATAGTACAATATATTCAGTATCTTATGCTTAATGGGAGACAGAAAATATTATACAGTCAGGTACAATATAAAACAGAACTTTTAACTTTTCTTTAACATAGAAGATGGTGGCAGATGGCCACACACACTGAACCAGGTTCTGCTGTTTTTTCTTTCTGCTGTAGCTGCATGCATGCTCAGTATGAGGGATTACTCCAAAGTCAACGGCGCAAGGGAAGTGACTACATGCTCATTCAGGAGGAGTGAAGGCTGCAGGTCACTTGATACAATCTCCTGTTTCCTATGATAGAAAACTTTTTAATTAATTCGAATGATAAACTGAACTTAACTGCATTGATCGATAACTAGGATCATCTTGAAATGTACAGTATGTGCCTGACTTTGAATCTGTCTGGATGATTTGATTGAATTGACTTTTTTGCAAAGTGCCATGAGATGACATGTGTTGTGAATTGGCTCTATATAAATAAATAAAATTGAACTGAATTGAATTGAACAAAATAATTCCCCATGACACAACATAATGAGGATCAATGGTATAATGCCATATAGCGTAGTTGTCACAATCCCAAGTTGCTTGGGTTTTGACCGTTTTGTGTATTTATTTTGAACATTTATTGCTGTTTTATTTTGTTCGGTCTCGCTTTCATTAGTTTGTTTCTCTGTGCTCGTTATTGTTAGGTCTTTTCCTGATTGTTTCCTTCTTTTATGTTTTAGTGTTCTTTATACATCAAGAGTTGTTTCCTGTTAAAGTTCTGTTAGATACTTTCCTGGGTTTCTTTGTGTTTCTGCTCTGCTCAGGTTAATTAGTCCCCCTCCCTCATTTGCTCTGCCTTCTCTCTGCCTCAGCTGCTCTCCATTTCATCTGACTAGCTCTACTGGTTCATCTGTCATTTTCATCCCCTACCTCAATATATATACTCCCTGGTTCTCATTGCTTACTGCTGGATTCACTGCTGGATTGACCTGTTTGATCGTTTCCATGCCCGGTATTTCCTTTGCTTCATGTCCGTTCTCCCTGTTGTTTGTGCGTTTCTCAATTTTTGTTATTTAAAAAACTCACTTTTCACCTCAGTCAGTCTCTGTGCGTGGGTCCTCCACAACCTAACCATGACAATAGTACAGCATAGTGTAATAAACTGACATTTTCAAGAAGATTCTTGGAGTCGGACCCAAAATGCAGACAGGCAGGCAGAAGCAGCGTTGAAAAGATTTAATGAATAAGAACAAAAACTTACATGGCAGGCATGAGATGAATAAAGCAATGTCAAGAACAGACATGGACATGATCTTGTAGGGCATGGACAGAAACAGTCATGGACCAGGTGAACAAACAGTAGAACCTGGCAGGCAGCTATGAGAACCAATGTGCATATATACTGAGGAGATGTGATTGGCTACATAGAAACCAGGTGAGGACACAGGTAAACTGAATGAAGTAATTGCATCGTGGCTGTGGCAGAGAGTGGCAAACAAGCATGAATGGAGCTGAACAGAATACAGGAAAACCCAGGGAAAATATCCAAATAAAAATCACTCCAGATAAATAATAAAACACAAAGGAACTCCTAACAATAATAGTTACAATACACACACAATATAAAATCAAAGACACTAACAAATATAGATTGTGACTAAAATACAGTACTGTACACAATACAGAATGATATGAAATGTTAAGAACTAATAGTATGTTATATCATAGTACTGCACTAATATGATACGTGGCACTTAAACATGCAGTCCGAAACACAATTAAGGGTTATAATACACAACAATGCTATGTTGTATGATAATAATACAATACAGTGTAATTTTTTATCTGATACTGAACAATACAACACAGTGTGATAACGACTGAAGGAGCTACATCCATTAACATTTACTTTTCCTTCCCATAGAAAGGACTCCTGGATCAGTGCTTCTTTGTTCTCTTTGTGTCTCTGCTCTGTTCTCTCTAACCCCCAGTCGGTTGTGGCAGATGGCCGCTCACACTTAGCCTGGTTCTGCTGGAGGTTTCTTCCTGTTAAAAGGGAGTTTTTCCTCTCCACTGTTGCTACATGCATGCTCAGTATGAGGGATTGCTGCAAAGTCAACGCCAGTGACTGTCCACTGTCTCTACATGTTCATCTGGGAGGAGTGAATGCTGCAAGTCACTGACTGGATGCAATCTGCTGGGTTTCCTTAGACAGAAAAACTTTTTATCCAATTTGAATAAATAACAGACTCTGACTGCACTGTTGAATGGTTAGGACTAATTGGAATGTATGTACCTGACTTTTGTGAAGTGCCTTGAGACAACATGTGTTGTGAATTGGCGCTATATAAATAAAACTGAATTCAATTAAATTGATAAAATATAAAACAGTGTACGATATAATTTAGCATGATCTATAAAACTGACATTTCTTAAATTAACTTAAAAAATATTTGTAGTTTACAATAAACTAAATAATTCGATGAGAATAAAGTTTTTGCAGTGTATCACAGAATGGTCACCCTCCTACAGTCCTAGCAAAAACATTAAAAATAACATGTAAATACTAAGTTTATGTGTCATTGGTATTCTAGTCTCACTGCTGGGAAGTTGTAATGAAGCCATTAAACCAAGGAAAGCTCTGTGTCAACCTTAAACCTTCATGAGCCGGCCTTAATGGTTTTTATCTGCCAATCAGTGCTCACAGACTTACCACCACCCTGTGTAAATGAATTCAAATCCTCCTTTCTCATACTCAGAGAACCACCCGATGACATGCTGCCTGCCTGGAAATGGATGTCCTCCGGTGAAGCATTGAAGTGATCCCTGCAGATTCTCTAAAAGGGAGAAGTTAGGACTGTCAGATCATGGCCATAAAAAGAGGATGTTTAAAGGTTTAGCCCACCAGGGCTTTTGAATTACATGGTAAGGGCCTGGACTACAAATGCATTTATCGTGGAGAGGCAGAAAGTGAAACAAGGCACTTTGGTGGAAAAACTCTGGCAAAACACCCCAAACGAATTTGCATTTAAAGTGTTCTCACTGTATTTGGTGAGACACAATTTATGCTAATAAGATTAATTCTGGCAAGCTTCTAGAAGTGTGTCGCTACAATAGAAGAGAGGTTTTATTTTTATACCTTTGCACTTTAACACTCTAGTCTACTGAAGTTAAGAAAACTTTATTTATGCTATTTTCTTGCTTTCACAACATAAGGATGCACAGTCTATCATTGAGTGTATGAAAGCAGCACAGAAAACAGAAGAAAGCACTGAGAGGGAAACAAGTCTCCTTTAAAGATCAAGAAAAACCTCTGCAAGGATACACAAAAGACAAAAATAGGAAGAGGGGCTCTGCTGGATAAAACAGAGAGGTTTCCACCATTTTCACCTTAGATACATGTTTGTATTTATTAAGAAATAATTGTGTGAGTGACAGATAAAATAGATTGGACTATATTGTGTTGTGCAAATAATCAACAAGCTGCTCTTCTAGAAAAATGGTGAGATAGAGCGTGCAAATTTAATCACCTCAATAAACTTGGATGAAAACTTTACAAAATTATCTTCTAAATTGGTCATCTTTACCAAAAACAGATAGTGGTCCTCACTTTTCAGTTACTACTTCATCCTAGATTTGTCAGAATGCTACTCATTGGAACAGAGTATTAATAAATACAGAGCCTTACAAAGGTATTCATATCCCTTCAACCTTTTCACATTTTTTCACATTACAACCAAAGCCTACAATGTGTTCTACTGGCATTGTATGTAATAGACCAACAAAAAGCAAATGTAAGGCAAAATAAAAAAGGAGACATGGTTTTCACATTTCTTTATAAAAGAAATCTGAAATTTGGTGAGCATTTCTATTCAGCCTCTCTTGAGTCAGTCATTTGTAGAACAACCTCTTACTGCAATTACAGTTGCAGGTCCTTGTCTATGTCTCTACCAGTTTTGTACAACTAAACACTAACATTTCTGTAATTTTTTGTTTCATTTTTGCAAAATAGTTCAACAAGCGGTGGTTGAGGGAAAGGGTCCTGGGAACATCAATTTAAAATCTTGCCACAGATTCCAAATTGGATTTAGGTCTGGACTTTGAGTAGGTCATTCTAACACATGAGTAAGCTTTGATATAAAGCATTGCATTGAAGCTCTGAAGCTGTGTTTAGGATCACTGTTCTGACGGAAGGTTAAACTCTGCCCCAGCCTCAAGTCTTTAGCAGCCTCAAATAGGTTTTCCTATAATAGTGTATTGTATGTAGCTCCGTCCCTCTCTCCATCAACTCAGTCCAGTTTCCCTGTCCCTGCTTTAGAAAAGCATCCTCTTAACGTTATGCAACCACAGCATGTGACACTCTTGGGGCAGTGTTTTTTCAGGGTGTAGCATTTCCCATGAAGGCCAGAAATGTCAATTCTTGCCTGATGTGATCAGAGCACCTCCTCCTGATCTGTGCTGTATCCCCCTAAGGACATGTGGCGAACAGCAAAAATGACTTTTGACAATGCCTCTATGCTTGTCAATCTTCTTTGTGGAGTGCACAACTAATAGTTGTTCTGTTGAAGTGATCCTCAACCTGACCTGTGGCTTTTTGCAATGCACTCTAAATAAATGACACACAGTGCAGGTTAGTTAGGACATGTACTATTAAAAACAGACATTAAGTGGGGTTCAGGATCACGCAAGAGACTATTTGCTTACTTACAGATACTGTAATGGTGGAGCAATTGTTAATACTGGCACAACAAACCCTACTATTTAAAGTTTCCAAATGTCATGTAAGCAAACTGTTCTCTGTTAGGTGCTGTGATAGTTCTGGTTTTACTCAAAGGAACACAATAAATCCTTTCTTTCAGTTCGTAACTTACAAGCTGCCGCTTTGTTTCAGCTTGTCAGCAGTGCCAAGTCCCCGCTTGGGATTTGCCCGAGTCATTCCTGTTACCTTTGCTAAATTTGGTGCTAGATGTAACAAGAGAAAAATGCTCCATCAGTCACATTGTAGATGTGGAGAGAGGAAGCGGAGGAAGGTTCAGTAGCTGAGAAATAAACCAGTGGAAGCACTGCCAGCAACCATTTCCTGGGTGAGATGATGGGAAAAATTCTCCATCCTCTCTGAGGATATCATTTGGGGACACACAGGCGTCCTTCAGAGGCAGAAGTTTTAGAGCGGAACCCAGGCGCTTGGTTAGGGTTTTTGGAGCGTTTGTGAAGTGAAATCCTCCTTTGCCTCGGTTGGTTTGTTCTATCAGATAAAGACTTCCAGTTGAGGCTTAAATGTGTCAATGAACCTGGGTGGAGGCGGGGAATCAGTGATAAGTGCAGCTTACCTACGCAGCACCAACCAAATAGAGATTAAAGCATTTCAGCCTAATAGCACATCAGTCAAAAGTCACACTTGAGTACTTGAACCCTCTCTTCTTTGCCAACTTTCATTTTATAATCACTTCCCCTGAAAAGATGTTGCAATTTACGAAAATGGAGAGTTTGCTGCCAGTTAGAAGCAGCTGAAAAGCCACATGTAACACATTAGAGCCGGAGCCGCGATCTGTAATTGTCAGCTGTTTCTCTGAATCCTCAAACAGGACACAATTTGAGTGTAACCGTTTGTCATTTATTTAAAGACACATGTATACACACTGAGCACAAACCAATATGCTCAAACACCATGATCAAAGGCCCAGAGATCTATTACAGCACAACAAAATACAGCCGTCTCACTGAGCAGCATCTTTTTGTAAATGCTACTCATTTCTTTGCTCTAATCACTGTTGTGGACATCGCAAAATTACCCACTGTTCCATAGAATTACTTGACTGGATCCAATAACAGTGGCTTTGATTTGCTGTTCAGCCGTCTCACAGGCGGATACACCCTTTGGTCTGTAAATGAGAGCTTGTGCTGTTCAGCCAGTATCTCCAATTTAGACATCATAGGGCTCATTAGGTATATCAAACTGATATCAAAGTCAGGGCACAGACAGTTGTGCTTTAGCAAACACTGGTGCTGTGACAGTATCCCATAGGCTATTTTGTCTGCAGGGGATACATCTAATTTTTAACGACACAGCGATGACTTGACAACACAGACTTCCTTCTGAAAGTACAAAAACAAATGTTCACTATGACTGACGGACGGACGGATGTGCAGCTGCCCATATGGACAAACCAAATGTCTTCTGGAGAAATGTTTCTGCATCAGATCAGACAAAGACTGAGCCATCATTCATCCACAATGACTATGAAGAATGTTTGCAAAACTCAAGGTGATGCTTTGAAACCTAAGAACATTGGACCTGCTGCCAACCAAAGTGGTGTGCTTGCTCTGCCAAGAAAGTCATCAAATTCTGCCAGATTTATGCCAGTAGCTTGTTGATGCGTACACTTTGTGTGGTTGAGGTCAGTTCCTCTGAGGCCATGTTTTTCAAAAGGAAAAAGGTAGGTTGTTCCCTCAGTGTTGGGGTTCAGTCTTTGCATCAAGTGGAGGTTGTTCAGGAGTGATGTCAGCATGGAGCTAGAAAGACAGATTGGGTCTTCATCTGCAGAATTGCAGGTGATGCTTCAGTTTCATGTGGTGAAGAAAAACCTGAGCTGAAAAAGTAAAGCTCTTTATGTACTGGTCCTTCTATCGTCTGTCACCACACCTACGAGATATGTGTGATGATCTAAAGAAAACCCTACACAAGCAGCTGAAATGAATTCTGGACACAGGGTGGATGAGCTCAGCCTTAGATATTGGGTGAGGGGCTCCATTCTCTGGGGGAGGCTCGAAAGCAGCCAGTACAGGTGATTCAAGAATCTTATTTGGATGCTTCCTGGGCACTTCCCTTAGTATGATGTCCTACTGGGAGAACCCCCTGCAGACCAGAACTCAATGGCCTGGTTTCTTCCAGAATAAGTTGGAAAAACTGGCTGGGGAAAGGATTGTCTGGGATTTTCTCCTGGACGTGTTCTGACTGTGACCTGAAGTCGCATAAGCCAATGACAGTTGATTGCTGGATTTATTGAGCTACAACTTGCTAAGAGATATTTAAACAAATATTAGTGTTTTCAGTATGAATATATTTGAGCCTGCATGTACAATTTTTATTCTATTTTATTTGAGAAAATCTACAGTAAGTAAAAGCTGGTCATCCAATGTTTATTAAATGCATCATTTGTAAAATATTTTTGATGAAGAGTGTATGTTCTGCATGGAAATGTAATGTACCCTATTTGCATTTTCTGCACAATCATATACCAAAATATGTGTCACTATCTTCATCATTCCATAGCCAGTCTATTAAAAGATGCAAATAATTAAAGACGCATGAAACAACCAAATCTCCTCACACATCTGTTGGTGTTTTTGTTTAAAAAGACTAAACAAACCTCTACATTAGCCTCTCTTTAAAAGGAGAGTGTTGCTTTAGCCAGAGTCTGGGGCACTCTGCATCAGCTTTTAGTGAGATCCAAAACTGGACACCTGCCATACCTGGTTATGGTTGCTAAGTTATGATTGTACCTTCACAGTTCAGTGGAGGGATTGCACAAGTGCTCAGCTGAATAGTCTTTCCAAACAAACTACACTTAGACTCAAATATCCAGGATTAAAAAAAACACACACACACAGGTGCGGGTCAGGCTATGTTATAGTATCTGTGTATTTTTTATTTTTCTGGCTTTTCTGGAGCACCTCATTTGTTTGCATGTGGATCACGTTTTATTCCTTTAAAACTCAGAGGAGGTAGCAGTTAACTGGCTTGTAAGTTGAATATTTTCTGCAGTGCAGCAGTTTAGATGAGAGGTATAAACAAAGAGATGATGTGTCCCCACCGAGACAGCTCCCCTGATATGTAGAGCTGTGATAGCTCATTTAAAGCAGCCTCTCTATTATTGTCTTTTGTTTCCTTTTGAAGAACGATAGAAAAAAGTCTCCCTCATTTTTGACGCTACAGTGGATGCTGGTACTACTGAGCAGCCCTGTGTAGTGTCAGAAATTGATTCAAAGACAGCTTATCTCGGCCCATGAGGGACTGAGCCAGCATCCAGAGGTTTCTGGGTAATATTCAGCTGCCTGTTTGGGCAGAGACTCAGCTTGTTAATTTTTTTTTGGCCCCGTATCTCTGTAGGTATTTCAATGCACTGCTTGACACATGCGTTGTGTGGACTTTGTCATGTTTGCAATGATGATATGAATCTATCCCTTTGCAGGTTTACACCAGATACGGGAAATGCTACACCTTTAATGGCAACAAGACTACATCCAAAAAGACCAAGCAGGGCGGGATGGGAAATGGACTGGAGATCATGTTGGATATCCAACAGGATGAGTATCTGCCCATCTGGAGAGAGACAAGTAAGACCCAGAACCAGTTGTTTATTGTAATCATGATTCAGTATGAGATATATCTGCATCAATTTGACTCAAAACAAAAACATCTAAACATTTTTCTACATACCGTAAATACTTTGCAAAGTTTTTTTATTTTTATTTAAAACTTTTAAAAAATCTCTCGTGTTAAAATGCACAGTTAAACCCAAAATTAATACCCTGGCAGATTTAGATTTTAAAACTTGTTTTAATTCAACCAATAAGTTTTTATCTGGTAGGCCATGAGACATGCATTTCTGACATGAAAATAAAAAAGGGCATCAATTTGGAAAGAAATATGTAGCCGTTCTATTTACATTTGATTATAAAAAGCATGTCTAAAATTATGTACTCATCCCAAGCTCCGAGGGATTCCTTGGCATCACCCTAATTTAACTCTCCACAGAATCTCTATCCGATTAATGTCAGAACTGTTACTAAGCCACTCAAAAACAATAATATTAGTTCCAGTCAAAAGAAATATCTTGCATATTTAAATTATTTCTGTAAATCTAAATCTGACTGACAGATGAATACTTTTGGGCTTAACTGTATTCTGCCCCCTTTACTCTTAGACCCCTAAATAAACTCCCATGCAGCAAACACTGGGATTTCATGTCACAACAGCAAACCTACCAAGACAGAACAGGATAGGAGAACATTAATCAGACCAGACCAGCCAGGAGGCTCACGGTCCTCTGGAAGAGCTGCAGAGATCAACAGCTCACCTGGGAAAATGTGTCAACAGAACAATTACTGGTTGTGCATTTGACCTTTACAGAGGAGGGGGGGAAAGGACACCAAGGGAAATAGCCTGAACACACCATCCCAACAGTAAAGTATGGTGGTGGCGGCATTATGCTGTGGGAAAGTCTTTTTTGGCAAGGACAGGGAAGCTGATCCCAGCTGATGGGTTTATGACTAGAGGCTGCAAAAGACTATAGCAGAGGTTCACCTTCCAGCAGGACAACGACCCCAAACATACAACCAAAGCTATAATGAAATGGTTTAGATTAAAGCATATCCATGTGTTAGAATGGCCTCTAAATGTGTAAACCTGTTGGAGACATGCCCCAAAAGACTACAGTTCAGTTTCAATTCACTTAATTTATACAGCGTCTCAAGACACTTTACAGAAAAAAGGCAATCCAATCATACAGACAAGCAGCTCTATTTCCAGAGAAAGGTGATTAGCATCACAGAGGTTCCCTATATAATACACAAAAGTTTAATGTCACGTCAGTTCAAAGGGGTTTGAATACTTTTTCAAGGCTTGTTTTAAAGATTTTTATCGAGCTGTTACATGTGAAAACATGAGACTTGTTAAAGGGAATTCCTGAACAACATACACTACTTCTGATCTGTGCTTGTACTCTAGCTCCATAATATCTTTCCCTGTTGGCTTATTTTTCAAATATCCTTGAAATATGGTTTGCAGTTAGCATCAAACTGAGTCCAAGCTGTCAAATGATGCAGACTCCTGAAATTCTCACGCATTCTTCCCTTCCACCATTGCACTCTCACGCTCTGTTTCATCCTGTTTCGCCGAGAAGATGAGACGTCCCTGGAGGCCGGAATCCGAGTTCAGATCCACAGTCAAGACGAGCCTCCCTACATCCACCAGCTGGGCTTCGGCGTCTCCCCTGGCTTCCAGACCTTTGTTTCATGTCAGGAGCAAAGGGTAGGCCTTTTTTCAATCCTGCACATCACCTTTGCTCCCTCTCCACGAATACCACTGTTGTTTGTACTGCTCTCCCTAAAACTGTTCGCCCCTGGTGGCTCAGACTGGCGTCTAATAAATCTCTGTGTGCTTAGCTGACCTATCTGCCTCAGCCCTGGGGGAACTGCCGCTCCACCAGCAAGGAGAAGTTCCCGGGATACGATACGTACAGCATCAGCGCCTGTCGCCTGCTCTGCGAAACCAACGAGGTCATGCGGGTGTGCAACTGCAGAATGGTCCACATGCCTGGTAAGATCTCTGTCTGTATCATCTCTACACTCAAAACAACATGTAAAACAAAAGCAGTATGTGTAAATTAAAAGAAACAGTAACAATAAGATGATAATATGAACATCAGTTCTTCTGACTACAGGTTATGAAATACCTTGTATATGAAATATATACAAGCCAGTAAGTACAGTAAGTGTAGCAAAAAACAGCTTGTCAGCCCTCTTCTTGTATCAGAGTTAAAATCCCCTGCACAACCCAAGCTATAATTTTTGTTTAAAAAGTTCATGTGCAGAAGTACTTTAACTTGACCTTTATGTTTCATTTTGGGAATTAAAAATGCTCGTCGATAGTCCTGCCAGCTCTCTGACCGCTGACCATACTGTCATATCTATTTGTTAAATATTATGATGTTTTTAATTTAAAAAATAATTATTTTAATGAATGATTTATGTTAAAAGATTTTCTTATTCTGCAATAACGATTCTATTTTGTTATTCTGATTTTCTCTTTAAGATGTACACCATAATGGGAAAAAATACATTCTTTTTGCATAACCTTAAAATTTCACTACCTTAAAAATCTTTTTTATAGTTAGGTAAAACAATGATTTTATCAAAATCAAAAAGAGCTTAAAGTTGCAAAGCTGTTAAAAATCTAAAAGTGCAGAAAAACCCTCCAGGTTATGGGACAGAGATTTCTGTACAAGTAAACTCCAACTAACAACAGTTATAGCATACTGTCGCTCTCAAAACTGTACTCACCCCTGGTAAAATGCCAGGGTTTTTTGATGTAAAAAAAGATACATCAGTCAATGTGACATATATCCTGTACAAATGAACTGACAAACAAGCGTACTTTAAGTGCATAAGTGTGCACAAGCTTAGTCTAATACTTTGTTAAAGCACCTTTTGGTTAAATTCCAGCGTTCAGTCTTTGGTAGGAGTCTGTCGGAATCCTACATCTTTACTTTACTACTTTACAAAAGTTCTTCAAATAGATCAGACTGTGAGGACATCTCTTGTCCACAGCCATCTTCTGGAGATTGAAGATGACTGAATTTTTTTGTCAGATTTATATCTGGCTACCGCCAAGACCATTAGATAATAAAGTAGTTCCTCTCATGAGAACATTCACTGTAATGCTTAAAAAATAAATCCATCTTCATCTTCAGCTTCCTAGCAGACACCTGAAGGTTTAGGGTCATATTGCCATCCACAGTGACCAAAACCCCCGTTCCACCATCTTTTATCGTTCACGTGATGTTGCTTTGGTAATTCTCAGGGGTGTTTTTGTGACAAACCCACTTTACAGAGTTTGTGCCCAAAACCTACACTTTGTTTTCAGTGAACCATAACACATTCGTCCACCACAGATTTTAGCCAGGGCTACATATTTTCTTTGGAAGAAAAGACTTTTGCAACACTACTCCTTCCTCCTTATGGAGAATGTAGGAGAAAGTCTTCACATGTAGAAGCCAGGTATTACTAACCAGTCTTGTCCCAACTAATACTTTTGTGCAATGAGCAAATGTAAAAAAAATAATAATAATCCAACGAGGCCAGCAGAACTTTCTTTCTGTCCAACAAAACCAAAGCTTGTCTCATTCTGGGTGATGAAGCAGAACAATGATCCCAACTACAGCAACAAAAGGCCCAGTTGATATCCAGACCTGTGTGCATCAATGAAACGGCTGCACAGAGGCACAGTTAGTAGCACTGTTGTCTTGCAGCACAAAGGTCCTGGGTTCAACTTCTGGCTGGTGGTCTTTCTGCATGGAGTTAGCATGTTCTCCCCGTGCGTGCATGGGTTCTTTCAGGTCATTCTGGCTTCCTCCCACAGTCCAGAAACATGACTGGTTAATTGTTCTCCCTAAATTGCCCTTAGGTGTGAATGAGTGTGTGCATGGTTGTTTGTCCTGTGTGTCTCTGTGTTGCCCTGTGATGGATTGGCGAGCTGTCCAGGGTGTACCCCTGCCTCTCGCCCGTAGACTGCTGGAGATAGGCACCAGCAGAAGATGAATGAATGAATCAATGAAACGATGCAGAGTGGGCCACAATTCTTCCAAAATGATCTGATAGACCAGTGTCATTTGACTGATTCAAGTTATTCCAGCTAAATGTGATTATACAAGCTGTTGAGTCATGGGGAATACTGTATTTTTCCCAAAACTTTATCAGCACTTATGACATCTTTGTTCCTGCAGTGAATGTTTGGTGATTTTTTTTTCTTTCCTGGAATTAAACTGAAAGCGTAGTTGAATGTCACTGGTTTTCTCTGTGGTCATTAATCAATTTGGAAATGGTTAAAGTATATGAAATGTAAATACGTCATCACAGTTGCCATAATTCATCCTGTTGGTCTCAGAGTGTGGAACCATTTAACCACAGGATTAAAAGTCAGAGAGTTAATCACAATCAGCACGATATGTCATATGGAAAGCAAGTAACTGAGAGCAAGTATGAGATTAAAATAAAGACATGAGGCAAATTTATGTCTTCAAAATTAGTTTTAATGAGAACACTGATTACTTTTTTTTTCAAAGAAAACCATTTGAAAAACCTCCCTGTGGAGAATGTGAATATTTTGGAGAGCTGAGCCTGACAAACATCAGGCGAGATGTTTGCGCTTGTGCGTCATCTTAGCTTGAGTGCAGGAAGTCAAAGAACTGAGTCACTGAAAGCAAGCTGTTTGACTGATGTGGCTAACAGGCTGGTGAGGAGACTAGACCATCGAGGAAAGAAACCCACACTGTGTCCAAGGTCTCACAGCACAGCTGACACAAACAGTAATATGAACAGCACATGTAATTTGACGTAGAAAACGTTTGAAGAGAAACTTAACTCCAATAAATTGTTACTTTATTGTATTTATTTCTGAAAGAGGAAACCCAGTCAGTGTGGTTGTCATGAACTGAAACACCAGTATCGGTTTATTTAAACAGCACCAATTTACAACAAGTGTAGTTTACAGGTTGATATTTAATTAAATGCATCGCATTTCAATGATAGTTTTGGCCTAAACCCAACTGAAATGCTATGGCATGATCCTAAACAGGACATTCCTGCTCGAAGACCCTCCAGTGTGGCTGAATTAAAGATATTCTGCAAAGAGCAGAGAAATAAATGACTCATTGCTTGATAGCAGTTATTGGTGCCGAGGGTGGGCAAACCTGTTATTAGGTTTAGTGGATGAGCTTTAGCTTTTTTTCCCTTAATTAATCGTTTATTGAAAGCTGAATTGTGTATTACCTCAGATTATCTGATAATATAATGTGCTTGATGATCTAAAACATTTAAATTGGAGAAAAAAACAAAAACAGAAGAAATCTGTTGAGGACGGGTGCTAAGACTTTTACTTAGAACTATAAACATCAGAGTAAGTAAAATGTGGTAAGTATAATTTTGACAGTGTGAAATTTAGAAAGAGTCCACAGCAAATTCGAACTTGTTCACCTCCTTATAATGATGGTTTTTGGCGACACCTTAGAGGCAACAGGTTCTGATTGAGAAACTGCTTGAAGATCAACAGCAAAACTCCAACAAGTTGTTCTAGTTTCAGTCGCCCTATGCTGTGCACTAACCTTACAAAGGGAAAAATCTGTTTCTATACCTTTGCACTGTTAACTGTCAGTAAACGTATTCTAAGAACTTAGGAGTAAGGAGTTTTCTAAGGGTGGTATTACCTACTAAGCTGTGTTTAGGATAATGCTCTTAAGCAGACAAAGAGGTCAAATGGGAGAAAAAAAAGACATATCAGATGTTTATACAAAAGCACCAAAAATACAGAATTGTTCCTACAAACATTTACAGAAAGAAAAAAACTCATTGACTTTATGGAAAAATGTCAAGTGCCTCACAGACAAATCTCTTTGTCTTTCTTTCTCATATTTTCGTCTGCAAGGTTTCTGGGTTTTTTGTGTCATAAATATCAGCCTGTTTAAATGAAACCCATGTTTAAAATCAGGACCACTGCATATAATTTCCTCTCTATGTTAGATACAAAACAACTACATTTTGTTTGAATAACCAGAAAACACCATTCCATTAAAACACAGAATCCCTATCTATATATTCACAGAAAAAGCACTACAATTTTCCTTTAAATAGAAATGCACTGATTTTATAACAAAAGAAACCTGCAGGTCCTTTGATGGAGACTTTCTTGCTTTAAACGCTTTGCTGTCAGGCGCAATGTGCTAGGGGTATTGCTGGATAAACTGAAAGTCATTTGAAATCCAGTTGATTTATTTTAATTGTTCTGTAGACCTTTTTAAATACCTTATTGGACTCAAGGGACCCTCTAAAGGCATTAGAGAACTCTTTAGATCTTATCATAACACCAAAGACTTCAACAGCAAAGAAAACAGTTCATTTGTTGGAAGTTTAAATAACGAAAGGACCCACCTGAGACTCAGTGGGAAGAGTTTAATCAGCACAGCCTCACATCTGAAGTGGAAAGGTTTACAGTATAGAAGGAAACACAGTAATTGAGCCTTTACGCGCTAGATCAACACAAAGTTACATATAATTGTGAAGTGAAAGGAAGATGTCACATTTTTCACAAATAAAAATCTAAAAAGTGTGGCATGCATTTGGACTGAACCCCTCTGGGTCAAAACTTTGTAAAACCTCTTTTCACTGCAGTTACAGCTGGAAGTCTTTTGAGGAATGTCTCTACCAGATTTTTGTGCAACCAGAAACAGATTTTTTGTCTATTCTTCCTTGCAAAATACTTCAATCTCAGTCAGGCTGGATGAAGAGCATCTGTGTGCACGTCTTGTTTCAGATTCTCGATTGTATTTAGAGCTGGATTCTGAGTCAGCAGTTTTAACACATGAATATGCTTTGATCTAAACCAAACCTTTGTTGCTGGAAGGTGAGCCTCCACTCCAGTCTCAAGTCTTTTTCAGCCCTTTAACAGATTTTCTTCCAGGACGGCACTTCATTTAGTTTCGTACGTCTTTCCTTTAACTGATATGCAGTGTTCATTTTCTGTCACACATACCATTGTTCTTTTAGCCCTAACAGTTCAGTTTTGGTCTCATTCAATCTATGCTTTCAATAAAAAATAATGATGGGCTGACAAGTAAGAAGATCTCCCAAATCTCAGAGCTGGCATTATCATACAAGGGTTACTGCTTTTTAAAAGTACCCTGGAGGGTCATGCATTCTGACAGGTAATGAATAACCCTCCAAGGAGGTGCACGACTGATTCATGTGGGCCAGCCCAAAAGAAAAGCTATGGAAATGGCTGGAATTGTGATGTAAAAGAGAAATTACTGGAAAGACACTGATTTGCAGACATCGAAGCCCTCAATCGTACCACAAAACAAGACAATGAATTAGCAAAATACTTTTTGTCACCATATCAGAGGATAACAAAAGTCCACTGAAAGTGGTCAGTCCTCAAAAAATGAGGGACTCTAACCTAAACTTAAACCATCAGCATCAAGGTTATAATTTTGAAGCAAACGTTTTTTTTTGGTTTTTTTTCTTAAAATAGGAGAAAATGGTTACATATTCAAGTGAATCAGCTTTAACTAAAGTCCATACATGCTAAAATAATGTAACTCAAGTGCAGTCTACATACTTTTATTTCTCCACACCCAAAACACTCCTAGAATACGTTTTGCAGGTCTGGGGTCAGTTTTTAAAGCAGAAGTCTTGACTGCACAGATAAATGATTTAGAATAGGACACTTTTAATTAATGTATTGTAATGCAATAGTAATCCCTGATGCTAGTGGCAAGGATTTGTATTGTGTTCCAATAAACAATAAAATAGAGAAATTTTCAGGGCTGTTGGTTTCATTATTTCACTGCACTTCTCATGATCAATTGTCATTTATTGTTTACCATCAACAGAAATGACCCCCATCAGGTTACATAAAGCAGATGGTGCCACGGGACAATGAGGGCAAATATTCTTTACTGCTGTGATGTGAACACACATTGTGCCTTAAATAATTGAAACTCCATTTTTCTCCCACAAGTCCTCTCCTCACCGTGCTGCAGTTTGCTCTTCCTGTGATGTGTGGCTCAGATATATTGTTCAGAACTTTTAAAATAAAGACAGAGGTTTGGTAATTATTCACTTTTATCCAGCCTACATTTTTGATTGATCTCTTAACACCTGCTTAATTTGGACATTTGCTGCTGCTGTTCTATCATTATTTAAATATTGCAGTGTGCGTCAATATTAAAGAATTTTTCAGAAATTGAAGCCTACTAAACTAACAAAGTTTGCTGCTCACTATTTATATGGCATAAACATACACAACACAGTTCAATATATCTTGGCAGAAATATAATTTTCCATTTTTAAAATACTTTTAAAAACATCAAGAAAATGTATTCATACATTGTCTTTTGAAAGTAATTATGTTTATTAAATTCTTTCACAATTTGCCATGTTAAAACCACAACAATTCAATGCATTTTGGGGGATTTTATGTGACAGGCCAAGACAAATTAGTACAGAATTGTGATGTGGAAGGATTTTCCACATCATAATTTTCCACAATTTTCAATTTTAGCATTTTCTTTTTCTTATTAAAACATAAAAGGCATCCCTGCATTATGATGCTACCACCACCATGTTTCACAGTCGAGATCGGTTAGTAAGGGTGATGGGTATTAGTTTTCTGCCACACGTAGACCATATTAAACCACAATGTCAAATTTTAAACTGGATTTCTAAGGACTTTATTCCAACAGTACATTTGCTTTTGCCATTTGTGCATAAAGGCCAGATTTGTGGAATAGTTGTGCTGTAGACTAGGGCTGCAATTAACGATTATTTTGTTAATCGGTAATTCTGTCAAATGTTTTTTGTAGATTTTTTTACAGAACTTGAATCAGGTGAAGCTAAAGCTATGCCACTGCTCTGAGTGGGTTGTTCTTTCAGCAAATGTTTTAGAGTCTACATACTCCAGTTAACGGTTATTCAAGTACTAAATAAGTTGTCGATTATTTCAGTAATCGATTATTCAGGAGTAATCCGATTAATTGTTTCAGTCCTACTGTAGACAAATTCTTCCACCTGAGCTATGGATTTCTGCAGCTCCTCCAGAGTTACCGTGGGAAGTTACCTTGGCTGCTTTCATGATTTGTGCTTTAATACCAATAAATTACAAACAGGTGGACTCTCTTTCCTAATTATGCAACTTTTGAAGGCATCTAGTTGCACTGGACTTTATTTAGGAGTAACTGATTGAAGGATGCTGAATTTAAATGCATGCCACACATTAAACAAACATTGACTACTCTACATAAAGAGGTCAACAGACAAACCTCCAGACAGTGGAATGTTTAATAATTCAACCATTAATAAGCATTGGGACTGTAGAACAGTGAGACCATAAATTGTACTTTTCTGAGATTTGCAAGGTCCAAAATTAATGATTCAGTCTCTCAGTCTAGTTCTATATTTGGATGGCCGCCCCAAAAAGAAGCTATTAAGTTGTTCTTGTTCTTGATGTGTGGACAGCAGACAGAGAATGGCTTTTTGCCTCTGCTCTCAAATACACCTGGAAATGTACAAAAGAGGTGAAAAATAAAATGAAGTTTGAAGAGAACATTCTGAAATCAGAGCAGAAAGGATAGATAGAAAATGATATCAGCATAAACCTTTAAATATTTCTCTGTAACGTTGAGGTAGATTTCCACAAAACATTAACCCTATAAACACTTCACAGACAGACAAACACACATCTGCAAATTAATTGTCTTGCTGATGAATACCTGTCATTAATGGGCTGGGCAGTGTGTGTTTGTCTGCAAAGAAGTGCCTCGTTGATTGGTTTTTAAAGACTGCCTAAATATGCCTTGCGGGTGGAGCCAACATGCTCCGTTTCTCCCTGCAATCAAGGACAAACATCCAAGACGGGGCCATGATATGTGGATGGAAGTCATCCTTGGTGTGTCTGCCTTCATTTGGAGGCAAATGATAAGCCTCAGAGGAGTGCTGTTTGCAGATGCGCTCCCTTATTGCAGCAGACACAGGTCACTGAATATTTTGTTTCTGATTGATCAAACTCATATTTTGGTTTTCTTTCCAGGAACTGCAGATATCTGCCCTCCCAGTAAAATCAACTGTGTTGACAAAGCACTCGGTAAGAAACAATCTTCCTTCATTTCTTTTCCTATTACAATACACTCCCACCCCAAAAAGGGAAATGGAAACGCAATCATTAAATATGATAAGGATTTTTTATTCTCTCCCATACAAAGACACAAAGGTAGACTAGATATTTTGAAATTACTTTTTCTTGCGGTGATTTGAGCACTTTAGAGCTTGATGGCTTTACTGCTTTCACACTGAATGTTTCAAATTAAACCTGCGCTTCATTCCCAGCACCCATTAGCCTCGACTCCGACCTCACCCCTCTCCTTTTAGAGGATATCGTGGCCAAACCGTGGTTTCAAAGAAATTCCAATGAAAGGGGACCATTTTATTGACTTGGCAGGACAATTATCATTTCTCAGCCAAATAAGCCAGAAATTTAATTATGTCTCTCTTCACTGAATTAAAACTCTGTTTAAAATGGGGCTGAATGAGATCTTAGATATATCTTACAAGAATGGACTGCATTCATGTGTGTTATATTCCTGAATCAAACAGATGGATTCACCGCTCCATCAAAGGTGATGCATTAAAAAGTAATTTCTGCATTTACGTAAAGGTGCTTTCTTCCTACATCAGACAAAATATGGGCCACCACGCTCCTGCATACAAATAACCTTATTGTTAGAGTTGTAAAATCCATAAATCATCAAATTATAATTACTGCTTTCAGTTCTTCCTCTGTGCATTTTAGTCAGAACTGAATGCTTTCAGAATTCAGAAAAGACAGGTTGAGAAAAGAAGACATTTACTGAGAGTGCCGTTGTTTGAGTTGGGATCATAAATATGTATTCAATGTATTAATATGCCAGCCACTTACTTTATGTTTGTCTTAAATGAATAAAAGGCACCATGTGCAAATTCTTCTGTATGCTTTACCCGATCATTTATTCAGAGTAAGCGCTCTCGCACGATTATAGGGAACTTAGCTTCTGCAGTCATGTAAAGTCACCCTGTTGATTTGTTGTGGGAACCATGAACCCTAATGATGCGCTGATCACAGTTTTGTGCCAATTTCTGATCTCTCGGTTTTGCAATGCTTTGTCCTGCATAAATGCATAGTAATCGATTATAATTTCTTTTTAGGGTCTTTAAGAAAAGACCATATAAGAAATGCATTTAAAATGTTTTTTGTCTAGTCCTCCTGCTTGGGCAATCATTAATTAATTTATACTAGAAGCAGAAACCGCGTGCATGAGAGAACAGTCACTGTAAAAAAGGGCTTTGCTAAAACTAAAAACAAAGACAAAACTTTTAGATGTCTTAAGCATCTTATGTTAGCAAACAGCGTGGTTAAAACGGCTAGCATTATTAAAACAGCACTGTTGTGTTTACCTTGAGAATGTAAATCCTAACCCTGAAGCTGCAGTAGGTAACTTTTGTGAAAATGTATGTTTTACATTTTTGTTAAAACTGACACTATGTTCTGACAGTAGAATTAGAGACAGATGATCTGTGAAACAAATCAAGCTCCTCTGGCCCCTCCCAGTGGTCTATCAGCCATTTGCAAAATAAACCGCTCCAGGCCAGAAACAACCAATCAGTGCCAAGAGGAATGGAGCAAGGGGGAGAAAGCTGAAAGGTTTCCTTGCTTAATCTTTCAGACTATGTCAAAAGTCCACTTCCTACTGCAGCTTTAATGTTTAAATTTCCAAAAGACTACATTTGAAAATCTAATATGTTTAATGACAGACAGAGGCTGAATAACAATGGTTAAAGCACAGCAACTTCGAACTTTGTACTGCATTCAGCTTTTCTCTTCCCTACAGAAAGTCTTGCCCTCTCTCGGTCATTCTCAGCCGGAATGAACTAAAGACATGTCTATAACAAGGCATATAAAATAAAGTTACCTTTTAAATAGTTTCTTATATCTCTGTTCTTCCTCTGAGTTGAGTTTTGAACACCTCACTCAAACTGAAAATAGCTAACTTTCTGAGTTTTCTTCGCTCAGTAACAGCATAAACAGTGAAGAGTGTTTTCAGCCTGACCTACAGGCACTAAACTGATAGGAAAATGATTGGATTTTTGTATTTTGATTGTGTTTATGATAAGAGGCATCTTTTTCGCCTATAATGTTTAGGCATGCAATAAGTGCTCTGAAATGCTGAATAGTTTATTAAACATAATTAAATTACCCATCAGGCTCCACCCATTAATAAATAAATACCACAAGGTTCTTAACTAGCACCACCTAGATTGCCACTGTTACACCACAGAAGTGGGTTTAAGCATTTTATGGCCTATTTATTTTGTATAATACAACCTTTTATTTCACATGAACATAATTGAAACAAATGTTCATTATTCTATTCATTCTTTGAAACAATTTCTTATTAGAAACATACCTGCTGGGTATTGTGCAGTTTAAATTGCTAATCCTACCTTCTTCTAGCCTATGTAATCTGCTACCATACAGCCTCTTTACCCACAAGGCTGAAATAGTGACAAGAAACCCAGCATTTGGCATTTGCAAAAGTTTCTTTTTGCTTTTGTATCATGTCCATAACAAACTATGGCCAAAAACCACAGGTATACATCGAACCATGATACAGATCAAGTTGGACTCATGTATATACATTATCACCATTTAGAATACATTTTTAAATTTAAACACACTGACATATAACATAATGATGCCATCTTACCCTGTAAATTAAAAGTTGCATGGCTGAACATCTGGTAGCACTGTTCCCTTGCAGCAAGAAGGTCCTGGCTTCAAGTCCTGGAGTTTTTCTGCATGGAGTTTGAATGTTCTCGCCATGCATGCGTGGGTTCTCTCTAGGTCCTCTAGCTTCCTCCCATAGCTCAAAATAGGTCCATTCAATTGGTTACTCTATATTGTCCTTAGGTATGACTTCATGTGTGTGCATGGATGTTTGTCCAGTGTGTCTATGTCTTGCCCAGTGATGGACTGGCGATCTGTCCATTCAGGGTGTACCCTGCTTCCAGCTCAATGACTGCTGTAGATGGGCACCAGCTTCTCTGCGACTTTGCAAGGATAAGCGGGTATAGACAATGGATGGATGGAACATTTTCAAGAAAATAAATTAACATCTTTAATTTCAGTATTACTCATATGAGCACTTGCTATATAAAATGAGTTTCATCTAAGTTTTTGTGTTCAGCATTCTCTGTTAAACCTGTGTTTCCACTGTTTGCAGCACAGCTACAGAAGAGCAGTGGGGATATCTGTCCATGTGAGACGCCCTGTAATCTCACCCGCTACGGTAAAGAGCTCTCCATGGTCAAAATCCCCAGCAAGGGCTCTGCTCGCTATCTCTCCAGAAAATATGACAAGTCAGAGGACTACATCAGGTATGAAGAAGGACCTTCAGCAGGAACTAGGCTTACTTATGAGTGGTGATGTGTTGCTCAGTTTGGAAGCCATAAAGTATGGCCTCCAGCCTGTAATAAACAACCATGAATATAAACTAGAATCAATTTGATTTTCATGCAGGCGTCAATTTATGTTTGATCCAATAAAAGGGTGTTGATTATTGGAACTTTTCTTAATTTAATCTAATGGGGATAAATATTTACTGCTTTGTGGTATCAACAGAGCCATGAGACCTCAAACAGTGTTTAAAGTATGTTGTAAAACATAATTAGATCACTTCTATGTCTGCAATGAGCAAGATTTAAATGTCATAATATTCTGTGCTTACGAAAGGATTCATACCCCTTGAACTTTTCCAGACTTGGTCATGTTACAACCACAAACTTCAGTGTATTTTATTGCGATTTCATGTGATAGAACAACACAAAGAGAACAGCCATCTACAAGTCCTGTCAAAACCTTTTGGTAGAATTTAGGTTTAGATGTTGACTGTGCCATTCTAACACTTGCATATTCTTTGATCTAAACCACTTCTTTGTAGCTCTTGCTTGAAACAATATGATGCTGCCTCCACTATGTTCCATGCTTGGTTAAGACTTGTTCCAGCTTGTTTTTGTTAAGGTTTGAGGTTGTGTGGGACCAAAGCGCAAACAAACACTGGACAGCAGCATGATGAGGTGAAGGTTCTTCTTTAAATAAAAAGGTTTCCAAAGAACTTACATGGGTTGACAAGAAGACGTGGATAATTAGCAGGGAACAGCAAGGTAGTTAACGGGAGGAACCAGCAAGTGACAATGAGGATCAGTGAGTTTTTAAACAGGGGGAAATGCAATGCTGAACCAATGAGAAAGGGAGACAGGTAAATAGATGAATACTGAACAGGTGTGAGGAGCAAGCTGCAGGGAACTGAGGGGGAATGTATCTGAAGAGAACTAATCAACAGGGAAACCAAAACTAGATAACAAAACTCTTAATAGATCTAAGGAAACTATCAACAAACGTAAAGTAAAGGAATCTGGAAAGTAACAACTAACAAAAGTAATCTGAGGAACAGAGGGAACCTTACTGAGAAAAGTAAACAAACACAAAACACTAAGTGACCGACTCCAGCTAATGACCTAACAGAAAAGAAATAAACATGAGAAACTGAAACAAAAGAGAACTGAACTGAAATAACAAAACCCAGGAAAAGTAGATCTAAAGGGGAACACAAGAATCTAGGCAGTGAAACCTAAACATAAGCAAATAACTAATCTAGAACAAACAGAAAAACACCTGACTGTCACAATGTGGTTTTGGGGTGGGCCAAAGCGCAGACAAGAACTTGGCAGGAGCATTGTGAATTGTCTTCAGTTTAATTCACAGGTTTCTAGGCGAAGTAAAACGTAAAAAAAACTCACTGCAGGTACAAGCATGAAAATAGTTCAGAACTTACTCAAGTATCACTGCAGGAACGTAGCAATGCTGAACTTAATCAGGGGTTGTGATCGGGAGGAACCAGCAAAGGACAATGAAACAAAACCAACTAATATACAGAGCGAGAACAAAGGCAGGTAATCAAGGAACTAAGAACAGGTGTGACAAGGAGGCGGGAAGGCAGAGGGAACAAGTGAAAACAATACATAGATAAAAACATGACGAAGGGACTAATAAACAATACCGAAACGAAGCTATAAACAAATAACCAAATGAAGCATGAGAGTAAAAAATAATCATGAACCGAGAAACTAGAGGGAACATAAGAACCACCATAACCTAAGAACGAACAAGGAAATCCAAGCAAACCGGATTACAGAGTAACGAAACCTAACACCACACAGACTGAACTGACAGAAAGGGAAGCAGAGAACATGAGGACCAGGATGTAAACAAACAAAATGTAAACAATATGTAAACACAACCTAACCAGAGGGGCTGGAGAAATAAGATAAACAGAGCACAATAATTATAATCATAATAATAATAATAATAATAGCAATAATGACAACAAAGAGAAAACCATACTAAGTCATAACTAAGAAAGATAACACTAACTAAAGGAGCTATGAACGAGGAGGGAGAGAAACACAACCTAACCCTCAAAATAACTGAGGCGAAAACAAAACAAAGCCAACACAGAGTCCAAAAGGTGACACACCCTGACAGGGACAGAGAAAAAGTTAATCAAAAAACACAAAATGGCAGATTCTGACAGTTTATGTTAATGTTAAATCCTCCTCTCGCTTCAGAGTTAGTTATGGTGTACTTCAGGGTCCAGTTCTTGGGCCATTTCTATTTACTGTATAGTCAAAAGCATTTATTACACATCCAAATAATTAGAATCAGGTGTTCCGACGTCTTCCAAGGTCACAGATGTACAGTTAGACCCAGAAATATTTGGACAGTGACACAAGTTTTGTTATTTTAGCTGTTTTTCGAAAACATATTCTAAATACAATTATATAATCAATATGCGTTTAAAGTGCAGACTCTCAGCTGTAATTTTAGTAACATCCAAATTGGAGCAAGGGTTTAGGAATTACAGCTCTTCAATACGTAGCCGCCTCTTTTTCAAGGGACCAAAAGTAATTGGACAATTGACTCAGAAGGCTGCAAAAAAAAATAACAAGGCTGATGGGCTCTTCCCACATTAACCTGTCATCAATTAAGCAGTTAAAAAGGTCAGGAGTTGATTCCAGGTGTTGTGTTTGCATTTGGAAGCTGTTGCTGTGAACAAACAACATGCAGTCAAAGGAGCTCTCAATGGAGGTGAAACAGACCATCGTGAGGCTGAAAAAAAGAAGAAATCCATCAGAGAGATACCAGAAATGTTTGTAGTGGCCAAATCAACAGTGTGTGCAGCAGAGTGCACTGTTGAGCTTGGGAACTCAAAAATGCCTGGACATCCATGGAAGACAACAATGGTGGATGATCGTAGAATCATTTCCAAGGTGAAGAAAAACCCCTTCACAACATCCACTAAAGTGAAGAACACTCTCCAAGAAGTAGGTGTATCGGTATCTAAGTCTACCATAAAGAGACGTCTTCATGATAGTAAATACAAAGAATTCACCACAAGGTGCAAACCATTAATCAGCCTCAAAAATAGAAAGACCAAAATTGACTTTGCCAAAAACACTTGAAGAAGCCAGCCCAGTTCTGGAACAGCATTCTTTGGAGAGATGAGACTAAGATCAACCTGTACCAGAATGATGGGAAGAAGAATGTTTGGAGAAGAATTGGATCAGCTCATGATCCAAAGCACACCACATCTTCCATAAAACAGGGTGGAGGCAGTGTGATGGCATGGGCATGCAAGGCTTCCAATGGCACTAGGTCACTTGTGTTTATTGATGATGTGACAAAAGACAGAAGCACCCGGATGAATTCTGAAGTGTATAGGGATATAATTTCTGCTCAGATTCAGCCATATGCAGCAAAATTGATTGGACGGTGCTTCACAGTACAGATGGACAATGATCCAAAACATACTGCTAAAGAAACCCAGGAGTTTTTTTAAAGCAAAGAAGTGGAATATTCTGCAATGGCCAAGTAAATCACCAGATCTCAACCCAACCGGTAACGTGCAGTTTTGGCCGGCCGAAGGACGGGCTGCCCACCCACAGTTTCGTTAGGTTAGCCGAAAGCTAACCACTTGTTGACTGTGGACGTTTCTTCAAACTTCGCCCCTTGGACAACATTTCCTCACCATGGTCAGAGGTTAGGTTTTGGGCAGAGAGAATAATAGAAAGAGTTAGGATGAAATGATCTGAATGTTTTCATTTTTTATGAAGTTTGGTTTTGTTGTGTGAAACTGCTACCTTAGTGCTAGTAGGCTGCACACGTGATCAGCTTTTTGTTCTGTGTTTATGTGTTTTTAAAGTTAAGACAAACTTTAGTTAAAGGGTGATTTTAAACACAGAAGGTTGCTCATAACGCCCCGTCTGCGCTTATGCATTTTAACTCTTTTATTGACCCTGGTATTTTAAAGGTATGTGTTTGATTCTGGTGCTAAGCTAAGCTATCAGCCTCCTTTGTTAGCTTAACTGCTAACAGCTTAAGAACACGTGCTTGCTACTAAAAAGTATTTAACAGGAAGGTTGTTAGTTTTCAAGCTAGTGAATAATAGTCCCTAAACATCATTTTACTAAATTTGAAAACTAAGTAAACACCATTAAGCCCATTTCTCCAGAAATATTTGGCACTTTTCCAAATAAGATTTCTTTAAATATTATTTTAATAAATAAAGGCAACTACCGTTGAGAATTAGTCATCCAGAAGGATGGTTTTATTCAGCAGGTCATTCTTTAAAACATTATTTTAATAAAATAATATTTTATCTGATCTTGCATTGTGAATGGTCGTCTAACGTTTGCTGATTATTGTCTAAGTCGGTCCCAAGACTAACTTAACTTCGTTTCCAGATTCTTCAAGATAATCATTGGTTCTCACACATAAATAACATTGCATGGTAATATTGCATCACTCCTTTTGGTCATGATTTTCAATCATCTTTAATCAACTTGTTTATATTGTACATAGCCCATTAGTCTTCCTTATTCTTTAATTCTGCTTGGTAGTTTAGTTGGATTGTTTTTGCATAGTAAAGAGTTTGTTGATTGAAATATGTTTGACTTTGAGTTGACTTATTTTTGTTAATAAATTCTTGAATTTTAAGAAATTGTGTGAATTCATTCCGTGTGTGCAGAGTTAATGCTGTTCAATAATGTCAGAGCTTGGCTCACACCTTTCCATTTTGTCCTAATACCATCGCCTTACTGGGCTGGTATTCACAGGACAACCCTTAGACTGAAATATTATTTGATAAAATATTAAAATTTTAATATTAAATATTAAATAATATTGTCAGATTAATAATCACAACAGGATGAATCTGAGAAGAGACTGCAATTCTTGCCTTCTCATCCAAAATCATATGCTTCTGGAGGAATGTCCACAAACACGTGCCTAAACATTGTGGAAAGAATTCCCAGAACCTGATGCTGTTAAAGCTGCAAAGGACCGAGCTGACATCATATAAAACCCTATGGATTAGGAATGGGATGTCACTCAAGCTTATATGTGTCAAGGCTGAAGAGGTTATACTTTTGGGAATATACTGTATAAGGTTCCTGGCATTATAATCTGATTTTGACTGTCTTATATTACATTTAGGTTCAGATTGGTCTGGCAGTGGCATTTAATCAGGTCTGTTTATGTAAGTGAATTGTGTCTGTATGAGCTTAATTTATTGTGTATTTTTGCATAATTGTAAATGATTTTGACCAGCTTTTCAAGTGCCTTCAGATGATATGCATTGTGAATTGGCTACATAATTAAACTTTGTGTTGGTCTCTCTCAATAAAAGACAATGGTGTTTCTTGTAATAATGTGACAAAAGATGGAAAGGTTCAATGGAGATCAAGCAAGAAGTTCTATGGAGCACTTGCCAAAATTAAAAAAACTAATTCGGTGTAGGGGGAGTCTGTAATGCCTCTCAGTGTCTAATTCACAGGGATGTGGGAGAGGGTAAACATAGCTAAACTACAGAGCCCGTTAAGATTCACAGCATTTAATATTACAAGACTTTATAAACTCCAGAGAGACCTGGGACGTGAGTGACTGAGCATAAGGCCGGTGAACATCCCGCTCATCTCTGTTAAGCCCTGAAAAACCTCATTATCTCACAGTCACTGGTAGGATCTATTCAACGCGCTGTAGGTCTCGTTATTCTATCATGTGTTAACGTGTCCAGAAAGATGAGTTGGTGTATTTATGTTAAATGAGGTATATTTGAAGTGAATTATAGGAGAAGAACAGATCTTTTCTCAATTGTTGTTTTCTTTCTCTTGTTTATTTTTTTTTCCAGAGACAACTTCTTGGTATTAGATATTTTCTTCGAAGCACTGAACTATGAAACAATTGAGCAAAAGAAAGCATACGATGTTGCAGGTTTATTAGGTAAGAAATCCTCTTTAAGATGTTGGTTTACAAAAGGCTTTTTCAAAACAGTGGTGCTCAATTTTGTAAAGATTTGCAAAAAGTACAAACAACCTTGGATTCTCTCATTACACCTCTCCTTAAGCACTTGTGTTCTGTGTTTCAGGTGATATTGGTGGACAAATGGGTTTATTCATTGGTGCCAGCATCCTGACAATCTTAGAAATAATGGATTACATCTATGAGGTACAGTTTTCAAGCTGACTCAAACATATCCAGTCCCGTTAGCAATAATTAACACCTTGCTGGCTTTCAGAGAACCCTCATGCAAAAACAAGAGCTTTTCACAAAATATATTCCAGTGTCTTTGATTTTATTTAGCTTTTTGTTTATTTTTTGTTTAATCAAGACAGAAAAGTTTAACTTTGTATACAGAGCAGCGGTTTCTTTCTTAGTGAGCAGTCTCTCAGTTCATGTTAATGTTAAACTGGTTTTATTGCACCCAGTAAAACCGGTGTTCCCCAAGTTTCCCTTTCATAATGTACTTTAGCCTTGGTGGGTGCTGAGACGTCCCCTAACATCTTAACCAATTTTCTTTATCGGAGAGGGGCAGATCGGGTCAGATGGTAGAAAATTGGAAACAAGTGAGCGTTTCAACAGGACAATCCACGTTTTTGCCAAAAAAACATCCAATTTAAAGAAACTCTAATAATTATGCGAAGAGGAGTGGTCAAACATCCGGCCAAAATTAAACCAGAAGTTTTTTGTGTAACCCCAAACAAACTATGGTTTAAATGTCTTTGTAAAGCCCTAAACTATTCTCATATTTCTGCTCAGTACTGAGTCTATCTTAACCTCTCACAGGAATGTATAATGACATATTTCCCAACATGAATTGTATAAATACAGCTGTACCAAGATAATTTAACATTATAGATGTGAGAGTGAATATCTGATATGTTACTCTTATGTGCATCCCAATAATAAATAGCCTCAGCCTTTTAGATTTCTCAAATAGGCTTGGCCAAGCTGATAATGACATTCCTACTGAAGTGGCAAATAAAGCGTTGTTAGTTTCGCGTTTTTTTCCGCATTGGTCGCTTTTGTAAACTTAAACAGATGGCTGCTACATTGAAGTATTTAAGTTATCCTTTCTTTTTGTCTAGTAAAAGTCTTGGGTATTTTAACTTTTAAGTCAACTAAGAAAACTAAAGTCAGACCAGAGGTAACTAATTCCAGTCCCTGAGAGCTACTGTTCCACAGCTTCTAAAATCTAAATCATTCACAGACTTTGCTATTAAGCAAAAGACTGGAGGCAACAGAGATGGGTTTTAATTAATGAAAATCAACTGTATTTTGTGGTTTATTTTAATAAAATATATATTTTAACTGACAGTGAAAATGGTACTAATATAGTAAAAATGTGTTTTTCAGCTATCCTTATCTATCCTGCAGTGTTTTGAGTTTAAAATGTGAAACTGAAATTGGATTTTTATAGGGTTGTGTTAGTGCTTTTGTTTTATGTTCTTGCACCCTGTAATTCCTTTAAATCCATAAAATTAGCTTTCAGAGTAAACACAAAATGTAGTTTTTAAATAATGATTTAATTTACTGCGCGAAGAGACCTATCCAAACCAACCTGGCCCTATATAACAAGTAATTGCCCGACAGAAACTGACAATCTTTGACATCGCTCTGGGGCAATTGTGGCCCACACTTTGTAGAATTATTTTAAATCCATCACACTGAAAGGTTTTCAAGCATAGGGGGTCTATCTAAGGTCGGGCCACACAATCTCAATTGGTTTTAAAATGGGACTAGGACTAGGCCACTCCGAAACCTTTGTTTTATTTTATTGAGCCATTCAGCTGTGGACTTACTGGTGTCCTTTTGATCTTTGTCCTGCTGAGTGTTCATGTGCTTAACGTCACAAACCGTTGGTCAGACTTTTTCTTTAGAATTTGCTGATATAACGAGACATAACCCTTCTAAAGAGTTTTTCTTTTGTCTCATCAGTCCACAGAACGTTTTATCTCATGGATGCTATTTTTGCCAAGTCTCTTTTTAACAGTTCAGTCATGAACACCTATGTTGAGGGATGTACCTCAGTGCTTTAGATTTTGCTCTTGATTCTTTTGTGACTTCCTGGATGAGTTGTTGATGTACTTATGGAAGAAATGGGGTAGGGCGACCACTCGGTTCACCACTGCTTAATGATTTCTCCATTTGTAGATAAAGGCTCTTATTGTAGCTCATTGGAGTCCCAAATGTCTTAGTAACTCTTTCCAGATTGATTCCAGTTTCCCTTGTCTACTTAAATGTTTGCAGATTAGAGCATGATGTGTTGCTTTTTGAGATCTTTCTGCCTAACAGAAACAGGTTCTATTAAAGTGGTTTCCTGATTCTAGTAAACTGGCAGTTATCAGACATGGGTGTGGCTAGGGAGATTGAACTAAAAATGTGGTTAATCACATTTTAGTAATTATTTACCAAGGAGGGCACATTGAACACAAATTGAGGTATGTTAGGATAGCTTTTTCTTCCTTAGTAAATAAAAAAATCACTGAAAAACAGCATTTTGTATTTATTCAGGTTATCTTTGCCTTATTAAAAGTTGTCTGATGAGCTAAAACATCTAAGTGTGACAAAAAAAAAAGTAAAAACAGAAGAAATCTGTAAGGGGAAAAATGCTTTTATACATAGCACATAGAGGAATGGGATGAAACACAAACATCATGTGAGATTACTTCTTCCACATGCTGTATTTCTCTCCTGTTTTACCCTGTCTGACATGCTCTTGGTGAAAGCAGCTGATCAAGCATCGGCTACAGCGTCTGCTGAGACCACAGAAAGAAGAGAAGAAGAATACCCAGCCGACCTCAACTGTTGCAACAGTGGGTCTAGAAGAAATGAAAGCAAAGGTACTGAACAAAAACTGCACTGTAATAATTTACTTCTTCCTGGTTTTCATGCTGAGTACATCCTACACCCTTACCCTGCAGCACTGCAACTGGATAAGTAATAGAAAAGCAAATTAATATTTTTCCACCACATGTGAATAAGGGGTGTAATGCTCCTAATTACTTTTTAACCACTTTGCAAAGCACAACCTCCCCTGGAGCTCAAATTCATAATTGCGCAACTTAATTCTGAAGTTGCCTCAATTCTAAACAATAACTTTCTTATGTTGAATCTAAGCAGAAGTGAGTCAAAGTCTATTTTGCATATTGGAACTGTGACAGATGGTGAGTAATTTGGCTAAACATCTGTGGATTCCAGCGGTGTTTCAAAGTCGGAGGCGGGCCTCCTCTTGAGGAGTTTCAGGGGAGGCTCCGAAGAGTCACACAGAGGTGGAAGTATCACATTAGCTGTTGCATACGTTTTCTAAAGCAGATCATCTGGAATAGACCAACTCTAAGAAATTTTCTTGAAGCCAAACTTTAAAACTTCATAGAAATGTCATAGTTTATTCTGCTGTAAAAACAAAAAGGGCTTAGAACACAAAATCTTATGAAGGAAAGGTCAGAATATGCCTATTTTGTCTAGGCCATTTGTTCTCAAGCATATCCACATAGGTGAAAGTTTGTAGAAGAAACAGATTAGGAATTTTGCATTTTTTCTGTTTTTCATAAGAGATTGATCATGGTGCATGTACCATCTATATGTGGTCACAACACTTTGGGCATTATCTTGGCTTGAGAACGATCTAAAATATCCTTCTTAGGCCAAGATGACAAAACTTACATCCCTCCAGCTTCTCAGTTCAGCAACCTTTAGCCTCTTTAAGATTTAACTTTCAATCCGTGATCCACATGTGTTCGCAATCACCTGATAGGTCTAGACATAGAATGGGAGGTTGAAACCAGCAGGTCCACCTCAGAAAGCAGTTACAGACCCCTAACGGCCATGGCATGTGAAGGTTAAATGTGACTGCAGAATAAGTAGTGATACAATGCAAAGCCAAGACAACAGCAGCACAAAATAAATACACTGATAAGCAGAATTTAATGCAGATAGCATACTAAGCATGAAGGGCAATATGTTTGTTTGTTTGTATTTAAGCCACCAACTGCGCCGAAACAGCCAGCAACATAGAGCTCAGACAGATGTTTTTAGTATTGTGGACAAAATCTGTCAAAACAGATTTTATGTACATACTTACATCCAAGCATACTTATAATCTCTGCCACTACTGTCCCAGCTGCGTGCTCTGAAAGCACACACAGCCCCATGATCTGGCAACTAAAACATGAATGACAAAAGGTTGGATAAAAGGCAGAGGTTGTGAATTCACAGTTACTTTGATTATTTAGTGGGGGAAAGATCATTTTATAATTAGCATGATTTTTTATAAAGAATCCCCCTCCCACAATTAGTTGCACTGCTGAGAATTTATATAAAATAAATGTAAAAGGCTTTGTGGGTCTGTGTAGTTAACATCTGTGTCACCTGGTGTCATGGGGGTCAAGAGAATGGGCAGGAGATGGGTAGACTAATTAAAAACAATGGAAGCTGAAACAAAGACCTGAATTGCAGGGTGATTTGTTGGTTCCCTGACCAGTTTCTATTTGCCTTGTAAATGATTTTGGAGAACCATTAGCAGTTTTAGTAATGTCATCGTTGTTCCACACTTCCACTACCATGGGATATAAATAATGCTACAGATTTATGTTGGTATCCTTCTCTTGGCTGATACTTTTGTACAGTCAGATCCGTTTTAACCTTTCTACAAATTATGGCTTTAGCTAAAGAATGCACATGTGGAAAATACAAGAAAATCTTTATTTCAGCATTTTCAGATTCACTTTAATTGGGGCCAGGGGTGAGCTAAAGAAGGCCAAATGATGCTATTGAAACAAAAGGTGCTTCAACAAGTAAGTGTAAATGAGTGCACAGTTTATTTTTCAATTGAATTGTATAGGATGTATCTCACATTAAATGTGGAAATAGTTCATAAGTGATTTATCATGTTCTCATTTTGTACATTGCAAAAAGACGCCATTTTACGGGGGTGTGAACAGTTAAGAGCCACTGTAAACATTAACTGTTGGACAAAGCTGGATTCATACACTTTTCCCACCCCTTATTCATGTTGGCTAGGCTAACCCCAGCTCTTTGTTCAGTTTTTAAGTCACGTCAGGCACAAATCCGCAAAGAGAAAAACCTTCTGAAATATGGATTAGCCTGTCAAACCCCATTTATACCAACAGGCTTAATTTACTTTTTTGTGTGACATTTGATCCTGATTTTGACTTTGCTTTGTCTGCCTTCAACAGGAGCCCAATGATACGACACGGAGTCACCCAGAGGGGGCGTACGCCAACACGATTCTCCCTAACCACCACGTCCCTCATCCCCAACCTCATCCCCACCCTCTTCCTCTCCCTCGTCCTCCCCCTCACCACCATCGCCCAGGACACCACGGGGTGTTCGAGGACTTTGCTTGCTAAAGCCAACTTTTGTTTCCAGTCCTGGTGACAAAACAAGACAGGGACTTTCTGTGTTAAGACAACACCAGACTCCCCCTTTCCCTCCCTCTGCATCTCAGTTGTTTCTTTGCTCTCACCAGTGAAAAGCTACAGCCAAAGTCAAAAACACCAAACTTGTGCTGCTAACAAACCATTTGTACAGTATGTACAGTATAGGCACAAATCGGACACGGCTTCTTTTAATTTTCTTCTGTTTTTCTTGTTTTGATTTGAACTGAACTTAACTCAGCGTTACTTTGACTCCGGGCACATTGGGACTGCAGGACCAGCTCTTTGGTACATGATCTCTACGAAGGGATAAGAGGGGAAATGTACATCACAATGATCCAGTTTCTTCTCTAAAAAAGGAGCAGTTGGCATCTGTTTTAATTATTAATATTATTAAGGCTGTGTTTCTGAATCTACTCTGACTTCATGAAGCTGTATCAAATCATTAAACATGATAAATTATGTAATTATTTAACAAAATATTATTATATGTCTGTTCTGTATTGTATACAAGGTAACAGTACTTCAGTAAGCCAACCTTGTTAGTGATAAACCATCCAAAGTATGAGTGGACTTATTTAGGCTGAAAAATGTGACCTCTGCTTTAAAGAGCTAGCGGCATCTTTCCACATGAAACATTCTGTCTGGTTTGTGGTTAAGGTGTTAGAGAGTAGCAGTGTACCTGTACATAAGACAGGAAGTCCTACCAGGTTTCTTGTTTATATTTAGTTACTATATAACTTATATATATTATCAGTTTTCATTATTTATACATTTTAGAGAAGATTTTTTAATATAAAAATAGCGATCACGATTGTAGCACTGTACCCTGACTCTGCAGATATACCCGACTGACGACTCCCAACGTTGCTATCAAAACGTTAACAGTAATGGACTCAGACTTACAGTGCAATGCAAAAGTATTCATAACCCTTAAACCTTTTTATATTTTGTCATATCACATCCACACATGTACCTCATTAGGATTTTATGTGACACGCCAAAACAGAGTGGTGCATAATTGTTCTTCCCATCATTCTGACCAGCTACCCTGTGTCTGCTGATAAACACAATTTCCACAGCATGATGCTTCCACCACAGTGTTTCACAGTGGGCATGGTGTGTCCAGGGCGACGGGCAGAGATACCTTTTCTTTTAAACACAGCATGTTGCATGAAGGCCAAAAAGTTACATTTTGGTCTCCTCCAGAGAACCTTGTTTCACATGTTTGCTGTGTCCTCTAAATGGCTTGTGGCAGACTTTGATGTATGTGTCATTACCACATCAACAAAAAGTTGTGCTTTGGATAGATTCTTCCACCTGAGCCATGGTTCTCTACAGCTCCTCCAGAGTTAAAATGG
This sequence comes from Crenichthys baileyi, assembly GCA_036173005.1. NCBI lineage: Eukaryota > Metazoa > Chordata > Actinopteri > Cyprinodontiformes > Goodeidae > Crenichthys > Crenichthys baileyi. The sequence goes on from JAHHUM010001168.1 coordinate 515,880, forward strand.
GCCTGATTCTCTGATTAATGCTCTCCTAGCGCTACTTGTCACTTTAGGCAGATGACAATGTCTTCATCGTTGCGCCGTGCTCTTTCCATTTTCAGAAGATTGAGTGAGGCTCCTTCAGATGCTTAAACTTTTTATAACCTAACCCCACCTTGAACTACCATTTTTTTCCCTGACCCGTTTTTTGTGTTCTTTGGTCTTTTTAAAGCTGTTCTCTAACAAACCTCTAAGGTCTTCACAACGACCTTAACCTTGACTTTTGACCACAATTGGTTGCATGTTTTAATTTATTGAGAGATATTAGATTAAAGCTGATTGAAAAAAAATGCATTTTAATTAGCATAAATTTGGAAATTGTATTATGATTTTCTCTCCACTTCAAAATTATGCACTACTTTGTGTTGATCTATCAGATAAAATCCCAGTGAAATACATAAAAGCGTGTGGTTGTAGTGTGACAATAAATTCAAGGGGTGTGACTACTTGTGCACTGTACCCACAGTATGTTTTCAGTTTTTATATTTCCTGCGTTTTACAAGACATCGCAAAAATCTTTGCTTAGGGATGACAAGCTGTTTGTTCGTGGTTGTAAAATGCTTGTACTTGAAATATTCCTATAATTTCTCCTTTTTTCCTTCCATCCTACTCTTCATTTTGGTTAATAACACAACTTTCAGCTGACATAAGCAATAAGAGACGGAATCTTACTTCTTTTGCCAAGTCATCTCCTTCAGATGTGGGCCGGAGCGATGGCAAGAAGCACAGCAGCTTATTACAGTGTGAACCTGGCATTAAATTGTGTGTGCATGTGTGTGTGTGCTTGCATGCATACTTTAACATTTTGCACACATGACCGAGCACATTAAGGTGACACAGCTCAGCTAAGCTGATCCAGTAAAAAGAGTGGATTAGAATCAAAGAAGTTAGTGGAAAACTAGGCAGGTATTATTGCAGTTTGTTGGGTTTTATCTACAAACTCCAGATCAGAGAGGGAATAAGTTCTGTAATATAAACACTGTTACAGAGGGTTGGTGAAGTCTTTTTGGTTAAGGCGTGAAAATATGGGACAAGGACATGGTAAATTTTAAGAGCACAAGTTAGAAGAGTGGAAATTGAATTTAATAATGAAGACTTCACTCATGTTCATATTTTCCACTATCGTACAAGGTCAGTCTAGTCACTGACGGCTTTTTCCACTGCAGGAACGTCCCTAAATTCACATGGCCAGAGCTTTTAAGAATTTGGTTTGAGGTTTCTTTTCTTTATTTTTTAACACATTCAGGGACCATACAGTCAGTTGTTCCATCCCTTTGTTATAGAACCATCACTGTTTCAGATGTTCTGTTGAGTATGGGTTTTACCCTCCCAGCGAACAGGTACAGTGTGGGACAAAAGTTTTCATGCCCCTCTAACTTATTCACATTTTGTCACATTAAAACCACAAACTTTGTCATTTATTGGGATTTTATATGACAGGCTAACTCAATGTAGTGTTGCATTGTGAAGTAGGACCATGGTTTTCCAAATGTCTTATGAATACAAATATGAAAAGTGAAAACAATGCAGCTGCAAGTCTTTTGGGATATGTCTCTACCAGCTTTGCACATCTAAAGACTGGAATCTTTGCTTCTTCTTTGCAAAATCGCTCAAGCTTAGTCAAGTTGGATTTTAAGGATGTTTCCCTGCTAGAGGGTGAACCTCTGCCACAGTGTCATGTCTTTTGCAGCTTCCAACAGCTTTCTGGATTGCTTTGTATTAAGCTCAACCTATCTTCCCATCTGCTCTTACTTGTCATGATCCACATCAGTTTGTATTTTTGTCGACTGCACTCATCTGATTTCTGGTAATCCCTGTTGTACTTAAGTCTGTTTTCTGTTCCCTCATTGTCTGGTCGTCTGTTATCATCCTGTGGTCATCTGTCTTCAATGCCTCTGACGATGTCCTGTTACTGCTTCAGTCCTTCATCACCACCCTCCATGACATCACCAGAGTTCCAGTCCCTGCAGAAGAGAAGCCTTACCACAGAATGATGCTGCCACCACAGTGTTTCACCTTGGGAATTATATTTTTAGGGCAATGTGCAATGTTAGTTTCTGCTACACAGCGTCAAAAAGTTTAAATTTGTCTCATCCAGTCTACAGATTCTCCTACCTGAGCTGTGGATCTTTACAGATCCACCAGTGTAACCATGGACCTTTTTGCTGCCCCTCGGAATACTGCTCAGAGTGGACGGCAACACAGTGGTAGCTTTGCAGTTGAGTCACACTCTTTCCATTTCTAGATGGTCCTTTGGACAGTGCTCCGTGAGATGTTTAAAGCTTGAGATTTAGTTTTAAAACCAAACCCTGTTTTAAAGTTCTCCACATCTGTATCTCTGGCCTGTCTGTTGTGTTCCTTGCTCTTCATGAAGCTGTTTGCTCACTAATATTAAGACCTTCACTGAAAAGCTCTATTTTAATTGAGAATAAATTATACACAGGTGGACTCTATTGATTAATTGGGTGACTTTCGATTGCAAATGGTTTCGCTGGATTTTATTTAGGGGGAATAGAGTTAAGGGAGGCTAAATATGAATGCACAAGCAACAGTTTCTCTTTAGTAAAAAATCATTTTCCTTTCATTTCGCAATTACATGCTGCTTTGTGTTAGTCTGTCACATAAAATCCGAGTAAAATACATGCTTGTAGCTTTAATGTGATGAAATAGGAAACAGGAAAAAAATACAAGGCTTATTTATACCTTTGCAAAGCTCTGTATTTTTCTCTTTGTATTTTAGTAAATCCTGAAGGCACTTTCAAAGAAAATAAAAAAGTTTTTGTTTTTTTTTTGTTGCGTTTTTTTTTTTACAAGCATGGCGCTCTGCACACAGAAGAAATTTAGTTCCAGATTGTATTTTCTAAAAAAGGGCAGAACGGTGGCAGATAAGGAAGGCTCTATGTTTTGTTTTGTTGATGCTAGCTCTCCTTGGATGCCTGTAATAGAAATAACTGCACAGAAAGTTACCTTTAACTATCAGTTAGCTACAAACTAGAAGGAAAAACAAGCCAACACATAATTTAGTGTTCTCCCATAATCACTGGGCCTCTGTGGAAAGCAAATTAAAGTGCAGTTTCATTGCCTGTTGCACAGCTAACTCATCATTGCTTATTAATTCAGCAAATAATTGTTCTTGATTTATAGCTATTTGCTTTGTTTTTATTAAAGTGGCCATCCATCATCATATTGGCCTAAGTGCAGTAAGTGCTAGCACACCACTGTAAAACATGAGACTACATGTGAGGTTTCATAAGATTAACTCTATTATCTTGATGTAGATTTGTAGGATTTCAGCCAAAAATTCGCTCTCATGGTGCAGTTTGGACTTGAACGAGTGAAAACATGTAATTCTAAAATTAATGCACACATGGTGACAGCCACTTTATATGAAATTATTCGCACCATATGATTAAAAGAACAGATATGACATTTTAGATAAATAAAACCTATAAATATTAAAGGCATGTAACATAAATAATTATCAACTTTTCTACTGTTTCTTAAGCAAATTATTTTAAAGTCTTTTTGACAACAAAAAGCCTTTGTAGCCATAGCCATCTTAAAATAGGAAGTAAGGGCACTTGTGAATGATGTGTAATCTGGCTCTGATGGACTATTATACACAGGACAAGATAAAATAGACAGTTTTGGCAGGAATATGTTGACTTGATGTTTGTCCTCAGTTTTTGTTTGTGAACATAAAGTTTGTCATGTAAAAATTGCTTTCTTTTACAGTGTCTGTCAACACAAAATGTCTGCTGATGTCCTCAGAAAAATCAGTAACCATATTTAATCAGCTTGGCTGCTTAGCTTCAGCTGTGACTCAGTTTGTCTTAGTGTCTGAGCTAAATGAAGAGAGTGTTTGATTGCAGCTGCCATCTGATTGTATATTAATGTTCTAGCTTCTCCTCCATCCACCACATGTTGCATTAGCTTGAAGGGATTTTTCTTTGGACCAAACAAAACGAACTGTGACAATGCAAACTGTAGACAGTTACAAAGTTCAGGCAGCATGACACATGCTGTCCTCAGAGGAACATTTTGACAGCTTCTGTATTGTACCGTAGAACAGTGAAATATTAGCAAGTAAAATACAGACTGTTTAGGTGGAGAAAAGTAAGACTTACTGTACATATCCACTGCATGGCTCATTAATACCTACATCACACTTATGTGTATCTGCCTTGCATGTCAACAAGAGGAAGTACACTCCAGTCTTGTTATTCTACTCATTTAACACTATTTCATACAGAATTTAAAACAATGACCCATAACGTTCTCAATCTTTTACATCACTGTGAAGATGCTCTGTCTGCACTGATGAAGATTCAATCACCTTGGCATGCCAGATGCTTAAAACTGAAAGTGAAAGTAATGGCATGATCTATTAATTATTTTGGCTAATACTTATCTGACCACTTGGAGGCACCTATAGACCATTGAAATGCCATCTCTAGAAGGTCAGTTGATCCTTTAATATGGGGGAAAAAAGAGACAGTGACATCACAGCAAAAGTAAAACAAACCGTCCTGATGAAGTATAATACTTGATCCTGCTCCCTGTTCAAACCCGACTTGATGTTTCAGATCTTCATTTTAAGACCTAAAGCGGGCTGTTCTGTTGGCACAGTTGTTGGAGGAACCGAAGGAACAATGCTGGTCAGAACTGGAGCACAGTTTGTATTTATCTGAATAGTGTCAGAATTGTTGCATTTTAAACTCCAGCTTCTGTCACAAGTAGTAATTTACCAAGGTGGTGAATCACAGGCAGACCAGAGAAAACTTTTAAAACTCCCCATAAAGTGCCAGTTGGAGAGATGCTTCTGTGAGACATTTATTCTATCTTCTTCCTCCACACTGGATAAGTTATCATATAAATCTTCACTTTGCTACAGATTTACTGTCTCTGCTTTTGTCCTGGGTAGACAGCGTTAAGCACCGATTCCCAAGTTAGGTGCTCCAGATGTTATTTCTGCACTTTTTGACAAATTTCAGTTGTGATCTTGGTTGTAAATATGCTTTGCATATTTCTCAGGTTTGGAAAGGGAAATAAATAAAAAATAATGTGAGCTACAAGTCTGAACAAAATTGAAAAGTTGTAAAAATGATTATATATGCCCTTTAGTGTTAACGAATTACACTTTTCTGTTGAATTGTTTGATATATTCAGTTGCTGCAGTTCTGCCACATTTAACCTAGGATCGCAATGAGATTCCAGTCTCTGACTGTTGACTCCCCTCCCCCTTTCAAGTAATCATGTTCTATACATGGATATTTAATATTCATAATCATGTGTCACTTTGACATTTTCAAAAGGTTCCCAATCACGGTCTCTGATGGCACCCTGTACAGGCTATGCATAGCAATTTTGTCCTCTGTTATCAATAATTGTAGACATCCCCTGAGAAGTCACACGGGGGGGCTGGTATGTTGAGCTGAATACAAGTCTGAATCACCTCCATGCAGTGTTACTGGGGTCCAGGCGGTATTAAAAGACAGCTCTGGTGATTCTGTATCTGAAACCTGTTTGAAGTCAGTTATCAACCTGACAGAGCTGGTGGCCCAACAGCATTGGGTGTGTATGACGTCCAGCAGGACTCTAACAGAAAAAGACACCTTCACTACTTCATGTACAACATGTAGCTCACATTGCTGGAATTCCTCAAGCTCCTTATCGGAGCTCCTGTCCTGCACAGCTCCTGAGACTTAGATTTCTTTTTCCAGCACCATGGTATCACGCTTGTATTTGCTTATTACAATATGTGTAAAACCCACATATTTCAACTGGACACAGATGTTAAGTTTGAAATATCTGTCTTCTTTCTTTTCCGTCTACCAAATATTTCTAAGCTGGGGCCTGAGGGGAAAAAAGTGTATAAGATGCTGGTGATGCAAGCTTCTGTCTGGATTTCACTGGAAGAAATTTCATCTCATAACCAACAGAAAATGGATCATCCCAGAGAGAAAACATGGAGAGCTTATATTTTGTACATAACTGTTATGATGTGAATATTTCCTCTGTTAGAACAGATTTTATAAATGTCAAATATGGTAAATACAATGACTATTAAAGTTTAGATAAAAAAGCAAAAAGTGTCTCTTTAAGTTCAGACCTTGGTTCAGGTTTTGTCAATTATTTATTTTTCTTTTTTTTACTGCTCATCCACCGTTTAAAGCATTTCCAGCTATTTGAAGAATGATCTGCAAGATTTGAAAACCTTGATTGCCTCAAAGAGCATCAGTCCGAGTAAACACTAAAATCTAAAAGATTTTAGACCCTCCAAGTGAACTCCAAATTTAAAAAAAATAAAATAAAAACATGGGCTGCACGGTGGGGCAGTGGGTAGCACTCCCACAGTCCAAAAACATCACTGTTAGGTTAATTGGTCTCTCTAGGTGTATAAATGAGTGTGTGCTTGGTTGTTTGTGTGCTGCCCTCCGATGGACTGGCGACCTGTCCAGGGTGTACCCCGCCTCTCGCCCATAGACTGCTGGCGATAGGCACCAGCTCCCCCGCGACCCACTATGGAATAAGCGGTAGAAAATGACTGACTGACTGACTGACTGACTGACTAAAATAAAAACATATATAGGTTTTTACAGTGCCAGTTGTCTTTGGGACTGCTTGCCCATGAGGGAGGAGAAAGTCCTGGGACTCAACATAAAATGAAGTACAAAATAATGACTTACAATTAAAAACAGGCTGCTCTGTACTTATGCGGTTTTACAGCATGCCTAAGGGTAGTGCACATAGACCCTCGAAATAACTAAAGCTGTAATTAAGGTCGCAGCATTTTCCCGTTTTTAACCCAACCCAGACATCAGGAGTATGTCGGATCTAACATGAGCAGAAACGGCCTGCTGAGAACAGACTGCAAGTCTGAATAACAGTGGATTAAAAGCATGCCCTTTAATTGTGAAATAAAACTCTGATTTCTTTATGTTGTTCAGTTGCAGCTTTCGTCTTTGCAACCAGCAGTCACCGGTGGACTAAAAATTTGAAGAAAACACGTACTTGTGCTGACACCTAAAGGACAAAATGAATTTGTGTGGGTATATTACAAAAAAAAAAACAGATAGATATATTAACACATACAAAAGAATACACACACACACATATATATACATATTTAAATATAAATGGCAAGACAGGAAACATAAATATTTAAAATTCTTTATTTAAAAGTCTTTATTTAGAAAAATTACAATGATTCACAGTTTACTGAGAATTAGAGCACTCAATTACATGTCATGTGCATTAACCAAAATGTACCGCTTTGGTTTAACAAGTACCAATGTGTGTGAAACCGTACAAACCAGTGGATGGGGTGAAAATGAAAAGCTTCAGCTGCTTGTTGCAATTTATGTGAGATGCACGCAACATCAAATCATTTTAGAACCACAAAACAGGAGGAAAAGTAAAATAAAATAGCACTTGCTGCGAAAAGTGAAACAGTTTTTAAAATGGAGTGTGTATAAACAAATTTATATGTGTACAAATAATGTCATAAAAGCCTATGTTAGTGCAGAAAATATTCTGATTCTGCATAATTTAGGTGATGTGACAGATAAATAAATCATAGACAAAATGTTTGAGGAGCCTTTGTTCAGCGATGGTGGCTGCGTTGACCACACAGGATAATTAATACGGCGCCTCCCTTAATTTAAGACCTTTCATGCTGACAGAAGGCAAGAAAACAAAACATCTCAGTAACTTCATATTGTAATCTCAACCTCCTCATTTCACAGTGATTTTTCTGAAAGACTCTCTTCAGGAAAACATTCACACCAAGTTAACAGATAAAAAAAACTGTTCTCATATAAAACATACAAAAGAAAGACGAAAGCAAAAGAACTGAACGTAATGCTCTGTGATCACCCAGCGAATAATACAGCAAACAATTGCTGCAGACCTCCGCTGTGGCTGTAGTGTTTCCAACATATATATTAAATCCAATTACAGTTAAATAAAAGGACTCGCCTTGGTTTTTATGCATTTCAAAGCAAATGTGATGAAAAAGTGTCTACCGAGAGCAAAATACATTAAAAGGGCCTGTCAGCAAAATTACAGTGTATTTACTCTGCCTCAAACAGAAGGTACGAGTCATGAACAGTACTGTGATATACACACTGCTGCACTTGAAGAAAAAAAAAAAAGCGTCTTTGAAATTTAAAGTCGTCATCTAAAAGCTGCCTATCCAGGTGTATGATCTGAAATATTGCACAATTTTATGTACTTATAAATTACTGCGGTCCAGTACCACGACTTCCATTACTGCTCAGAGACCGAAGAGACCCCCCTACTGCATTTCACAACATCTGGAAGAGAGTTCACCAAGCGGAGGACAAGCACATCATATTTAGCAAAAACATCCAAAGCACTTTGGAACCGTTAAACTTTTTCTAATTTATGCTGCTGTTGATATAGAAAAATATTTCTAATTAAAATAGAATCTGTCACACTTCAGTTCTACAAAGGTTCAGACAATACCAACGTGATTATTCATCGGGCTCTTTGCACTTCTTGCTTGCAATCTTTTTGTACCATTAAAACGTTTCAGTAAGAAAAAATAACATTTCCAAAAAGTCAAGTCTTCATGCATCAAACCCAGCAGATACTTTCCAGAGAGCTCCGCCCTGCTTCGAGGCACACGAACCCTGCAGATGGTCGGGTTCTTCAGTCTCCCAGCTGTGACAGGCTTTATAAACACAGAGAAAGCTCAACTCTCCCATCCATTTCAGCACAGCCATACAAGTTGTAACAATACCAAAATACCACTTTATATAAAAAAAAACAGACAGCCAACATATGAAACGTCTTTGTCAAGGCACATAATACAAACACGCACTCCTGTGAATACTCAAACCAGCCAAGTATCAAAAGTGCAAGAACTGAACCGTTGGAAATAAAATTAAAGCTAGACATTAACTTCCACTTTAAAAATGCATCTGATGCGGACGTTAAAACAAAGGGCCTCCTGCTTGTACGTCTAACCCATCTGAAAAGCAACAAAAAAGGCTTTTTAATTACGAACCTCTTATTGTTTTAATTAATTGGTCTCAGAACCCACCTTTGCTCATGAGCAGCCGTACCCAGTACATTCCCTCACTTAGGTCTAACAGAAATTGTTTCATTCATCAGTATGTGAACCAATCAAGATATACATTCCGAGTTAAAAAAAAATCAATGACTCACGTGCAAAAGTACTGTTAATTCCCCTCAAACGTTTTAATGCTTTCTTATGTAGCAACCACAAACTACTTTAATTAAAGACCAACATAAAGTTGTGGATAATTGTGAAGTGGAAAGAAAATACAACATGGTTTTCAAAAGGTAAAAACAAAATCTGGTGCAACCAAAACCTTCCGAAGTACCTAAAGTACCTAACTAGTAAACAGAGTCTACCACTCGGGTCAGATGAGACCGACTTTTTGACCTACATGCAAAATACTACGTGCAGCAGAAAGCTAACACCTTGAACACACCATCCCCTTAATGAAACATGATGGTGGCAGCATCATGCTGTGGGGACACTTTTCCTTTGCAAGGACAGGGATGCTGAAATGAGATGATTGAAAGAGAGATGGAGCTGAAGAAAGTCTAATACTGACAGTAAACCTGCTAGATGCTGCAAAAGACTTGAGATGGAGGAGGTACACAAATGCATTTAGTAACATGTAGAAAATCATGCATACATTTCATTCCCCTTCACAATTGTACCTTTCAAGTACTCCCTCAACTATTCTACAAATCTAAATAAAATATATTGAAGTTTATGGTTGCTACATCAGAAAAAAAGCAAAAAAGTTCAAGGGGTACTAATACGCTTAAAAGACATTGTATGTTACCTTTCTCAGCTAATTCATTTTCCCAAAGGTGAGCTTTGTACACTATCTTTGCATAGGATTCCCTTACATTCTTCTTCAAACCATGACCAATCAACATAATTACTCCTAACTAGGCATGGGCCGGTGTGAGATTCTCACAGCATGATGACCTTCAGTGAAACTACCTTCAAGATATCTGAAAAATGTTTAAAGCATGCCAAGAAAGGTTTGTAACATTATCAAATTTCTTTCATTCAGAACAGAAAAGCAACAACTATTCTGTCATACTGTATGCTTTGAGTTTAACACAGTGACAACAATAAGGAATAAATACGACTAAATGTTGTAGTAATTCTCAAGTAAACTTGGCTGATAACATTATGGATTTGGCTGGGCTATCTGCTCCAGTAGCCAGCCTGAAGTCATCACGAAACTGCATGATGTGTAAACAATGTGACTGATCAAACATGGCAGCAAAGCCTTACTTTCGAGGTCTTTGTCTAAGCCAAATTTAGTTGGATGGGACCTATGTGCTGAAATAAATACCAAATTAAATATATTTTCTGTGGTTATGTAAGGACAAGGACTGGTAAGATTCAGTCATAACAAAGAAGTCCATGGACGTCCACTGAGAGTGTTGCCAACTGTATTTCTAAAACAAGGTTAGCTTAGTAAGGTTGATGGGTGGAGCTACTACTTTCCATACAATTTTAATTTGTCCTTCTTGTAATTTGTCCTTCTTGTAAGCATGAGAGAAACGAAGTAGCCCTATTTTAGCCAGCTGACCGGCAGTGTGCAGCAACAAGTGGGGGAGGGGCTGTGCACGTAACTTTAAACCCTAGTTTCTGTAACACGTTCCATCAGATCTCACTAGAATAACCTTTTGTTGTAGGAAGGATATCAGTAACCAGCCCATGCCTACCCTAACCAATCTCAGTCTTTCCTCAGGAGGTCTTCCCAACCAAAGACCGTTTATCCGAAGTACTCTTCAAAGGTACCACAAAACCACAAGTCTATGTTTTTATGCTCCCCTAGTGGTCAAAACAGCTTGATGCAATTTTTAGATTTGTCAGCATAGCTAACATATTTGGTTCCAGTAAATCATTCTTTGTGAACATGTTCTACAAAACAGTTTCATTGCATCCATTTATCAAAACTAAGAAATGTAGGGTTGGACTTAAAGCTGGTAGAAGACTTATTGCTCTTTTTCGCCCAAGACTGACTCTAAAAGACCTTCAACATCTTCAGTCAGTTTTACAAACAACAAAAACATAGCAGTCTGGTATCTTCAAGTACTGTTTCCTTGTTCTTGCTCAAAAAGCAGCATGGCGAGCTGCGACCGGGAACCAAGGCCCTCCATGTTACTCTGAATACACCTATGGTAGACGTCTTCACTGAGTTTTGGGTTGCAGGACTGGTAGCGGTACTGCTGGTGAAGAGCTGGCTCAACAGCACGGAAAACATGCAGACCTGAATACTTTACAAATATGTCATAGATGTCCAGGCTCTCAAGAATATCCTCGTTCTCTTGGACGTCCGCCACCATTCGAGATCGCGTAGCCATGTAGTCAGAGTTGTAAAAGCATGCCTCATCGAATGACCTGCGGTCAAAATGTCCCGCGTCTTTTACCAGATCTACTGTGGCTGGACGTGGCTGGTTGTGATAGGCCACATCAGGATTGTACTCCTGGAAATGGATGGGGAAGAACACCTGCCAGTTGTTTATTGAATTCATGCGACAGCGGTTTAGAAATTCAGTGTTGATATTTGTGTTGACGTGGGCCAGGAAGAACAAAGTGTCCACTGGGTGTTTTTTTGAGATGATGTCCATGAATTTAATCTGTGATGGTATTTCCGTCTTGACACTTATCCAGGGGATTTTTACTGTGGGGTATTTTCGCTCGTAAACATTTATCTGATTCTTTACATCAGCAAATATATCGTTGTGGTTAACGTGTTGAGCTTCTTCTGGGTCATAAATGAACAGAAACGTCAAGATTGCATTTTCACTCGTCTCAAAGGCGTTGGAAGCAAAGACTTCCAGAAAATGGTTGACAAAGCTCCGGTCTTCTGCAGTGAGGGGTATAATGATGTGAACCCTTGTAGCTTCAGTGACATAGGGCATGGGAATGATCTCTATGAGGCTTAAGGGTCGCACAAGGTGGACTCTCTTGGTGATGGACCGGCTGTGACCTTTCTGATTAACAACCTCGAGCTGAAGGTCTAAGGTGTACTCCATGCCCCTGGTGGGGTCGAAGCGTCTGTATCCATTAATCAGCTGCTGCTTCTTCAGATGTAATGTGGGCATGTACTTTTTGTTCAGCTCCTCTACGGCTGTGTCTATGACGTCTGCCACATCTGTTTTATCAATGCCGCGCAGCTCACATTTAGGAGCACCGTCGATGCACAAATAAATCTCCTCCTCTGTGAAGTACTCCCACTTAAGAACTTCAAACCGAGATTTAGGCTCAAAAGGTGGATTGACCCCCACTGGCCACTGGGCGCTGCGGTTGCCTTCAAAAGCAAGCAAGCTGACATTTTTAATCTCCGCCTGGGGACACACAAGCAGAGCTTTTTAATGTACAATACTCGTCCAACAATGACAGGTGCATCTTAATAAATTTGAATATTATAGGAAATGTATTTATTTCAATAGTTTAATTTAAAAAGTGATACATTTAGAGTTTTTCTTTCTGTTAATATTGATGGTTATGACCTAATGAAAACCAAAACGCTTTAAGTTTAACAAAAATAAGAACTTTTTCTGTTATGGTCGACACCCTTCAGAATGAGGGTAAGCCACAGATGGTCACTGCTTAGTAAGCTTCTCTTTACAGACTGCTGTATGCAAGTAAATTAATAGAAAGTTGAGTGGAAGGAGAAAGTATGATAGAAAATGCACAATCGATGTTTCAGTGAGTTACATTTAAAACGTTTTAAGATTCTCATGATTTAAATTTAAGACATGAATAATTTGCAGAAAAATTTAAATAAAAAAATTGTAAGTCAACTGAATTAATAAGCAACAAGTCACATCATAAAACAGAGGAAGGTTTAGAACGTTTAGGTTCACAGGGAAGTCTTAGAACATCCAATTACTCAGTCAGAACTACGACACACGAACGCCACCAGTGCATTTCTTAAACAAAAAGAAATAAATACATTTAAAAAAAGAAAAGTTAAATCAAGAGGCAGCGAATGTATAAAAACTGAATTTTAAGACACAATTAAAAGTAATTCGAGGCTTGAATGAAAATTGTTAAATCTTTGAACTTTTATGACTTTTTAAGACCCCACAGAAAACCTGACAGAGAACAGGGACCCCTGCTCAAGCGCTACCACACATAGACCTGCTTAAGACATGATCTACAAATGTAATATTCCTTGTGTTAAGCCCGTCCTGAACAACAGAAGCCAGAAGCAACTCATTTAGTCTAGGGATGAAGAGGACTTGACTGTTGCTCTCTGGTTTCAGATTAAAGTAAACGTTGAATTTCACTGGGAAATCATGGTCCCAGAGTCTGGAGGAAGAGTGGAGAGGCGAATAATCCAATTTGCTTGAGGTCTAGGGTGAAGTTTTCACAGTCAGTGGATATTTGGGGAGCCATGCCATTTGCTTGCATTGGTCCACCGACTATATTTTATACATTTCAGCACAGCTATTTCAGAGCACTTCAGGCCTCCCTCTGTTGACAAGCTTTATAAAGATGCTGACTTCATTTTCCAGCAGGACTTGGAAAACTACTAATATCTACTAATATCTGCTTTAATGACAATGGTATCATGGTGTTTGATTGCCCAGCAAACTCTGGTGTATTAAACACCGTAGAGAATCTATGAAGTATTGCCAAGGGCAAGACACCAGATCCAAAAATGCAGATGACCTGAAGGCCACTTTTAAAGTAGACTGGGTGTTCCTGAACACCGCTGCAGAACCACAGGCTGACTGCCAGCATTTCATGCTGCACTGATGCAGTAATTCATGCTTTTACTACTTTAGTACATAGACAGACTTTCCATTAGGCTGACATTTTACATATTAAAAATATTTTTTTTTCTTGTCTTATGGAGGACCGTTATTTTTGGGGAAACTGAGTTGTGTGTTTTATGTTAGCTGAAAGCCATAATCATCAAAATAAACAGAAATAACACATGAAATATATTTATCTCAGTTTAGTACATGTATTCAAAATATCAGATTCACGTTTTTAAATTGAATAACTGAAATACATTAACTTTATGCTGATATTCTAATCAATTGTACCTGTACACTTCTGTTTTGGCATTTTGCGTGAGGAATACTAAGATGAGAAACGCCCAGATTGCATTTCCGACAGACTCACAGGTGATGTGTGACCCTTGGCAATCTGCTTACCTGCAGCTTAGCGATCTCATTGTAAGTCTTCTGGAGCTCAATCTCAGAGAAGTATCTGTGCAGCCGGTACATTTGTTCAGGGTCAGACACCGGATGAACAGTCAGAGCCCTCTTGAACTTTTTGTTTTGTTCTTTACTTGGATCCGAGTTTTTTCCAAGCTCGTAATGGTGGTACTCAAGCCCCTGTAAAAAAAAAACAAAGAGCACTCTTCATGAGACGTGATGGCATGACAGAAACTTCCCGAATGCCGTTCCAGGCCTGGTTGTCACCTCCTTTCAAACATTTCGTGCCATCTAGGCAGCATATCAAGCTCATCTCCATGGGAAAGTTTGCTCAGTAAGCACAACCGTCACAATGATTCTACAAAAACTGATTTTAACTCTGGGTTTAGCGACCGTGTTTGCTCTCTGACAATTTCACCAGAACTTAAAAATAAAACTAGTGAAGTGGCTGAGCACATAATCTCAAAGTCACCAGCTAAACAGTTTGAGTCATTTAAAAAAAACTGAAAACGATCTGATGAAGCCATTAAAAGACGAAAGAATGGAGGAACTGCTTAACTGAGCAGAGAGGCCGCTCCATTACAAATGTTTGCCAACAGCTTACCGCCTGTAGCCCTACACTAAGTGAAGCATTGTCCGTGCCTAATTGGCATCAGTGTTCCCTTTGTACAGAAAAAAAAAACACGTCTGGCTCTGTGTTCAAGCTGTTTTCTCAACCATTCCAGGCCTGTTAACTTCTCCCTGCCTGCCTCCTTTATCTAAGGGGCTAACTTGAGCTCTTTTGCCTTGAGGCACTTCAGATAGCAAAGCAACTCCCTCTCAATTGTGCAACAAGATGGCTTGCAGCTCTGGGCAGGAGCCAACAAGGAGAAAATGGGGGGTAAAAAGACATTTACACATCTACTGGGTGAGTCAACAAAAAAAATTTAAAAAATACAGAGCCTACGTGTGCTCACAATACAAGTCATCCCACTTTTCCCAGATTGTTCTGTAAAAATCAACCAAATGTTCCCCTACAGATTTCTTCTGTTTTTGCTTTTATCAATGAGTGTTTTGTTTTTTGCTGAATTATTTTAACTGAGCCATAATGAGGGGTTTTCAAGCAAAAACAGTACATTTAAGGTCACTCAATTGTATTAAGGTACAGACTTTGACTAGACCACTCCAAAACCTTCAACTTTTCATCTTTTGAGCCATTCAGAGGTGGATCTGCTGGCGTACTTTGGATTATTGTCTGGCTGGATGACACAAGTGCACTTGAGTTTGAGGTCATAAACTGAAGGGCTTTTTCCTTCAGGATTTTCTGTCTGAGACAAGAACTCACAATTACAACAATATTGGCAAGTAATCCCGAAGCAGCAGAGCAGCCCCAGACTATCACACTTACACTACTATGATGTTCTTCCTCTGGAATGCTAGGTTAGTTTTATGCCAGATGGGACACAGATTTTCCAAAAAGTTCAGTTTTTGACTCCTCAGTCAACATAATATTTTCCTAAAAGTCTTGGTGATCATCAAACATTTTGCTAAGTGTGAGACGGGCCTTTGTGTTCTTTTGGTAAGCATTGGTTTTGGCTTGGAACACTTTTCCCAGTCTCTTTCTTACTGCTGAATCTGAGGTAAGGGAGGTCTGCAGTAGCCTAGATGTTGTGGCGGGGTCTTTCAGGACCTCCTGGACGAGTCGTCAGTGAGCTCTTGGAGTAAATGTGGTAGGCCGGTCACTCCAGGGAAGGTTAACCATTGCTCCAAGTTTTCCTGATTTCTGGATAATGGCTCTGGTTATGGTTCACTGGAGTCCAAACACTTAAGAAATGGCTTTGTAACCATTTTCAGACTGAGGGATGACAATAGCCCCTTTTTCTACCGAAAGCCCCAGGATTTAAAGCCCAAGGATCTGTTCTACCCGGGTAATAGGAATCCTAGGATATCTCGTACGTTCCATTTCCATTGCCACGGACCAGCCTTATGACATATGGGGAGGTTGTGAAGAAAACTGCAATACACCTTCATTCTAGCAGATGGCATTACTCCTTTACTCCATTTAAAAGGTAATAAATCATTTTTTTGTTTCAACTGATAAATAATAGATAATAATCAGATTTAGAGTTATACAGTTGATTAATTTCTTCCTTTATTCCTTAAGTTGCTCTGGATCCATAAGCAGGAAAAGTTGAAATCATTGTTTTACATTAAATTTTTTTTCCCAACCTGCATCAGGCCTGAGTTGCTGCTTTACAACTGCATGATTCATTGACAATAACTACTAAACACGGATTAACACACTTATTTTTCTTTCATTATCATCTGGTAAACTCATATCAGATAACTACAGAACATGTTTTTAGTAAAAATTGTTTTTATCAGAATAAAAAACTGATCCTCTGATTATCAACACTGCATTAAAACATTTGTCTTACAGAACTGTGGCGAAATAGTTAATAATTAATGCCAACAATAACTTAAAATGTCACAAATTTCCAGCAAAAAAGTTTCTGTTTTATTGTCTGGTACTTGCGGTTATTCACCACATACCTACTAAACGCCTTATATTAATTTCAGCCGCCACAAACAGATAACAGGTAGTGGTAAATCCCAGAGTGCCGAGCCAAGATCAGGTCAGGCAGCGGTAAGTGGTGAAGTCCCCGCCCCATTTAGCTTAGCAGTGAGACCAGCCTGCAAGCGGAGCTCCGCTGCGCCAAAAACTCAAAAAAAACTATTAAAACTATTTTTTTTGTGATGAATTAGTGGTATAAAAACGATTAATTTGTATAGTAACCTCTGCTGGTGCCAAGCATTGCTGCACACAGCTCGGCCCCTTTAACAAATCCCGGGGAAAGCTGAAAAGCCCATCTCCAGACCATTTACCCGTGAAAGTAAAGCCCCGTAAAGGGAAATTACCCAGGTAAAGTTGTATCGAAACGCGACCTGGGGCTTTCTACAGGCAATGGAAAAGGGGCTATAGAGTTCCTTTCTCATCTGTAACTGAATTCATTTAAAACAGGGCATGATGTGTTGCTATTGAGACTACTCCATGCCTACTTCATGTGGTCAGATAGGTTCTATTGATAAAATTTCTAAATGTAAACTGAATTAAAGAAATGTGGTTAATCACTGTTAATTTAAGATTGAACGAGGGATGCATTCACTTTTTCATATCTTAAACATAAGTGTGACACAAAAAAGGAAAAACAAAATAAATCTTTAAGGGGACTTTTCAACAGTATTGTACACATTCTTTGACAAAAATACACAACTAAATATGTATTTCCAAAGAACTTAAAAGCATAAAAGCAAACTGTGCTGAAAGACAAAAGAAAATGCCAGTAGGCACTCGTACAAAGCTTGTTTGACCCTAAATGCTAATGACATTATAGGAGCAGAGCACATTGACCCACAGGGGATTTTCACGCAACTGATCCTAAGCTAACCTCTCTGGTGTGTCCCCACTGCCTGTTTACCTACCCTGTATTGCCCCGGGTGATGCGGAAAGTTAAAGGGCACAAGCCCTCGACTCTGTAATATGAATACCATCTTATTGCTCGCACCGTAATTATAGTTCTATATAGCTGTCTGTCAGATCAAGTGCTGCCCCAGAAGCAAAGTAATCATTTCTATAGGGACTGTTATGTTTTGCTCGTGAGGAGGAGAACCCCCCTGCTGTAGCCTGTCACACAACTGTCCCAGTTGACTCTTCTTCCTTGTGGTTTAACATTCATTTGAAGTAGGAACTGCTTCTTTTCACATCATCTCAGTCTGAAACCTTTAGAATCTACAAAACTGTTTTTATACATTCAAGGTCACGTTGTAAGCTACAGAAAAGAGGAGTGAATGGTTTGAATCACGAATACAAGTCAACTTACCTCATATTCACTGACACAGTTGTTGCTGGTGTAATCAATGATGCATCTTCCAAGCCACTCATCTGGCCTGGAGCTCAGGATGTCATTCCTGCAGTTTTCCAGGAAGATTTGAAGTCGCAGGAGTAAGCTGCGCGACAGGAGGTACCCAAAACCCCCGTAGCAATACTTCCCTTCCATCTCCCCGCCAATGAACTCTTCGGGACTGCCCATGTACAGCTCTCGATCCATGCTCAGGTGCTCCACCAGCTCTCTGATCCTGTCGGCTTCCGTGTAGGCGTCGTCTTGGACGAAGTAGAACCAGTCATACTCGTTGATATAATGGTCTAAAACATACCTTATGGTCTGAAACATGTTCCATATCAGCCTCTCGTCTCCGTGGGAGACCACAAACATGCCGTGGGGAACTTTGCGGTTGCGCGAGCCAGTGAAGAAGACCACAGTGTCCAGGTGGTGGCTTATGGTGCGGTTTACCGCTACGCCTAGAGTGTTGATGGTGTTTTTGGAGGTCAGTACTCCAGCAAACAGGCGCTCTCGCATCCCAAGCTCCGTGCTTATGTATTTAGCCCTGAAAAACATGGCGGAGAGCCAATGGATGAATACAGCTTTATGATAACAGGCATAAAAAGAAGACTGTTCTAAAACTGCTTCGTTCTGTTGAACAGTTCATACACTAGTAAGTTATTTAAATACATAAGAAAATGCTGAAGTGAACAGAATAACAAAGTGTTGCCCCTCCCCCACTCGTTGCTGTGCACTGACAGTCAGCTGGCTAAAAGAAGGCTACTATGCTTTTCTCTTACTTAGAGAAAACATTTAGGGAAACATTTGGCTTTTTGGAAACAATTCAATTCATAAAAGCACAAGCAGGATTTGGAAATTAAAGAACTGAACTGCTGGTCAGCTGCCTGAAAGAAGGCTCTGATACATGATCTTGCTCACAAGACAGACAAGTTTAGGTGTTCTAAGATACTTTGGCTCAAAAAAAACATACAAAGTCATGGTGCAAAAACTAAAGGAGTGCCACACATCACTATTAATAAGGTAACACTGTTTTGAAAGACTACTTTATGCAGCCACTGTAAGCTGGCTACCTGAGCATTCAGCCTGACTAATTTACCAGCTAATATAATCTTTCTATACTTTATTGAATAAGGAGCAGATCAGCAAACAGGTATATTATTCTGTGCAATTAACACTTGAAAACTACTAAAATTGCTAATTTTAGCTGTCTATTTTCTAGTTTTGCTTAAGTGTATATATCGATCAAAATCAAAACTCCAATTTCTGCAGCACAATTTATGAAACTGCAATCGTATGAATATATGTCTATGAATGTGTGCAAAATTGTGTGCAAAACATTATATAGACTTTAGAGACAGAGAATAGGGCCATATAATGATGGAGAAAAGAAAGAAGAGTAAAGAAAATGAGGGTTAGTTCCAATTAAGATTACAATCACAAACTTTACTAATATCATGCAAACATAATGATGACTGAATAACTTTATCATAACAGCAATATTATTATTTTAGCAACAACAGGTTGCTTTTCAGTTTTAAATTTTAAAATTGGTTCATGTTCTACATTTTTATCCAAAGTCTTTGCATTAATACCTTGAAAACGTGGGACTGTTCCTCAAGGTTATCATACCATGAGAATCTCACATCAGCCAATGTCTAGTTGATGATGGCACACAAAAAAACACAAGGGTCCATATTACAACAAGATGGCTCACTGTGAGAACTCTTGTTTTCAGCTTAATAAAACTAGAAAAAAGGGTTAACTGATTGAATCAGTTTGTACTGAGATCCTAGATATGCCAGACACTGTGACATACAGGGAAACACTAGGAAAAAAGCATTGCTTCTTCAGAAAATTGAACAGGTGAGGACTCGCAACGTGATTCATCATGACCAACGGCGCAGCCTACCTATATTTCCTTTTTATATCCCACATGGCATCAGTGAGGACCCACTGTAGGGCATGCCCGTTTCATGATTAATCTAGTAAGCAATTAGGAAGATTTAAAAGATTACACATCTCAAAAGGGAAATTTTTCTACTTTTACTGGTTAGGTTTTAAAAATTACTAGATATAATGACTTGTTTGTTGGATGTGTGAGAAATGTAAATGTAATCTTACATTAGGTTCCGAATAAAATAAGTTTTCACTACTTTTTCCCCATCTTTTTTAAAGTTGATAAAGCAACCTCATTAGTGATGCTGGTCTTTTTGTGGACATTTCGTACCAACCATGAATCAAGACATACTTACCAGGGGGTTTCATATCTGCTTTGATAATTCAGAGTAATTTTCTTAATTCTACTCATGGTTTACTGTAAGGAAATTTAGTGTTATGACTCCAATAAATAATATGGACCAGCAGTATGGCTGCTGGTTTGATCAGACGCCCTAGTCTGTCATATTTCAGTTGAAGTCAACAAGTCCAGCCAGGTAACAGAACCAAAAACAATGGAAACGTGGTGTCATGTTAAGTTTTTCTCAAATAATACATAGTTAATAAATTATATGTGAAATTTGAACCTGTTATGACTGTTTATCTCCATAATTTGCAAAAATATCAAACTACAAAGAAAAATAATCTGTGAAGGTTTAAGTATATGGGTATAAAACCGTTGCTTCGAGGTTCAAAAGGGCAACGTTAAGGTATAAAGGGACAGATTGACCCGCAGTCCATCATTAGATGCCCCTACCTATTATTCTAAAATGCACTGACCAATAAATAAAAGGGATTTTTAAAGGGACATCTTTAATTTTAGCAGAACCTTCTCCTCAACATAAGGACTATTTCAAGGAACTGAAATGAAATTCAGCCACTTTTGGGTGTGAGGGTTAACATTCAAACAAGGTCTCTATCCACAGGTTCTTGGAAATGTTTGCCTGCTTATGCAGAAAATGTAAGTTAGACATCCTTCAGTGTGGACGCATACAGTGGCACCTTGTCAGCCTCAGTTTCAGTCCTCAAGCCTGGTCAGTATTAATAAGCAGAAAACATCTTGAAAAGTATGACAGTTTGCATTATGTTTTAATTAGACTTTGGACAGATACACTGGCCTGTAAAAGTGACATGGGGGTGGAGAGCGGGGTGTGGAAGTGGCCAATTCAGTTTAGGAACCGTTTTGAAATGCATTTGACACTAACTGAAAAGGTCACTGATAATAAAAAAGGTTGCAATCTTTATCTTTTTTCAGCATTTCCCTAGAGGGTTTTCTTTGCAAAAGGATTCAAGCAGAATGCCTTTTTGTTTCATCCAACAGGTTGTTTTTTTTCGTGGTGAAAACATCATTTTTGACAGCGCCTCCATTGGTTTTTTTTTTGGTTTTTTTTATAACTCCTGTTAGCAGTAAAGCCGGGGCTTATCTTTGAAGTATTGGACCAATAGAACTGTGTTTACTTTACCTGAAGATGAGCAGAACATTTAAATCAAGGAGATAGTAATTTGGATCTGGATTTGTGAGCTCATGCTTTTTTGGCATGCAGGTGATTTATAACTTGCTTCAGGGTTTAATGGTAACGTTTTGTTTGAAGAATGTAAGCTGAGGGTTCTGTTGTTGTTTTTAAAATATCAGATTTTACAGTATCAAATATCTGGAAAACTACCCCCGCCCACCTCCAAAACAACATTTTTTAACAACTTTGCACAAAAAAAAAAACCAATGAATCCATTTTGCTGCTAGCTTTCTAACTCCCAGGCTCAGATTATATCTCTCCAAAAGTCTTATTCATTTTTATCTTTCAAAAAAATAACTACTGAATATTTAAAGGATTTAAAATAAAAACAAATTGTGAATTTGTTGTGTTGAAAACCAAAGTTAATAATGGCATTCGTATAAACATATTGGGGGACAAAATGCAATTTTAAACTCCTTTTTGGGCATATCCAAGGGCAATGATATTAAACCAACCTCCCAAAGTTCAAAGATCCTTTAATACTTCTTTTTAGATGAGATCTTTTGTTTTGGCTTTGGCCCCCATCTTTACCTCCTATAAAAATGTATAGGGTCGCCCCTGTTTATTACTAACCTGTTGTTACCTTAATAATCCCATAATTACAGGCCAGACTGTGACACCTGTACATCTGTATTATTTGGGTTCTGATATGACTGATTATTAACTAGTCATCACTGGAGCTGCATTACAGCCCACTGTAAATGTATCTGAAGAATGCATTAAAAATCTAGAATGAACGGTGACCCTGAACTGACCTGAAAACTTTCTTTGGAGCACTCTGCTGGACTTGTTTGTATGGGACTATTCTTGGCTCGAAATCCTCTTCGGACTCCACATCGTTGCCAGTGGAAATGGAGTTCGGCTTTCGGGCTCCTTTGAGGAGTCCATCCTGACCCGAAGCCACATCTTCGCCCTCCTTCCCCTCCAGGGGACACCCTTCTTCCGTCCAGCTTACGCTCAGCAAACTCAACGTGAAGCCCAATGAAATGCCGATTACCACCGGGCCGAGCGACCGCAGCACAGAAATAAACACTGAAAATCTCATTTTAAGCGTCGGCTCTTCCTCTGCTTCTGTCTGATGGTCCCGCTTCGGTCGCTTCTGGAGGCCGCTCAAACGGGCTTCAAGGACGGGACAGCTCGGTTGTTCATCAAATCTGAAGTGAGTCAGATGTCTCCAAAGTGAGTTTATAGAAAAGATGCAGCTTCTTCCTTAAATTCTACGCAGGACTGTTACGTGTCAGTGTCTGCTACCTGACTCCTCCCCCTCGGCTTGGCGTTCGCACAATGAGGCGGGGCTCCCGGCTGCGCAGGGCGGAGGGATATCACAGTGAAGAGCCGACTAACTGCAGGTAACGGTCAGGGAAATGAAGACACATCATCCGCCTGGCGGTTTGCTACTACCAAGAGACAGTTGCTGTCTCTTAAAGTTGTCTCATATTGACGGAACTAATCATTTTTCTATCTTACCATTTCCTAGGGTTAGGCTTTTGTTTTATTTCAAAACAAGTCTTTACCAAACCCAAAAAAACACACACCAGTTAATCTCACCTCACATATGGAGAACTTTTCCACATTTTCTCACGTTACTGCTGTTAACTTTAATGCATTTCAACATAAAGTAGTAGAGTTTAAATCAGTAGTTGTAAGGTGGAAGGGAAAGGAGGAAGGTTTATTTTCAAAAATTGTTACAGAAAAATTTGCCTCATTATTTACATTCACCCCATCCACCAACCTTTTTGACCAGTACCATCTTTTGCTGAAGTCACAGCTGTAAGTCTTCTAAGGTCTGTCTACTAGCTTGATGCATCCATCTAGAAACTGACCTTTTGCCCATTACTCTTTGAAAAATATCTCATGCACCGTCAGATTGAATGGATGCACCTATGAAGAACAATTGCAAGTATCAGCACAGATTCTCTATGATATTTAGCTAGGACTGTCATTAGACCACTGTACCATATAAATATGCTTTGACCTAAACTATTCCATTTTAACCCTGGCTGCAGTTTAGCATCATCTTACTGGAAGGTGAGTTTCTAGTTTAGTCTTAAGTCTCTTAAGCCTTCAAGATAACCATGTATTTAGGTTAATGATCCTGGTGAAGTAGAGTATCCCCACACCATGATGCTGACGACACTATGTTTCAATGTGGACATGGTGTGTTTTGGTGATGTGTGTTATCTTTTCACCACACAAAGTATTTTGCGTGAAGGTGACAAGCAAATTTTTGGTCTTAAATGACCCAAGCACCATAAGTTTTCACTACTTTTATCCCATCTTTTTTAGGGTTGATAAAGCACCATTGTGCTGTGTCTGCTACATGGAGTATGGCAACCTGAAAACAGGACTTCTTATGGCTTTCTTTCAACAGCGTCTTTCGACTTTCATGAAGCCCAGATCCATGGAGTGCACAACTAATAATTGTCTTGTTGACAGATTTTCCCATCTGTGAGGGATTTCAGCAGGTCCTCCACAGTTTCCATGGGCCTCTTGGCTGTTTCTCTCATTAGTTCTCAGTAAGCCTGGCAGCTTTTATCCTGGAAGTCAAAACTGGGATCAGGAATATAAAAACACAGTGTAGTCATGCTACAGTTGCAATTAAAAAAAAACAATGGATTTGTTAATAGTTTTGCTAGGTGGCCATGCTAAGTACTATTAACAAGAAGCGATGTCACAAACTAATGTCCACTATTATTTAAACAAATTATTTATTGATTCAAACTGGCAAAAGTCCAAATACATAGTGTGTTTATGCTTTACTTTAAATGCATGGCAGCCATATTTAATTTTGAGGTTAAAGGTTGGTGAGAAACTTCTAACTTTTTATTTCAGAATACAGACTTCTGGGGCACTGCAATTGATTTTTCTAACTCACCATAATTAAATTGTTATACAGAACAGTTGTTATGGTGCATAAGTTTGATTAAAATACTGAAACACTCCCTGAAGTCCAAGTTCCAGAGATTGCACACCAAACTCAACATAAGCCTTCAGTATGTGTTTCAAATAAAATGTAGAGTTGTATTTTTAAACTGTTTATTAGTGCTTCTGCAGGTTTGTAGTCTGAAATGTATCAGTGAACATGTTCCTTTAGTGTTTAAATGAACAAAATGCAGAAAACTACATTGCTATCAACCCGTGTTGCCAATAGTAGTTAGCCAGGTCACTGGGGAAAATTATCTTCAAATCCCACCAGATTTCTGTCTTACAACTGGAACACAATTAGAATGGGTTTGATGTCATTCCTTCATTCAAGTTCTAACTTCCAAAATAGATAGGACACAGAATTAATCATTTTTTTTTAAATTGTGAGCTACTTTCACCTTTAGCTGACCTAATAATTGCAGTTTTCAAACTGTTAAAAATTGACTGTCTTCTGGCATTTTTTTCTTCATAATAACCTTAAGTTAGGTATGAGATATTTTTGCAAATTCCTATTAAAAAGGAAAAATTACATTTCTACAAGACCTATTAATGGGTTTTTACTTTAGATTTATAAATAACAGCATGGATTACAGTGGTGGGGTTGTGACACTGCATATTTACAGCAAGTAGTTTCCTCTTTTTCATCAAAAGCATACTTTTGTCTGCTCTCAAATATTATATCTATGTCCCCCCAGCTTCATTTGTTGTTTTAAAAAAACCTGTTCAAATCTGAAAAAATGAAACCAAAATTGAAGAATAAACCTTTTAATTTAACTAAATATTATTATTTTTCACAGTTTTAATGCCAATGAGATACTTGATCTTCTTACATGTAGCATCAAGAGTTGTTAATAAAAAGCAAATGAATAACAGTGATATTTTACAGTCCTTTTCTCCTTGTTTTTGACTAAAATGTGGTTTTGTGGGATGGTCCTGCATTCCCTATACCCCAGCAACCCTCAGTAGAGGCTGTTATAACTGATTAACGCTGACAGGGATTATTACTGTGCATTGCCGTTATAAACCTTAATCCTACAATCTTCTTGAATTGTGATGCAAAGGCCTATAATAGAGTTTGTTCTGGGTATTTTATGCATGACTTAACATAAAAAAACATATTTTATTTTCACAATGGTTGGAATTTAGAGTTTAATTCAGTCTGTGTTTTACATAAACATGGTATACATTAGAGATGTACATAAAATGACTACAATAATACACTGACACACACCAGTTATTGGCTTACCGCAAAGAAAATGTTATTAACAAGCCTCTGTGAAGGATTTTTTCACCACAGCTGCCTCGTACGCATGCTGCTGCTGATTAGCTTTCAGCTCTTCCACCTGGCTCCATCTCTTCTCTGTGTGGGCTCTGTGCTCCTCACCCAGGTGTCGGAGGCAGAATGCTTTGTGTATGAATCATTCAGATGCATGTCTTTAAAGTCTTCTCCCCCATTTTATACTGAGAGCTCCATTCTCTCTCTCTCTGAGCCCTTGACCCCCAAAGGCTGATGAAGAAAAACCAGAGAAGTGTCTGTTGCCATCTCACAGGTTTACAGATTACTTCATCTTTTTAATGCCTCGTCTGTTCTATTAAGAGCGGAAGAGGCGCTTTAAACAAGTTAAACAGCCTGATGTGATTTACTGTTGTTTCTGCAGTGGTGAGATTGTGAAAGGTGCCCCAAGCTCATCAAGTACTTTCTTTGCACACAGTCATCTCGTGAGGTCACAGCTGTACCCAAGTGTTTGAAAAAAGGACAAAGGTGTATAGAAATACACTTTATTGCTTTTTAAGAGGGTGACTTGTTTAAATAAAACCGATTTCTTTGGTTAAAATCATGACTAATGGTCCTATATACAAAATAGTCACCTGGAAGTATATAAATATGCATAAAAATATATATTTTATACATTGTTAGTGCACTTTGCACTCTGGGTGCATTTTGGGTTAATTACTATTTCTTCGTGTATCTTTGTTCTCTTGTGCCCTCTAGTGGTCACCAAAAACACAACACAACAGTCCTGAATTTCAGAAGGACGGAGCCAAAGTGGAGGAAGCCGTTTTTGACATTTTTTCGTTGATTGCAAGCATTTTAAGTAAACAACTATTATCTAATGAATGTGTAAGGATTTAAGAATAACAATAACCACTTTTGTTCATGACTAAACAAATTATGCTTACGCGATTTTATTGATGTGACTAAGGTTTACATGATTTAAACTGTAAGTGAGCAAAAACAAATAAACAAGTGTACAATTGTAAATTGTTTTGAATAAAATGTAAAAATATGCACATGTTTATTTCTACAGTGCCTTGCAAAAATGTAAAACAGAAAATGGAGATAGTATAGCACAACTGCTAATTTATCAAGGCATCCACCTAAAGTGACAGAATTGTTAAAAAGAGCATTAACCAGAGAAGCACATCCATGGAAACTCTAGGACAGCCGCAGAAATCCACAGCCCAGATGGTAAAATCCGATCACAGGATACTATCAGTTGTACACTCCTTTATGTAAGAGGGGCAAAAAGAAACCTATTGTTGAAAGACACCCAAAATGTGTCAGTTTTATAAGTTCCACACGCCAGGTAAGAGACAGAGCAACATATGAAAGAAGGAAGATGATACCAAGAGTGAACTATTTGGCCTACAAAGCTACAGGGGTTGGACAATGAAACTGAAACACCTGGTTTTAGACCACAATAATTTATTAGTATGGTGTAGGGCCTACTTTTGCGGCCAATACAGCGTCAATTCTTCTTGGGAATGACATATACAAGTCCTGCACAGTGGTCAGAGGGATTTTAAGCCATTCTTCTTGCAGGATAGTGGCCAGGTCACTACGTGATACTGGTGGAGGAAAATGTTTCCTGACTCGCTCCTCCAAAAACACCCCAAAGTAGCTCAATAATATTCAGATCTGGTGACTGTGCAGGCCATGGAGATGTTCAACTTCACTTTCATGTTCATCAAACAATCTTTCACCAGTCTTGCTGTGTGTATTGGTGCATTGTCATCCTGATACACGCACCGCCTTCAGGATACAATTGTTTGAACCATTGGATGCACATGGTCCTCAAGAATGGTTTGGTAGTCCTTGGCAGTGACGCGCCCATCTAGCACAAGTATTGGGCCAAGGGAATGCCATGATATGGCAGCCCAAACCATCACTGATCCACCCCCATGCTTCACTCTGGGCATGCAACAGTCTGGGTGGTACGCTTCTTTGGGGCTTCTCCACACCGTAACTCTCCCGGATGTGGGGAAAACAGTAAAGGTGGACTCATCAGAGAACAATACATGTTTCACATTGTCCTCAGCCCAAGATTTGCGCTCCTTGCACCATTGAAACCGACGTTTGGCATTGGCATGAGTGACCAAAGGTTTGGCTATAGCAGCCCAGCCGTGTATATTGACCCTGTGGAGCTCCCGACGGACAGTTCTGGTGGAAACAGGAGAGTTGAGGTGCTCATTTAATTCTGCCGTGATTTGGGCAGCCGTGGTTTTATGTTTTTTGGATACAATCTGGGTTAGCACCCGAACATCCCTTTCAGACAGCTTCCTCTTGCGTCCACAGTTAATTCTGTTGGATGTGGTTCGTCCTTCTTGGTGGTATGCTGACATTACCCTGGATATCGTGGCTCTTGATACATCACAAAGACTTGCTGTCTTGGTCACAGATGCGCCAGCAAGACGTGCACCAACAATTTGTCCTCTTTTGAACTCTGGTATGTCACCCATAATGTTGTGTGCATTTCAATATTTTGAGCTAAACTGTGCTCTTACCCTGCTAATTGAACCTTCACACTCTGCTCTTACTGGTGCAATGTGCAATCAATGAAGACTGGCTACCAGGCTGGTCCAATTTAGCCATGAAACCTCCCACACTAAAATGACAGGTGTTTAAGTTTCATTGTCCAACCCCTGTACAGTGGCATATTTGTGTGTCAAAATGGTTCAATAAGATCCAGACCTGAATCCAATCGAAGATTTTTGCCAAAACTTAAAAATTGATCTTCATAAACGCCTTCCATTCATCTTGACTAAGCCTGTGTTATTTTACGCAGAAGAATCAGCAGCAATTGTCAGTCTCCAGATGTGCAAAGCTGGTAGAAATATACCCTGAATGAACTGCTGCTGTCATTTCAATAAAAGGTGTTTCTTCAAAGTATTGACTCAAATGGGACTACATACAAATGCACGGCACACCTTTCAGATTTTTTTTGAAATTGAATTTGAAGGCTATATATTATTTTCTTACACTTCACAATTGGTCACAAATCCCAATAAAACACAATAAAGTGTGTGGTTGTGATATAGCAAATGTGAAAAACTATGAATAGTTTTACAAGTCACTTTATATTTCTGTGCCGTTCATCCCAACAAGAAGAGTTATTAATACTCGGCAGCAACACTGGCAACACTGTATGCACTTACATTTTGTGATAGTTTCCAAGTAATAATATATACTCTAACGTTGTTGCCAGCATATTTTAGTCAGCAGGTAACAGTTCTGAGATTGGCTATGTAACTTCCTTCTATTTCTTTCTGAACAGGAATGCAGCAACCTGCAGAGAAACCTAGTTGTATCAAACAGGCTGTTGCTGCTTAGCAAGAGACTTGTGATAAAATGTAGATAAAGCATGGAGGGCTAAAAACTACAGACAAGGGGTCCTCTGGGGCTAAGTTCTGATACTTCTAATCAAAAAGGTCAAGTAAAGGTTTAGAACTGCTAGTCCAGTACACAGCATACTTATTAATGTTCATCGTTCATAAAGCCAAATTATTTTTAACTCACTTTACAAATATGGATTATCTCAAAACACATACTATGTTACTATTTTTGTGGGCTGTTTACAAAAATAGAAGTCACATTTGGCAAGTTACGCAAGAAGCTTTGTAATGAACACAGGTTTGGATCAGAGATCTAAATTCTATAGGGATGTCCCAATAAAAACCCTTTGTCTCAGATACCAGCCCAAGACATTTAAGATTAGCCATTTGCCAAAACCATGTACCATTTTACTTCATCATTAAAATCAGTAATGTCAATGCCACATACTGTATATGCTTAAATTTTGTCGTAACCGGAGTTTCTGCAGGGATGCCTTACTAGGTTGCCCCAACTTTGAGTTAACTAGGCTAAGGAAACTACCATAGTTTTTGACAAAATATCGCCTAAAATGTGCAACACATTATCCTTTCCCTCTAAAGATAAATCTCAGTTGACACATACGGCTACAGTCTTCAATAAATTGACATCTTGCTCCTGTTTTCATGTGAAGAAGTTTGGTAAAGTGGTAGGCAAAAGTTAGCATGTTGCCTCTCTGTTTTGATATGACTCTTTGATAATAGAAATTTCATTGCAGTTCCAGTTCATCATTTGAGGTTAAACCTTACAGAAAAGGTTGTTCTCCTGCTTCATAAATTGAACCCTTTGCTTTAAGCATTGTAAAATTGAATGATTCGTGTTTTATGAAACAGTAACAATAAATTTTATTTAAAATGCACATTTCAAGGCACACAAGGTCACCTTACAAAATAAAATAAAATAGAAAAATTAAAATATTAAAAACAACTGAGTGTCTGAGTTACTCTTGTCTACACAGACAGTTGGGAAATCTTCACAGTCGTGAAGCTGCAGAAGCCTGTACAGTCTCTCTTTCAGTGTGAGCATCAATGTAAATAGTGAAAAACAGTTAAATTGTTAGGAAAGGCTAAGATTTGTTGGACTAAAAACACATTAAATGCTTATAATACAGTTTTGAAAGCTATACATATGAAAACCATGGTTGTAAAGAAAACCTTGTCACATGAAACACAGCTGCATGGCTCCCTGTCCAACACTATGGATGAGGCAGACATAAAGTAACAGGGAGTATAATTTACGGCTAGTCTGAGAGAGACTAAGACAAATGTGTACTTCTACTGTCTGAAAACAACTTCAATCTACAAAAACATCATGGTATGCTATGCAAACGCTATTTTATTTACCTTTAAATAATTAACACATTTGCATTGAGTTATTTACTCAGAAGCATTTCCCATTTACTTTGGAAATTAAGGTTGGAGGCGGCGCACCACTAATGATCTTCCTGTTAAACACATACTGAACAGAACATGTAAAACATTTCTAGTCAGAGTTGCTACCTCCTATCACCTCCTATCTATGTTCATCTGCTTCTGTATAAATATTCAGCCAACACAAAAGTGATTATGGCTTAAAGATTCATAAAATAGTATTTGCATAATATTTGAGGTTCGAGTTGTTGTAAGACAATATATAAGTCCATTTAGGGTCAGGGCCCACTCAGATTAGTCTTAAACTTTAGTCCAATACACTATATCTAATCTGGATTTATACTAAATGAAGACATAGGTAAGACATTAACCGTTTATAAACTTTAACCAGAGTTGCAACGTAGAAATCCTGAACTATCCCTTTAAGCTGTGCTCTCCGTTGAAGCCCCCTTCTCCCACTTTTGTTCAACTTCTTGAACGCCTCACATGGGTGTTCCATTAGCTGCCTGAAGAAAATAACTGTTAAAAGCAGCAGCGGCGGCGTTACGGCGGCGTCCTTCACTGGTTGACTCCTCTTTTAGCGTGCCACTCGTCTTTAAATGCCGGTTTTAGATTAAATTCCGTTAGCAGCCTCCCTCGGATGTTTTTAAACTACTATAATGGAGTGTCGAGTCTTGTCTATCCAGAGTCATGTTGTCAGGGGTTACGTAGGGAACAAGTCTGCAACATTTCCGTTGCAGGTGAGTAGAAATACATTCTGTTCTTAGATCACTGCTTTACCAGAAGAAAGCGTTGTGTTATCAGTCAGACCAGAGACTGGAAACTTGCCTTGTTTGCGTTAAAACTGCGCCTTTTACATTTACGTGACAAATGTGATGTTAAACCTGTCTGTAACGACTTAATATCTCAGGCCGGTTTTTATATTTAAGACCGGTCAACAAATCAGCGAAGTGTGAAGTGCATTTGTATTTGCCCCTCTTGAGTTAGTACTTTGTAGAACTACCTTGTGCTGCAATGACAGCTGCAAGTCTTTTGGGCTATGTCTCTATTAGCTTTCCACATTTGGAGTCTTACATTTTTTGCAAAACAGCTAAAGCTCAACCAGATTAAATGGAGACTGCCTATTAACATACTGTTTCAAGTCTTGCCACATATTCCTAATTAGATTTGGGGTTGGACTTTGAGTGTTTACATAAATATGTGTTAGTAAACGATTCCATTGTAGTTCTGGCTGTATGTTTAGGGTTGTTGTCTTGCTGCAAACTAAACCTCCTCCCCAATCTCAGGTTAGTGCAGCCTCCGATAGTTTTTTCCAGGACTGCCCTGTATTTAGCTGTATTTAGTATTTAGCATCAGCATGATGTTGCCACCACCATGTTTAGCTCTAGGGATCATGTGTCCATGGTAACGGCAGTATTAAGTTTTCTGCCGCATGTAGGCCAAAACGTTTTCATTTGGTCTCATCTGATCAGAGCACCTTTTTCTCTGTATTTTTTCTTTGGTCCCTAAATGTCAACTGAAAATGGGACCTGGTCTGATTTGTATTTGTAGAAGATTTTGAAAACCATGGACCTTCTATTACGAATCTGCGGTACTTCATGTTGTCTGTCAGATTAAATCCAAATGAAATATTTTTTATCTTGTAGTTTTAATATGACAAAATGTGAGACAACTAAGGAATATAAGTACTTTTTGCAAATCACTCTAAACTGAAAGGTCTAAAGTTGCATTGTTGGACGTCTTTCTTTTAAATGCCAGAAATTGACTCTTTCTGTTATGCTTGTAGAAACTGAACCTGACTGAAACTGACCTTTGAGTCAGTAAAGGCTAAACTGGACCAAGGACATTTTATTTCTCTACATTAGAAAGTTTAACGTAAATCTTTAAGCTCTCTAGTTTCTAGCAGCCTATCACGACCAAGTAAATAATGCAGCACAACCCAGTTTGAAAAGAAAAACACAAGGATGCTGTACCAGTATGCTAATTCCCAATGAGCTATTGGCTAAAAACTAATCGTTGTTAGTGTGATGCATAACTTCATGAAAGTTAGGTAATTTGATGAAGATGGTAGGTTTGACTGGCCTTGAAGAAGTCTAAAACAACTGAATAGTATCTGAATGTTTAAGAAACAGGAAAAAATCAAGCTGATGGAGGATCGGAGAGATTCACCGTCTCTCTGTTGATCCATTTACTGTTTGGTCTCTCCGGGAATCACCGTTTGGATGGAAAACAGAATTTTATCCTCAGCCCCACTGTTCTCACTGTTCAGGGACATTGAGACACTTATTCGGGTCACTGAAGTGGTGTGGCAATGTTATTGTTCTCTCCTTTCACAGCTGCCTTCATTCCTGTTTTTCCAGGTGCTGGGCTTTGAAGTGGACTCCGTCAACTCTGTGCAGTTTTCCAATCACACAGGTTGGTTGCGTGTCTTCACTGCAGTTCGTAATGCCGTCCTCCACAGAGAGGCTTTACAGTGTTCTTTATACGCGTGCCGAGAAACACACGGTGTCCTTGAAATAGTCATTTCTATCGAAAGAAGAAGGGAGAAGCCCTCTTTTTTTCGGTTTAATTTAGTGCCAGGATGTTAATTCAGTTTGTTCAGAAGAGATCTAGCAAATACCGGTTCTAATGAAATTATGATGATAAAAATCACCAGATCCTCTGTGCTCATCCTTTGTTTATTTTTAACTGGATCAGACATGTTTGCATAAATACAACAAAAATCTAAAATATGCTTTCTTTGAATGTCTAGACAATCCCACTCAGTTGTCTTTAGCTGCAGCCCACTTGTTTCCCAGAAGTCCATTGTTGGTTGAGCCAAAATGTGACGCAGGCAAGAGGACAAAGAGTAGAGAGGGGGACACCAACCATCTTAATCATAGCTTACTCTCCCAGAAGCAAATGTAAAAATGTATTCTCAGCAATCACGGTGTGACAAAGTTATGTTTCTGTGTAGTTTCTTAACTCGGCACAAACGAAAAAAGGCGACCTTTCAAGAAAAAATGGATTGTTTTCATGCCTTTTTCCTGAAAAGACACAGATATAACATAGTTGTAGAAATCTATCCATCAGTTCTTTCAGTTTAGATTTAAAGCAACCAATTAAGACAAAATAAATCATTAATGACCCCCCTCATCTGGCAGAGTAAAGGAGTGAACCACAGAGTTAATCTGTGATTTATTTACTTGTAAGGAAGGGTTCTGTATGCATGCTTTATCTGCCTGTTTTAAACAAAGCCACCAGGTTCAGTGATGTGGACTTAGCGTTTAACCAAAAACTAAAAGTTAATGGTTTTCTAAGAACCACCTCATCCAGGTTCAGCTCACAAAAAAGAGCCGACTCTTCCTCAGTCTGTTAGAAAACTAAGTTTAAATAAGGTCTTCTTGGACCTTGTTTAAAATAATTTGTGCTTTCTGTCACTTTTTGTTGCGTTGTGCTGCTATGTATATTTTGTCAGAACATAAAACCGTATCGAGATTTCATCTTGTCAAAGAAATACCTCACGAAACTGTTAAAAGAACAAACTTATCTTAGAGGATGGCTGTTTATTGGAAAAAAGTAAAACATCTTCACCCAGAATGTAACTGGATCACCGTTACATACTGAAAATTTGTAGACTAGATTGCATAAGTATGTGCGGTAGTTTGGACTTGGGACATAGGTCTGAAGAGGCGGTGCCTTGTTACCTGAAGTAACTTTACATGCTTGAAATAATCCCTGGATGTTAAGAACTCGTCTCTGTTTATGAGTTTCATTGATCGATTGAAGTGCTGTGGTGTCTATTAGCCATGGTTTATTCTGTCCTCACTTTTAGTCCAGAAAAGTAGCACTTAATTGGTTCAGCCTTATCGGCCGTATATTGTTGATGCATTTGATGCACCTGTGGAAAACACTGTTCATGGGTTTTTCCATCATGGCAGTTCCAGTGGTAAACTGGTGTCTATCAGAGCTTACTTAGCATCAGGTGATTTAAGGCAGTTTTCCATTCATGGTTCCGCTCCGCTCTGCTGGACCTCGCTCTCCTCAGCATCACACCTCAGCCCCACCTCCAGCCGTCAGCATCGTGTGCTGTGCTTCATAACTGTGCTGCGATGTCCAGTAAAATCCGTGGCTTGTCATTCTCTCCACTACCTCGGCGAACACAGTCATGTGATAGACAAATGCCGTATTGGTTTCCATCTTTGCAAGCACCAAATCTGTCACCTTAAAACTGTTGGCATCTCAACACCATCTTCTATCTGGGCCAGAGGAAAGAACCATCGAGACTGGGGCTGGAGGTCGGCTCATGGAGACCAACAACCAAACAAAAGCTTTAAAAATCTCCGCTTACATTCACTTTTGATCTGCTGAATTTAAAATAAGAATCAGTAAAATCTCTGAGCTTGAAAGTCTGATTAGCTAATTGAATATCTCTTATCTTTC
This sequence comes from Crenichthys baileyi, assembly GCA_036173005.1. Taxonomy (NCBI): domain Eukaryota; kingdom Metazoa; phylum Chordata; class Actinopteri; order Cyprinodontiformes; family Goodeidae; genus Crenichthys; species Crenichthys baileyi. The sequence goes on from JAHHUM010001168.1 coordinate 550,816, forward strand.
TGCTGTTTACTTTGATATCATAGAGTTTTTATTAGGTCAATGCACAGCATATAGCTGAAGCTGCAACGCTTCTTTTCCAATAATCCATAAATTAAAAAAATTATTTCTTAGATGCTGTTGGTTCGTTTATATAAACAGGTAGGGTTATGAAATCCAGTCAGTCGATCGGGATTGTGTAGCGTTCACAAATGTCGCCTGTTGTTTGACATTGTTGTTTAACGTTAATAAAGTAACCAGGGGTTTTGGGGGGGATCTGTTTGCAGCGGTATTGAGATAAAAGGATGCATTTAGTTGGGAGCATAACAGAGAGAGGCAGACCTTTGCTGCATGCTTTTAGTGGCGTAATGACGTAACTGCGAGTTGGCTTTCTGTGGGGAAAACTGAACAACTTCTTTTATGGAACAAGGTAAAAACTGGCCCCAGCAACAGCTTAGGTTAAGTACCGGAACCACTTCAATGGTAAAGTCCTAAGTCCGGACAGTCACTAAGAAACTGTGCTGAAGGCCTAACTAAGCAGTGTGAAGAAAGCAAACCGTTTGCCACTTAAAGCAACTCATTCAGTAAACGTTTAAATTTTAGCCAAGTGTATATGAGTAGACATATGCTGGTAATCAGTTACATGGCTGAAAAATGGCTGTTACACTTTTCCCTTACTTACCAGAACAGCAAATTCAGCTGGTTGGAGACATTTTGGTCATGAAAAACAGGGACAGTTAAAGAAGCTTCATCCATCTTTTATTAATGGTAACCTTGTTTTAAAACTACAGTGGTCAAGCTGGTGGCAGAATTTCTGTAATATTGTTGTTATTCTCCCAGTTCTGCTCTATGACGAGCAGAACTCCTAAAATAAAATGTTGTTGATGACGTTATGAATGTTGCATATCAGAATGGAAATGTCACCCTGGTTTGAGGAGCAGTTACCTTGACTCCAGTGAGAATTTCTCACCAATTCTCTAAAGATCCCTCGGACTGATCGTCTGCAGGTGATATACTGACTGCTCATAAATAGTTCACACCACCACACTTAGAAAAATAACCCCGTCAGTTCACTCTTAACTCTTCATCTTTTAAAAGTCTGCAGCTGTTTAGATTTAAGTATTTCTTTTTTATTATTATTTATTAAAGCTATATGTTCATGCCTGAACTCGGGGTCTCTATGTTTCTCCTGGGTTTTGAAAACTAGTGTCAGCAGCCAAAAACAAGAGAAAGGGTTAGTTTTAGGGAGTTTAAAGACAGCTTTAGGAGGAGTTCTTAATAGACCTCTCAGGCTTTTCAAATGTCGTCCATTTTTCATTTCTTTTTTGAACTGATGTAACCACATGCTAGGAGAAAAACTGGTGCTCTCCTTTCCCACAAATATCAGGGACCTTTGAGACCCAGTTTGACTGGAAACATGTTGCTCACAGCCGCATGAAGGAAAACAATAGCCTGGTGAAACTAGGAGGGCTCAAGACACATGGAGAGATGATGGGATTATTTTCTGAGCTTCATCTGCCAAAATATGTGAAGAATGTTCTTCCTCCAAAGGATTTAGAGACATTTACATTAGGATCACTTGAATTCATATCAACATCAGGTCTTTGGGAACATGAAGCACTTCTGTTTTGAAACGTTCATCCTAAATTATTCAGCTGTAATCCTTGCGCTAGTTTTTTCTGGTACATGTAAACATGTTCCCTCCTGCGACCACAGCACATGTTTCTGCTTTGCTGTGAGCTTTCCTTGTAGTGGTGCATTTACTGGCTCAGTGTCAAGCTTCGTGTGGAGGGTACCAAAATCATGTCTTGGCGTGTGTGTGTGTCCATTTTGTCCCTGATCATTTGCAATCAGAACAGCTTCTTCGGGTTTATTCTAGGTTAGGGCTGAACAGGAGACAAAGGAAAGAGGGAGCTGGCCTCCAGGATACAACGTTCCCATTCAGTCAGTGTGGAGGCCCCCTTTTTTTGGCCCTGGAATGGCACAAAGAGTTTGAAGCTGGACAGGCAGCGCAAAGAGGAGGACTTTCTATTAGTCGTGTTTTACCAAGTTCTGTCGACATACGTTTTTATTTTCACACATTTTTAGTTGTCTGTAAACTCTCATGATTTTTTAAAATCTTTTTTCTTTTGTAGGTTGTTTGTGAGATTTATCGTGGTTTCAATCAAATCCAGCCCGCCTTAAAACATCAACCTTACTTTTGCCCGGTTCCTTTCTGTTCAGGCTACGCCCACTGGAAGGGACAGGTGCTGACCGCCGAGGAGCTGAACGTGCTGTACGAAGGCATCAAGCTCAATGAAGTGAACCAGTATGACTATATTCTCACAGGTGGGTTTAGGATGACCAGAGGCTCTACGAGGACGCTTGGGGCATAAAAGTCTGAATATTTCAACTTTATTGTCAGGTTCCATGAACAAACCTTTTGTGTGATGGACCAACTTAAAGCAGTTCTTAATTGCAAAGTAGAGGGAAAGAGATTTGTTGTATTTTTACAAATAAAAGTCTGGATGAGTGTGTTGTACATGTGTAAATAACTATCTCTGGGGCAAACAGCTTGCTGCAGAAGGATTTGCTGGTTTTGCTATAGGAAGTTTGCTTAAAAAAAAACATTATTATTTCTACTTGAGCAGCATGAGTTGTTGGAAACCTGCTATATAAATAAATTTGACCTTGACCTTGAACAGCATCATGGTACCAAAGAACACAGCAGAGAGGTCAGAGATAAAGTGGTGGAGACATTTTAAGCTGGTTGGATCATAAAATAATATCCTGTTCTTCAAGCGTGTCACAGAGCACAGTTAAGTCCCTTATTGAAAGAAAGTCCATATGAAGTCCCGTTTATAGTTTGCAACTGCACATCACCTAGATGAAACCATCCTTACCGTGATGCACAGTGGTGGCAGCATTATACTTTGGGGTGCTTTTCTTCAGCAGGGATAGGGAAGCTGGTAAGAGTTGACAGGTGGAGGTAAATTCAGGGCAGGACTACAATAAAAACCGTGAGACTACGAAGCCCTGAGACTGGGGAGGATGTTCACCGCAGCAGATGCTCACACCGGACACAAATGACATTGCCCAAAATGCTATAGAGCACAAAGTGGAGGAAGCACAGATGAGACGGAGAGGAAAGAAGAAAGCAGGCATATATGGTTAATGATATGGGCCTCGCAATATTTACTGTTTTGTAATATCATGCAGCCCTACCTTTTTACATACAGCCAGAGCTACAATGGAGTGGTTTAGTTTAAAGCATATTCATGTGTTAGAATGTCCCAGTCAAAGTCCAGACTCAAGTACATTGAATTTGTGTAAAGAAAACTGACGTTAAAAGAGGTTCTTCTTTCAGTCTGACTGAATTTGAGGGATTTTGTCAGAAGACTGGGGAACGGACCCAAAAAGGCGTGATTCTACTATTGACTCAGGGAAGGCGAATACAGATGTATGCCACATGTTTCCAATTTTTATTTTCTAAAAATGTTTGAAGACTCTGTATCATTTGGACAGAAATATTTGCAGTAAACACAGCACTGAATTTTGGATGTTCCTGTGTTTAACTGTACTAACAATCTGCCTTTTTGTTTGAATTATTTTGTTTGGACAAACGTTATTTTTTTCAACTCTGAATTTTATTTGCAGTTTATGAATAAATTATCTTAGAGTACAATCTCTAAAGCGGTTAAATGCTGCCAGACATGTTGACCTCCTGATTTATTTTATGCAGCAACGTGTAATGGAACAGCAGTGACAGGAAAGGGTTATTTGTAGTGTTGTTTTGATGTATTGTCGTCTGAAAGAAACACCTCATAGTGCATAAAAAGAATAACTTAATTATCTATGTTTTTAAGCAGTGTGATTGGCCGTTAAACCTCTGAGTGACTGTTAACCTCTTCAGGCCATTAACACGTGTTTTTGACAGGAAAATATCTCTCAAAAACCTTTTTGCCGAAACATTTTTCAACCAATCCAGAAAAACCTGTTGCTGCCAATGAAATGTGTTTGTTTAAGCCAGTTTTTAAGTAAATGTGATCATTCGTACATTATTATTTATTTTTATTCACCATAAATGTAAAATGGGCACTCAGCATGGGTCTTTGTTTTCTCTTTATTTTCCTACATGTGGTGGTGTTTCATTTGATTAAGTAGACGAGAGACTGCTGACCTGTAGTCTGCGCGTGGAGCAGAACATGCTTAAAAATATTATAGGATGCTTAACTCGGTCAGATTGTTATCGAGCATCAAAAGCACCGACCTAAAGTAAACGGTCATGTTTTTTTTTTATTCGTTTTTCCCTAAGGGTACAGCAGGGACACATCCTTCCTGGAAGCAGTGGTTGATATTATCCAGGAAATAAAGAAGGACAACCCCAGCTTGGTATATGGTGGGTTTACATGATTTTCCAGTTTAAAACAATAAAACCTGCCTATGTTTTTTGTTTTTTATTAAATGATGCCAATTTTTTTATTACAGTTTGCGATCCTGTCATGGGAGACCATGGTGCTATGGTAAGATTCCATGTTTTTTCCTTGCATCATAAGAGATCCGATAACTGCCTTGACATTTAAAGCTGTAAATCTGTGATCTGCTAAAAAAGCTGACCTTGGCTGTTGAAGAAATACTTCTCTGTATTTGTCAGTATGTTCCAGAGAACCTGCTGCCTGTCTACAAGAACAAAGTAGTGCCTTTGGCGGATATTCTCACCCCAAACCAGTTTGAAGCAGAGTAAGTGCATTTTAAAGCTCCTATCCCAGTTACCCAAAACACATGGGATAGTTGAAGAGCACACAGATGCACTAAGTGTGTGGTTTACATCTCTGGTTTCATCAGGTTGTTAACTGGGAGGAAAATAAACACAGAAGACGATGCTGTTAAGGTGAGTGTTCTGAACATTTCCTTTTTGTTGTATTTGGATTTACATTTGGACTTCAGTCTTTGGGAAAGCAGGTACATTATCTGTTCTCCAGGTGATGGACTTGCTTCATGAAATGGGTCCAGACACTGTGGTCCTCACCAGTACAGATCTGCTCTCAAAACACGGGGACCAGTTCTTGGTGGCACTTGGGAGCCAAAAAATAAGTAAAGTATTGAGTCTGTTTTTTCCACTACAAGGATAATGAGCACTGAACATGACAACATTTTTCTCAGTAAATCTGTTACTAATGAGCCTGTTAGGGGCTTTTTTCCTCTTTCTTTTATAGAAAAATAGCTTATTCCAACTGGGAACATCGGATATCAGGCAGGGGGATAAGGAGTTCATAGAGTAGCCCTGAGTTTATAATTAAATATGGCTGCCATGTGTATAAAAGGTAGTGAAAGTTGCCTATATAAACCATTTATTAGGGTTTTGGGTGGGTTACACATAGTACTGTACAATTTGTATTTGTTAATATGTACCTTTTTTGGGTTTGAACAATTAAAAAAAGGAGAAAAATGTATTATTATTAGCTTGTGTTGCTAATAGTAGTCTGCAAACAAATATCACAGTTTTCGGACTTGCAATGAAATTGCGCTGAGCTCTGGGGCGATGTCACTCCCGGTCATGAGGTTTAACTCCTTAGACAAATCAAACACAGTACTGGGTTATGCAGCAGCACAATAATCCTAAGGAAAACCAGCAAGTCCACCTCTGAATGGCTCAAAATCAAGGTTTCGGAGTGGCCTAGTCCAAGTCTGGACTCAAATTCAATTTAAATGCTATGACTTGAACTTAAACACACTGTTCATGCTTAAAAAATCTTTGTGGCAAAATTAAAACAATTCTGCAAAGATGAGAGGGCCACAATTCCTTCATGTGATGGAAACGACTCATTGACACTTACCACAAACTCTTGATGACAGTTGTTGCTGCCAAGGTTCCCACAACCAGTTATTACTGTTAGAGAACAATTAACACTTCTCATAGGGTCAGGTTATTGGATAGCTCTTTTCTCAATAAATGAAGTTATGATTTGAAAATGATATTTGTACACACGTGGACAAAATAGTTGGTACCCCTCGGTTAATGAAAGAAAAACCCACAATGGTCACAGAAATAACTTGAATCTGACAAAGGTAATAAATATTAAAAATTCTATAAAAATGAACAAATGAAAGTCAGACATTGCTTTTCAAACATGCTTCAACAGAATTATTTAAAAAAATAAACTTATGAAAAAGGCCTGGACAAAAATGATGGTACCTTTAACTTAATATTTTGTTGCACAACCTTTTGAGGCAATCGCTGCAATCAAACGATTCCTATAACTGTCAATGAGACTTCTGCACCTCTCAGCAGGTATTCTGGCCCACTCTTTATGAGCAAACTGCTCCAGTTGTCTCAGGTTTGAAGGGTGCCTTTTCCAGACGGCATGTTTCAGCTCCTTCCAAAGATGCTCAATAGGATTTAGGTCAGGGCTCATAGAAGGCCACTTCAGAATAGTCCAATGTACAGGGATGCTCTTCTTGGGTGTTTTTAGCTGTGTGTTTTTAGCAAAGCAGCCCCAGATCATAACCGAGCCTCCTCCATGTTTCACAGTAGGGACAGTGTTCTTTTCTTCATATGCCTCATTTTATCTGTCTGCGAACATAGAGCTGATGTGCCTTGCCAAAAAGTTCAATTTTTGTCTCATCTGTCCATAGGACATTCTCCCAGAAGCTTTGTGGTTTGTCAACATTTAGTTTGGCAAATTCCAGTCTGGCTTTTTTATGATTTGTTTTCAACAATGGTGTTCTCCTTGGTCGTCTCCCATTAAGTCCACTTTGCCTCAAACAATGTCGGATGGTGCGATCTGACACTGATGTTCCTTGAGCTTGAAGTTCACCTTTAATCTCTTTAGAAGTTTTTCTGGGCTCTTTTCTTACCGTTCGTTTCATCCGTCTCTTTGTTTTGTCATCAATTTTCCTCCTGCGGCCACGTCCAGGGAGGTTGGCTACAGTCCCATGGATCTTAAATTTCTTTTTTTTTTTTTTACCGTGTCCTGTCCGGCAGAGTAGCGCTCAGAATTGTTGTCAGAGTGCCAAGAAATTGCCCAACAGATTTACTTTCACAAGCAGAGCATCACAGCTATTGCTTTAAGGCTCTGCTTGATATTTAAAAAAGAAACTTTATTATAAACTTCTTTGGAGCTTAAATTTCTGAATAATAATTGCAACTGTAGTCACAGGAACATGAAGCTGCTTGGAGATGGTCTTATAACCTTTACCTTTAACATGCTTGTCTGTAATTTTCTTTCTAATCTCCTGAGACAAATCTTTCCTTTGCTTCCTCTGGTCCATATTGAGTGTGGTACACACCATGTCACCAAACAGCACAGTGACTACCTGTAGCCCTATATATAGGCCCACTGACTGATTACAAGAATGTAGACACCTGTGATGCTAATTAATGGACACACCTTGATTTAACATGTCCCTTTGGTCACATTATTTTCAGGGGTATCATCATTTCTGTCCAGGCCTGTTTCATGAGTTTATTTTTTAAAATAATTCTGTTGAAGCATGTTTGAAAAGCAATGTCTGACTTTCATTTGTTCATTTTCATAGAATTTCTATTCATTATTACCTTTGTCAGATTCAAGTTATTTCTGTGACCATTGTGGGTTTTTCTTTCATCCACCGAGGGATACCAACAATTTTGTCCACGTGTGTATTTAACTGGATCATCATTTTAATTATCGTTTAACTTGAACAGTAGAGATCTGTAAGGGGCACAACCCTTTTCACTACACTGTAATTACTGAGAGAAACGTTGACATGTTGGATATTGTCTTCTCTAGTGTATGTACTTTCCCCTTTTTTATGTATACAGTAAATCTGCACATTCTGATTGTCCTCTGCCTATAATGTTGGTGATTATGAGATCCTTGTGTCCTGTTCAGGGAAACCAGATGGGACCAGCACCAGCCAGAAAATCTGCCTGGACATCCCTAAAGTCGATGCTGTATTTGTGGGGACGGGGGACCTGTTTGCTGCCATGCTGCTCGCCTGGACTCACCATCACCCCAAGGACCTAAAGGTGCTGTTTTTTAGTAAAACGTCCCTGAGATTTTACTGCATGTGCAACATCTAAATATGTCCCCAACTTCTTTTAAAAGTAAATTGCAGTTCATTGTAACCTCGTCTTCTTTTGACTTTTCAGACTGCCTGTGAAAAGACGGTTTCACTTATGCACCATGTCATTAGGAGGACCATCACTTACGCCAGTGGTAGGGTTTGTTGTTATTTTTGTGTCTTAGGCTTTCTGTTTGTTTCCAAGTTGTTTTCTGGACAACTGGCTGCATCTCTTTAGTATTGTTGGATTTAGTCATGCGGCTGATTGGAGAGAAATGAACAGTTGCCATTATTTGATTCTAAAGTATGTTCAGCTTTTTCACATTTGTGTTTTTTCAGGTTTGTGTATTTTAGTAGTCCTACATTTAGTAGGAATTTAACACAATATATATATATATATACTGTAGTATATAAAATGTATGTAACAAAAAAAAATGAACGGTGTGACATGACTTCATTTGCATTCAGCCCAACTGATTCAATACTTAGCAGAACCACCTTTTTCTGGAATGATGGCTGAACATCTTTTGGGGTATGTCTCTACCAGCTTTGTACAGCTAGAGATGGAGATTTCTGCTCATTCTTCCTTGGAAAAATATCTCAGTTTCAATTGAATTGGATGGGAAGTGTATGTGAACATGAATGTTCTTGTTTTGCCTGGAGCTCATGAATATGTTTTGATTTAAACCGTTCCATTGTGGTTCTGGCTAAATGCCTCATGACCCCAAGTCTTGTCCTTCTGGAAGTGAGCCTCTGTCCTTCTCTGTAGAAAGCTCCATCCATCTTGCCATCAATTCTGAGCAGCTTTTCTGTCTCTGCAGAAGAAAAACATCCCCACAGCATGATGCTGCCATCCTAATGTTTCTTTGCAGGGATGATGTTTCCAGGCACCTTCTAACACATTTTTGCTCTTTCTGGATCTCTTGGCTGTTTCTATGATTAATACTCTCCCTCCCCGGTTTGTCAGTTTAGGTGAATGGTCTTACCTTGCTCAGTTTGCAGCTGTGCCTTCCTCTATTTTCAGAAGATTTTTTATTTGTTTTATAAGCTAACCCTGTCTTGATTAGGCTGTTTGTTCACTAATGTTCTTCAACAAACCTCTGAGGTCTTCACAGAACAGCTGGATTTATGCTAAAATTGAATTTCCCACAGACAAACTGGATTTTCTTATGGGTGTCTGAGTAGAAGGGCTTGAGTCCAAATACCCAAAACACATTTATGGTTTTAATTGTAAAATTATGTAGAAAACTGCTAATATTTTCCTCTAACTTGACAGTTATGCTCTGTTTTGTGTTGGTCTATCACAAAAATCCCCAAAAAATCCATTGAAGGTTTTGGTTGTGCTGTGACAAAATGTGAAAAAGTTTAAGATGTATGAATACTTTTGCAAATGAAAGCTGCAAAGAGCCAAAAGGTCTACGGCAAGAATTTATGTGTCCTCCTTTCCTGCAGAAATGGCTGGCCCTGGGAAGAAGCCCAGTCCTGCTCAGCTGGAGCTGAGGATGGTACAGAGCAAAGCCGACATCGAGAACCCTTCCATCGTTGTGGAAGCTAAGGTCTTGGAGAAGTCTTCGGACCAAAAGCGGTAGACTTCCTGCCAACATTCACAAAACATTGGTACGAATCCAGTCGGTCAGCCATGTAGGACTTACTCATTAATGACAGCATTCGTGTCTGCCTCTGTCAGCAGGATGTGTGGTATGTAAACACTCTAGTATCACTGCCATATGTGTCAGTGTTATGGTATGTGTAGATGACATCTGCCCCTCAGTTATAACAAAAATCATAAAGTTGTTCGTATATTGTTCTAGAATAGTAAAAGTGAGACCTTTCTATAAAGCAACTCATTCCAGTTCTCTTTAAAAGACAACCAGTCTTGTTTGCATGACCATGCATTTGCCTGTTTGGACTGGCCAGGACCATTGACATCTAATTAGAAGCACAAGGCTCCAGTTTGTTATGACTTTAAAACAGCCTTTAAGTAAATTGTTGTTATCTCATGAGTTTAGAAACTGCTCATATGTGTTAAACATTTAATGAAACCAATCTGAACATGATCTAGTGTCACTAACACTGTTAATTCCACTTTGTTTCATTTTAAACAAAATGTAACTTTGATGATAATCATGTTAATAGCTAATGTAAAAAGCAGTTATTTTTAATCACTTTTTAATTATGCAATGCTTTATTGAACTAGCAGGTGTGTAAGATTCATGTCCTATCTCAAATTGAGGTATTTGCACTGATAATCTTTAATATATTCACAAGTGATGGCTGTTTTCGTTTCGGACTCTGTTGTTATGAATCATAAAGGGCCCGTACGATAGACCGCACTGTATAGCCTTAACAGGGTTGGAGGGAAAAAAACGATACTGGTCATGAATGTTTTAGCAGAACCTTACATGTAGTGTTGGAGAGTCAAGTGCCAAGCCTTTAACTGTTGCTCATTTGTAGAGCAATGTAATGAACAGAGAAAATAAACGACTGATCTTTTACTGAGAAGGTGTTGGTTCTGTTTTTATTGATGTTTTTTGACTGGTTTTGAGGTGGTCTTCCAAATCCAAATGCATTTGGGGTTTTTTCAGTTATTGAGATTTGAAGGTGCTGCCTCTGGTGTGACATGGCTCTAAATTCAGCAGAGTAATTCTGGCGAACTGATTTGGGAATTTAAAAAAGGGAAATAATGAGCCACAGAGTTTCTACCAGCATCTAAACAAGACATACTGCAGCGATGTTCATGTACAGTTCCAGTCAGATGTTTACAAGCAGACATAATTGTTTCAAGGGCTTACTGATAACAAAACACTTGGGTGCACAAGTTAAATTTTTTTTTCATGATACCACAAAGTGTCAAAATCATACAAAAAGGCTCATTTATATACATAACCACTATTGAATGTCACGTAACAAGTTGCAGAGGAGCCACTCACTTTTTGTGGCCATAACCAACACTCTGGCTGGCTATTTAACCACTATTCTGAGAAGAATCGGTAGACAATGGAGATCATTTAAATTGGTTTGTTTTCGGGCACAGCACACAGAATAGTGGCTTCAGTCCTCAATGCACCTGTCCCTGGTACGAGGCCTGACCCCGGCAACCTGTGCTGCATGTCTTCCCCCTCTCTTCACCCCAGTTCCTGTCTGCCTACTTTCAAATTAGAATAAAGGCTAGTAGTGCTACAAAAAAAAAAAAAATGTTTTTAAGCACAGACCCGACTTGAGTTGAGGTCAGTCAGAACTGCCTTAATCCTTCGTGGCCTAGATTCAACAAGGTACTGGAAACATTCCTCAGAGAGTTTGGTCCATATTGACATGATAGCATCACATAGATGCTGCAGATTTGTCGGCTCCACATCCATGAGGCGAATTTCCCGTTCCACCACATCCCAAAGGTGCTCTATTGGATTGAGATCTGGTGACTGTGGAGGCCATTTGAGTCCAGTGAACTCATTGTCATGTTCAAGAAACCAGTCTGAGATGATTCATGCTTTATGACATGGCGCGTTATCCTGCTGGAAGTAACCATCAGAAGATGGGTACACTGTGGTCATAAAGGGATGGAGATGGTCAGCAACAATACTCAGGTAGGCTGTGGCGTTGACATGATGCTTAGTTGGTACTAAGGGGGCCAATGTGTGCCAAGAAAATATCCCCCACACCATTACACCTCCACCACCAGCCTGAACCGTTGATACAAGGCAGGATGGATCCATGCTTTCATGTTGTTGACGCCAAATTCTGACCCTACCATCCGAATGTCGCAGCAGAAATCGAGACTCATCAAACCAGACAACATTTTTCCAATCTTCTACTGTCCAATGTTGGTGAGCCTGTGCAAATTGTAGCCTCAGTTTCCTGTTCTTAGCTGACAGGAGTGGCACCTGGTGTGGTCTTCTGCTGCTGTAGCCCATCCGCCTCAAGGTTTGACGTGTTGTGCGTTCAGAGGTGCTCTTCTGCATGCCTTGGTTGTAACGAGTGGTTATTTGAGTTACTGTTGCCTTTCTATCAGCTCGAACCAGTCTGGCCATTCTCCTCTGACCTCTGGCATCAACCACCCACAGAACTGCTGCTCACTGGATATTTTTCTCTTTTTCGGACCATTCTCTGTAAACCCTAGAGATGGTAGTGCGTGAAAATTCCAGTAGATCAGCAGCTTCTGAAATACTCAGACCAGCCCACCTCAGCACCAACAACCATGCCACCTTCAAAGTCAAATCACCTTTCTTCCTCATTCTGATGCTCGGTTTGAACTGCAGCAGATCGTCTTGACCATGTCTACACGCCTAAATGTATTGAGTAGCTGCCATGTGATTGGCTGATTAGAAATCTGCGTTAAAGAGCAGTTGGACAGGTGTACCTAATAAAGTGGCCGGTGAGGGTAGGTGTATACATAGTCATATTCAAAAAAAAAATGTGTTCCACTGAAGATTGTCAGATTAAGAGTATTTTTTAAAATAACCTTTCAAAAAGCCCACATTTCTGTATTAAAAAAGTTGTTTTTTATTGGTCTGATGTAATTTTCTAACCTTAAATGTCTTATTTTCATTAGCTGTAAGATGAAAATCCTCATAATTAACAGAAATAAAGGGCTTAAAAACATCTTTTTGGGTGCAGGTAATCTATATAATGTGTCTCTTAATGACCCAAGTTATTGAAATGAACTTTTTAACAATATTCTAATTAATTGAATGGGTCTGTATATAATATAAACATGGGTGTTAGTAAAAATACTCAAATTCAAACATGTGGATGAAATTCTAGTTTTTTCCAATTCATCAAAGTTGTATTATCAGTCCAGCATTATAAAAAGAGTGGCTCGAATAAATAACTGAAACCCCAAAAATACTATAAAATGTATGTTCATGAGAAGTGTATGTAAGTTTCTAACTACAACTGTATAACCAAAGCATGTTTTTATATGAAGCTTTAAAAAGTCTGTGAGGCAAGGAAGTCTTAGTTGTCATGCCAGATGGTTTCTTTCTTGTGTGATGAGGGCCAGGTGACACAGGTCTGTTTCGCCAGCACTAATCCTCAATAAGACTAGCCAGCATTAGCCCAGATAACCAGGCAGGGCTTTATGTCTGGCCAACTGCAGCCTTAGCCCCACAGCAAGGCCAAAACAATTTATTTTTGAGGGGTTTGAAACAGAAAAAAAAATCATCTGTTCAGCTAGGCAAGGCAAGTTTATTTATGTAGCACCATTCACACACAAGGCAACCAACGTGCTTCAGAGGACACCAAGGAAGGAAAACAAATAAAATAACAAAGCACATGTGTAAAAGCACTAAATTAGAGAAACATTTGTTAAAATATAGATATTTTAAAAAGTTACAGGATGTCCTTAACCAAGGATTTCTCTTAGTGTTTCAGTCCTGAGGCTGCGTCTTGGTCCAGGTGTAGTTCTCCATACATACCAGCAGAGGGCTGAAGATGAGAAGGGATGCACAAAACTGGACAACAAGAACCAACACCCTTTAGTGTTGAAAAATAAATAAAATCCTTTACATCTAACCTTGTGTAACAAACTACAGGTGTATCTGAGAAGAAAGAATACTATGGAAAAGTTAATCTAATTTAATAATTATTTCAGAAAGTGACTGTCATAGAGATTCATTACACCCAGAGTGGTATGTATGGTGGCATATTGAGGAAAGTATGGTTATCATCAGAGCTCTGAAGTTTAATGGGAAGTTGAGAGTGAGATTATGTCTGCTGGTGTTGAATGAACTACAGATTATGGACGTTTTGGCCGCAGCGGCTCCTCTACCTCACTGTTCTCCCAACTGTTTTATTACGAAAAATGTCGTATTTTACATCATCCTTGCTACAAATAACCACAAATAGAAATCAAGATAACTGGTTAATCTAATAGATTTAGCCAAATATATAAATCAAACGTATGCATTTGACTGAAAACGCAGAAGCTTTTAAAATTAATGTAACTCTCTGCATTTCAGGGGACATTCATTTGCCAGTGTTTAAGTTCTAGTTTTAATACTCTTTAGTGTCAGATAGTTAGTTCTAATTAATAAGATTTAATATCCAGTACGATGACATTTCTAAAAACAGTCATCGGGATATGACTGAATATTTCTGTTGGACAGGGTCAATAGCACTCTTGGAATTATAAACATCTAATAACCATAGAATTGAATCTAACACTCTTTGGCATCTGTTAGCGCTCGCAACACAGCAGAGCAGCATATTTCAGGCGGACAGAATTTTGCGACCCCCTGCAGTCATAGATGATTCTGACGATTCTGAATGTAGCAACAAGTCATTGTAGCTCAAACTGACAAGTGTTCAAGCTTATACATTCTAGCCTGCCTATTCTATTTCCTGATGTACAGAATAATAAATACAAGGACTAAGGAAAAAAAAAATAATTTTTGAATACTTTAATTTTGGGCTGCACGGTGGCGCAGTTGGGAGCACTGTTGCCTTGCAGCAAGAAGGTCCTGGGTTCGATTCCCGGCCGGGGGTCTTTCGGCATGGAGTTTGCATGTTCTCCCCGTGCATGCGTGGGTTCTCAGCGGGTACTCCGGCTTCCTCCCACAGTCCAAAGACATGCCTGTTAGGTTAACTGGTCTCTCTAAATTGCCCTTAGGTGTATGAATGAGTGTGTGCATGGCTGTTTGTGTGTTGCCCTGCGATGGACTGGCGACCTGTCCAGGGTGTACCCCGCCTCTTGCCCATAGACTGCTGGACATAGGCACCAGCTTCCCCGCGACCCACTATGGAATAAGCGGTAGAGACTGACTGACTTTAATTTGGATACACAGTTGTACTGTGGCTACTGATCGAGGATTAACAGCAGAATGCAAATCGATGTTTCTATTAAGAATCAAACAATATAGTAGAATGGAAAACATAGATATCAGCCAATAATTTATTTCAGTTCCAACTTCCAACCTTCGGATGTCCTTCATCTTCCAGGTCTATTTCTTCGCGCATTGCTGAATGGAAAAGGGGGGAGGATTCTGTACTCCCAACATGCACTTTGTCTACCAAGCTGTGACAAAGGCCGAAACAGCTCTGCAGTACTTAGACTGAGCTCTAAACGGATAACTCATAGTCTATTCAGGCTGGGCTTTGTTTGGAGGTATGCAATACTGGGAATTTTGGTATTGATCCAATACCAAGTAATTACAAGGCAAGTATTGCTAAAATATCTGTCCTTTGTTTTATCATAATAATGATGATAACTTGCAACTAACCGAAGGGAAAATCATAAAATTATTCAAAGATCATGATATTTCAAGTAAAGTATTGTATCAGTATTGGTGTATATATTAGACACTATATTTTATATGCTCTGTTTCATGTATGTAGGATTGTTCCCTGTTTCTCTCTTCAGGTTCAGTTCTTCACAAACTCACATCAATATAGACACAATGCTGAAATTAGAGACAGGCTGTGATTTCTATGGAAACACAACACTTGGAGCGCTGAAATTAAAGGAATATATTTTTCCTCTCCGGATGTCCTCAGACTTCAGTCAGGTATTTAGCGGTTCAAATTATGCCTGAAACCTCATGTTGGACTTTCAGTGAGAGACGCTGATAAAAGCTCTGATAAAGTTAGACCCTTCCTCAGCTAATAATACTCTGAACCTTCATTCTCACTTCTCTTCACTATTTCCTTTAGGAAGTCAGATTTCATGTTTGTGTCCATGTTTTGTTTACTTAATCATTAAATATATCAGTTACATTACATAATAAGATCATTATTGGTTCTATAAGTGATAGATAGATAGCAGAGGTGTGGATTCTAGTCCAGACTCTTTTTAGAGAGCCGGCTCTTTGGTATCGGCTCGCTTTAAAAATCCGTCTCTTTTGGCTCCCAAGTGGCTCCTCAGATTTTGTTGCATAAATTACTAAAGTAGCTTTGTGTACAATAAATCACTAATGACAAAAGCTAAATTATATCAAAAGTTTATTTATATGGCACACTGTACCAGGCACAGCAAAAAAGAAGCAACAGCTTCTAAAAAAACAGGAGAACTGGAAAACAGGAGTGCTACAAAATAAATTATAAAATGCTACTAAAAGTAAAGACCCATCTGAAATAAACAAAAGGGTTCCGGCTTTAGGAAACTTTGCTGGATTCTCGCCGTCCCCCTCTTTTTTTAAATACTTCTCCATGAGAATGTGTTTTTTGTTTGTTTTTTTTGATAATTTATTTATAACTTATTTATTTTACTTGTATGCACAAAAGCCATGAGCCCGACGAACCCGCCGGTTGAGAAGAGGGATGCTAGTTTTTCATCGGCTCTAAAAGTCGGTCAAAGAAAGACAGATTTTTTTCTCTTAAATTTCTCTTAAATACTTTTGGTTTTACAGCAGTTTAAACACACAAGACCGTGTTTAGGGGTCCTTCAGGCACATCTGAGTCTACACGTAAAATGCTCCAGGAAACACATGGCTTTTCCCCACCCCGTCTTTTTTGGTACCAATGGAAAGTAGAGAGTCCCACCTTTGCGGGGATGTATTGCACGTCCTCGCATGACGCTTTTCGGTCATGTAATTCCCGTGCATAACCGAGGTTATAAAATTGATAGTAAGGTCCAAGATGGCTGCCGAGTAGGTTTAACTCAACTGAGCTCTAGACAAATAAAACTTGTAACCGCTAAAAGTAGGAAGCTCACCTGAAATTTGCATGTTGAGCCGTGAAAGGAAAAAAATGCAGAAAGCCAAAGCAAACCTGCTTGGTGCCTCATCAAGCAACCCTCTGATATCCTCACGCCATGATTATGCTAGCACTCACTCCTCGCAGCAGGATGCTGTAATTGCCACCCTCTCCAAACTCATAAACGACCATTCTGACACCCTCGAGAAAATGGTGAGCGAGAAAATCGTCGAGACCTCTATGAAAATTGAAGGTCTGAAAAAGACTGTGGACTTTGTATGTAACGAGTTAAAAGACACCCAGAAGAAAGTAGAGGCAATAAACACCTGCCTGAAGGAGAAAGAAGGGATTGTCGAAAGACTCAAGGCACGCTCTGAAGAGTTGAAAAACTATATAAGATGGATCCTGCAGCTATATGGAGTCGATGAGGACCAAATGTCAGAGAAAAGGTAGTGAAACTGTGTCAGAAGATTCTTCCCGAGACAACCGAGAGACCGGGTGCTGCTGTTGCTGTAGATGTCACTCACCGTTTGGGCGTATCCACAATGCTTCTAAACCAAGAGCTATCATGGTGTGGTTTTCTCTGAGGTCATACAAAGAGGCGATCTGGAAAGCTGCCAAAAATTACCGGATGGTACGTGAAGATAACCTTCGTTTTGCTGAAGACCTGTCACAACCAGTGAAGGATGCTAGGATGACACTGTGGTTGCTGTCCAAAAGACACGCGGTGAGGGCAAGCCTGCATACTATGTTGGAGCGCAGGCATTCATCAATGGAAAAGAAATAATAATCTGTTCAAAGTTATACAAGAACTGAGGTTGGTAGAGCTATAGAAGTGTTCTTTAAAAAAACACGAGACTTCCTTGGTACAGATACCACTTCGTTTTCTGCCGCCAGAAAAGATTAATAACTTGATCTGCACTGGAGCTCAGTGAGAGTTTCTAATGTTTTCTTTTCTGCATTTGCTCTTATTTTTTAAAGCGTTAGTGTTAATAGTTTCATTAAATGCCAGGGGTTTACGAAATAACATGAAATGTAAAGCTTTATTTTTATTCCAAAAGCAACTAAAAACTAACTTTTGTTTCTGTCAAGAATCTCACTCTGTTGCTGAAGATGTCAACTTCTGGAGAAGTCAAGGGTGTAATGACTTGTGGTTTTCTAATGGATCAGAACGTTCAGCAGGTGTGTTAAAAATACTTTTGATGAAGACGTTCTAATTACATCTACAGATCCCAAAGGTCATTTTATTTGTCATGTAATCAGCTTCAATAAGATTACATTTATTATTGTTAATTTTTATGGGTATAACTCACATGCAGAAAATGTTCAGTTATTTAATGTTTTTGGTGACAAACCAATAACATTAAGTGTTGGTAAGTGTTGGTTAACAAAATTCCCAAACTCAAACATTCTTATTGGGGGAGATTTCAATGTCTTTATTAATCCTTTGTTTTATAAATGGCCACCTACTAGTAATAGCAGAAATACATTCTTTAAAGATTTAATTGAACAATTTGAATTAGTAGACATGTGGAGGAGTAAATTTCCAGATTCAATCTCCTTCACCTGGAGTAATAAAGACGACTCGAGACTAGATTAGACTATATGTCGTGATGCAACATTTTAGACTTTTGGACTGTTGTGGTTTTGTGTTCTGACTTCAGTTTGGTTTTGTACTCATGTTTGGCTGTTTATTTCTTTCTACTGCCTCCTAGTGTTTGTTGTTTTCTCTCCCCTCGCTTCTAGTTCCTTTTGTGGTTGCTTTCCTATTTCTTTTTATGGTTTTCTTATGATTATTGATTATCATTATTATCTTTGTTCCCTAGCTTAGTTCCCCTAGTTTACCTCTATTCCTCCAGTTCCTCCTGATTGGTTAGCTTTAGTTATTGTTTAAGTTGTTACACTTACTTTAGTCCTCACGTTCTCTGCTTCATTCCCTGTTTATTTTCAGTCAATGTCGGTTTAGTTTTGTTTACTTTTGTACTTGGGGTTTCTTAGGTTGTAGTGTTCTTCTGTTCCCTCTAGTTTCTCTGTTTTACTTTTACTTTACATAGCAATTCTTACTCCCTCAGTTTCTCTACAGCCTTGTTCACACCTGTTGTCCATTCTCATCTGATTACCTACCTCTGGTTCTCATTGGTTCATACCTCACTCCCCTCTGCTTATAAGTTCTCTGGTTCTCTTTGTTCTTCGCTGGTTCCTTCCGTTCACCTACCCTCGTCTAAGGTTTTGTCTACTATGTTCCTGAGGAGTCAACGCTGTAAGTTTTTGACTTGTGGTTTTTGTACCTGCAGTGTTTTTGCTACGACTTTGGATTTATCCTTGGATAAAGTAAGAAGACTCCTTTAAACATGCTGCTGCCTGGCTCTTGTCTGTGCTTTGGTCACTCTAAACCTCAGAGCGTGACACTATTGGCTAGTTTCTAAAAGCATTAAAGAACAGGATGTTACTTTAAAAATTCCTCCTGTCCGCTAAGTGATCATCAGGCCATTTATATCTCAATATCTTTATTTCCTAAGTATGCAGTTTCATGTGGAGCGTATTACTGGAAGCTAAACAATTCCTTACTAAAATATGAAACAGTGAAAAATTAGATTTCTTTATTAATTTCTCGTTATTTCAACAAAGCTCAAGCAAAAATCATCTTTTGTCAACTGGGAATTATTTAAGTACGAATCAGCAAAGTACTTAAGAAAATCAGAATCAGAATCGGCTTTATTGCCAAGTTTGTACATACAAACAAGGAATTTGACTCCGGTACACTTTGCTCTTTGGTTTTTGTTTTTGCACTACAGAATATACATATTTACAATGTACAAATGTACACATATATAAATAAAAAGGTGCATTTGCAACATCTGTCTGCTGTTTTGTACTCTATTGAATGTTCAACAGAGAAACAGCCTGGGGGAAGAAACTGTCTCTGTGGCGGCTGGTTTTAGTTAACAGCGCTCTGTAGCGTTGGCCTGAAGGCAGAACTCTAAACAGTTTATGTGCAGGGTGTGTGGGATCTGCAGAGATTTTAGCAGCTCTTTTCCTGACCCTAGACCTGTATAAGTCCTGGATGGAGGGAAGGTCAGCCCTGATGATTCTCTCTGCAGTCCTGATTATTCGTTGCAGTCTGGACCTGTCCTGTTTTGTGGATGAACCGAACCACACTGAGATGGATGAAGACAGGACAGACTGAATGATGGCAGTGTAGAAGATGAATCAGCAAGTACGAATCAGCAAAGTACTTAAGAAAATGTAGCAGTGACCTGTCTAAAAGAAGGAAAATAGAGGAACTAAACATTGTCACAAGCATTTCTTTATATATTTATAAGGCTAGACAATATTTACAAATAGAGAGCTGAAGAAGCGTTCATTAGGTCAAGGAAAAAATGGCTAGAAAAAGGTGAATAGATCTCTTCATACTTTTTTAAATTAGAAAAGCATTGTGCAAAATTAAATACAATTACTTAGTTAAAAATATTGAGGAAGTAGTAACTGACGATCCTAAAATTATATCTGATTTCGGTTCGTCCTTTTATGAAAACTCTTTGCAACAAAATACTGCGAGAGTGATGCTTTAGATTTTCTAAACAATTTACAAATTACCCCCAAACTTAATCAAGCAGATGACGAACTATGTGATGCCCCTTTATCAGTCAAAGAAATTGAAGATTCTACAGGACGTCTGAAAAATAACAAATCTCCTGGCACTGATGGTATATCCTGTGAGTTTTATAAGTTGTTTGCTCCTCAATTATTCCTCTAAAAACTCTGCTACATATTTGGGTATAAATATTGAGCGAAACAAGACACGAAGATTACTCAATAATTTTAATCCTATAGTTTAAAAAACTAAACCTATGGCTTCTGCGTGATTTATTTCTAAGAGGGAGAATCCTGCTCCCAAAGGCTGAGGGAATTTCAAGATTAGATTATGATGCCCAATCACTGGATGGGCAGCATAATAGCAGCATAAAGTGGATGCTATAGATAAAGCCCTTTTAGATTTTGTGTGGAAGAATCGTACTCATTTTCTAAAGAAGACTGCTTTGATGAATGATTACTCTAAAAGAGGATTCAACATTGCTGATTTCACAACTATAAACTATACTTTTAAAATAAATTGGATAAAGCATTATTGGAAATGTCCAACCTCTTTGTGGAAAGTAATTCCTCATCATTCAATTCAATAAAATTCAGTTTTATTTATATAGCGCCAATTCACAACACATGTCGTCTCAAGGCACTTCACAAAGTCAATTCAGTCGAATCATATAGATTTCAAAGTCAGGTACATACATTCCAATTAATCCTAACCATTGAACAGTGCAGTCAGATTCAGTTATTTATTCAAATTGGTTAAAAAGTTTTTCTGTCTAAGGAAACCCAGCAGATTGCATCCAGTCAGTGACTTGCAGCATTCACTCCTCCCCGATGAACATGTAGAGACAGTGGACAGTCACTGGCGTTGACTTTGCAGCAATCCCTCATACTGAGCATGCATGTAGCGACAGTGGAGAGGAAAAAATCCCTTTTAACAGGAAGAAACCTCCAGCAGAACCAGGCTCAGTGTGAGCGGTCATCTGCCACGACTGACTTGGGGTTAGAGAGAACAGAGCAGAGACACAAAGAGAACAAAGAAGCACTGATCCAAGAGTACTTTCTATGGGAAGGAAAAGTAAATGTTAATGGATGTAGCTCCTTTAGTGGTTTCATCTAGGAAGGATAAACTCTGAGCCAGTTTTCAAGTTTAGAGTATGAGAGAGATCACATACAGTCTGAGTATACAGACTGAGTAGCTATGTCGAGGAGAAAAATAGGGTTAAACACTGAAAGACAGGGCCAAGTGTATCATCAGTAGGAGGTGAGCATTAAGTTGTTGGCAGCAGAAGCTTGGAGCTGCCCCCCTCCAGGAAGGTGTGACAGGTAGATACAGAGTCAGCCCAGGTGTAGCTTCTAGGAAGAGAAAAGAGAGAGAACATAAAGTTAAAAGCTGAAATAACAGCAAATAATGCAAAACTGGAGAGTAGTGTGAGAATGTACCAGAGAGAGTGACAGTGGTCATTATATCTCCAGCAGCCTAACCCTATAGCAGCATAACTACAAAGATAGCTCAGGATAACCTAAGCCACTCTAACTATAAGCTTTATTAAAAAGGAAACTTTTAAGCCTAGCCTTAAAAGTAGACAGGGTGTCTGAGTCATGGTCTCTAATTTATAAACACAACTTTAGCCACAAAAATGTTTCATATGGAATAATGAATTCATTCTATATAAAAATAAGTGAATCTTCTTTCAAAACTGGATCAATAATATCATTACAGTAAGCCAACTGTTAAACCAGGATGGGCATTTGTACAATTATGCTGAGTTTTTACATTATGGAATTCCTGTTATTCCAAGGGAATTTCCTATTCTTCCCGATGCCATCCCCTCGGGTATAATATCTCTTCTTAGAGGTGTAGTAGGTAGCTGTACTTGATCTTTTCTTCCCAAGGTTACTGACACGAACATCGGAAAGACTTGTTTTTTATCATCATCATCTTCCAGACAGAAGAATAGGACAATTCGGAACCTTTTTCAGAATCAGAATCAGCTTTATTGCCAAGTTTGTACAAACAAACAAGGAATTTGACTCCGGTACACTTTGCTCTTTGGTTTTGTTTTGTATTACAGAATATACATATTTACAATGTACAAATATACACATATATAAATAATAAAAAGGTGCATTTGCAACATCTGTATGCTGTTTTTTGTACTCTATTGAATGTCAACGAGAAACAGCCTGGGGGAAGAAACTGTCTCTGTGGCGGCTGGTTTTAGTGAACAGCGCTCTGTAGCGTCGGCCTGAAGGCAGAACTCTAAACAGTTTATGTGCAGGGTGTGTGGGGTCTGCAGAGATTTTAACAGCTCTTTTCCTGACCCTAGACCTGTATAAGTCCATCTCCACAGTCTTTTTCTCCAAGAGATCGCTTGCTCACCAGCTTCTCACTCCTACTGCTCCAGTTTTGTCAAGAACATTTATTGGAGTAAAGTTTGGCTGTTACCACACAAGTTTTTTTGACCAATAAGGATAAGGAAATTTCATTTAATATGCTGCATAGATTTTATCCTACCAACCAGTACCTTCAAAGACACAAAAGTGATATTAATGTTAATTGCACTTTCTGGGATGTTCAAAGAGAAACAATAGTTAATTTATTTTGGCATTGCCCATATACGAAGCGTTTCTTTAGTCATTTTTCTCGTTTTATTATAGGTAATATCTTCCCTCACTTTTCATTATGTTGGGAAAATGTGTTATTTGGTTAAGGTGATTATGTCAGCGAGCTACAATCTCAGTTTTTGTACTTAACCTGCTTCTTATCATTTTAAAACTTCTCATACATAGATCCAAGTCCTCCAATCACAAGCCAACCTTCACAGAATTTATTCTGCATGTAAAACATTATCTCTCTTCCATAGGAGACAGTACAAACAGGAAAGCATTAAAATATGTCATTGCTTTAAAAAGTTAAATTTATTCTTATAAACCTGATGTATTTCATTTTGCTTTTGTTATAAACCCCTTGCATTTTTGAATTATGGTATACTCAAGCTGTATTATTACCAAGGGCGTAATTTGCAGGGGGCTTAGGGGGGTTATGACTCCCCCCACCCCAAAAAAAATCTGATTCAGTCAATATAACCCCCCCAATAAAATAACATCATTCCAATTTACAAATATATCCTGCATGAATAACTTGTTGATTTTCTTTTATTTTCATTTGTCAGCAAAATAGCATCCTCATCTGGTACTGTAACCCCCCTCCTCCTCCCAGAAACTTGGTCCACCCACCATTCACTGTTTGCTGTACTGTTGATTCAGTCACTGGTGAGAGTGGTTGTACTGTCCAAAAAGTGGACAGACAACGATTTTTCACGACGACAACCCCTTGTAAAAAGAGGAAAAATCAAAATGAGGTAAACATATATGTATTGTGGAGCTGAAGCTCCAGAGGTTTTCAGAACAGCCCCTAATTTCACGAAAGAAGACATTTAGGAGTTCATGTCTGTTCAAAAGATGCGTTAAGCCCCAAAATGACAGATTTCACATTTTTATTAAAAAACAGTCAGATCTGTTTCTATTGTGTTCCATATAATCACTGCCCGCTCCACCCAACCTGACAATGAGTCTAAAGGAAAAGAAGACAAAAGTGGTTATTTGCGCACACGCTGCACCGCGACTGCGCAACTACGCGAACTAGGTTAGGCTCAGTAGGACTGGCAATTTGTCCATTCTGGAGAAATCCTTATTGGCTGTTCAGTCCAGGAGTGTTGGCCTGTCTCGTTAATTACCCGTAAATGCCCACTAAGCGCATCAAATAGGGCTACAATAGGGGAGACGCCTCATTTCAGAGCAGCCGCGGAGGCAACCAGAGAGGGGGAGCCTGGTGGGTCTGTGCACCCAGGAAGCAGAGCGGCTTAACCCAGACTGAAGTTAGCGTTAATTCAGAGAGCTGGCTCAGAATGGGCTAATTGTAAACTAGCGCTAATCACTGATTCACCCAGCAAGACATGAGGTGGAGGTTCACTAATGAGCATCATCAGGGTCATGATGAGGGACTTTCACCTGAGCTACAGGTAAAGTTAAATGGCCTGGCCGTGATAGAAAACAGTAGAACCCTCTCTGTGGGCTTCTGGCTGGATCTGCATCATGATGTGAAAAATATCTGATCCTTCACCTTAGTCAAAATCAAAGCATTTAATCTTGAACACATTAAAAGGCTCTTCAGATCACCATCATGGCTGCAGACGGTGTTGCTCAATAAACCAGGAAAACATCTCCTGGTGCCAGTAAGACAGAGTAAAAAGCAAAAGTAAGCTTCCCTCTTCTCTTTCATTTCTTCTGATCCTAAACATACAGCTCTGAGTTGTTTAAAGGTGCAGAAATAATAAGAAATAAATCGTAGTTAATCACAGGTGGATCATTAATTAGTTAACGTTTTTATTTTCTGAATAATACATGTAATATGTAATATTATATAAACGAAACTCATTAAAAGAGGATACAGTTGTACTCACTGTAAAATACATACATATCCACTTTATGTACACATTTATTAATAACTGTAATATTAGTACTAATAATAGGAAAAAAGGTGAGAGTCCAAGAAGGATCCAGGATGAGGCTCCATGTTCTATTTTAAACATCTATTTCTCTACAGAAAGGGTTTAATAGTAAAGACTGAACTAATGGCTCAGTGGAGAACAACAGACTAAGTGAATGAAGGGCTGAAAAGATGGCAGTAAAACAACAGGTTCGTGAAAGAAGGAACATATTTTAATGAAATGTTGGGATAGCTCACTGCATAGTTAAAATAAATAAATGTGTTTTTAGGGTCTTACCATTTCAAATAAAATTTAAGAAAATCAATTTTTTACCAGTTTTCTTTTTAGAAATGTCAGAAATTATGACAATGGAGCCTCAGGGGTGGGAGAGAGAGAGTGAGAGAGTAAAATTTTAAAAAGTCATTTACATAGTTGAGACAAGAAGCACATTTATGTGAGCCACAGTAACCATAGTTCCTCTGAGTTTAGGAACAACTTTAGTTCGACGGACTGAGCAGAAAGTTTTTTCTAATTATCACAAAATGTGTCATTATCTGCTTCAGCCAAATGCTTTTCTTCATTGGTTGTAAATTGTTTCTCTTCATGCTTCACATCAACTACTAACAAAAAATTAAAACCAAGTCAAAATATTGTGAAGCTTTTTTGTTTGATTCACAATAATTTACATTCAATAAAAAACCCAGCCAAGGCAGAGAGCTGCTGCAACATGTCCTGTGTTACTTTAACTTTAAGTGACTTATAAACTGGGCTGCTGTCTGATGAAAATTAAGCTATTTGGTGCCTGGGCTAAAGATCCCAATGGTTCAGACCCTAAAAACACCCCTGGTGGTGCCTCTATTTTATAAATTAATTTGTTTAACGATGGAGCTCTTAACGGTAATTATTCATATGTGGAATTTTCCTCATTGAAATAAATTGAAATACAGTTAATCCATTCCAGACCCCCGAAACACCACAATGCAGGACTCATGAATATGAAAGTGCTCTAAAAATGTTAAATATTTGGTTGTAGGACTGCAGAGTAAATACAAAGAAAACAGGAAAGTTAAGTAAATCACAATAAAAGCATTTGAATGAATTCCTAAAACAGAAAATAAGCCTGACTCCTTTTAAAACAGTGAATGATTCAATAAATAAGCACGTTTTGAACAGACAGCTTCTTTGGCAAAGAACTTTTGTATATTAGCAGCCTTATAAGGTTTGTCAATTGCTGTCTGCTGTGAAACTGTCAAGTCTGCAGTGTTCACATAGTTGTGGTCTAGGACTTGTAACTCCAGAGCTACAGGTGGATTTTTCGGCCCTTAATAAATGACCAAAAAAGGAAAAAACAACAGAGTAGTGATTTTATTTCATTTTGTTTGGTCTTTGGTCATTATTCTGCAAACATATATGTGCTTTAAAAAATAATTAATTGGGGCCCCAATGATGGCCTGGGGGCCCTATGTAGCAGCCTGGTTCGCTGATGCCTTATTTCCCCCTCTTTTTTTAGTTGTCAAGTGTGTGTTTTTATTATAGAAACTGGAGACTCAGGCGTGCTTTCTGTGTGAAAAAGAAGCAGATACTGCTTCTGTAATTTTTAATTTGAAAAAAAATAAATAAAATATTTGGAGCTGAAGCATCGGTCTGTTGCGCTGAATGAGTGGAATATGAGGGACTTTTGGCCAATAACCAAATAAAACCCAACAGAACAGGACTGGTTTCCATGAAATTGGACTGACATGTCGGAAGTCCCCAGACGGAGCTTTTTATTGATCTTTGGAAATGAATGAGGGGCCGGACCGGATGTGGGACCAGCAGCTACCTTCAGCTGGGCTCGGAGGAAATGTGGTGCTTTAACGAACAAACAATAGCGCCCCTCTAAATCTGGTCACCTGAACTCAGTTTTGCTGCATCTTTCTCAGGAAACGAAGGAGCAGAAACGCAGCGTTCATTTACAAATGCATTTTACGCCTCCGGAAGGAGCAGAAAGAAGAGAAAAGTGTCGCTAAACCCACTGACTCAGAACTGATTATCCTGCAGGTAAGAGCCGAGGACAGTTACTGATTCTGGCCGCTAATCTCAGCAGCTATCTACCTTAGCTTAGTTCCACTTTCCCATTTAAACACAACGTAGTCAGTTTGGGGGGGGAAATGCTGTTTATTATCATCGGAGCTGTCATATAAAACGATTTAATCTTCAGTTCTCTCAAACATTTTATTTTCGTTACGACACAAATGTAGCTAACTTAGCATGCTAGCATTTACCATTAGCAGCAGCTTCTCATGAGTTGCAGCAATTATATGTTGCCGTGTTTTGCTTCCAGATTTCATCCTACATGATGGCGACTATCTGGCAGTGCATTTATAAGAACATTAATCGAGAATAGTCTGTGTTTTCAGGTTTTAAGTTTGTTGGTTTCCTAGTTATTTATTCAAACCGCAATAAGCCATGTGTGTGATAAGATAAGCCTCGTCAGTGCTGCCCAGTTAATCTGCTGTGCCGCAGCGATGCATTCAGATCCACTCGCTGTAAAGCTGGAGCTGCACACAGTTAGTCATGACAGGCTAAATATACAAGTGACCTATGTTTATGCACTCACACTCGCCCAAAGGTTACTTGAGTTTATTTCATTCTGTCTCCCGACTGAAGTGCAAAGTTCAGTCTTGGAAAGTCATCGTTTAAGAAATGACGAGCAGGGGCGCCACCATGGGCCACCCCCCCCCCCTTGCGCAGCTGCAATGTACTGCTGGTGGATTGTCCATGCAACAGTCTCCATACAGCATGCAATTCACTGTTTGAAGCTAGATTAAAAGCAGACTAAAAAGGTAGGATACTCGCAGTTTCCAACCTCCAGTCCAGACAGGAGGCTGTTTTTTTTTATTCTTCTTATTTTATGATCATTGTTTGAATTTCTGTTAGTAATAAATATTTCAGTTTTGTTGTCTAAAGGGAAAAAGAGCAAGAGAGAGAAATCCTCATAGACTCCCTGCAATGCTGCTAACTGGCATGCCATTGAACATAGTGTTGCTCTGCTTTCAGTCAGGGGCCCTGTCAGTCAGGGGCCCTTGGAGTTGCTCTAACTTTCCCTCCCCTATACGGCGCCACTGATGACTGGTATCATTTTGTTGCTAAAATGCGAGATTGTGGCTTGTGGCAGAGTCCAGTTTGATGTCCTATCGAGTTTAGCTTTTTAAAGTAAGTTATTGTTTCGTCGCATTTTAGTCTCTTTTTAAAAAGAACTTGCACCAGAAAGAAACCATGGCAACACCGCGATTTCAGATGGGGAAGTACACTTGTTCCTCTCAGCTTTTTTGTTGAACTGTTTGTTTTGCATATGCACTAGGTCAACTGTATATTGCATTTTTAAATGCTGACCGTTAACATTATTGTTTTTTGCATGAAAAAATGCTTGTGGTCCCTTATGGTGAATACACACATGCTGCATGCAGATGATGCAAATATGCAGGAGGGCTGCAGCATGATATTGGAAAATAATGCAATTGCACCATCATTGTGGAATATTGCAATTTCACTACTGGTGGCAAATAACTATGGCTACAGAATATATTAAAATACACTCACTTGCCATGCTATTAAATACACTTTGCTAGTACAGGGCTGAAGCCTTTTTTTGCTCTTTGAACTACCTTAATTCTTCAAAGCCCCGATTCAACAAAGAAAACCTCCCGCAGAGTTTTTTGTTTTTATTGACATCATGGAGTGGCTGCAGATTTCTTGACTTTATATCCAACGACACATTTCCTGTTCCACCACATCCTAAAGGCACTCTTTTTGGATTGAGATTTGATGACCGTGGTGACCTTTGGAATACAGTGAACCATGTTCAAAAACCAGTTTGAGATGGTTTGAAGTTTTAGTTCACTGTCGTGCTAAAAGTAGTCATAAGAAGATGGGTAATTTTCATTTTTTCAGATTATTATCTGTAAGTCTGAGAGATGTCTGTGTGTGAAAAGCCCAGTAGATAAGCATATTCTGAAATACCCAAGCCAGCTGGTCTGGCACCAGCAACCATGCATGGTTCAGCTTCAATAAATCCTGTATAGACATACAGTACATGTTTTCTCCTATGTGTTATTGTCCATCTCAGTGTTTGAATTCAACATCTGTAGGCTATTGTATTCCCAGTCACAGTGTACTCTTTGAATGTTTACAAGATATTCATCTTTTAGGAAGAAGTCTAGATGCCCAAACCTGATTCATATTATACTGCTTAAGAAGTCACAGAGTTGATGCTTAAGGAGCTTCTCGTTGTGATTTTATTGTGAAAGGTCGGAATACAATGTTCGTCCTCTTCCTTCTCTGTCTTTTCCATCACGAAGTCGCCACTGCTCTCCATGACCTGTATTATCTTGGTTATTAAAATCTGTATCGGGTGTGTGGATCAAGGCCAGTGAAACTCGTGGTTTCATGTCCAAATGCATCTTATTGGCATGCAGATTGTAAATGAATGGCACTTAAAAACTTTATAGTATGCCAAGTATATTGCATCCAAGCAGACTGTTTGCAAATGGGCTTGAGGCTTGGTACTGCTTTGAGCGCTCACATTTTTGTTTTTCATGTTCAGTCTTGTTTAATTGCGCTTTTTAACATCCAACAACTTTTTTTTTTTTTTTTTTTTTTTTTTTTTTTTTTTGCCATAAGTCAAAGTGTGGAAAGAAATACGCAGTTCAGGTGCAGGTAAAGTCAAGGCTTCTGCTTGAAGAAAGTTTACTCCCAGAAGTGTTTGTGCAAAGTTCAGTCGCATGCAGACATGTAATAAATTGATCTCTAGTGATCTCCCTTATCCTCCTAGTAAGCACAGTGTTGTCCTGTAGGACTTTGAGATACATTGATAAGACCTTATCTGAGAGATGAGAGACAGACCTTCAGAACTCATCCATTAATGTGGTCGGTAATTGCCGTATTATTCCGCACTAAGAGATGGTGGGTAAAGCACAGTGACTTTAGTCATTCGTGCTCCAGGAGTAATTTCACCCGTTTGCAGAAACAAGACACCTAGAGATCCTTGAGTCTTATCAGTCACTGGCTTCCTGTTAGCGTGGCCACATCCACACAAAAAGCTGAGGCAGCATTGAAGGGTTTATAATCACGTTTTAGGATAGCAGGGCCGTATAGCTTGAATACGTTGTTTGTTAGGCTTGTCCTTCCTGGAATAAACCAATTTCAAATTAGTAGGATGCAAAATTTGAGGAGACAGCAAGATTTTTTCCCCACTTTATTAAATATGACATAAAATAATTTAAATGCGGCTAGATCTGATATTGGTTGTTTGTCAGCTTTGTTATGGCTTGCCATGTTTAGTTTTTTGTGTGCATTGGTTATTTTCATACGTCCAGGCTTCATTTGCACGTGTAAAATGTCTGGAATATTTTGGGAGAAAAAGAAAACTGAGAGCATAAAATGCTGGAATTATAAACGAGGAGAAACCTTGAGTTGTGCTTTCTACATGTAGTGTTTTTTATTTATATTTACATAAGGTGCTTTAACAGGGCCTTTTTCATAGTTTTTTTTGGACTCTAAAGATCCTCAATCGTGGTCCTCAGGGCCCAGATTTCCTTCGTATTTAGGGTGCGTCTCTGCTCCAGCACATCTGATTGAACGGATTGCATCACCCCCTCTGCATGCCATCAAGCGCTGCAGAAGCCTGGTACTCACCCATTCATTTAAGTTAGGTGTGTGGCAGCAGGGAAACACCTAAAACATGAAGCACAATGGGTCCTGACGACCAGGATTGAGAACTATTGCTCTAGACGTTATTACATTCTGGTTGAACAGAACACGTGGCTTTTTAACTGTGACTGGTTAAAATTGGGTTTTTTCACATTTTTTACAAACACGAAGAATAAATGAAGGGAGTGAAGATAAAATGATGATTAAAAATGGGGACAATCCATTCCTAATCCGACAAGACAAAGGGTTGTGGCCCAAATATTAATCAAGCAGTTTCACTGGATTTTTATCTTGTTCTCAAATGTTCAGAATGGTGTAACTGCAAAAAAGATAAATAATAAATATAAGATAAGCCTTGTATAATATCATAAAATCTCTGGCTGCTGTTTTTTTACGCAGCAACAGGAACATTAGGCTGTAGTGTAAGTGGAGCCTTCAAGTACACAGCGGTGCGCCTCCAGGTGGTTTGAGTTCAGGCCAGTGCACTAATGCTATGTGAAGAGCAGTAAAACATGAACAGAATTCACTCTCCAATGATCACAATGTATTTTTATCTCCTGGTTTCTGGGCCTGGTGGTGGAGCCTCAGAACTGTTCTGTGACCTTCAACAGTTTCCTGCTTGGACGCAGGACCGTTTCTGCCTGCTGGCTCACCAGAACCATGGGAACTTGTCTGAAGGAACCCAGAGGGCTTTGTCTGAAGGAGTGGTGATGTTCTGCTGTGCGTCATTTTCCTACGAATGCTGCTGTTAAAAAATGCAAGATGTGGTTTGGAAACTGTTATTTGATTCTCATTAACATGCCTTTCAAAATTATTCCAATTCCTTAGACTTTATTTTACATTTTGCTGAATTACAAACTCGAACACCCAAGAATTATGGGGGATATTTTGTGATAGACCAACACCAAGTAGTACGTAGTTGTAGATGGAAAATACAACATGGTTTTCACCGTTTTTTAATTTATTTTTTTTGTTTTTTAGGGAAAACTGAAAAGTACGTCGTGCCTTTTGTATTCAGCTGCTTTTTCTCTGATTCCCCTAAATAATATCAAGTACAACCAATTGCATGCAGAACCCACCCAATCAGTGAATACAGTCCAATTTTATCTCAGTATAAATACTGCTGTTCTGTAAAGGCCTCAGAGGTTTGGGTTTAGGTTATAAAAAAACAAAAATCTCACAGAGCAACGTTCCTCCCATCATCTGGAAATACGAGTCTGGATTAACTATAAACCTAGCAAGACGTGCGCCCCCCTAAACTGATAGGCTGGGTTTAGTGGCAATTCCATTATTTTTTAAACCAATCATCCAACAAAACAGCTCAAAGAGCTCTGGTGCACTGTTGGCATATTTCACAGGCAGCCAAAAGAAATCCAATGTCCAAAATTGAAAGCTGCATCTTATGGTTTATTTATCCATTTGACAAGCAATAAACTAAGATCCATTCTCTGTTGTGTCCTGCTGCTCTGATAAAAATCATAAGCCCATCGCAGTGCATGCTGGTCCCATAGCTGTTCGTTTACGTATCCTTAACCTGCTAATAATCCGTGTAAATAACTGAAAAATATAAAGCACTGCAATAACTAAATTTAACAAAATTGAAAGTAATAGAATATGAAAGAATAAATGGCGCATTGAGACGAGCAGCCAAGAGGAGCTGCGCAGCTCAGGTGGAGGGATGTTAAGACAAGATACCTGTTAGCTGTGCATTCAGGTTTTTATTTAAATAAAATCATTGTAATGTGGAAAATGTGGAGCAGTTCAAAAAGTACGAAAACCTTTGCAAGGCGGTGTTAACTCTAGCAGGTAGAAAGCACAGTTTAGCAGCATGGACAGAGTTGTATTACAACACACCTAGTCATCCGTTGGAATTCATTATTTAATGTAAGGTCCTATCAGTAGGTGCCTAACGTCCTGATGTATGAAGAACATCCATGACTGGTTCTTGCACCACAGCAGATGCCATCAGTATCCTGGTCGAGAAGAACTCTTGTCTTGTTCCATGTTAATGTTAATGTAATGTGACATATTCAGGGTGCACATAGCCTGGTAATCGGCACTAATCGGATCCAGTGGATTAGATGATGTGAATCCAAGACTCTGCTTACAGTACATGGGTGGCTCCTTCCTTCCAGAAGTAAACCGTCTTTCTAACTGTCCTCCAAACATTCTTTATTTAGACCATTCAGTAGCTTTGTACAGTTATTCAGAATGGAAGCGCATTGTTTTTGGTAGTTTTTCGTCGGTAATGCTCTACTCGGCGTACAGCTCCTGCGCCCCTGCTGATCAGGCAGTTCCTCCATCAGGTCCTGGGATCTAGCTGTATTCTGCTGGCATCATCATAATCTTCTGTTTTTCCTGCTGTGGGATTATCGTGGTTATGAAGCAGGCCAGCCTGTGACCATCCACTGCTCTCTTCGGGCCTTTACTTTCATATCATTTACTTTGGCTTTGGGTTTGGTGGGAAACAAAGAGCCAAAATGCTGAACCAGAGTGCTGTCGTGATCTTCACTGGGATCTGTGGGGCGATGGTGTTCATGGCCCTGGCCTACTATATCTACTGGTAAGACAGGTGGTTTAGCTCGTGGTAGCAGTATGGAAAGATGTGTCCAGTTGTGTGCAACCTCTGAATGAATTTTTTATTTTTTTTTAAAGCAAAATTACGTTTTTTAAAATGAAAGCAGTTCCAAAGTGTCTCACTTTTCCTACGGTTTATTAGGCATTTGAAGAACCTGTCTGACAGTAAATGTTGACAGAAATGCAGTGGTTATTTTTCAAGTATAGAGGCTGTATTCAGGTGATGTAGAGCAGGAGCAGCTGTCCAGCCTTAAGCGCCTTTAACCCAGTCAGCCTTACTTATCTTTCCTCCATGCTGTCTGTGCTCACAGGTGTCGGCCTGTTTTCATTGTTTCCCTCTACATATGTTTACATGGAACCACTGCTACATGTTTTACTTCACTCATATTTCATCAGCACATCTATATTTTCCACCCTTCACAGGACATTAATGTGCTTAAATACATTTGTTGTTGTTTTTTTTTCAGATTCTGAATTATTCATTGAGCATTTTAATTAAAAAGGATCTAAATAATGTACTGCACACTGAGCCACACAGCTGCAGTTTGCTGGGGATTGTTTGCATGATGTGAGGTTTTGCCTTGATAAGGGTATCTGGTTGTTTTTGTAAAGACACCACAACATTGGAGATATTCTGCAGAAGAAGAGGTGAAAATGGAGTGAAGACGTTTCTGTTGTGGTTTTTGGAAGGCAAAGGAGGGGAGCAAACTGGTATGATAAGCGCTTGTTTAGAAATGAACCGGTTTATTTCTCCATGCTGTTGGCTGATAACAAAAGACAGCTGCATTGCAGAAGTGTTGGATGAAGTTCAGTTAAATTTCACTCTTAAATTAGCTTAAAATCTATTTTTTAATGAATAAAACAGAGTTATTTAACTAACTTAGGGAAATGTCCAAGTTCACAGTTGGTGTGTTGAATCTTCTGTAGTTGCAGTGTATGAGCCTACGCTCGGCATAGATGGGATCTGAAATGAGAGCAAAGTTCATGTTTTCAGCAAAGAATTGGTCCAGGGAAACAAGTCTGCCGGCAGCGTGAGATGAAACATCCAGACAGTGAGAGACAATAACTGAGAAGTTTGACTCCTAATTGTAAAAGCTCTGTAAGTCTTGCAAACCTCAGTGCTACTTATTTATTTTGGATTCATTTTTGAAAAATATGAGAGAGGCAGGTAAACAAATCCTGAATTTTCTGATAGCCTGGAGTCCTCTAAGCAGTGAATAGAACTGGGTCAGTACACGTAAAAATAATTTGGTGTGAGATTTTCTGGGACTAATTAGAGAAAAGGGAACAAATCTACAAGGTTTTGTAATTTTTTTGAATGTATTAATCTTAACAATGAGGCTGCTGCTGTTTGTTTCTGTACGCCTGTGCTGCTTAATTTAACTGGGGGTACTAATTTAGTCTATTGCCCCTTTTCCACTAATCCCTACTCAGCGCGGTTTGGTAAAGCTCCACTTTCCATCAGTAACCGATACGTAGAACCATTACTATTTTTAGTTCCCGCCTGCTTTTCCGGCCTTGCGAAGTCGTGCTGAAAATGTGACGTCAGAAGACTGTCGGCCATTGATTGAGTGGGGGTGGCGTCACTGGTCACAGCATATTTTAATAACTAAGATCTTCAACTGTTGAATCGTTGTATACTGAGCTTATTGTGTAAATGACCACTATAGCAAACTAGCATTAGGTAATGTTAGCTTATCTTTAGCTTGTACTGCTCCACGGCTTCCTCCTCTCTCCCGAACTTATCCAGAGTGCTTCGTCTTGCCGACCTCATCTTTGTCCGACTCTTCTTTTACTGCGATTCTGACAACCGCTACGGGCCAAGCAGCAGGTCCGCCATTGCTGTTCTGTTTGTGTCACATATAAATCACATCACATTACTTTCTCGGACTGTGGGGCCACCTTTCCATTGACAGTCCCTCCCACATCAAGATGGTGCTCAATTGTAATGGACAATGAATCAAACCATGTAGAGCAGAACCGACCCGGAACGAAAGGGGAATTATTTGACGGGCTTTGATTGTACACAGCATACTATACCTTTTGGTGTCGCTTTTATCATTTTTGCAGTAAGTTTTATATAATGTGATGAAATTGTGGTTAAAGCTTTAGGTCAGTATTGTTAATCCATAGCTGGCGGCTTTCATTTATCCTTAACTTGTAGTCACATGATGCAGGGAAGCAATAAACTGGGTCCAAAAGGAATTTACTCCCAGATTGTGGTGGTATGCTATTCTCACGGTGTGATAACCTTAAGTAAAAATGCTACACCTTCATGGTATCGTGGTATTTACAAAACAACTGTTAACGTGTGCAGCAACAGGCAGGGGAGGGGCAGTGCTAAACTAGCTTATGCTTGAACAGCCTGAGAAAACTCTGATCTCCTGGCCCCTTCCTTTGGCAGCTCATGACAAGTACTTTAAAAAGTACTATTTCCCTGCAACTGGCCTATTGTCAGTCAGTCATTTTCCACCGCTTCTTCCATAGTGGGTCGCGGGGAAGCTGGTGCCGATCTCCAGCAGTCTATGGGTGGGAGGCGGGGTACACCCTGGACAGGTCGCCAGTCCGTCGCAGGGAAACCGTTGTATGTTTAGATAAGTAAACCCAGTGGATCTTCTTACATTATCCATTACCAGCTACCTTTCAAGGAAAAGAGTAGATCTAATGAGGCCTGGCTTGAAAATGAGGATTTCCTTTTTTGGCTGAAACTTGTTTCTAGTAACTGTTGTAAAACTTACTGTAGGCGCTGAAGCCAAGTAACACAGGTGTGTGTTTGCATGATGTTGTTTAAGGTTTAATAACTCAATGCTTCAGCCTTAAATCCTATTCATTATTTCTCACCGCCTAAAACCATATATGTCTAAGAACCACTGACCTTGTTTTTTAAGACAATGTACTGTGATTTAACCGTCACTGTCTCAAAGGTCACATCTGTAACATCATGCTGAGACATCTATGCTTGCTAAAACTGATAATCAGCCCACAGTTCGGTAACTAATACTATACTGCATGTTTGAACATGTTTGCATTTACTGGCCCCAAAATCTGACCTAAATGTGATGAATTTGGATCTGATACGCAGCTGTTTGAGTTTAGTTTTTTCCCACAGAGGTTGCTCCATGATGTATTGTGTTGCAGTGTGTTTAAGGCATTGATTGCGCTGGAAGAGATCTCTCCCCTGCCTGCAACAATCTGGCCTTATAACGTCCGTTTGGCCTAATATGAAGCTGCCTCTGCTCACAGCGACTGGAAATGTACATTTAGCTGTTTAAAAACTTCTTTTTTATTTCATTTTTACCTTTACTTTCAGATGGAACATTTACAGTAGAGTCAAGAAATATACTAGTTAATAAGACAGCTTGTTCAGACTGCAGGCAAACAGTTGTGTTGTTTTTCCCATATTTGGGAAAGTTGTGAGCTGAAAAACGTGTTTATGGAAGCAGCGGCTCTCAATAGGGATGGGCTTTACTATCCCAGGGAGGTGATGATGTTAATTACTGACATGAATGTATTTAAGCCCAGAAACTGACGATATGGTTGGGATTCTTGCTTTTACCGTTTGAATTATTTTTCCAGTGCTGGTTTCATGAGATTATTAAGAAAAAAATCATCGTTTATGTTTTAAAATATTGTGAACTGTTTAGCTGACATTACTGAATTTAACTCGAGGTGAAATAGACTTTGGGAAAATGTAGAATCTTTGTTTTTATAGCTGTAATTGTTTCTGTGAGGCTCTGATAGATTTGTATCCAGATGGGTTTCTAAATGCTTCATGGCCGAGAGGATCTCCTGGAAACAACAACAGATTTTATTTTATTTTTTATTTTGATCTGGTTCTGTTTTAGTCTTTCGTACAACTGAAGGCCCTACAGAGAAACGTCATGAAGAACCATGAGGGTTCTGCGAGATGACAGATTAGAAATGTTGGTCGGAACCGCGTTCACCTGCTAAAACAAGCTTCCCTCACTATTATTGTGCTTTGGCTGCTTTTCCACAAACAGGTTTTCATTCGTGGAGTTTTATGAAATGGATCTGAAGTTCAGGGTGTAAATCATTTAAAGCACTACAGCTGGTCATCAAAACCAGAAAGCCTGGACTCTGAGGTTCACCTACTGGAGGGAAACGTACCTCCATTAAGTCCAGACAGACTAGGATGTGGAACAAGGTGTCCTCTTGGGCCAGTGCTATTAATCATTTACTGGACCATAATGTCCTATTCTTCTTCACCATAATAACCCAGAAGACACATTTTTAATTAATTGGTGTCTAAAAGAAGACAATTCGGGGCTTTGAGATGCTGTGATGATCTCATATAAACCCTGGAGGTGTTTATTAACCATTTGAATAAAGGTTTTGAAAGGCAAAATATTAATCTTTGTGCAACAAAACTAACCCTTCATGTTAGGGTTAGGTCGGTATATGATTCTCGTGGTAAAAAAAAAATGATTATGGTTTCGCAGTGTTTTTTAAAGTCGTATACCATCATTAAGAACTTTGGTTTGCTAACTGTAGTTTTAAACCAATGAGACCTTAGTACAGATGTATCCAGAATATTAGCACTGCGGGTCAAAATCTCCAAGTTGAAAATCCTCAGTGGCCTTTTTTCCCAGTTAGAAATCATTTTACTGCCAGCAGTAAATTAAACATGCATTATTTTATTGAAACAAAGTAGAAAAGAAAAAAAAATATTGTAGGTCAGAAAAAGGATCTTATTTGCCTTAAGGGGTGTACAGTTTTCTAACCTTTTGGGTGGGATGGTTTCTATTTTCTTGGTCTAGAAAATGTTTTTAGTCTATTTCCAGTAGAAAAAATTAACATGACGAAAATACAGCAAGGGTCACTTGGAAAACCCTTGCTGTATTCGGCCAGGTTTCATGAAAAAGATGCTGGATGTTTGTGGCTCTACTTACTGATGTGTACATAACATTTTTCATTTAAGAAGATATAAATTTGTTATCAAAATAATATTTTCCTAAATGTTACTAAAGTGTCCATCTGCAGCATTTGCTGGAGGGCCAGATTTGTACCATTCTTCTTGACCGGCAATCGGGGGCCGCAAAGACTTATTCCAAAGGCTGCAAATAGTCCCTGGACCACACTTTGGACACCCCTGCCTTGCTAAGAGTGACAGGTGGAGCTCTGTCTCTGGTTTTGGTGTCCGGAGATATTTTCACATGGCTGTCTTTCAGACGGCTAACTAGCAGTGTGCAGCAATAGGCGGGGAAGCGGCTCCATACAGGCAGGGGGAACTTTTTAAAACCTGTGATACCAGTAAGAAACCCATGTGAAACGTTATTAACAGAGCATATCTCACTGTTCAAAAAGAGTTTGTTCTTTAAGCCTTTTTGACCTGTGACCTACGCTGAGAAGGAGGCTGTTTTATTCTTCTGTTATTGTAAATATGTTTGCATAAATAGCACCGCCTTTAATGTGTTGCTTCCCTTACCGTTGACTGGGTTTCTCCTCTGCTGTCTGCTCACAGGTCCGTGGTTTTGGCTGACGGGCCGTGTAAACGCGGCTTGTAAAGGAACTCCACCGTGGTAAGGGCCACGTTTGTGCTCTAAAATGTATTTTTAAAATGTTTGCCTGAAGTTTACTGAAGTTAAGCTAGCCACATCCTCAGGTCAACACTATTTTATCAGCATCAGTAAGCCTGTAAAATATCCCTGCTTGTTTTGTTTCGCTCCTCTGAGTTCAGCTCTCACCTCTGTGTTCAGGTTGGTCGTAGTGTATAGAGAGGAGCCCGCTCAGCCATGGCTCTCCTGGCCTACCTGAAGAGCCTGTTCATCCTGCAGCTGCTGATGGGCTTTGTGTTTGTGGTGAGCGGCCTCATCATAAACTTCATTCAGCTGTGCACCTGCATCCTCTGGCCCATCAACAGGCAGCTCTACCGCAGAATCAACTGCCGGCTGTCCTACTCTCTGTGGAGTCGTGAGTACTTCATGCTCCTGCTGTGTGCCGCCCAATGTTTGGACTCACTGTAATGCCGTAAAGATCCTTGCAAAAGTATTAACACCCCTTGAGTTTTTTCAGATATTATGTTACAATCACAAACTTCAGCGTAATTTGAGATATTTTCTGACTCCCCCCCCATTAGACTTTTATTAAACAACAAACCTTTCGTGCCTTTATTCTTGCTACTCTTCCATAAAGGCCAGTGAACAACTAATATTTATCCTCTCAACAGAATCTCCCATCCTCAGCTTCAGATCTCTGCAGCACCTCCAGTGTCACCATGGCTGCTTCTCCGATTAATGCCCCCCTAGCCCATCACATGCTCAAAGCTTGGGGTATCATTTTATAAGCTAACCCTGCTTTAAGATTCTCCATAACGTTATTCCAGACCTGTCTGCTGAGTTCCTTGGGGTGTATTCACACCAGAAAAGTCCTTTGTTCCGGACCAAAAGCAGACTTTTCGTTTGGTGTGGTTCGCTTTCACATTGCACTTTTTGCAAATGACCTATAACTTGTAAACAAAGCCACGCAGGTGACGATCAATGCTCCCATTGGACAGAAATGACGGCACAGACTGAGAAATGGAGGAAAACAACTGTTGCGCGCAGCACCTCTGTTCTGCATATTTGTGCCATTATTGCAGCTTCAAAATCATTGTGAGGGTCAAGAGCGACAACACGGATTTTTGCAACGTTTTATTTATAATTCTGGAATCCCATTGGGGAATGCGTGCTGCAAGCCGAAGGAGACAAGGTGCTCTGGGTGCGCTGTCCCTCAACATGCCAATAGCAGTGTTGCTAGGCAACATACAGCTTATCAGGTATGATTTCAGTACAACGTACACCTTTGCAACTGGCTACGGTGGCTTGTTAACTCCAAAGAGACATATGTTTTCTGTAGTTGGGTCGGATGGGGGGCGGTTTGTATTCAGACCATAAGCGAACCGCACCAAAGTCCACCTCAAAAAGTGGGTCTCGGCTCGGTTGTTTATTCAAGCCCAGGGTTCGCTTGAGTGTATTCACACATGCACAAAAGGTCCGGACCATGGGGGAAACGACCTCTGGTCCGTTTGAAGCGGACCAAAAGTGGCAGGTATTGGTTTTCATGATGCTTTTTGTTGTCTAACGAACCTCAGTGGCCTTTACAGACAGCTCTGTATATATCAACCAGCTCCTATTTGTGCAATGTTTCTGAACAATGAATCATTTAACTTCCACTTCATAGTTGCATGTTATTTTGTGCTGGCACACGCAATCCTCCTAAAATACATTAGTGTTTGTGATTATAATGTGACAAGATATGAAAAAGTTCCCAAGGTATGAATACTTTTGCAAGGCTCTGTATCTACAGAGAGCTGCAGGATTCGTGTATTTACTCCACATCTCACAGCACTGGACAGTCAGTTTGACTTCTCGTGGATGTTGAACTTTCACCTACTTCCACTCCAAACTGTGACACAATTGACTCAGCTGCTGCTAACCCCTGACAGATATGTTGCTAAGAAAAGCACTACCCCAACACTTATCAGGTGGAAAAAAACAGTGACCTCAAACCCTGGAGCATATTCGGTATTTTTACATTTTATTCTGGTGTTTGGAGTTTTTATATCATCGTGCACTCAATGTTTGTTTTATGCAGAGCTGGTGATGATGCTGGAGTGGTGGTCGGGCACAGACTGCACCCTATACACCGACCAGGCTACGGTGGACAAGTTTGGCAAGGAGCACGTCATCATCATCCTCAACCACAACTTTGAAATCGACTTCCTCTGTGGCTGGACCATTTGTGAAAGATATGGGGTCTTAGGGGTCAGTTAAACACCAAAGTGTGCTTACAGACACTCGAAAACAAAATCCTTAGGTGCTTATTTTTCTGTTTTTCTTGTCTCTATAGAGTTCCAAAGTGTTGGCCAAACACGAGCTGCTGAAGGTTCCTCTGATCGGCTGGACCTGGTACTTTCTCGAAATAGTTTTTTGCAAAAGAAGGTGGGAGGAGGACCGAGAAACAGTTTTTGCAGGCCTGGACAGGCTGAAAGACTATCCTGAATATATGTGGGTGCGTACTGTCTTGGCTGTATGTCTGACACGTTGAAGTGCGATGGTGTTTCATTCATACCTGCAGATATCCGTTCATACAAACATTCCTCTGATTAGTCATCTCTGAAAGAGATTTGAAATAAAGGTTGTAAAATATCCTCCCAGAACTGAATTTAATGTTTGAATGTTGAACATAAACAAAACATGAGTTCACAGACATCTCTTTTAATAAAATTACCCTTTCAAGACTTTCACTCAGTACCTTGAAGGTCAGCATGACATTTTCAGTGTATTTTATTTATTTACTTTTTTATCACATATTTAAGTGTTTTTTAAGCACAAAACTGCCCAAAATGTTGCTTAAAAGGCAACATTGTAGTATAGTTTCTGTGAAATTGATTCTTAACAAGTTTAAACAGATGTTTTACTTGAACCAGATCAGACTAGGGGTGGGTACCTTTCACATTTGAACTGGTATGGTACTGATACCGGGTACCTGGGAATCCATACCGGTACTTTTGTGTGTGTTTATATGGTAATAAATGTTGCATTTCAGTTGTTTCAAACATTTCTTCAGCATGAAAACCCTTAACTGACTACGCAGTGTTTTTTCTTAATAATGCACAAATTAAACCCAGCCATGTTGCTGACTGCGGACGACGAGTCGCTAATGGATGCAGGCGTGCTAACGGCACCAAATGCAGGAGTTGTAACTGTAGATCTGAGGCTGACAAAAATGATCTGTTTAGGTACCGAAATATGGTTCTATTTGATTTTACATGAATCAGTACTCTGTAGTACCGACGGAATTCGGTTGGTACCTATAAAAGTATCGAATTCGGTACCCATCC
This sequence comes from Crenichthys baileyi, assembly GCA_036173005.1. Lineage (NCBI taxonomy): Eukaryota > Metazoa > Chordata > Actinopteri > Cyprinodontiformes > Goodeidae > Crenichthys > Crenichthys baileyi. The sequence continues at coordinate 592,639 of JAHHUM010001168.1, forward strand.
CTAGATTAGACATTATTCTCCCTGTAAGTTAGCTAGTTAAGTTGGTTTGCCCTCCATCTGTCACCTTTAATGGCCCCACAGGTTAGATAGTGACATTGTTTTAGCATCATGTTTTAAAGAGGTGAATTTGATCTGTAATTCAACCAAACAGGGTAAATGGGACAAGAGAAAGAGGACGTCTGAGTCCAGCGCTTCGGTTTTCTCCCTAGTGTTTGTGTATAAATGCAACTTCTGTCTCCACACAGTTTCTGCTGTACTGTGAAGGGACCCGCTTTACAGAGAAGAAGCACCAAATCAGCATGCAGGTTGCGGAGAGTAAAGGCCTGCCCAAGCTCAAGTATCACCTTTTACCCCGAACCAAAGGGTTCACCACCACGATGCAGTGTCTTAAAGGCACAGGTGCGGCTCATCGGCACTCATCAACATGATAAACTGAGGTATAAATCAGGTTGTTTTTTTTTTCTTACTGTATTTTTCTCTGTTACAGTCACCGCCGTGTATGATGTGACTTTAAACTTCAAGGACAACCAGACTCCCACTCTGCTGGGCATTGTCAGTGGCAAAAAATACAAAGCTGACCTGCGCGTTAAGTAAGTTCAGCTTCTGTTCTCTATTTACTTTTTGTGCTTTAATAAAACAAGAGAACATGATAAATTTGTCTTTCCTCCAGCTGATTCATTTGTGTCCTCAGTCGGTGAATGCATCTGGCTGGACTCCAGCATCTTAATAGTTTCAAAATAATGGCTGCAGTGGTCAGGCATTCTTCTGAGGAAGAAGCTGCTTAGCAGACAGAGACGGATGAGGTCCATTCACATTGCTAAGAGCATTTCTTATTGGAGCTGAATCTTGATACATTATTGATTTTTATTTAATTTAAATTGCAAAGAAATACAGAAATGCGCCAGGATTGTGAGGATTTCTTTGCTAGTTGGGAGTGAATAAAGAGCAAGCAGCCGGTCATAGCAGCTAGTTTCTGGGCTTGAAATTAATTAGCAGAGCGCCATCTGGTGGTCAAAAGCCACCACTACGGATCACATGTTTTCTGCAGCCTGGAAAAGCATGGGATTTGCTTTTATCATTTTCCAGGCCTGTATCAGAGCCCAACATACACAGTTAATCCTGCCTTCTATCAACCTTTATCAAGGTTATTCTTTTTCAACCTTCCTGTTTATCAAAACTGTATAAAATCACTTAAAATGTTAATTACTGATAAAGAAAACTACAATATTAAATATAAGAAAAAAAAGATGCATCAAAGTGAGTAAATCACAGCCTCTTCATCCCCTCATAACTTAAAACAAAACAAAGAAAAAACGATAACCCAAGACAAATAAAGGAAAAGGCAGAACCTAAACCATTAATTTCAAGGAAGAGATTTCAGGTTTTATTTTTAAGTTTGCAACTGAAGTCACACTATAAACACACTTAAAACTAAAACTTTTTCTGTGGGTGTTTTTCATGAAAATTCACTTTTAGACTTGGAACCAGGACCGTGGACTTGTTGGTTTACACCTCATGTGATGGTTTGTTTTTGGACATAACTGAGGTGCATTTCTGCGTTCAGTCCCAATAAGTCGTTGACTTTATCCCATCCAGGCGGTTTCCTGTGGAAGATATACCGGACAATGAGCAGGAGTGTGCCAACTGGCTGCACAAGCTCTACCAGGAGAAGGTAAGATTACATTTAATTGGATCCATCCGTTTCTCGTGGATTTAATCATATTTTTAATATTCTAAGACAAGAGACCAGTCATTCTGTCGGTATGCATTTAGCAGGAGTTGTGTATACCTTTTAGTGCACTCATAGCTTTATTGGTTTATAACCCTTAAGGACAATCTTAACAAATTGTTTGAAAACATTAAATGCAACATTTCCATTCTGTCTGTTTCCCAGGATGCCTTACAGGAACAGTACAACAAGGAAGGAAAGTTCCCCGGACCTACAATCATCCCGCCGCGCCGCCTTTGGACGCTGCTGAACTTCCTGTTCTGGGCCACCCTCCTGTTGTCGCCCCTCATCAAATTTGCATGTGGCGTTGTCGTCAGTGGCTCCCCGCTCCTCATCATTGGTTTCATCACCTTCCTCATCATTGGTAGGTTAAACAGGCACCACTTGGTCCGGAAAGAAATTCTAGTTCAACTTTGTTCATGTTGAATAATAAATCAGATGCAACACGTGGTTTTAACCCTATTAGACCCTTTTTGCAATTTTTCGTTATCTCAAACCTTAATGTATTTTATCAGAAACATGAGTAAGAGCAACATAAAGTAGGCTTCATTTGTTAGTGGAAGGAAAATTATACAAATAAAAGCAGCATTGTTCAATCTATGATTTGACAGGACAACCAGTAGTGGTGCACTCCACAAATCTGGCTTTAATGGTAGAGTAGAAAAGAAGAAAGCCATTTTTGAAGGAAAGCCAGAAGAATTCCTGTTTGGACACAGGAGACATGTGGAGGAAGGCACTTGGTTAAGATGACACCAGAACCAAATGGAGAGTGTCATCTTTGGGGGAAAACTAACACTACACAACTCTCTGAACATATCATCCCCACCGCAATACATGGTGGTGGCAGCATCATGCTCTGGAAACACTTTTGTTCAGCAACTGCTCATTGATGGGAGGATGGTGGAGTACAGGGCAAAAACACCTGTTAGTCTGCAAAAGACTTGAGACTGGGTCAGAGCTTCACCTTCCAGCAGGACAGTAACCCCAAACATGCAGCCAGAGCTAAATCAGGATTGGTTTAGATCAAAGCATATTGTTCATGGCCCAGTCAAAGTTCAGACCTAGATTTAATTGAGAATTTTGAAAATGTATGTTCTCAGAGGATCTCCATCTAGTTTGACTGAGCTGGACTAAATATGCAAAGAGGAATGTTTTGCACATTCTGCCGTTAGATGTGCAAAGCCCGCAGAGACTTGCCCCAAAAGACTTGCAGCTGCAATTTTCCTTCTCCGTCGTAACTGTGCAGAAATTTGTTTAGGTCTTTCACATATAAACCCAAACGAATGCATTAAAGTTCTTGGTTGTAATGTCACAAACCTTAAAAAAATGTTCTAAGAGTCAGAAAATCTTTTAAAGGGATTGTAAATGATATGTTTTACCTTTTATTGATGTCTTCATTTACCACTGTTGTTTTGTCCTTCCCAGCCTCTGTAGCTATTCGTCGTCTCATCGGAGTCACAGAGGTGAAGAAAACGGGCTCCAGTTACGGAAACCAGGAGGCCAAGAAACAAAACTAGACTGTGTAACCCCCTCCCATGTTCGTACAGCCGCCCCCGTGGTGTTTCACTCCCTGTCCAACTCCATTCTCCTCCAGCCGTCGGCTCAGTTGGGAGGCCGGGGAGGAGGCCCACCTGTGAAAACATAACCGACACCAGAGTCAAAAAAAAAATCCTGCCGGCACTAGAGAATACCAGAAGTTGTGGGAACGACGCTTTCTGGTGTGTCACAGATTCAAGGGAGGGGGGAGATGCAGTACTGTAAATCCACCAAACTCCCAGTTCAGTCCTGGTAAATCTCAGTCACTAATAACAAAAAGCCTGTAAGATCTCTGAGGTCATTTTCTATGTAACCCACAGTTACTTCCTGTAGGCCATCAGCCAATCTGGTAACGGCGACACGCTGATTATTTTCAAGCGTACCTAACACAGTCCAATCCATATCGATTTTCTTTGAACTAAACCTTCATCCAGAGCTGTTTTTTTCTCTCTGAAACCTTCTTGTGATGGAAATCGGTGCCTTTAGGCCCAGCCTGGCTTTCCTTAATCAGGTCACTTCACACTAATCACTCAAAACCTGCTTAGTGTTTATATTATACTCAGATTTATACAACTAAACCAAAAATCAGAAATAATTTTGTAAAATGAAAATTGGAGATGCACTGATCAGGATTCTGTGGCCAATATCTGAACACCAGTTGAGGTAAAACTTCATCCTACTGACACAATTTTAGATGATTAAAGATTAATTTTAAGAGCTGTAAAAACGTCATTAAAAATCGATTTTCCTTCCAACTGTGAGCCGTCGTTTCTACTAGAAGTACACAGATTGGAAAAAGATTGGATCTTTTTGGTTTCAGACTAGTCACTGATCAAGCTGAAAATCGGCTGATTGGAGCCGCCAGCCGATTTCTCGGTGCATCTCTAATGAAAAGCTAAAACTGGTTTGAGAATCGCCTCCAGAAGGATGCTTTAACAGTTGTCTATTTGAAGGGAAATGAACCATAAATTTATTTGGAGGTTCTTAAAAGATTCTCTAAATAGAAACGTGTGAGCACGACCTCAGTGTACTGACCTGCCCACGTTGGATCAGACAGGCTGGTGTCTGTTAAACTACAGCAAGGGCTCTGAATGTGAAAACTGTCCTCATCAAGGATACCTGCCATCTGTTCCAGGTCTCTTTTTAAAACATGCTTTTTGCATTCCTTCCTCCGGTCGCTCCATTTCTCTTATTTAGATTTCACTTCCACATTTAGAAGTTTACATATTCTCCTCAGCATGTAACCGGACATTCTCCGACCTCCCAAACGTGCTATTTCAACACACCAAGCCCTGCCCTCCCCCCGACGTTGAAACGCAGCTCACTGTGGAACATGACTGGCAGAAGATTCAAGGGAAAAAGGTCACCAACTGTCTTCATGGAGCCACACAGCAGTTAGCATAGACTGCAGTAGGAGTATTTTTAACCTTTGCCTTAAATCAAGCTTGCTCAGGCAAGGGATTGCTTATTTACCTCCCTTTTGAAGCGCATAACGCCACTTTTGTTATGTTTTAAATATACACCCTTCATTCCTGCCATTACAACAATGCATGGTGGAGTAGAATGAGTGAATAATTTAAATGAACTCTTAAAAGTGGTTTAATAGGAAGATGTTAATTGAAGGGAGTTTTTTGGAGGTTTTGTTTGACATAAAAGTAATTTATTAGTTTTGTTTAGGAATAAAAAATATCTGAAAGAGAAGGAAAATTTGATTTAATGACTTATAGGAAGGTGATTTTTTTTTTTTTGCATCAAACCCACTTTTTAATCAGTTGATTTTCATAGGAAAATCTTTTGTTATCCACTTTTAATAATTTCAGATGATTTCTAGGAAACCTTTGGTTGTGTTTGAATAAAAAACCAACTTTGAATACATTATAGGAAGGTTTTGACTTGAATATAAAATGTAGACAGGTTTCCACAATAGAGAGAGACTTAGCCACATTTTGAAAGCAAACCATGGATGAATGACCCTTCTTGGGACCACTACTCTTCAGCAGTGAAGTGTCCAACTCTTCTTTCTGTATTTGTCTGCAATCGGACAGATTTCATGCAAGCCTTAATTAGTACCAAGGGCCAAAGTGCCACAATTCGATGAATAAATAGATCCTGAATAAGCATTTATATATGTGACAATTTAAATAAAATTGGAAATGTATATGAATTAATAAAAGTAGTTTATCTAGAATTTATATATTTCAATCATTTCTAAAACACATTTCACAGTTCAATGGGAAAGAGCATTAGGTGTAATTAAAAATTGAGTTGTAATTAAATTTGCAATAAGTAAATGAATATTGAAAACACTTGATTTCCACATCTAATTATTTAAATATGTATTTAACAAATAATTGAAACATTTAAATATTAATACATTTATTTAATCTAGGTATTTCCATTTTTAGCCAATTATCACATCTATTGTTTATTTAACGACTCGTTTATTTCTTTATTAAATTGAGGCACTTTTGGCCCTCAATAAATTAGTGCTGCTTAATTATTAGGATTAAAGTGTAGAAGTTAAACCACACGGCCGAAAATGGGTTGAAAAATCTAAAACGCAGTTTTACCTGGTAAATTTGCAGCTTCCTGGGATTATTTTCCGTTTTCTCTCTCCACTAAAGACAGTCATACATTTTCTTTTAATCAGAACCAGCGCTGGCACCAATTTATCCCAACAGGTTTTGCATTTCATATGAAATTTAAATGATAAAGCAGAAAAAAAGTCGCTGAAAAATTCAGAATAATCCAAAATTGTTTTTCAGGAGATGTCTCTATTAACTGATAAACGTTTTTTTTATCTTTGCATTTTTGATTTCACTGAAATGTTTCTACAAATTGAGGCTTAACTATAAGCGCTTCAATTATCCCCGTTAGTTTCACATCTTGCATCAGCTGTTTGATTTGGGTTTTTTTCTTTTCTACAGCTATTATTTTTATGTTCCATATAAACACTTGAGAATATTAAAGGAATTAATCACGAAGCAACGTTTACTCCTTGGATTTCTTTGGCTTTGTCTGAGTTTCTCTGTGCATGAACACAGCCATGCAGGTGAAAGGAGTGCATCTTCAGGCACTGCTTCTCCAACCACGTTCAGAGTCACACCAGCATTATTCACCTTTGTTTTTCATGACATTCACAAATTTCACCTAAGATGCAACACATTTAGTCACAGTAGTGTGGCTTGGTTTAAGGTACAGATATGTATATATGCTGAATGTCCTACTCCCCTGTAGAAAGTAGAGCTACGCCTAGGTGCTTTTTAGACTTTTTGAATGACACGATTATCTGTATTCCTACAACTGCTGGGTTTCTTGTACATAATGTAAATAAGGATGATGCTCTGTGTAGAAATGCCCTAGATGCTCGTTTTTCCACAGTGCGCTCTCTTTGAATGGCTGCTCTGTTATTTCAACCTAAAACCAAATCTGCCACTGGGGGACAGCAGGGAGAAGGTCCAACAGAGTGGAGCTGTAAATACCTCCAGCGACGCCTCTTTCAGTTGAAACTACAACAGGAGGCTGAGGTTCAATTATGCTCTCAAAGCAGTTTTTAGACTTTGCAATTAATAATTTCTTCTTGCACTACTGTTTTTTTTTATTGCATGATGTGCATATCTGCACAGTCAGTGAATCGAATTCATTCTGACTCAGGGATTCTTTTACAGACTGGTGATGCAACTGCTGTGGCATTAACTGAATCTAAATAAAAAAGCTTTCTGGGGAAGTTATCTGTGTGTTTCTTGCTGTTGCTACATTCATTCTCATTCTTTTGGATAATAGGTGGTACAAATTCTGTAGATATGTGTTGGAATTACTATCGTAACCTTTTCGATTGCAATGGTTTCCTGGGTTTCAATCACTCAAGGCAGGAATTTAAAAAATGGCTTATTGTATATTTGAAATGCTTATGCGGATGCTGATTTCAGGGAATCTGGTTAGAAAGAAGAAGAAACATGCAGCAACCTCCAGGTTCCACAGTGGGCTCTGTTGTGTCTGCAGAAGAACAGTTTCACTGGATGTTTGACACAATGGAAGCATTTGCTGCTTGGATGTTCACACCCTGCCAATCACAGCGCTCCGTCAGTACAGCTACA